>HG992177.1:8102500-9302500 GCA_905220545.2 Melitaea athalia
ATTTGGTAGGAATATTCCTTTCGCCAAGTAGAGGTCAGCTAAGAACGGATTTTACAAAATTCCACCCACAAGAGGGGGTTGCGGGGGTCAATAACATAAACGGCAAAACAACGTTTGCGGGGTCAGCTATAGTAATAGGTATTATAAATGTGAATGTAAGTTTGTTTGTTACGCTTTCACGCTAATACTACTTAACCGATCGTCTTGCAACTATGTACACATATTCTTGGAGCTATTAAAAGTAACATAGGATAACTTTCATTAAAAAAAAGGTTGTCTTTAAAGTTGGTTTACGGACGATAGTTTAACGTGACAACGTCATAACAAAACATCTCCTCGGACGCATAGGCCAATCGAGTGGAAGAGAGATAGATGCGGCGCAAGAGTACAATAAGCGTAACGCTACAATGAGTCATCCTTTATCGTGCATACCGCCGGCGCTCATCGATTTATTAGACGTTGTCACGTCAAAATTCAATGCGAGCGAAGCGGCGGATAAAATCTAGTTAAAATATAAATATTAGATGACTATTAACGGACTTGACTAGTCATAGTATTCTGCTACCTAGGCGAAATTATGTGAGCTTCATTATTTTTTTATAAGTCTGCGTCAATCTGAGTGCCGTTAAACATTTTACGCTGGTCAACATAGTGCTAAAAGGTTTGTTTAGCAATTCGTACAAACAGAAGTAACTTGAGTCTAGTTTGTTAATAATCATATATCCAGTTTGACAATAATCATATATGTAACAACAAGCGATTTTCTCTCAAATTTGATTATCACAGAATAAACGGATACCATACTGTTCTCCATATAAAATTGATATTGTCATTCTCATTTTCTTTTTGGCTAATTTGCGTTTAACAAGAAGTTTCAATTTATTCACAAACTCTTTGAATTAGCAGCTTAGCAGTTTTACTTATCACCGTAAAATTTTGAAAGTTATCAAACTAGTTAGACGCTTAAGGATATTGATTCTCTTTAATAATAATTTATTAAAAAAATTACAAGCAAATTTAAAATTAAAGTAACAATTCTTATCTTTTGCGAAAAATGGCTTACTTAGTTGAAATCTAATTCTTCAAATTTATTTCAGAAATTAATAAATGTAACTAAAGAAACATAATTTTTTTAATGGTATATTTCAATCGATCTCAAAAGACAGGTCAGGGATCAAATCCAAACTATAATGCTAAATTATAAAACGAATTGCTTGTAAAATCTCTATGTTGTGGAAAAAAATTAGACATCTATCTACGAGTATGGTCTTCAGTCCGCAGTAGAGCAGTGGAAACGTTATTAGAATAGAATATTAACAGTCTTTTTACCCGGCGCTACGGCAAAGTCAAAAGGATATATTTACATATCTTATACTATTAAACGAGCAATTCTTGTATATATATATATATATATATATTCTGAATCTCGGAATCGGCTCCAACGATTTTCGTGAAATTTAGTATGCAGGGGATTTCGGGTTCGGATTCATTTTTAGAAAATGTCATTTTATCCCTGTTTTTAGGCAAAATTGTATATACCTACAGGTGTAATAGCTCAGGTAGAAAGACGGCCGCTGTCGCATCGAGTGGACCCGGGTTCAAATCCTCACGTCTCCAGATCGTTTTTATTTTCAATTTTTTTTTCTATTTACACTTGTGATTTTTTATTTCAATAACGAGTTTATATTTATTTACTAAAAATACCGAGCTAAGCTCGGTCACCCAGGTACTATATTATAATTTTGGCAGCCTATGTATGTATATTCTTCTGTTCCCTCATATCTCCCAAACTGCTTGTCATATTTAGACAAATGATGTATCATTAGAAGCGTCTTTATTTTTCGCTGGTTATCGCTATATACTAGCTCTATGATGTCGCATTATAAAAAATGTGGCGCCCTCTGTAGGATATAAAATGACGTAATAATTTTTTGTCGTAGTTGGGTTTTACTTTTTTCTTGTTAGATACAGTCGTGTAATTATTATAAATATACATATATACATATACATATATATATCCTTAACATACACTCAATGGTTTGTACCTAAGGTGTAACAAATATGATTTTTTAAAATAAATTATAGGTACATATATAATATATAACTAAACATATATATATATATTACACCCAAAACTTTCTGGGAATTCATTAATGCTAACTCCGCAACGGGCTGATATTTAATTCATTCACAGTGTTAAAGAGTGCTTTCTTTATATTTTCAGTTTACGACGCTTCCGGACAATACACTCCTAACATATTATTTGGCAACGAGTACTGGCTGGGTTCACAGAATGCGTGCCGCGATCTATTACTCAAGAAATACTATGCGCAGACTCCGCCCTTCTCTACCACGTTCTACGTTGCTAAGATCAATCTTAAAGTAGATGCAGGTCATGTACCGCAGGTAAATAATATTTTTAACTAAAAATATTTTTAGGGTAGATATTAGATACAAACAAAAACAGTAGAATAGTATATATTATTATTAATTGACTAATATTACTAAGTTCGTTGTTCATCTATCCGTCTGTCAAATTTTATTTTATATACTGCAAGGTTATGTATGGGTGTACAACTGATGTATAATGTATGATGAAATGTATGCATGTTTTCCGCATTCGTATCTACTGTATGACAATACAGCGTACTGTTAAGTTTGTTACCTTCTTTCTTAAATCTGTGTTTGTTACCAATTTCGAGTTTGCTAACAAGATTTTACTTAGACATAGTATTTTATTTTCTAAACGTATTTTTCTTCTGATGAATAAACAATAAAATTTAGTAATACTTGTGAAAATCACAAGGCTCAGGCATAGAAAAACGTAAAATTGTTTATTATTAATCGTCAAAATATCAGCATCGCGTATACTCCCTTCTAAGCGAGCACCATATGCGATTTGATTCAAGCCGGGTAATTTGCCATTGTGAAACCAATCGACACGCAACCTTAAAGGTAGACGAGTGTCTACCTATATTTTCAGACGGTAATTTGTCATTAAATTTATTTATTGTTGTAAATTGCAGAGTAGCTCTATAAAAGGAACGTTATTCATTTTTTTTAATAGGTATAATATTTTTTTTATTTTCTTAATATAAAATTTTTAGACCAACAGAATAAGTGACCAATTCGCAATAGGCTCGTTTTTTTTTATTTCAAAAGAAAAAAAAGCCATTAAGTCCAAGTAGTCGAAATCGTAATAAAACACGAAAAAGTCTTAGCTCTGCCATTTTTTTTATTTTATGTCTTTTACGATTTGACACCAAGAAGGTGAGCTGATGTAAAATTTATGAAAAAAAGTAACGTCGTAAAAATAAACAAAAACATTTCCTGAACATCAACGTGAAGTTAGAGACATAACCGAGATGTTAATGTCACTCGACGGAGGCGCTCAGAGGACAATTTGCTGCAGAACCCGTTTATTAAAAGTTCTTGTTTCCTCCCGACCCTCGCAATTAATTGGCTGGAATTCCCTCGGCTGCTTTTTCCTCGTCCAATATGAAATGATACACACAAGCCACTTATTACAGTTATGCAACTTATAACACTTGCCGAGATTAATTACCCCATTTACAGCCAGCCATTTGCCCCGGTTAGCCTATTTTTGTTCCTTTGTCCTATACATCGTATAAAGACTGTAATCCCCTTAAATATATATTCTATTAATTATTAATGTTAAATTAAATGGAAAATGTACTATACTTGCTTTTGCTTTTACTAATTTGCTCGAACGCAAATTTTTATAGTCCTGATTACATTACAGTTGTTTGTAGGGCCTTAACTTTGAAAACCGATTCCAATATCATAAATAAGGTTTTCATAACAAAATAATAAACCTATAGAATGGTATATAATACTGCAAGAATTTGCTCTTATAAGGATTTTGCTGGTTTCAGAATAAATATTAATTTAGAAAATATTATTCTATAAATTGTTTTAGGCTCAGACGTGGCATAAGTTGGAACGTACTAAGTTTTAAATCATTATTTAAAAAAAAAACTTTTACAGCTGTTAATATGGGATTTCAATTCAAATAGCGGCAGAAGCTATTTACATGTTTACTCGACTCGATGAGGATATGAAGATTATGATTTTGAATTTAAAATTTATCCATATTCGACAAAATAAATTTAAATCTCGTAAATAACATTTTTAATATTACCTATTTTGCAGTGAACACACTCTTCCGTTTGTTGTAGATATTACATATATTTGTATATTACATAAGGCATCTTGTTGCATCAGATACCACGAAAACGTGTTCAAAGGCATTTAGTCCAAAGATACGTGTTATTATGTTGCATTAATTTAACAATCTTTAATATAGTGGATGTTTTTTTATAATAATAACTAAGTTCAGAATATATCTTTCTAACATGAGTTTATTATTAGTCTTGCGTACGAAAACATGATCGAAATTCTACATCTAACTTTAAGAGAAATAAGTAGACCATATTTTTATTTATGACTAGCTGACCCGGGCTGCTCCTATAAATTTTTTCGTAGGATCGATATTTTTCGATTTATACCCAAGAATATGGGAGGGGATGAAATCTTATCATTGTATTATCACGTTAATTGTCAATTTTACGAGGTTTTTTTTTGAAACGTATTTGCGGGTATTTTGAGTGTAATATTCTTAATCAGCGAGCCAAAATCCATATGTGTACCAAAATTCAGATCGATCGGAGGTATGGGCGGAAGATCATCCATTTTTCTCTCCGTCAGAACCATCCTCGTACTTCAAAGAATATTATAAAAAAAGAATTAGCGAAATGGGTTCAGCTGCTCTCGAGATTTGCGCTTAGAAACACATTCAGCGATTCATTTTTATATCTATAGATTGCGAGCATCTCATAACGACAGATACCAAAAGAGAGGATTTTCACAGATTTTTTTTTTTTTTACTTATAGACGAGGCCAATGTTAGTCGGTCAATGCGTGCCAGCCTCCTGCAGCAAAGATGCAATAAAGATGTTACTGAGTTCGTCGGAAGCAGTGATCGCCGCCCGTGCCGCTGCCGCAGGTATCGACGCCTCGTTCACTACCCTCTACGTGCGCCCAGTGCCAGGCTCCTATGATATACTAAATGATTTTAAATTCCACATACTTGGGTAAGTATTTAAGTAGGATAAAACTAACCGCTCAGCCTCCATTACAATCTTTCGTTTTAATTTATAAGATTTTTGTTGTCTATCCTTTATTTGTGGTATAAGAAGTTTTGGTAGTTCTTCTTTTAATTATATTAAAATAATGAATGTTACTTTAACAAGGAGCCCAAAGTTTTAAATTGAATCAATTCGCGTACGTTTACTTAAAGTTTTCAGATAAAATACGGATCGAACCATTATTAAAACTTTAAATTTTATGAAACCTTTAAAAGAAATTTATTGCAAGTTCAAAGTTAGTACAAAGGGATCAGTGCCAGCACTATCAATAACATACAGCATCTCCGTCTGTAACACTAACAATATCTATTTATATACTACTAGCCGACCTGGCGAACTTCGTACCGCCTTTTTTTTCTTAAATATAATAATTACATATACCAAAATAAAATATAGCCTATCTTTCAAGTTGGATCAAACTGCACACGGTGTGCGATTAAAATCGGTTAAGTGGTTTAGGAGTCCATTGAGGACAAACATTGTGACACGAGATTTATATATATTAAGATGTATATATGTATCTATTTCTTGTGGCTTTGCAGTGTAATTATCTCAGCTTAACTTTCGTTGGATTCGTCGTTACATCGCAATTCAATGTACTTAGTCTAAAGTTTTTCTAGATGAAAGAAAAAACATCCTTATTCAAAAACGTTTGCATGAAAATTTTAAGTTCTACATAAAATTTGGACTATTTGCATAAATTTTTTTTGACCATTCAAGCATGTATTTAAATAAAGAGAGTACCTACATTTTTAACAATTTTCGCGTACTTAAATGTAGGTGACACAACGTGAAAATTTGAAAACCTTGCTCCACGTTTTCTGCAAAACATTGTCGTGACTAAAGCCTCCTTGTTTCGCGAGTGTATGAACGTAATCCGGATAGGATCTGCCAAGTAGTTATTCGATGCACCGTCTGCAACGCGGTCGTTATTTTAAATAGCTTTGTTAGGTTGTGTTAACACAATAACAGTATCATACTTTGCTCAGATGACCTCATTATTATATATTACAATATACCGTGACGAAATAATAAGCTTGATTTTACTTTCATTACCCTTGGATTAGCAGATTTTATTAAACTTAAAGTTACTTTTATTCTGAGATAGAACGTCACAATATTTTTTAATGAAAACGTAGGGCTTAGAATGCAATATTTCCCTTAATATTGTTTCGCTGAAACATTAATTTAAGCTAACAAGGCTGAACTAGAAACAATATTTTATTAAAAATTATAATAATAAGCTTAAAGAATAGGTTTGGCTCGTACGAAAAAAATTTAATTGTCAGAAAGTAATTTAAAAGTTTACATTACTTTTTCATGACAGTTACAGCATATTAACGGCTCGCAAGCTCAAAATATTAAAACCACTAAATAAAACTAAATTCCTAAGCGTTTAATCTACTCAGTTAATAAATCATCAAGTCATAGGCCGACATTAATTAGACTTTGTGGGACAAAACGGTTTAACGTAAATATGAATAATGACCTAGGTTGTCTGGCTTATTATACCTGGACCATTATAAATTCAATATTCTCAACTAAAGTCGAAGTCTGTAAGCGTCTCATATTCAATCCACCAAATTGGTCCGTAGTAAAAAGCCACGGTATTATAGCTGGTGGGTTTTCTCGTGACATTTATTTTGTTTTAAAATATTTTAGCGCTATATGAGTTATAAATATTATGTTTAATGTAAATATAAATAATAACTTAATCATTTTTGTCTGTATTTTACATTTAGATATATATCGCTACAATACAAGAGACACACATGTTACGCAATGTACGAATCTTAAATTATACGAAACGCTTGCTTCATGTTGAAATTCAAATAACAGTCTACGATTTTTTTCATTTCACATAATATGTCTTTAGAATGTAATTATAAATAATTTAATTATAATAATATCTACGATTGATTCAGCCTGTAACATCTTACTGCTGAGAATAGGCCTCTTTCTCCGTGTAGGAGAACGATCGGAGCTTAATCCACCAGCCCACTTCACTGCGGGAAACGATCGCTCTCAGGTATTTATGATAACAACCGGGACCGACATCCAAACCGGAAATGGAAATACAAATATCCATCTCGAGCGGGAATCGAACCCGCAAACCGTCGGTGTTTTAGGCGCTTACACGCACAACTACACCAGAGGGTATTATATATTACTAGCTTCTGCGCGCGACTTCGTCGGCGTGGACTTCGCTCCTATTAGTCTTAGCGTAATGATATATAGCCTATAGCCTTCCTCGATAAATGGGCTATCTAACACTGAAAGAATTTTTCAAATCGGTCCAGTAGATCCTGAGATTAGCGCGTTCAAACAAACAAACAAACAAACAAACAATGAAACAAACAAACAAACAATCAAACAAACAAACTCTTCAGCTTTATTATATTGGTATAGATTAGTTATAACAACAGCTCTGGGGTAACGGCGCGTGTGCCAAGCACGCAGTGGAGCAGCGTGGTGGATTAAGCTCCGATCCTTCTCCTACATGGCGAAAGAGGCCTATGCCCAGCTGTGGGATGTTACAGGCTGAATCGCCATATTAAATATTTATTTTATAACAGGTCGGTAACGCTAGCAGTTACGATATGGATGTCCATAGCGTCCATCTACGAAGGTTACCTCGAACGCCGCTATCGTCTCAAGGAACAAGAAGACCTTGAACTTGCCAACAATAATAAGCCAACTGTTGGTAGATTATCTCAATATGTAAATTATTCTAATAATCTTAATATTGAACGAAACGCCCAAGATAATTTCAAAAGTGTTTTCTTTTAAAATATTCATTTAAATAATATAGTTGTATGTAAGATTAAAGCATTGACATATATGTATGTGTTCGACGCAGTCCAGCTAATGTTAGTTAAAATAAAAATTGTAACATATCCAATTCGCGACGAGCCCTTGGCATAACAGATATATTCTTCATCTTAAAATCTATCCACTTGAATTCCACGTTTTATGAATTAACGTTTTTCAATCTAAATTATAGTATTTTATTAAAAAATTTCAGTAAACTTACACCTCAGGATATCGCGGCGTAGTTGTTTCACACAGTGACTTTAAATTAAGATGTAAAACATTTACAAACATTACGCTGAACGAACGTGCTCTTACAAATAAGGTTTTATCTCTACTAGGAATTGTTAAGATAATTAATAAAGCGTTTCGTTCTGCCTTTGTAATAATATTAAGAAATGTCATCAAAACTTCTGAAATATATAACTATATAAAAATATTTTTTTCAGTCAAACAATAACTCGAAAGATGATATAAAAGTAACAGATGAAGATCATAAAGAGCAAGATATATGTCGGGAAACTTGCGGTGAGTATACGTTACAAAGTTTGTGTCTGACATTTATCAATAACAATTTTTTTAAAAGTATTATGCGGATACTGCATTTTAAAATAATCTTAATGTAAGTTTTAATTAGACGAAATGCTGGTCTTCACAGGGACGTGGTCCGAGGTCTTACTGTCGTTTTCTATTCTTTCTAACGGCAGAGTTATTCTCAGCACACAAAAGCCTAACGACGGCGCTTTGACGTGTCTGCACGGTATGAGGTGAGAAATCAATAAAATATCTGAAATTAGAATGTTACGATATTTTTCAAACACGATCTAAATTTTAAAACGAAACAATTAACGAACAAAAAAAAAAAGAAAAACTTGTACAAATGTCATGAATATTATAACTGAATGTTTTATAATATTTTTTTAGATTTATGTCAGTGTTATGGGTTATTATGGTGCACACTTATTTAACCATTTTCTACATCGCCGACAACAAAACAATGAGAGTTGTGACAGAACGAAATTTCCTCTACCAATCAGTTGGCAACGCTTCTTTTTGCGTCGACACTTTCTTCTTTATAAGGTACCAAAATTACCGTCACAAAACTATCACACAATGTACGATTACGTAAAATTTTTAATTGTATATTATTTTTTCAGTGGACTTCTCGTAACCGTACTATTCTTGAGGACAGAAGATAAAAAAGCTGATAGGAGGCTAAACAAAAAGGCAAAATCCGTGCCCCAGGACATAAACAAGGATCTTAACGTTTACACGAATTCTGCATTATCGGTTTCCGTTACAAGCCATGAAACATTCAATGAAGATTTACTAGACAAGCCGGCTCCTAAAGGTTATTCCAAAAAGGAAATTTTTAAGATGACGAAATCATTTTTCGTATTATTTTTCTATCGAGTTGTCAGATTGACTCCAGCTTATGCATTCGTAATTGGAATAAACGAATTGGCTCTTCGCTACACGCATGACCACACTGTGTTTGAGCCCGCTATGTTTGACCACATTAATTGCGAACGCTACTGGTGGCGCAACTTGCTTTATATAAATAACTTTTTCCCGCAAAAGGAGATGTGTATGGTGTGGTCCTGGTACATGGCAAACGACACGCAATTCTATGTTATTGGAGTGATATTGTTATTAATATCAGTAAAGTGAGTATATAAAAGTATTCCCGAGTTTTTTTCCCAATATTACGCTCTGTAAACAAGCACTAAAGTGTTCGTTTTAAACGACATCCACGTATGAGTCAATACAAAATGTGTACAATTACTTAACGTATTCAGGTTAACAGCAAGTACTTTTTCACTCTGAATTTGTTGACGAAAAAATAAACATTTTTAAATGGACCTTTGTTTCACAGTAGAACTATTATTTCACGCAAATGTGTAGATAAATGTAAATAAAAGAACGGAGACCTTATGTGTGTAAAAAATGTGTGTGTGCAATTCACACACGACAGAAGTGAATTTTCCGAAAAGTCATAGGAAGGTGGGCAGTTGCGATTTGTTCTATCGACGTGACGATGATCGTGGTCCCGTGAAAAAAGTCATAAGCGTCATGCAAAACGCATCGTTTAGGCGTTTTGGGCAGTAATTTATTCTCATTTCATTCGCTCCTATACATTTATGTGTTTGTTTCTTTATCGTGAGGCATATTTTTCACTTATCACAACACACATTTATCACAACGATTCTAAAGAAGTTTCACTTCAAAATATCACGGGTTTTTTTAAGTTTAACTTCATTAAACTTTTTAAAATTCATGTCATGTTGTGAATAAAAACATTGTGTTTTAGTAGGAAAAGGCGCCATTTCACAACACTCAGACTTGTTTACAGTTGACTACAGTACCATGCTCCATTAGTAAGATTGTCTTTGTCAGATATTATCTATTATTTATTTACAGACACACAAAACTAGCAATGGGATCGCTTATCCTACTGTTGATTAGTTCGTGGGCAACCACCATCTACGTATCGGTGTGGCACCAATATAAGGCCCGCATTCAAGAGCCATTCGAAATGTTCGATCCTCTTTATGACAAACCTTGGTCAAGAATTGGACCATACTTAGTCGGTAAGTTTGAAACTTACATCTATGTATATTGGTTTTGTGTTTTCAAGCTCGGTATATCTTTAAATTTTTTATGTCATTGTAACGGATATTTGCAGCAGCTACATTACCACAAAAAATATGAAGATATTAGCTCTATTACCAATTATTTCTTCTACTCAAAATATGTAGTTTTGTACGTTGAATAAGTGAAGATACTACATTATTTAATTTCTAGCTACAATATACTGCTGCTGCTAGCTACAATATATAATAAAACTGGAAAGTTCACTTATTTGAACGTCCTAATATCAGGATACCAGTTTAATTAATTTTCTTTTTGGCAGAAAGCCTATTTATTTATGAAGGTTGTTTATTTTAAAATAAAAGAGCTCCTTAGCAAAAAACTTATACTGGTATAAAACACTCAAGATATCTAATTATTATTTGATGATGGTATATTGAGAAGGAATTGATTTATTTTTAAGTATTACGTGCTTATTTTATCATTTATTAATTATTCCTAGACTAAATATTTAAGTACAAAAATTTAAACAATGTTAAAAATTTGATAGAAAATATGAACGATGTTTGGATATAAAATAAATAATTTTCCTTGCTTCAAAATTTTCTGAATTGCTTGGAACGACTGTGCTAAAAATTTGGCATAGATATTCTATTTTGTTATCTAATAACAAAATTGTTCGACTGTCTGACATACTAGGAAAAGTCGTTGTTATTTGTGTATTTGATTTAACTTCGAAAGCTTACAAAGCTTTAAGTTCTATTACTTTTTTTTCACAAATAACAGTAACAAACGTCTACCAACCTAACGGACGTTAACCAGATTGAAATCAAGAGGGTTGTCATCATATAAATACAAATATAAAGCAACTTATCACAAAACAACAAACAAACTTCTTCTTTGACAAAATCACAAACCGGCAATAGAAATGCGAAATGGGATACCAAAGCGTTAGAAATTCGAGTCAATTAGATACCTGTAAATAGTTTGATGGTTAGCACTTAGTTTCATTTAAAAATTGTGACAATGAAACGACGCAATTAGACTAGCTGATATTAATATACGAGGAGTTAATAATATCTAAACTATACTATTTCACAAACACAAGAGCATTGTTTAAGCAGCTATTATAAATTCAGTTAGATAAGTTATACAGCAACGTTATATTATTTGCTTCCATTTGACAAATAAATAATTATTGTAATATTACTACTTTAGATAAATAGATATTGATTAATAACTTTTCACCTTACACTATATGCGAGTAAATGTCTATATTATTAGTTGCTACCTAAGTGAAAATTAATTAGATCAAAGATGTCATTTTGACTTGTAATACAAATTCTACTCGTATAACAAAAACTAAAATACACTTGCGTCGTGTAATTTTGTCTGTACAAGGAAAAGGATGTCTAATATAATAATGTGATGTGTGCTGTGTGGTTACGGCACTAAAGAATTTAGCCACCCCCTCTCTTCCCGTGGGTGTCGTAAGAGGCGACTAAGGGATAATACTAAATACAGTTCTACTACCACCTTGGAACTTAAAAAGATGGCGGATGGCGGGATAACCATCCATGCTGGCTTAAATACACAGGCCAAAGACGGGGAGCAGCGTCTTCAGTGCGACAAAGCCAGCCCTGCGGTCACCAACCCGCCTGCCCAGCGACTATGGGCAAAACACATGAGTTCGCGTCATAATGTCGGGCGCGAACTTGTGGAGGCCTATGTCCAACAATGGACTGTGATAGGCTGAAGTGGAAGTGAAGTGGAAGGATGTCTAAATATATTTTGATTTACAAAACTGTTATTTTATATTCCATTAAAGAGTAATCTAATTATTTCGTCTCAAATGTAGTAAAAGTCTAAAAGGTATATTTGAATATTTTTTGCGCTCAAGTTTCATGATAATGTGTGTACCTTTATTTTATTCCTTCTAGCAATAATAATAAATACAATGACTGAAATAATGTAACCAAATTTTATAGATAAAAATAAAAGTAGGTACCTATTTACGTAAATATAATAGAAGTAACTACTAAATTGTAATGATAAGTTAATTTATTTTATCTGATAATATTTCAGAAAATAACGGTAAATTAAACAACACTTTTAATAGCGGCAGCAGAAATATGTATATTGTCATGTGGCTCCAAGCATACTGACAATCAGTTCAGCCTATTGCAGTCCACTGCTGGACTCCCCAAGTTCGCGCCAGACATCCCGGATTTCCGCAATCCTTATCCAACCTACACTAGCAATCTTATGTAGATCACGTTATTGACAGAGATAGTTTCAACTACATAATATATTGTATGGTTAAATATTTATGATAGACTGGGAATTTTTCATATACATATATACAATTACATATTTCAAAATAAAATTATTAATTGAATTTAAAATTTATAACAATATTTATCGTATTAGAAAATATCATACACAGTTTCTACTTTGTAACAGCTCTACGACTATTGACCTCAAAAATATATAATTTTGTTTACCAAAATAATAATTATTATCACTTGTTCCAGGAATGACAGTAGGGTGGTACCTGCATAAAACTAAGTGTCAGGTACGAATCCCATACTGGCTGGTGGTGATAGGCTGGCCCACGTCACTCGTCATCATCGGTAGCTTAATATTCGGAATGGTGGATGGATACTTCGAAGTATGGCCCACAGCATTTTACGTCAGCATAGGACACACAGGTATATTTTCTAAAATTTAAATACTATAAAAGTTATTTCTCAACATGATCGGTTTTCGGATTTAGATTAATGTCCGTTTCCAGAATTTTAATTTTAAATGTATCCAAAACTTCTGAATTGTGCCGAAATTAAGGTTGTTTCAGTAAAAGTTTGAATCAATTTAAATTTTAAATCTAAATTTTTACTAAGTTCAACTGACGCCTGATTTGTTTGAACCAACTATATTATATTAACCAAGTCTATGAAACTTAGGTTGGGGAATTGCACTAGCGTGGATATGTATCGCCTGTTGTTGCGGTTACGGTGGTATAGTCAACTCTGCGTTGTCCTACCGCGGCTTGTTGCCATTGAGTCGCCTCACCTACTGCGCCTACCTGATACACCCAACCATCATGATGTACACCTCATTTTTACTCGATGGACCTCTGCATTTGCAGAACTCTATGGTCGTAAGTATAATTATATATTTTTTAAAACTTACAGATACAGAATATGTACCTATTAAGTAGGTATGTCGTCTATGTCTTTCTCGACCGGCGTTTATCACTTATAGTAGATCGTTCATCCCTACTATTTTTGTCGATAATAGAAAATCATGATATCTATGACCAAGAAATTCCAAACCTTAGAACTGTAATAATACAACATCGCCTCGGTAAAAAAAATATTATTCATAGAGATTTGATGGTGATGTTGATGTTATTTATTATTTATTTATATACTATGTATAGTTAGTTCAAGTCATCTTTGCGCGCGGCTCTATGTGTGCGTGCGCTTGTAATTATACAACTTTAATTTGTGTAGCAGACGGTCAGGGACAGGGCGACGGTCGCGTCACTACCGCGACCGTCGCACCCACACATATACCCGCGCGCAAAGATGAGTTGAACTTAGTATAACATGTTAAAAAATCAGTTCATATAACTTTTACGGCTACTTTATGTTTGTTAAATAAAACTCGAGAATTCCGCAGGAGAAAGTTATGAAAAATATTTTATAGCCTTCAACTTAACAACTCTCGTTTATCTCGAACCTTTTACCTGCAAAATTCCGATATAATGTTGAATACGTGAACAAACATTCTTCATTTTTGAATACCCGACCCAAAATGTCATAAACATTATATGGATCTTTGATAACTTCTTGTAACATCAATGAATACAAAATGGTTCTTTAACCCATTTTTAATACACGCATACATATTATGTAAATAAATTCCAAGACCTTATCTGTTTGGTAAATGTAGTTTGACTCTTACCTCCAGCATACCTACGTTAAAATAGATATCTGCGTAATATTAAATCTGTTCTGAATATCAATACTAGAAAGGCTATTGAATTCAAATTTCACATTTTGCGTGCAGATATTGAATGGGTAGCTAATATTTTGCTACAAAGTAATGTCATGAAAAATATCTTTATATTATTTATTCTATGATATGTTTGATAGTAATTTAAAATCGTTTTCACTCTACTGATTTGATATTTATAATTAACGTATCCATCATCATCATCATCATCATATCAGCCTGTTGCAGTCCACTGCTGGACATAGGCCTCCCCAAGCTCGCGCCAGACATCCCGGTTTTCCGCAATCCCCATCCAGCCTACACCAGCAATCTTACGTAGATCGTCGGTCCAGCGGGCCAGAGGGCGTCCTACACTGCGTTTGCCAATACGCGGTCTCCACTCCAGGACACGTCGGCTCCAACGGCCATCGGTCCTGCGACACAGATGACCAGCCCACTGCCACTTCAACTTGCTGATTCTGTGGGCTATGTCGGTTACTTTCGTTCTCTCACGGATAGTCTCATTTCTTATTCTGTCCTTGAGAGAAACCCCAAGCATAGCCCGTTCCATTGCACGTTGAGCGACTTTAAACTTGTGGACCAGTCCCTTCGTCAGTGTCCACGTCTCGGCTCCATATGTCAACACAGGCAGGACGCATTGCTCGAAGACTTTTGTCTTCAAGCATCCATTACCTCATAAATATTCAATTGTATGTAGCAATAACCTGTCAAATCTAACAAATTTCATTAGGAATAATTTTGATATAATATTCTCAACTACTTAATCAAGCTCCTTCAATACCCTTTCTACAACCCTGATGCATTTCATAATTTTCTTTCAGTTAACAATATACGCCGGCTACGCAGTGATGGCTTTTCTTGCATCGTTTGCCATTTCACTTGCATTCGAAGCGCCAGCAGTGCGTCTATTGAAAATCATCAGCGGCGGAGGAAGAAGAAAAATGTCATCGGATGAACAACATTAAACCACTTGCAAAATTAATAAACGTAGAACACATTTAATATCATGGTTCGAAGGATCATGTTTAACATACGCATACTTGTCTTTGTCTTTCTCGATAGACTTTTATTAATATGACAGAGACAAAATATAAATAAACATTTTTGTAGCTACGTTTATTAGTATGTGGAAACGAGGTTAAGCATCGTGGAACTTTAAACTATGCAGTATATAATGAAATTCCATACCATAGTACTGCTCTGACGATACAGCCTCTTTGCAAAAGCTTTATTTAGTTATAGTAGTTATTTAAACAATGCGAACTTGGTTTTGCGTTCTTTCAAATTCTTAAGATTACAAAAATATATAGTAATTCAATATAGTTACCATGTTTATGCCAGAGATAATCGTACTATAGATAAGAAATCAATATATAATTTAGTGAATTTTATGAATAGTATTTGTATATATTTTTTTCATTAAACAAATGATGAAAAATTACGGGGCTACTTTCATGCTGACAGTAATGAAATTTATTGAAATCATACATTTTTAGATGTCGTAACAATATGATGTGTACATTTGGAAAGACATATAAAATTGTCATATAAAGTTGATGATAAAATCATGTATTTTTCTATGTGATAATTGACTTAAAAATCTAAAACCCAATACAAGTATAAAGGTTAACGATGCAAATATTTAATAACATTATTTGAAATTTTATTTCTGTCTATAAATCGTACCAAGCCCAGTTACAAGTAAATATTAAAGTCAAAGTTACCCCTTGTGATTGTACCGATAGAGTTCTAGCATCACCGTGCAAAACTTAGGTACGTACAGGGTATATTCCCAGGGTTCCATTACTCAAATTCATTAAGTTATACAAGTAGACATTGAGTTAACAGTCACCGAGAACTTTGACGTATTAAATAATTAAGACTTCAAGGGCAAGTTAATGACTTACTTTCTTTATTAGGTCATTAAATTATTCAAATACTTGTAACTTGTAACGTTTAATCGGACATATTTTTTCTTACCCAAATATTTGTGTAATTATTGTAGTCATAAGAGTTGTAAGATAATAGTCCATGACTCTAAGCATTGATGTAAGTTTTCTTATTGTGACCTTACATTGTATGAATATGTGTAAATATTATTATAATATACTTAAATAAAATAGTTTGAATTTCTAGTCGTTATTTGTTTTTTATTTATTGCTATCTCTTTCTTCCAATATGTAAAACTTTAATGAACTCTTGCATAAAAAGAACTCTGTTTAAATTATCTTAATAGATAAATAAATAAAATTAGAGTAAAAAAAACTAAAAAACACGCTTTTGTAAATAAACCAATCTAAAAAGTAGAAAATGGAATAATTTCATCAAATTAGTGTATTGTCATCGGTACTCGATAAGTCTACTAAGTTTAAATGAAATCTGAACGTTAGAAGTGGGTCAAAATGAAGCCCAATAAAGGATAGAGAGAAAAGCCTTGATTATTGTGCCAAGCTGTTAGGATGATGGAATAATTTTATCAAATTAGTGTATTGTCATCGGAACTCGATAAGTCTACCAAGTTTGAATGAAATCTGAACGTTAGAAGTGGGTCAAAATGAAGTCCAAAAGAGTCGGTTACAAACAAACAAATATACATATTAACAAACATACAGATGAAGCTAATAAAATGCGTGTAAAAATAATAATAGCTTTAGTACAAAAAAGTTAATAACAATCATAAAAGTAACAACGAATAGACTTAGAGTTGCCAGATAACTTTAAGTTTCAAAACAATGACCACGTAATTTATTTTTTATTTAAAGAAAGATCATTCTCGATTATTGAAAAAGAATAAAATATGCTAAAAGCAATATTTATTCGCCGCTTTATAAGATAACCTTGCGAGTTAGGGACTTTTTTTTAAATTTATTCCCGAACGGAATCATAAATCGGCCCTTGAACCTTCACTTATTATAATTTGTATCATTTTTAATCGACTTCAAAAAAGGAGGAGGTTCTCAATTTGATTGTATTTTTTATGTATGTAATCTTAGAACTTTCTACTGGGTGGGCCGATTTCGATAATTCTCGTTTTAATCGAAAGTTGGTGCTTGCAAATCTCGATCATATTTAAATGGAACAACATGTGTTGTATCAAGATTTGACGAGTACTTTTTATCTTTAATAATGCGTATTTATTTTGCTGTTTTTTTTAATCTATTTTACTGGTCGATGTAATTAGGTATAGGCGGTTGCGGGTTCGATCCCCGCACACGACAACAGTTGTATTGGCCATACAGATGTTTGCCGTACACATTACGTTACACGTACACGTTAAGCCGTCGGTCCCGGTTGTTATACTTGTTATCATGTACACCTGATAGCGATCGTTACTCATAGTAGGGAATATATCCGCCAACGCATTGGAGCATCGTAGTGGAGAAGTGTGGTGAATTAAGCTCCGATCCTTCTCCTACATGGGGAAGAGACCTATGCCCAACAGTGGGATATTACAGGCTGAATCGTGATCGTGTAATTATAGGCGGTTGTTTTTCGATTCCGAGCAAACACAATTATTGAGAACAAATATTGTAGCTGTTTATTTTGTACAAGCTAAGTATAAAATATTTGAAATTAAGTATAGTATTTTTTTTTATGAATTTAACTTTATTAAGCTATTGGCACTGTAATACCCATTGGATAATTGACCAGGTCAAAAACAAAATATTTGTAAAAAATTAATTAATTAATAAACATGGTGCAAAAATCTTAGTTTCTAAAAAAATTAAGTATTGTTAGCAAAAAAAGTAATTTAGCTAAATCGAAAGCTGACTGTTTATTTTGTTACTGAGGCGTACTTAGGGGCCGTCTCCACGAGCGAGCGTATCGCCGGCGATACGCCCAACTATCGTCGGGTCGTCTCCACGAGCGAGCGAGCGTATCGCCAGCGTATCGTCGCGTCTCGCGACGGAATCGTGGCGCGTCCGCAGCGACTCGTCGGAGCCGTCTCCACGAGCGAGCGTATCGCCAGCGTATCGTCGCGTATCGCCAGCGTATCGCAGCGTGTCCGCGACGGATTTGACGATGCGTTGTTTATTGAAAAACTTTATATGAATAATAAACTGTGTAAATTATGTTTAAAGCTGATGAAATATAATTGTGTTTGCTAACAAACGAAAAAAAACGGACTTCCATTCCATCGACAAGTAATAAAACGTAATTAGACAAAAAATAATAATTTAAGAAACGAATTTAAAAGACAAAAAAAAACTAATTGAAAAAAGAAACAAAAAGTCAACGTCACGAGGTGTTCCCAGGCGGTCACCCATCCAAGTACTGATCGTCGTGACGCTGCCATGTTACCGGTCGCTCAAATTTTACCCCTCATGCGCCTAAAGAAGTTTCACTTCAAAAATATCGATTTTTTTTCGATACGATACGAATTTCTTAATAATAAAAAATAAAAATAAAATAAAAAAATACATCAAACTCCGATATTGATATATTTATAAATATCGATATATCGAGAATCTGATATTTAAAATAATTGTTTGCTAGCAAACGAAAAAAAACCGACTTCAATTACATCGACAAGTAATACAATGGAAGTAGATGAAAAAAATTAACAAACGCACTAGTCGTCACTACGATTTTCGAAAGTTCTACTCGATTTCTCTGGGATTCCATCATCAGATCCTGTTTTCCTTATCATGGTACCACCCTGGGGATATCACCTTTCCAACAAAAAAAGAATTATCAAAATCGGTTCATAAACGACGAAGTTATCCCCGAACATACATTAAAAAAGAATATATACGGTCGAATTGAGTAACCTCTTCCTTTTTTGAAATTGGTTAAAAACGTTGTGTTTGAGAGCGCGCTCGCGGCGATACGCCGGCGTGTCGCTGCGAGAGCGCGGCGAGTCGCGACGCTAGCGCGGCGATACGCCGGCGATACGCTCGCTTATTGCCACTCGTCGCATCGCCGGCGATACGCTCGCTCGTGGAGACGGCTCTGGACGGCTCCATAGAGATTGTATAGAAATAGGTGGCTCGACGATACTATCGCCGGCGATACGCTCGCTCGTGGAGACGGCCCCTTAGGGCCAATTAATTCTCTTTATCTAGCGGATTGATATTGTAAACAAAACCGATACAATTAATCATTCTGTATTTAAACTGTTGTTTACCCTTTATTTTTTATATAACACAAACCTTTCTGCTATAAATGTTTGGAAAATTAAGCTCGTAAATATTTTCATTCAAAGCCATTTTAATTTAAAACATGTTTTATCTGTTGATAATAATCAACAAGAGGTGCCTTCGTTTTAAGCAGTAGATGGACTGGTTTTAACTTGTTGGCATTCTGTATATTGTGTACTACAATCGTTTTTGTGTGACGTTAAAATACCTACGGGGAAATAGCTTTCTAGTGTGAATTGGTGGTTCAGAATTGTACTGGTTTTTAAAAAAATCTATTCAAAATGGAATAAAAGATGAATCTTAAAAACTTTTTCAACGGTAGGTACTAGTCTAAATTTGTACATAGTTGAAATATTATTTCTTTAGTTTATTTTATTTTATTTTATTGTAACGAAAAATTATTCATACCCTTGGATTTCCTCATATTTGATACATTAATACTTTAAATGCCGATACCTTTCATCGTCAAGATAAATAAATTAATGTATGTTGTATTACGATTAGTGGCAATTCATGACAGTTTCGATACTTTTTCATTTTATCTTAATATCTATACAAATATCCCTTAAGCGCATCAAAACAAATATAAAAGGTTTTAAAGATGTAAGGATGTTTATATACTCGTACGAGGTATATGTACATAGGATTATCGGAATGTAAGCGCTCTTTGTTATTTTATCTAAGGGAATATTGAATACTTTACACACAGTTGGTTCAGAAGTTTTTATGACAAAAAAATAATATGTGTAACATATTTTTAACAAAACAATTCGAAATTATCTTTACGAAACGAAATCTATGTAAGAAAAATTCCACATATTAATTTTAATGTTTGTGTTTCCCACATATGAGGAAATTCGAAAATGTTTTTTATTATCATATCAATTTTTTTTTCGATCCAGCGGAATTCGAACCCGCACCCCCGACATACCGTGTTCGGTGCTCTAGCCGTAAAGCTATGGTGGATCTATGTTCAGCCAAATCGAAATTCTTTATAATTATGATTTTTATTCGGTTTTAAGCAACCGTGATGCCATCAATTTCGATTTGGCTGGACATAGATCCATAGCTTAACGGCTAGAGCACCGGACACTGTATGTCGGGGGTGCGGGTTCGAATCCCGCTGGATCGAAAATTTTGATATGATAATAAAAAACATTTCCACATATTAAGTTATTTTTTTAATATTGTGTGGCTTCTTATATCTTGTCTCTTGTTGTATTACAAACAATGCATAAGTATTACATAAAATTATACTTGAAAACGTTTAATTTTAAAATCTAATAGTAGGTACTACTACAATACAATATTTAATTTTAAATGGTTTGATCGTAGGATAAATGACGTTCTTCATTATATAATTTCAAAATATTCTAAATGGATATAAGAAGATGTAAGAATTTCTTTATTAAAATATGTTGACAGTTAATATTGTGATGTGAAATGATATTTTTTTTTACTTTGAATTTAATAATTTATAGAGAGTATTTCGTCTCCGTTATTTGACTATAAAACAAATATATTTCTACGTATATTTCTATCACTGATTGTCGAAACCTAAGCTGAAATATAATAAATAGTAACATGTTACGCTGACAGGTACGTCACGTAATTGTATTATTTCAACCAATATACGTGGGAGTGTCGGAATTTATCTAATATGAACGAGTCGACATCTGCTAACTCGAGCTTTATGTATCTGGCTAATCGTGATACAAAATTGTTGTGTGCCTATTAAATTAAACATTGTTGCGAACTGTACGTATTGTTTGACGTCGTGCTTCAAGTGTAAATCGAAAAGCTCGTGTATTTTCGAACGTCAGATATAATTTATGGTAAACTAGCTTCTGCGCGCGACTTCGTCGGCGTGGACTCCGCTCCTGTTGGTCTTAGCCTGATGATATACAGCCTATAGCCTTCCTCGATAAATGGTCTATCTAACACTGAAAGAATTTTTCAAATCGGACCAGTAGATCCTGAGATTAGCGCGTTCAAACAAACAAACAAACAAACAAACAAACAATCAAACAAACAAACAAACAATCAAACAAACAAACTCTTTAGCTTTATTATATTAGTATAGATTAAACTTTTGGAATCCGATTTAAAAAGTTGAAGGATTAAAATCATTAAAAATGAAAAGCAGCGCACAGACGAATTTAATTTGAGATAATTTTCACTTTAATCATTAAAAAGCACATCAAGGGGTATAAAAAAAGAAATTTCATATAATATACACATATTACGTACAAAAAATACGTGATAAGTCGTTCGTGGTGGTAACTGATTACGTGGAGTAATGCTTACGAAGTAAGATTAAGCCTGTAATTACAGCAGTCTTTTTCAAACGTGTTAGGGTACATGTTTTTTTCCTATTCTTTAGGAAAAACAATTGTATACGACGTAAATAATACATATACCTAAGATAATAATTTTAAACCTATCTCTGAATTTTGTTGATGACAAACCATTTGAAAATAACCACAGATTTCTGATTAATCGTCTTTATTCTGTATACATTCGCAATACATATTATGAAAAACATCGATAATATCTAATAGGTATTTTATTTTACAGTCACTTAATTTAAGATGAAAAAGACTTAAATTTACGCATGACTCCAAATTTTTAAAATTTAAATAACAAATGGATTAATTTAGAGTAGTATTTGCAAAATTAAAAAAATATATATATTAATTATCGTAAACGAAACAACATTAGGTACCTAGTATACGCTTCGGCCTTTAATATCCCACTGCTGGGCATGGGCCTCTTTCCCCATTTAGGAGAAAGATCGGAGCTTAATCCACCACGCTGCTCCAATGCGGGTTGGCGGATATATTCTCTACTATTAGTAACGATCGCTAACAGGTACATGATAACAACCTGGACTCTCCGAGGCACGGTGGGGAGACCCACAAAGACTAAAAACCAGACCGGTTTGCATAAACACAAATATCCACTCCGAGTGGGAATCGAACCGGCGACCGTCGGTATTTAGGCGCCGCCGACACAGCACTGAGCACACACACAATTACACCAGAGCGGTCGTACCTAGTATATAAATATAATATTAAAATATCTCTTCACAACAAATTATGTTTGATATACTATCAAAAATAAACAAACTTATACAAAAAATAACGGTTAAAAAGGCTTTTTTGACACTATAAAGGTTTTATGTTCTACTACAAACCCTTTCAAGCGATTCTAAGATAAACAAAGATATAAATTTCTGCCTACTGTGAAGCAAAAAGATAATTTCCAATCTATCCCGTTGAATCTTTTATACGAATTGAGTGAAAATTGTTTTAGTTGGAAAGATATTTTAAGAAAGTAATATGCTGCGTCGATATTAGTCTGTATTAGGTCTCAGACTAATCCGTTACAAATCCAATAACGGGCGCAAAGCTTCTCCGTGAATTCAAAGTAGGTAGTTGTTTTTCTTGTTTAATCAAGCATGGATTTAATACTCATTAATGCTTATACTTTATAACTTAATTTTAGCAAATATTTGTTTGACAAGTGTTTGCCAAGAAATTATGAAGGTGTTAATGAACCTTATCAACACCAAAACAATTTACATTTATAAAAATAATACAACAATAAAGACTAAATGTCATAGAAAAACAATTTTGTAAATTTAAGATCAGCTTTCAACAATAAATCCCATTACAACCTAACCTGGACTTACGACAGGACTGTCATAATTCAGGAAATCGAAGTATCGCAAGTCAGATGGAAATGACCTTAGACTAGAGAGAGGATATTAAAATATATTTATGTTTTTGAAAATCTTTAACTTATTCTACAATGTTTATGAAAAACACGAAGTTGCTGCACAAAAGAAAATTTAAATTATCAGAATGAATACTTATAACAATAAATTTAGTTATTATAAAGACAGTGAGCTCAAGCATTGAGCTTTCGAGTTATGTATCTATAACTCGATCTCAGGATGACTAATGGCGTGAAAGAATTCAAATCTCTACATTGTGTTTTCGTTTTGTGGTCTATTTGTCGTTAATTATACTATAGATTAATATAATTCTATTTAGTTGCTATAAACATAAGCATAAGTAACAAAACAACGACTATAAGCAATATAAGTATAATAAACTAGATGGCCCGGTTAACTTCGTATCACCTACGTATATTTGTAAAAAATATACACAAAACACTTTCTGAACGCACAAATATTTGACAACCAATAGACAACGTTTTTGACAAAATACATTACATTTCCCCGCTAGGAACATTTTGTATTGGAAAATTAAATCGTCGTTTTTAGTATTTTCCGTAACATATAATTTATGTTTCTCACCGTTTAAACCTTCCCTGAACTTCCACAAACATTTTAAGATGAAAATTAGCCAAATTGACCCATCCATTCTCGAGTTTTAGCGAGACTAACGAACTAGACTAATAATTGATTTTTGATTTTTATATATATATAGATAATCCCTTTAAAATAATAGTAGCAGATAAATGAATACATTACGAATTTTTGTACTCATTTACAGATATATCTAATAAGTGCATCAAAATATATGCAAGACGGATGGAACAGAGCCAGCAAAAATGTACGACGTAGCATTTTTAACTTTTTTACACCTGCTACCAAACTTCAGCACTCGTAAATCTTTAGAACTTTTAATTAATCTTCTAAACAATATTCACAGGCGAATAATTGCTGATTTACTCCCAATGGGATACTCACAAATTGAAGGCATTCCATTAACTTTTATTTTTAACGAATATATAATTATACATACAAATCGTTCGACTCCTAACTACGGTCCTTCAAATGGGGGATTCTGCAGGGGGATCATGTTCCACGCGACAAAAAATCCTAGCTCATTTTTAAATTGGACTTCGTTTAAATAGACAAGCTAATTTAATATTCTTGTTCTGCATGATACATTTCGTGAGTGCGTAAACACGTCTATAATTTACAATGAAAAACATTCTGCGAGAAAAATTTGAACGTTTTGTGTTTCTTTATTTCAATTGCTTCTCGCACTACTCTTGAATAAAAGTGGCGATCGCGAAGATGAATTCAAACTGCCCCCGACATGGAACCCAGTGATTAAAATTACACAACCTCGTTTTAGTTCGCAGTCGGTTCAATATCAGAATAGGCACCTAACGGTCAGGGCCGTCTTAAACTAGGCAGGGGCCCATGGGCACTCAAGAATTCGGGGCCCTTTTGAAAAGTAAAAAAAAAGCGAATTATAATAACATTTTTTTTTCTAAGTATCACCATTTATTATAGGTAATCAAATAGAGTATGATATTATAATATTATGTTATAAATAATATTACAGTAGAATGCTGCTGGTTTTTGGTTACGATTACGATAACGGTTTCTTTCGGGATTTCTGTTGAGCAAAATCTTCTATTATAATATATCCTTAAAGTCAATTTTTTGAAGGATATAACAGACTTTACTTTCTATGCACTTATTTACGAATCACTCAGTCGTTCTTGTAACATTGTTGTTCGCAATTCATTGTTCGCATTCAATTGGTAACCAGTAGGCAAAGGAATATTCTTGTAGCAATTTCTACGTTTTTAAAAGTTATTCCAATTTATTTGATTTTAGGTTTTTTTTTTTTAATGTGTATTCAATGTGTCAATTATGGGAATGTAAGTGTATCTACACAAAACTTTTCCTTGCCTCACAACTGTGCAGTCTCTGATATTCCTTCAAAAAAGTGATGCGTGTGCTGCGAAATCTTTTTCTTTCAAATGTATATGTATTTGTAGTCAGTATATGGATTTTTTTCTTTAGCAGCCGTTTCATACTGATCAAAATTATTAGGTAGGGATCCCTAGTACATTTTTTTTACCTGATTAGTATCAAGCTAATTTTCCAGGAGTAGCTTCATTTTGACGAGACGAACAAAAAATTCCTCTACGAAAACTCTCGATTGTGGTAGCTAACAAAGATAGCAGGGGGTAGAGCAGCAGTGGGCGTAAGACCGGGATAACGTACCACGCAATTTGTAGGACAATATTACTATTAAATTATATAAATATTTACTAACTAAAAGAAAAAAAAATAAGCTGGTTAGTAATAATTTGACCTTGTAAGGTCATCAAAAATAGATTTTTTTCTTATTTTTTTTCACTCCTATCAGACTGAAAGTATATACATCATTCGGGGATTCCCCCAACCATAGAAAATGTAGACATTTATGTTAGGCCTTGTTTAGACGGTGCAGCTTGACTTTGGAATCGGAGCGATTGCGCGAGTGATCGCGCGAGTGATTTGCTAGATGGTGTATTATATAGTAAATTAGGTAGAATGCGTTCGGAAATATTATTATTAATTAGTACAGTAGGAATAGGCTTAGTCGTCGATATTATGGCGTAGTATATTCCTTGTAAATACCTTCCTACCTAATACCTTTAAGATTACTGATTTGTGAAAAAAGTGTAATGTGCCCGACAAAAATGTTTTGAGAATAAATGTGTGAGAGAAATTGTCGGTCCTTCGGGGCCCCCTGAGGATGGGGGCCCTGGGCACGGGCCCCGTGTGCCCTTATGGTAAAGACGGTAATGCTAACGGTTGACTTACAGAATAAGGACGTAATAAGTGTTGTGGGTCGCGGTACAAGTGACAATAATCACGAGTTGAGGGTGGATGAAGAAATATCTACCCCGACGGCGGAGTCGTGACATTGCTGGATCAGTCTGCCTGTGACCACGGCTAGTGTAACCTCTATGGTGTAACCTAGCCGAAACGTCAGGCCCCAAGGTTATATATTACCTTAAAAATTTTATTCGCGTTAATCCCCGTGTGAACATTAAAATATAATAATGCAACGCGAAAGTTTAAAAGTTGTTAAGAAAAAATGTTTTGGATGGTTATGGAGAAGTAGGTTGCCAGAGTAGCTTGTATGTTTGAACAGACTAAGTAAAATTTAAAAACGGCCTTGGATTTTTTTCGACAGAACCCTCATATTCGAAGAAACGCAGCTAGAAGAACGATCCTACTCGTATTATATCTAATTAAAGAAAAATCGGATGTATTCGATATAATAATATAATATATTATTATTAACATATTATATTAATTTCAAACTTGTAGCCGTAGCTAAATGAATCGTCTAGCAAATGTTTAATTATTGACTGATACGTAACAGTTAGAAACTATGTGGCTACAGAGTTTCAACGAATACCACTTCTATAAGCTACTAGGTATGCGACGGAAACTTAATAATTGAAAACGGTTGTCCATCTACTGAAGAGCTAACCCAATACTCGCATCGTACTTATACTGTTGCAACGAGACATGGCTTGAATTTCCTACAGTTCTGATTAACCACACGTCCCGAACTAAGAGAGTTTACGATAAACTACGAAAAACATGTTGCCAGATTGTAAAATGAAACTATCAATTCCTACAGTAGGTACAATATATTTCACAAATAATTTTCACGAAGAACGTTCTGGTGTATTTATTGAAGAACGTTCCATTAAAGCCTACATTTTCGGGTTAGATAGTCGCTCGAAACAGGAATCTCTAGTGGGTTTTCCCACTGAGATTATATTTTGGAGAGAGTATTTAAAGCAAACGTTCTGGAATAGAAAGGTACAGCGTGGAGCATTAAACTCCGACTGTTTAAATTAATACATGCATTTGTATAGCAGTGAAAAGTTTGGTTTATTAAAAAATATTAAGCTATGGTATAAATAAACTTAAATTATTAACAGATCTTCCATTTATCAGCTTGATACCCAGTTACCTTTAATATAAACCCTCTTAAACGATATAAACTGCAAGTCATAAAATTAATTAATTTCAAATGCCTAAAAATGAATACCTACTTATCTTTTTTTCCGTTTAATGTTGTAAAAATAACAAACAAACTACAACAACAACAACCAAAATAGTATTACAAAAAAAAACACGAAAAACGATAGCAATTATTCCACTTTGAATCAAAATCAAGATAATTTTAATTGAAAAAGTTACAGGACAGAGTCACAGGAGGGTAATGTCGTACTTACTTTATAAGGTGATTCTGTTAAAATTATTCTAAGAGAAGTATACCTACATAATATAATTTTTATTTTTTGTATAAAGTATGAAGACTCAGTGTTTTCAAAATAGTTAAAAAAATATTTGTAAAATGACGATGAATGCTTTGAAAAAACAATAACACTCAAGCCTATTTGAACAAAACTATTTTTGATTTTGATTAATTATAACAACATTTAGATGTAGTTAAAACTATTTTAAGAAGTAGGAATAATATAAAAATAGTCATTATTGTGCTTCTCTCCATACATACTAAACTAATTCACCCTAATATACATTATGCTGCTTGGTCGTCAATACACATAAGCTACTTCGAGATAGGCGGCAAGTATATCAGAGTATACCCTGATATACTGAGGCAGAAAGTTACTGGATTTTGCGATAAGAGATAACAATAACCGAGCGCTAATGAAAGGAACTTCGCACAAAGGAGTCCTATATCTCGACAGTGTATGTGTTAGCCCAAATGATGCGGACATTATTGATTATCAACTGTTAATGTAATAAATTTACAAAACAAAAAATATTAAAATATATTAAATAAACATTTAATTTTAACGCTTAACGTTTGTGGACACTTTATTTATTATTAATTTTGCTGGAGGTTCTGGCTTCTGCTTGAGTCACAAGATCCTTACACTAAATATATAAACGAACTCATTCGAACTAGGTAACTATGTCTATGTGCATGTATAAGTGTGAGTGTATGTATACATAATAATTTAGAAAAAAATCATCAGCACGGACCAAATACTTACTTTATCGACTTGCAGTTCGAATAATAAATCACCTGTTGTATTATAATGTATGATGTTTAAGAGCGTGCATAAGGCGAGCAAAAAATCAGATTTCACCCGCGCGCCCGATGAAACAAAATATACACAAAGCCTCGTGTCAGAGTGCGATAGACGATATAGTTTTGAGCGGATTACGAATGTAAAAAACGACAAATATGTTATTTTGTATATAATTCCGAAACTAAAAGTAATTACATTAAATGCCTTGGCATAGCCTTTACTCATATTTAAATGTAATTAATTATCAAATTTTTGTCTTAATGGTCATAACCATATCGAGTATAAATAGAAAAAATATAAAAATTAGAGGTTACTTCGTGATTATATTTTATCGAGGAAATTTCCTTATTTTATGTTTTTGATATGGTCAACCCTTGCAAATATCACGTAGTTTGTCATATATTTTTATTTTAAGATTTGGTTTGGAACTTTTCATGTCAAAACAAATAGAAGATGGTAATTTTGCATTATGCGCACTCTTAATAAAAGGCATTTAGAACATTTAGACATTTGGACATTTTAGAGCCAGTGGATGTTGATATTAAATTTTAAAAATATATATGATCCTATTAATACAAAAACTATTCAAAAACGGAATATTTACCATGTTTTTTATTTTCATTTTGAAGATATACCCGCGAACTTAAGTCTCATGAACAAGATATTCGTAGACAATGTCGAAATGTCGAGCTCCGCAAAATGAAAATAAAAAACATGATAAATATCCGTTTTTGAATAATTTTTGTAATGAAAATAACCATGTTAATTGAAAATCTTACTAATACAATTTAATATTCGTATTGAATTATGCAAACGCATGTTAGCGAAGACGAGATGTGATAATGTCCACGGATATAGAAGCCGCACATTCATCAACGTCTCCCCTCCAACACGCATAGATAACGACCCATTACTCCTAGTTCTAATCAACGATTTGAATGATGATTACATTTAGAGACACAACTATGTTAGAGGTACGCCTACGTTGCTTTTCTTGTTCTTTGGAATTTCAGACAATATTTTGAATTCTTGTCTCACTCCGTTTCCGTGTAGAAATTTGGATAAAAAGCATGTTTTATCCTTTACAAATTTATCTTTAATTTTCTTTAAGTTTTAATGTTAGGCCTCAGGAACTTGAAATACTTGCACTCTCTCTGGGGATTAACAATGACTGCCACTCTCTCACTCCTTCACAGCGATCTCGATCTCCCTAATCTCTTGATATATTTATTGAATAATACGTTCAATATGTTCTACTTTAAAATGTTTACGTTTTAGGATACTAAGACGAAGTCATATGCTAGTATATTACGCCTAGAATGAAATAAAACATGATGAATTAGATTTTAAGACCTACAACGCATTCGTAACTCCTTCAATGTTGCAGATGTTCTTGGGCAGGCCCCAGCCGGGCTAGCATGCGTATAACGAGATAATCTCTTGACGAGAGAGATAGATAATGTCTACATCGAGTATTTTCTCGATTACCCTAACATGCGCAATACGAGAGACATAATTCTCTTCCGAAGACAAAACGGAACGGAAACGCCATGGTATACAAAAGATATTATATATACTAATATATAAAGCTGAAGAGTTTGTTTGATTGTTTGTTTGTTTGTTTGTTTGTTTGTTTGTTTGAACGCGCTAATCTCAGGATCTACTGGACCGATTTGAAAAATTCTTTCAGTGTTAGATAGCCCATTTATCGAGGAAGGCTATAGGCTATGTATCATCACGCTAAGACCAATAGGAGCGGAGTCCACGCCGACGAAGTCGCGCGCAGAAGCTAGTATAATAATAATTATTTATAATTTTGATATATTTCGTTTAGTAGTCGTTTAGTAGTCGTCGTTTCGTTTCGTAGTCTTTCTCGTCGATAATATTGACAACGAGTAGTTTATCTTCTTAAAACGTCAAAATCACGTCAAAATTCGACAAAACTACGATGTCATGTTAGCTCCCGTAGAGATAACTAAAATTTCTTGTTTTCTCTTCAATTGTCGTGACGAGAAGAGTATCACGTGCACACATGTTAGCTACTGTAGACATAAAGAGATAATACGAGAAAAGGGGTAGACAAACTTTTGTCGTGGCGCGCATGCTAGCCCTGCAGGAGTAACCACTTGACATCAAATGTTGCTGTTTGGTTGTTTGGCCAACTTTAATATAAAAAAATGAACAATTTGCTCATATTTTTACAAACTAAGTTACAACGTATAAAATTCTGGAGTTCACTTATTAAAAATTATACTTTTGTTACAAAGGTTGCCTGCTTTTTATTTGTGAAAGTAAATAAATAACTTTGAAAATGAAATTTTCATAGAAATAAATAAGGCAGAAAAGTAAGCAAAAAATGATCCTTTCCTGTTTTTTAAGATTACTGTCACGTTTCTCTTCAATTCTTTTGCTTATGGCGACGGTTATCATAACGTTCGTTATACGACTTCCTGTAGGTCATTCTGAGATAACTCCCCTTAAAAACTTTACATTACGAAGAATTTACGCTATTTCGTTTGCTTTTTACGTTAGCTTTGAATAAATCTAATTCGATATTGCCGAATTACATTTCATCAACAAATAAATATATAAATTGATTCTTGGATTTAATGGCTTTCAGTTGTCCCACTGAATGGGGCACTGTGCACAGAGGCACTGTAGATTTCGCCAATGTCACGTGGGATAGAAAAGACACGAAGGAGAATGATCAGTGTGGTTGATATTGTGAGCTACATGGATTATTAGTATTGTTACAGACAAAAACACACATATAAATAAACATAGTCAGTCTTATCACTAAGCATTTTTTTAATGAAAACTATCTAAAGAAGTTCCTTTTAAAATTATAGCCTACACTAGCTTCTGCGCGCGACTTCGTCGGCGTGGACTCCGCTCCTATTGGTCTTAGCGTGGTGATACATAGCCTATAGCCTTCCTCGATAAAAGAGCTATCTAACAGTAAAAGAATTTTTCAAATCGGCCCAGTAGTTCCAGAGCTTACCGCGTCAACAAACAAACAAACAAACAAACAAACAAACAATCAAACAAACAAACTCTTCAGCTTTATATATTAGAATAGATTTTGTTTTGTTTTGCATTATTTCGGCTTTGTAGAGAATTACTTGAGCTTCGTAGCGCGTCAAGAAGGCTGGTGTCACGTATAGTGACATTAAGTAAGCTAACTCCGCTCCTCTGCTTCTCACGTACAAAACCGCTAAATTATCTGTGAACAAGAAAATGAGAAAAAAGTCACACAGCAGTAAGCGAACAAGATAATTGTAATATATGTATGTAATAACATATTACTGATATACAAATGTACAAAATTCTTTTATAAAAAGGCTTTATCAATAAAAAGTTAAAAATGCTCTAAAATTCAAAAACCCAATATAAAAGCTAAACTAAATAAAATAATGTATTTAATCTTTATCTTAAGAAAGGAAGGGTAAACTCATCTTGATGACGTTTTTTGTTAATTTACTAAAGGTCTCGCAATTTCACGTTTAATTTCGATTGTTTCATTTTGATGGCTTTGTGCTCATTGTATTGGGCCATAGTATGTTATTTTTACATATATGACCTACTGTAATGTTCCCTTGTGTTTGTTTAAAACAGCTTCTCTATATATCGTAAACAGCCTTTTACAATCCACTGCTGGACGTAAGCCTAGGGTAAGACAATATATACATAAACAAAAATAAAATAAAAATAACTAACTCGAAACGTTAAAAACTATCACGTTCCATTGATGTAATTGCTCCAAGATCACTACGTACGTACGTGGATACACCTACATACATAATGTATGTAATTCGAATTGCAAGATATGCAGTGCTATTCCGCACTAAACAATGCTTTCACCCTTCTGAATCCATCCAATATCCTATAGTTATTGGCACTCAATTTTTTTTCTGAAACATCTGAATCTCCAGTTATGATATATTATGTGACCATATATACAGGGTGTCCCGCGATAAAGTGCAATCCCGAAAGGGGGTGAAACTAGACCATAAATTATCGACAAAAAACATAGAAAAAACTTTTTAAAAAAAATATTTTATTTCTTATTGACGAATTAAGATTTTTATATCTTACGTAGACTCTATGTACAAAAAATGATGATTTCTTCCAAAGTAGTGGGTCGATTACTTTAAAATAAAATAAAATATTATGCCACGTACTTGGCGGTAAGGATAAAATAAAAATTAGCTCGCAAAAAAGTGGCATTATGTCTTTAACTATGCTTCTTGTGAAAAAAAATCCATTTTTTATGACTGTTTTTTTCAATGATCTCTAATTTTCTCAGAATTATGCCCCCAATACCAGGAAATTTTATGATTTATTATTATTTCTTACCATATTGCCTTTCAAATAAAAAAAAATTTACGCATGTATCCCAAAAAACACGTACAAAATCATCATTTTTTGTACAAAGAGGCTACGTAAGCTATATAAAAATCTCAATTCGTCAATAAAAAAAATAAAAATTTTTTTTTAATTTTTTTAATTTTTTTCTGTTTTTTTGGCGATAATTTATGGTCTAGTTTCACCCCCTTTCGGTGTTGCACTTTATCGCGGGACACCCTGTATATTAAAGATCAATCTCTTCCAAGCCTTAAGGGAGAGAAACTATAGTAGAAATATACACATATTTTCGCAGCACCCGTCATCGCAGTACCTACATGATCGATTGTTTCTTATAGTTAATATACGTTATTTTGCGTAACAATATCATATGCGCTTAATATTTGGGAATCATAAATGGAAACAAGCCGACGAAATTCAATGAATATTCAGGTGATGATTTCAGTCGAACCTCTATGGTGAGCACTAAGACCAATTAGATTTGCAACATGCAAACACCTGCAAATGCAATATTGTCGTGAATGTCAAAGGGATATGCTGCATATTCCTTTGACATTCACATCCATATTGCATTCGAAAAATTAGAAATGTTATTTCCGTTATATTTGAAATTGTTTTTGAGAGTATTCGATAACATTACAGCAACATTCGATATAATTCCAGAAACATTTACACATACATTTCTTTATTCAACAAAAGAGCCTTGTTTTAGCTTAAAAAGTACCTACTTGTATCAATTTATTAAACTTACAATATGAACGACCATAGAGGTAATCTTAAATTCGTCAGATATGCTAGTATACTGAACTAGTACTAGGGTATATCAATACTATTTAGTGTACATTTATAGCTACAAAACTTTTCTATAGTTACGTCATATTCGAGTAATGTAACATTTTCCTCATACTAGTTATACTTATACAGTAACATGCGGTCCACCAAAGCTATTCACAGTTCAATGGCACCCGGTCGTAAAGATAGGGATGCCTTCATTACGTTCGCCTACTCAATCGAAACTATGAATCGAACTTTTAGCACACATTCTATATCTATAAACATATATTTAATTAGCACTTTGTTGTACTTTTTTCATATGATAATAGTAGCTACTTAGCTGTTGCTAATTGACTATTTCGTTTATTTAGCAATTTAACCAAGTAAGTTTTGGTTATATTAAAATATATTTACGATATAGTATGTAGAACATTTAAAGAAAATGTATGTATGGGCACATATTTTACTTCATGTATTTAATATAAAGTACTGAAACTAACATTAATTTTTTTTAACTTCTCTTAAAATTTTACACTATCTAATTATGTTTTGACACAGTGTAGTTTAAAAGGCAAGTGATAGTTGTTTTAATAAAAGTTAGGCAACAGCTTGCTTTAAGTTTTTAAATTGCTGGAACGCTTCTTAACTTAAAAGTGTTTCCACGCTTGTAATTAGGTAAAACTTTGCTTTTAAATGTATAAAACTCGAAAATATCGATAATTCAGCCAATTTCTATTCATTTTAGTTCCGTGAATATCAGATTTTTATTCCGATGACAACCAACTTCTAGCCAACAATCAGAAAACTACATCTCCATACAAAAGTGTGTGGCGTGTACACGCACTGTATAAAAAAACTATAGTTTAAGTATGGAACGAATTTTTATCTGTCATGTGTCAGAGATTGATGTATATAGCTGTTGATTTGTAAAAAGAGAATAAGATGTTAAATGTGTTAATGGAAGGAAATACAACGTAATTTACTTATTCGAGGATTTTATTTAACCACTTAACCAACACACATAACATCAAGCCCGGTGCCTTTCCCTTCCAAATTGGTGACAACGACGTGATCGCCACGTGCTTACATCGGGCCCTGGTGTTGGTTTCCACCTTGTCTGCACGAGTATTGATGTGCCATCGTGTCGCCTGGATGTTGCAGGATATGTTGTGACGTTCTTCACCCGCTTATTGACTCAAGTGGTGTTGAGTTCATACTTACCATAATCCTGTCGGTAAGGTGTTTGACGTGCTATTGAGGCGTGGAGCTAAGCATAACGAGGTACTCGCTGTTCATTAACTCCCTACGACTTCCCTGGAAGCGCATCGTCGATACATACTAAATTCATCCCGTATTTAGAACATTTTATGCAAAAGTTTCTTAGACAGTGTTAAATTTACCAAACCCCAGAGTGTTATCTGCCTAGTGTTGACTCACATATAAAAAAACTGTGATCATACTAATTAACACCCCAGTGCTTTCTCCATCAATTACATGTGTATTTATTTGTTATTGGACATTTTTTTGTAATTTTTAAGAAGAATAACCTTATATTTTGTTCAATTGCATAATTGATTTTTGTAATCTAATAACAATAGTTGCCTGTTAGTTATTATGACTGGGCAAGTTGGTTTGTTAATTAACTAAATTTGTAAGTTAGAGTGTAGTTTCATAATATTTAACTATTTTTGTTGTAAATTTTACTATAATTTCCCACGGAGGGAGTATTCTGGTGATTTCATATAAAAGAGCCTTATTCTGGTGATTGTACATTATTATTCCATACATTTTATTTTTGCGCTTGTTTTATTATTAAAATTTTTTTTTACATTTTATGTGTGTCCATTGTATATTGTGTGATTTTTATTGTGCATTCTAATTTAATTTATTTTACACTGTGTTTTTACTGTGTGGTACTGGTCGTGTGGTCTTTATTATGGCGGAAGCTTTTGCCGAGGTTAAGGAGCAGTTAGAGCGTGTAATGGCCGAGAAAGCTGTTCTTGAGGAAAAGCTTAACCAGTTTCCTCCAAGAGAAGCTGAAGTTAACGCTTCTTCCATCAAACTTCCTCCATTTTGGTCCGATAAACCTGCGGTATGGTTTGCCCAAGTTGAGGCACAATTCCAAATTGCCGGTATTTTGGCCGACATCACTAAATATAATTATGTTGTTGGTCAGATTGATTATCGACTTGCAGGTGAAATCGAAGACATAATTACTCAACCCATAGAAAAAGGCAAACAGTACATTACATTAAAAAACGCACTCATTAATAGGTTCTCTATACCCCAGGAGCAGAAGGTCCGTCAGCTGCTTGGCAATGAGGAGCTCGGCGACAGGAAACCGTCCCAGTTTCTCCGCCATTTAAAATCGTTAGCTGGTTCTTCACCATTGGATCAAAATATTTTACGGCAGCTGTGGATCAGTCGCCTTCCTCAGGATATTCAGGTACTATTAGTTTCGCAAGCGGACGACTTGAGTTTAGAGAAGTTGGCCGACCTGGCGGACAAGGTCATTGACCTTACTGGCCGGTCACGTGCTGTTCACTCTACAGCTGCGGCTCCACTGGATCTAATCGCCGATTTGGCTTCTAAGGTATCTGAACTTACAAAGCAAGTTCACGCTCTTTCCACCAGAGGTCGCAGCCGTTCTCGTAGTCGTGCCAGCTCTAGAAGGCGATCGTCGCAAGCACCCTCACCAGCCGCTGGCAAGCATTGCTGGTATCATAAACGCTTCGGGACCCGTGCTTCTAAGTGCATTCCGCCATGCAACTGGGCTTCGGAAAACCCGAGAAGCAATCAGTAGCGGCGGCAACCGATTGCTACAATGTCAGCCGCCGCCTCTTTGTCACCGACCAGGTAACCAAACGTCAATTTCTTATTGACACAGGTTCCGATTTGTGTTGCTATCCGATCAGCTGGCTCCCGCGTCGTCGAGAAAACTCAGACTATGAGCTCAGTGCTGCTAACGGTAGCAAAATCAAAACCTACGGTATGGTCAACCTACGTCTAAATTTGGGGCTGCGTCGCGATTTTATCTGGCAGTTCGTCGTTGCCGACGTCCAGAAGGCGATAATAGGAGCCGATTTTTTGGCACATTATCATCTCTTGCCCGACTGCCGTAGAAAAAAGCTTATAGACAATAAAACCGGATTATGCTCCATGGCTACCTCGGCTATGGTTGAGCAACCGAGTGTGAAGGCTGTGGTCGCTGGAAGCTCTATTTACGCATCAATTTTAACTGAGTTCCCTGATATCACTCGACCACCTGGCCTACCCAGGGTTGTCAAGCACAGCACTGTGCACTATATTAAAACCACAGACGGTCCTCCAGTGTCGTGCCGCCCTCGCCGTTTAGCACCTCAGAAATTATCTTCTGCTAAGAAGGAGTTCGAGGACATGGTACGCTGTGGCACTGCAAGACCATCTAAAAGTGCATGGTCTTCTCCACTTCACATGACCCCTAAAAAAGACAACACCTGGCGTCCCTGCGGCGATTATCGCGGACTGAACGCCAGGACTGTGCCGGACAAATACCCAGTTCGTCATATTAATGATTTCGCGAACAACTTGTCTGGTGCAAAGGTCTTCTCTACTCTAGACCTTGTCAAAGCCTATCATCAAATACCCGTGTTTAAGGACGATATTCCGAAGACGGCCATCGTTACCCCGTTTGGCCTCTTCGAATTTCCTTTCATGACCTTCGGTTTGCGTAATGCTGGTCAAACCTTCCAACGTTTTATCGATGAGGTCACACGGGGTCTCGATTTCTGTTTTCCGTATATTGATGACATTTTGGTTTTCTCACAGAACGAGTCTCTACACCAAGAACACCTTCGAACCCTTTTTAAGCGCCTCCAGGAATATGGTGTTGTTATCAACCCGTCTAAGTGCGTCCTGGGTGCTAGTGAGGTTACATTTTTAGGTTACCATATAAGTGCTGAAGGTACGCGCCCTCCTCAGGACCGTATCCAAGCACTTCTGGATTTTCCACCCCCGGAAACTGTCCAAGGCATGAGGAGATTCCTTGGCATGTTAAATTACTACCGCCGGTTCATTCCCCATGCTGCCCAGTTCCAGGCTCCACTCATTGACGCTCTGGTTTCTACTAAAAGCAAAGGCTCAAAACCATACCCTTGGACGCCTGAGCTCTTACAAAAATTCGAGGAATGCAAGAGAAGTTTGTCTAATGCAACATTGCTACACCACGCTATCGCCGATGTCCCCCTCGGTTTGTTTACTGACGCATCGAGCGTACATATTGGTTCATGCCTTCAGCAGTGCATTGATGGCAAATGGTTCCCTATTGCATTTTTTAGTAAAAAGCTGACACCCAAGCAGTCTGAGTGGCCTGCATACTATCGCGAGCTTTTGGCTGTGTACGAAAGTGTACAGCATTTTCGGTATATTCTTGAGGTCCAACATTCGACCATCTTTACCGACCATAAACCATTGCTCTACGCTTTCGTACAGCGCCGTGAAAAGCTGCCTCCCGCACAGCTTAATCAGCTGTCTTTTATTAGTCAATTTACAACTGATATTAAATACATCAAAGGGGAAGACAACGTAGTCGCAGACGCGATGTCCCGAGTTGACGCAATCTCACTTGAGCAAGAATATGAAGCTCTTGCCAAGTCTCAAGAGGAAGACAAGGAATTGACGCAATTACTGCGTGGCAATTCCAGCCTAAAGCTTTTCAAAGTAAGCGTACCTGGTACTGGAGTTTCCTTGTTCTGCGACTGCTCGACTGGTAAGCCTCGTCCCTTGGTCCCATTTGATCTGCGACGCATTATTTTCAATAAGCTGCATAGTTTGAGCCATCCTGGCATTCAAGCCACGACGCGTCTTGTAGCTGAACGCTACGTTTGGCCGTCCATGAACAAGGATTGCAGAGAGTGGACTCGTACCTGTGACGCGTGTCAGCGCGCTAAGGTCACGAGGCATAATACTGTTCCTCTTGGCAATTTCTCAACCCCCTCAGGTCGTTTCATGCATGTCCATATTGACATCATTGGTCCCCTGCCTCCCTGCAAAGGATATCGATATTGCTTAACTGCAATCGATAGGATGTCCAGGTGGCCTGAAGTTTGGCCCATGCAAACTATTACGGCTGAGGAGGTTGCCGACACTTTTGTTAGAGAGTGGATCTCTCGCTTCGGCGTACCATCTATTATTACAACCGATCAGGGTACTCAATTCGAATCCGACCTGTTCAGACGGTCGATGCAGAGTTTCGCCACGAAGCGCATCAGAACCACATCTTACCACCCTCAAGCTAATGGCATGATTGAGCGCGTTCATCGCCAGCTAAAAGCATCCATCATGTGCCATGGTGGCGAGTGGCTTAGTGCTCTGCCTCTTGTACTTTTGGGGATGCGTTCCTGTTTTAAGGAAGATCTCAAATCTTCGGTTGCTGAGATGCTTTATGGTGAAACTTTGCGTCTCCCTGGCGAACTTTTGGTTCCCTCGCTTTCATCCGGGCCAAATACTAGCCCTGCTGATTTTGTCGTATCGTTGAAGCGACATATGTCTAATATTCGACCTGTCCCTGCTTCTCGACATGGCGATCTAACCACCTTCATTTTTAAGGATCTCGCAACATCGTCCCATGTCTATCTGCGGGAAGATGCTGTCCGCCGTACCTTGCAACCGCCATAGTCTGGTCCGTATCAAATTATTGAGAGGGCCTCTGATGGCAAAACCTTGACCCTTAACATTAGAGGCAGGAAAACTGCTGTTAGTGTTGATCGCGTAAAGCCTGCGTTTATTGAACGGTCAGAGAATGTTCGTGATGTAGTCTTACCGACTGCGCCAACCTTAACTGCAGAACCTCCATCACTTATTACTCAGCCGACTACAGTCCCTACTACTCAGCCGGTTCGAAAAGCTGCGCTTACGCCGCCTTCTGTTCCCCCTCTTCCTCCAAACAGTTCTAATGTTCCGCCATATACCACACGGTCTGGTAGGAGTGTTAGATTTAAGGTTTTTAGAGACTAACTTGTCTCTCTCCGTGGGGGGGTGGTGTGGCGTGTACACGCACTGTATAAAAAAACTATAGTTTAAGTATGGAACGAATTTTTATCTGTCATGTGTCAGAGATTGATGTATATAGCTGTTGATTTGTAAAAAGAGAATAAGATGTTAAATGTGTTAATGGAAGGAAATACAACGTAATTTACTTATTCGAGGATTTTATTTAACCACTTAACCAACACACATAACATCAAGCCCGGTGCCTTTCCCTTCCAAAAGTGAATGTCAAACAAAAGTTATATCGCTTTATACGGGAATCAGGATTCAAGTGAATTCTTTTGAGTATTTTTTAATGTATATAAAATCGTTTGAATAGATATAATAAGTATATGATATATACGCTTATTGAAAATATTTTTACATGGGTATGTATGTACATATATAACTATGTATGATAAGGGAAAATAAATTAAATTTTGACAATAACATCACGTATTTACCTAGAATTATAAGACGTTTGCTTCAAATGATTTAAACAGGGGCGATATTAACGCAAGGTTAGAAATTAGAACAGCACTTAATGTCAGGAATTTATTTACTTGAACGGACGTGAAGTGCGACACTTCTAATTAATGCGTACATACGTACTAAAGATACATGTTTTCACATGTACATGTGTAGATAAATAATATACGTTCCCTCTTTGCTACAGAGTTCAGAAATAAATAGATGGAACATTTTTAATGTTACTGTTATATGAATTCAAAGTAGGTTACATTATATTTTATTCATTTTGTGTGGTGAACATTACCATACACCAAAATGTTTAAGAAGAGCAGACTGTTTATTATGTTCTTACTTTTTACAAAAAGCATCAAACAATTAAAGTTCCCTACGAGGGTATTTTAAACTAGCCAAAGGCGAACAGCTTTGGCCAGATCGATCCACAATTAGACACCGCAAACGCTTCAATTTTACGCACTAGTTTAAAAACACTGTTGAGTATTAAAAAACTAGTATCATAATCATTACTGCTACATACTAGTAATATACCAAAGTAGTCGTAGTTAGATTTACTAAAATCTATTCAAGAAAAACAAACTTCAGAAATCCGTCAAAAACTTAAAATAAATTATTATACTTGTACTGCATTCTTCTTATCATTACATAGTATAAAACAAAGTCGCTTCCCGCTGTCTGTATGCTTAGATCTTTAAAACTACACAACGGATTGTGATGCGTTTTTCTTTAGTAAATAGAGTGATTCCAGAGAAAGATTTAATGTATAATACATGCATAATATAGTATAGAAACACTGATAGTTTTTGGCAACCGTGCGAAGCCGGGGCGAGTCACTAGTACTCAAATAAATTTTGAAACTTTGACAGAAACGTAAACGTAGGAGTTTTGTAGTATAATGTGATAGCAGAAGTCGGAAACTACATTGACGTTGTTTTTTCAAAATTAAAAGCACTTTTTATAATAATTAATGCAAAGAATATTATGAAAAGTACGTGCCTCAAGAGCATAGTTCAGGATCGAAAAGATTGGACACGATATATTCGAAGAAATCGAATCGAGAACATCAAAGTCACGTCTTAATATCAGCGGATGGTTCCAAATTCGAACAAACTTTTCCGATATCTTTCAAATTTTGTAAATAATTACACAAAACTGTTCGCACTACACTATTGACAAACGTAGTTCCCTCTGTAACATATAGTAGACTACAGGCAACAAAGTGTTTTCACCTCTCTTACTTTATACTGGTTATTTTTTATACGCTATAATCTACTGTAATCCGTTGTCTACACACCTAGTTGCAATATTAGTACAATAATTTTCAACTAGATATCACCACTATCCTCAAAATGCAATACTACGTTAGAGAAGACAAGATTTGAACAAGTGGGTGGAAGAAGTAAAAAAATATGAAAATAATTGTTTTAGCGTTCGAAAGTATGCAGTTTTGTAAATATCTTAGAGGTAAGTGTGTAAATTTTGATATATAATGTTATATTTGCGTATTTTTTAGTAGTGTATTGGATTATCTTGCTTTTAGTGTTGGTATCTTATGGGCTACATTACATGAAAAGGGCTGTTTTTAGTATAAAAAGTTTGGTCGGGCACTGGTTATTTTTTCCTATTTCAGGATAGCTCGCAAGCTTTCACTCGGCCATTCTAGGTTGAAGCTTTACTTAATGATGATTTTATGACTGAAGATGGTCTGGATTTGGACAGGTTACTACTGACTGAGGTTACTGACCTGGCTGCAGGTAAGTGTAGCAATCATAGAGATGGCTGCCTACTACAGTCAGGTACATAATGTAAAATATTAACGGTTTTAGCTTACTACATGTAATTAACATGAGAGGGAAAAGATAAAAAAAAATTGCAGCAGGCTTATGGTGGCAGAGGTTGTTTTTATAAATTCACAATATTGAAATAAGCCTATAAAAAATTGTTTCATCTAATTAACAGAGGAGGGAAGATTTAGCTTCTCGGATCTTAGACCATTACATAAATAAAAAAATTCAAAAATACATGTATTTTTATTTTTTAAATGATAACCAAATCTGTAACAATTATCAAAATCGAAGTTAAAGTGTTATAGAGGGTTAATAACTACGATCACAACTTTATAAAGCACTTCTAAAGAATGTAATCTCAAGTTTAGAAACAAAACACGAAACTTTCCACCAAAGGAAGCACGGCGGACAAATTATTATTAAAATAAGTTTAACAAGAATTATTATCAAATACGAGAGACATGGTTCAATAACCTTTGTAAATGAATAAAGATATCGTCCTTGATGTAATTATTAAATTTCCTTACGAATTCACTTTGTTAATAATTAATTTTAAATATGTACGTTTTCGTATATGATTGTGATTAACCAATCTGTGAAACAAATTCTACAAAGATAGGTAGTTAGTTAAAAACATAATGCTACATTTTGTAAAACTTAATATAAATAATAGTCTCATCAAGGTCTCATAAAGCATTTTGGACTTTAGGTTAAGGTTATGGAAAATGATGACTATACTCAAAATTTATATAGACTTTATAAAACGACATTTTTATTAGAACACATCAATATTATTAATATACCATATCCAAAACACTTTTAAGCTTCTATTGTCCATGTTTTTTTTTATGGTACTAAGTCGACAAACAAGCGTCGGCTCACCTGATGGTAAGTGACTACCGTAGCCTATAGACGCCTGCAACACCAGAAGCGTCATAAGCGCGTTGCCGACCCTATCCCCAATCCCCCCAGAAGCTCTGGTCACCTTACTCACCAACAGGAACACAATATGTACTGCTTGAAAACAGTGTTATTTAGCTGTGGTCTTCTGTAAGGTCGAGGTACTACCCCAGTTGGGCTGCTCCATATTTTGAGCAGGAAATTTCCTGCTGTGCCCTACCTCAGTTGTTGTTGTTGTCAGTCATGTAACAAAAAAAATGTAACCTATATATGTACATGTATACGTCTACGTCAACTAGATTTTCGTAAGAATACTTTTATTAACGCGGAAAGGCGTTGTAAGGTGAAGTGCATAGCTAGCGTTACGTTCTCAATATTTGAGAACTATCATGTTAATATACTAGTTGCCATGAATAGTGACCGTTTGATAAGGGGCCAATCCATAAATTACGTCACACGAATTTCTCGATTTTTCGACCCCTCCCCCGTCCTTGTCACAAATGGTCACATTTATGAGACCCCCCCCCCCCTACCTAGTGTGACGTCACATATTTTGCAATTTTGCATGAGCAAACTGATGACAGTTTCAACATTATTTTTATTTTCATTTTAATAAAAGTCAATTCGCCTATAAAACAAATAAAACTATAATTTTTGAAGTTAGTTACTTATAGGTAGTTGAAATATAATGTTTTTGTACTTACGTTTTGATATTATTATATTTGGAAATGTGACGTCATCAAATTTTGACCCCTCCCTACCACTTTTCACACATTGTCACACTTCGTTGACCCCCTACCTTCACGTGTGACGTAATTTATGGATGGCCCCTAAGTGCTTTATCATGCAATTTATTTCACATATTAGTACCACTTAAATATTGAAAATTAGATTAATTTATTTGATTGCTAAATAATTAATAATAGATCTAGATACTAGTAGATAAGTTTGATCACATTACATTTTATATACCTAATGTGAAAATTATTAAGAGTAAAAATGTCTACTTTTGAATGTTACATAACAATTATCTTAATAACATTTAATATTTACGAAATCAGGGTTGGTGGCTAGCTATTACTGATATTAAAGTAAAAATTAAACATCTCGTGGGTCTGTATTTCTATGTTAAATGTTCTCAAAAGAAGCAGCAAGTAGAATTTGAAATTAAGTCGAATCGTGATGTTATTTTAAATGAAAGCCTAGAAAATTTCGAGCAAATTCAGAACTCCGCCTCGTACTCCCGCTAAAGTAAATTTAAAGTGGCAAACAATGTAGTTTAGTGAAAGCTAAACTTTAAAATGGAGCAAAGTTTAATTTTTGCACAAAACTTTTCATGAATATGTAGTACCATGCATATATTTAAATCAAAATTTGTAACAATGCGTAAATTCCAAATAATTTAACAGGAAAAATAGACCTTTTTATAAAGTATTTCATGACTCAATTAATTCGAGATTAGGCAATCAATAACAAAGGTATGCTATCAAGCAGTGATTTACTTATACCTACGTGCATAATTACCCATGCAGAATATGTGATATGACTTTTTAAATTATGGTTTTTGTCAGTATCAGAAATTCGCTTTATCCACATTTCAAATTAATTTGTAACAGTTGGTCAAGGTAGCGGGGATTTATTGTTTAGAGTTTTATCTAAATCATTACAAATATGAATTTTCGTTGATTACAAGATTTTCCTTGATGACGATTTTGACTTTATTGTAAAAATCATAACAAATCTCAATCCAACCAATCCAATTTGGTCCAACTTGGGAGATAGGGTAGTTTTTATCTCAGACCCGGTAGGTAGCGCTGCTATCGGTATGTAAGCAATCAAAGTAGTAGGTTTGACCTTTAGTGACCGCTAATTCTTTACTGATTTTATTCTTTACTGATTATTTAACTTTATTCTATTTTTATTTGGAAGAAAGTTTCAGAGACAAGAATGTTTAAGGTAGCATGCCTTAAATTATTCTATGTCATTTAGTGTCTATGAAAGACTAATGGTAATGATCATTATATGTAACTAGCTGCCCGGACAGACTTTATTCTGTCTGTTATGTTTTTATTTTTTTAAGTATAAAAACCTTCCGTGATATTTAAGGAACATACAAAAAAAATTAGCCGAATTGATCGAGCCATTCTCCAGTTATGCGCTTACCAACATTCATTTTTATTATACAGACTAGCTTCTGCGCGCGACTTCGTCGGCGTGGACTCCGCTCCTATTGGTCTTAGCGTGATGACACATAGCCTATAGCCTTCCTCGATAAATGGGCTATCTAACACTGAAAGAACTTTTCAAATCGGCCCAGTAATTCCAGAGATTACTGCGTTCAAACAAACAAACAAACAAACAAACAAACAAACAAACAAACAAACAAACTCTTCAGCTTTATAGATTAGTATAGATAATTTTATCGGAAAATACACCTTAATAGCTAAACTAATATAGAAAGCAAAAATACTCAAAGTATATTCTAGTTCTAGTTCAGTTCTCCTATAAATTTGAAAAATTCACTCTATACCTACGATCCAGTGACTTAGGACGAAAAAAAAAAAATTAGTGTGCGACTTAGCATTTTGTATTCTATTCAAATATAGCCTCATTTAAGAAATAAAGTTTATTAAACTTCATAACTTTAAATGAAGTCACGTAGAAAACCGTTCAACTTCATCGGCATCACAAGTTCCTCGAAAACGTAATCAAGAGGTTTTAAACTTATGTTACACTAGTCGTATATGAAAATGGACCTACGTAATTAACATTAGGTTTGGTACTTTCGAAAAAAATGTCTAAAACAGAAGCAGCACAACTAAAACCAAGATATATTTTTACACACACACTACACACACTACAGCCTATCACAGTCCACTGTTGGACATAGGCCTCCACAAGTTCGCGCCCGACATTATGACGCAAACTCATGTGTTTTGCCCATAGTCACCACGCTGGGCAGGCGGGTTGGTGACCGCAGGGCTGGCCTTGTCGCACCAAAGACGCTGCTGCCCGTCTTTGGCCTGTGTATTTCAAAGCCAGCAGTTGGATGGTTATCCCGCCATCCGTCGGCTTTTTAAGTTCCAAGGTGGTAGTAGAACTGTATTATCCCTTAGTCGCCTCTTACGACACCCACGGGAAGAGAGGGGGTGGCTACATTCTTTAGTGCCGTAACCACACAGCACATATTTTTACACTACAGATTAAAAATAAAAAGCAATTCGTTCATCAATACACTTAACATCTCTTTAACAAATTCCGCTTCGAGAAGAGAATAAAAAAAGATTAATTGCAATTGAACAAAGTCACTAATTTGCGTAGAAACCGGCTGAGCGGATAGCAAAGGTTAATTTAAAAGGAACGCGGTTTAAATCACCGCTTTAAACTTACGTTCAGATTAAATAAACATAACACAATAAAAAGTAGGTATTGATTCTTGAAACAAACCGAGATATTTGAATATGCACTGCAGAGATAAGAGTATGTAAAGTGGTTAGGGAAGGATATTTTAGGTGTCGTTAAGCTGTTTATCTGATAGTCCCTTGTCAGCCCACCTTGTCTAAATTATGTGTACCTAACATATGTACGTGCTTGGCATCACCGTGTAATTACACATACCCCTTACTAATGGTTACCTTGTATTTTTTTTGAATGTAGGCTTATAATCTTATGTACTCTTATTATTTATTTGATAAATTGATACATAAGAATAAATAAACGTAATATGATAAGCTGAAGTCGTTATAGCTAAATATTTCGACAGTTATGTCTTAACAATCATACGTATTTACGTAATAAAAATAGTTAATATTTAAATAAGAAAATATAAAGCAATCTTTATATAAAAATTGTTTTTTTTTATTATATATAATTAAAAACATTCTCAAAACTAGTATTTTCACAACTGAACTCAATTATTATTACCCTTAAATATTTCTCAATAAAGAGACACTCTAAATGAAGAAAAAAATATATTTCGGGAACTAAAAAGCTAAAGTAAAAAATTGTCAGTTTTATTAAATTAGAGAGACAAGAGGGCAAGTGTATTTTTGCCCAGAGAATCGGCATAGCAATTCAATGGGGAAATACTGCCAGCTTTCTTGACACCATTCCACGCTGATATGATTTATACCGTAACTACCTTATCTGTAAATATTTAGTTCTTAAGTTGTGAATTGTAAGTATGTATTATTAGTAAAAAAAAATTAATAAGTATTTTTTTATCAATTAGTGTACATTTTTACAATTGAAACTTCTTAAAACTATAATATTTCATTTAAAAATTTAATTCAATATCCATTTTAGAAAGTCGACTTTGCTCATAAAATGACAAATCGCGTCTCTCAAGTGATATTCAAAGTTACGTTAAGATGTGACTCGCGAGATAAATCCCTGGGATCCTGGACGATAAAAGTATTGATACCAGTGAAAAATTGGGTTTTTATAAAGTACCTACTTCAACTTAAACGTTCTAAATCCTTATAAAAATACACAATAATTATTTTTTATGAAAAAAAAAACTAATATAACTAACTCGATAACTAGTTATAGAGGGGGTTGAATTTTGTAACTTAATTATTATCAGCTATAATATTTGAAAGTGTAATAATAAAAATTAAAATTGGTAAATAACTACAAGATAACACAAAACACATTTCACACATTCATGTTCATCAAGAATAAAAATCTATAAATTTTTTTCAAAAGAAATTACAAAAAAATAATTATCAGAGTAATATAAACGCAAGTCCTTATATTGAATTGTTACAACTGATTGGTATCGAATGCATACTCAAGCGTCAGAAAATCAAGCTGACTGGATATTATTTAAACATTTATATACGTCTGTAGGTCGAGAATCATGGATATTTAATGAGTTCTGACAATTTAACACTTCAGAAACTATGTACATCATCCAATTAATTCCAATTCTAAATCTAAATATATAATTACTAGCTTCAGCGCGCGACTTCGTCGGCGTGGACTCCGCTCCTGTTGGTCTTAGCGTGATGATACATAGCCTATAGCCTTCCTCGATAAATGGGCTATCTAACACTGAAAGAATTTTTCAAATCGGCCCAGTAGTTTCAGAGATTTCCGCGTTCAAACAAACAAACAAACAAACTCTTCAGCTTTATATATTAGTATAGATATAAAATGCTTTGTTAGTACGTAAATACACAGTTTTCTCTATCACAACCAAACCCAATCAAGTTCCCGTTGGCGTGGTAAATACCCCTTGGTCTCCAGGTGATAGTAAGGGAGCTTAGTCGCGGGTGGTGAAAATGTTAAAACATATATTTCTGTCCTTTTCTAACGCATTAGGACATCTGAAAAGATCTGATCTCAAATTTTCTGTAATGGTCTAGAAAGTTTCTGCTATGTATTTTAACCCGAGCAACGCCGGGTTTCGCTGCTAGTTACTTATATTTATTATTAAATTACTCAATCAAAATAACATAACTTTCTCAATTGACCTTTAATTTTTTATTTTTTTTACTTTTTTGTTGTAAAGATAAAAACGAAAACACATTTTGCGACTCATCACAATGAAACGGATGCTGTTTTACCGGCAACCGTTTTTTAACATGTATTATAACATATATATACCTACGTGATAAAGTTAAAATAAAAATAATTTTGAGAAAAAAACCTTTTATTTATTTTGCTAAGATGCTTGACTCTATTGTTTACGGTAGTTTGTCGAAAACTCAGTATAAGTGTTAGTATAAATGTACTGCACTATCAAACTGTTGAAGTCATTCAAAATATCTACGGGAATCGTACAAATTATAATAGAAGTGCCAAACTGCGTTGCTTGGTAACTAGTACATTTCATCCCCCCCCCCCCGGGATCCCCCAGGCTCCCGCAGAGGGCTTAGTGCGGTAGTGGCACCCCAAATGCTGAGTCCGACATACGGTCTAGGACTGCCTACCCGGGCGTCCTGGATATCACCCGTAATTTTTTTTTTTTTTTTATTTATTTGTTCAAAATACAAAAAAGCACATAGTTAAAACTTATACATAAGCCTGCCACGAAAACTCACAAGAGCTTATCCGGACAAGCCGCCGCGTCGCATATCATATTATCATATGATATCTTTAACGTACCGTACCATGTTATAGCCATTAAATTTAAACTAAGGTAATTACCAAAATTTTGTAACTATTAAACGCTTAAAGATTTTAGTAGATGTTCTTTTAGTGATCTTCTATATTTTCGTTTGTCCAGGTATAACTCTTGTAGGTCTTCGGGAAGTTCATTAACAAATGCAGGTATAATAGTGTTTAACATTCTAGCTCCATAAAAATTCCTAGCATTCGGCACAACAAATTTTTTTGAGTTTTGGATATTTCTTAGGGTATTGGGTCTACATTTTTCGATTAATAAAGAAGGATCATTAACTTCATTTAGGATATTGAATTTCACCAAAGTAAATACATCCATGACATTACAATAATTAAAAATATCACCTTCATTCAAGATACGTTTATTTTCAAATTTTGGGATAATGGTTTTTAATAAACGTAACTGTAAAGCATAAATACTAACCCTAAATGGGTTACCCTGCGATATCAAAAAAAAAAAAAAAATTGTTGAAACCTCAGTATAAGTGTTAGTATAAATGTACTGCACTATCAAACTGTTGAAGTCATTCAAAGTATCTACGGGAATCGTACAAATTATAATAGAAGTGCCAAAGTCCGTTGCTCGGTAGCTAGTACATTTCATTTCAATTTTAGGCGTTTGGCGGCATTTTTTAATTTTTTAAACGACTTCAATAAAGGTGGAAAGTTCTCAATTCTACTATATTTTTTATATGTGTTATCTCATGACTTTTTACTTAGTGTATTCATTTCTATGATTCTTTTTTTAAACGAAAGGTGGTGTATTTACTTGGCTTTTTTTTCCGTCTACTTACGTTGTATTACTAGTCGATTGTACCTAAATGAATACAATTATTCAGAGACGATAGTTAGTGTTTCGCTTCTCGAAGTATTAATGCCGGTAGAAACGCTTGCTCTTTGTAACATATTACGAAACCCTACGTCGGGGATAAGACGACATTTTCGAACCAATAAAAGAAGATAGTGAGAGTTAACACTATTGTAGACGATATGCAGTGGTCTAAATACTACCACAACTAATATTTTCAGAAAACTGTTTGTGTCTTTCTTTAATGCTAATACTATTTCAGTCATAGTAAATACACATTACATAAAATAAATTAATTATATGAATTATATAATTATATTTATAATGTGAACCCATTTAATTCGTCTACTTAAATCGGATTTTCGGAGCAACAAATTTACTGGTAACACGCGACCCGACAAATGGACCCGAAAATAGCCTCTATCGGCCACATTTACGAAGTTCTTTATAGTCGGAACAATGACTTCGACATCCAACACCTCTTTTGCTAGAAGCTTTTTATTGATGGGCTATAGTTTCCGCTTATCTAAATTGAGAATTCTCGCGTGCATGGTAAAAGATAAAACGTCTATTTTACGCTTCGCATTGCGTACACTTTACGAGCATCTAGAGATCATATCGATATAAATTTTGTAGGATAGAATTTGATATAAATCACGAGGTGCAAATAAAAAATCTATAAGGACTTCGAATACTGTAATTCGGATTTATAATCAATAATAAATGAGTCTATAGTGAATATTTTAAACTTCGTAAATTTGATTTTATAATCGATCTCGCTATTTCTTAAAAAAATCATACTAAGCATGCTATAAATATTACGCTACAAGTTGGCAATATATATACATCAAATCCATACATCTATTCATATAAAGTTTTATTAAGTGCATATAGTTACGATAATAAAACACAAACAAACGATTTTAAAATGCTTGTTTGTCTGTCTGTCAATCAAGAAAAATCGCGAGTGAAATAAAAATATATTAGGGGTAGCTGTACTGAAAAATTGAAATTTGTTTTTTTTTTAATTAACATATTTATTTAATCAAAATAATTACCATTATTATCTATACATTGCTGCCATCTAATAGGAAGGTCATTTCTGCTTTTGCGATAGAACTCTGGTGATCTAGATTCGATAAACTGTGAACGTTTGAAAGCATTTTGTACTGCCTTTGCTGTACCTACTGCATTTGAACAAAACTTTTTATCACGTAGAAAATTGTCCAAATCACGAAAAAAATGGAAGTCCGTTGGAGCAAGGTCTGGCGAATATGGAGGGTGACGAATGGTTTCTAAGTGCAGTTCCTGTAGAGTTAAAATGGTTTCTCGTGCTGTATGGGGTCTCGCGTTATCATGGTGCAATAATGTCAAAGATCGATTCATGAGTCGAGGCTGTTTTACTGCTAGTTTTGCTATCATTGTTCGGAGTTTGGCACAGTAGACATCTGCCGTTATTGCTTGACCAGATTGAAGAAAGCTATAGTGAATAACACCATCCACCAAACAGTTACCATTACCTACTTATTGGTAAGCTTTGCTTTAGGACACTGTTGCGGCGTTTGACCTAGGGTAAGCCATTGCATTTTTCGCTTCCGGTTATTGTGAAGAATCCACTTTTCATCACATGTCATAATTCGATCCAATATTCCTTCATTTCTGTATCGATTCAAAAAGGCAACGCAAGTTTCAACACGCATTTCTTTCTGCAGATCAGGCAAATCATGAGGCACCCATTTTTCATATTTTATTTAATTTTATTAGTTTGACGCAAATGAGTCAATATTATTGGCAAGGTAACGTTAAACCATGCCGCTAATTCCTGGGTAGTTTGGCTCGGATCGGCTACCACCATCTCTTTCAATTAATTGTTATTCTCCTGTGTGGGGCGGTCTTCCACGTAGCTCGTTCTTCAAATCAAAGTCTCCATCACAAAAGTGTTTAAACCAAACTCGCACAGTGAGTTTTCATTAGCAGTCCCCTCTCCAAACGCAACATTGATATTGCGAGCTGTTTTTGCCTCGTTAGTTCCGCGTCGGAACTCGTATTCAAAAATCACTAGAATTTTCGAAGTATCCATTTTCTTGTCTAAGCTGAATAAAAAGCAACTGAAACTTGATAATCGAATGTTGCACATTTTTCAAAAGAAGAACTACATAGGTACCATGTGAAAAACCATGAAGGTTCTATACCATTTCGAAGTACCTATTACAATAAAACGGCAATTTCGTACTTTAACCTCTATTATATATTTTTATTTTTTGCATTAACATAAAAGCTTTGATTGCGATCGTGCCTGTATAAATATAATACCATAAAACAACAACAAGTATACTTGTGGTGTACTGAAATAAATTGAAAAGGGTTTTTAGTAATTAAATGCAAATTCAGAGCGAGAAATGCGAGCAGACACAGTTCGTTGAGTCCGTTATCGGATTGTCCCTAATCACCCGTCTTCCAACACCTCAAATACGTACATAAAATTACTTCGACCGCTTATGTTACAATTATATATCAGTAATTGTATCTATTGTAGTTGACGTAGCTATGGCTTGCCTTACCGACTACAAAAACGTGTCAATTGCTCTACGCCTGTACCTAAAGCTTCAAATCTTCAATATATTTAATTTAATTTAATATTTTTAATAACTATAAAGAACGTAGGTACTAATATATTGTGCAGTCATATTTTCAGGTTATTATCTCAAGCCTTAAAATGATGGAATTCATTCAAATTTGTTACCCTATTTCACCATCACATCATTACCAGTGATTCGATACAAATATATGTATTAATTTATAAGTCTAACTAATACAAACAAGAAGACAATACACGTTTGAGATCGTTTAATGAATATGTCTCGTTGGCAGTGACGAAAATGAGTGACACATTTAAATACGCCTATTCATAATTAAGAATCGTTTCCGACCAATCAAGTAGCCTAACCTAGCAAATATTGATTTTACCAAGAAATGTAGCGATCGACGGGATGAAATGTTAACACTATTCGGAGCGCAATTAAAATGAACTTTTGTTCGGTTAAGGGATCATCATCAGGCATACCTTGGAAGTTCTTTGTTCAAATTGAATAACACGTAATTTAAAAGCACATTAGTTCAATTATTCATGTTCCCGCTTCGCTCTGATGTTGGAGTGTCTGATAAAGCCGCAAATGGAAGTGGAATAGTTGTTGAGTAATTACAGTGATTAATGGTGTAAAGGAAAACGTTATCCAAAAACAATCTCCCTAAGTAAAATTGTGTTTTATCGCTTTGTTGAACTTGATTATTATACTGAATAAAAGTAAATACTTTCGTTAAATAATTTTGTTGAAAGAAGCTTTAACAATAGAAAAGATTTAAATTCTACTTTGATAAATACGCAATGACTTCGCGAGATAAAATAATGTATTTTATCTCACCAAGTCATTGCGTGCTTAAAAGTAATAAGAATAATCGAACATAAGTATATTCATTAGGAAAGTTTAAAACACGAAAAATTTGTGCTCAACAAATAAATTTGTTAAAGAGAAATGAAGAATAAGATCTAAGATGGTTTTCTAGTTTGTGATGTAAAATATACAACTTACAAGCATATTGGACTAGAATACAGAATAATAGTAGTTTATGCAACTGTCATAATTATAATGAAGGGTATTAAAACACGAGTGTGAGTTTATGAAACGAGCGCAGCGAGTTTCATAATAGTAACGAGTGTTTTAATACCCGTGTTATATGCAGTTGTATAGGTACACTACTTTATCTTCACTAATGCAATTAATCAAACAACAAGAGTAAAAGCTGGCAATAGTTTATTTATAATAATTGTTCAAACTTTTTCATATAATTTTCTAGATTTTTCTGGCAAAAGATTGTGAGTTAATTTTGTTGCCAATTCTAGAATATCCGGAGGCGTACAAATATCATCGTCGCTATCCATTTTTAACTTTTAATTTATTAAATTAAATTCACGCGTACGTGTATTGTCACAGTGATTTTGCCGCCATTAAAATCTAACCAATGAGAGCGCAGCTGCGCGCATGCGCGCGATGTTATAATGAGATTTTACGATATCGATGCGGATATTATACCATCATGTGAAATTGCTTAAATTGAGTGTTTTGTTGTCTGCGCTATAACAGTAGTAATTATAAGTCAAGTATTGGAAACATAAGTAGAATGTTACAACATTAGTGTAGATAAACGTTTATTATACAACAATAATCACGTATTTTGTAAGAAGCGGGTGTTCTTTCAACCACTTTACGAGACTGGCATTAAATTATTTCATTTAACAAAGTAATATTTTCTGGAAAATCGTTTAAATAGTATTTTCTAACTTTTGAAAAAATAATGAAGGAAAACAACCTACTAAAATAATATTTTTAAACCATGGCACTCGGCGCGACGAGTCGTTGTTTCATTTTACATTATCTCCTAAATTTTGCGTCCAAATTAAATTGCGCTTTAAAAAGACAAAGTTTATCTTTACGAAATTGTCTTTTTATAAAGTATTTTTCATTCGTAACGATTCATATACCTGGCTAATACGAATGCAATAAAATTAGCTTTCATTTATGCTAGCTGTTGTGGTTTTTTTTAGAAATTTTAATGATGATCTCCGAAATGGAATTCCGTCATACATAATTTTTGAAGCTCTCAAAACAGAATATATTTTTCTCGTTTTCGTAAGACTTGTTCTTAAGTCTTAGCTCCTATTGGATGTAGCGTGATGCTATATAGCATATAGCCTTCCTCGCTAAATGGACTATACAACACAAAACGAATTTTTCAATTCAAACCAGTAGTTCCCGAGATTAGCGTGTTTACATAAACGAACAAATAAATAAACTTTAAGCTTTAGAGCAGAAACTCTACAATATTAGTATACATTAAAATGAAATAGCAAAAAAGTTTTTTAAATACCAATTTCCTCTAAAATAAGCAACCAACAAATTAACGCCGTGTGTACGGATTATTTATTTAAATTGCACTGCAGATAAAACCAAATTTAAATTTAAATTAGGAATTAGAACTAAAATACTACAATTCACCTATTAGTTTACTTACTCGTATTTTAAACTGAAATAAATCATCAAACAATATACCTACACATTTCAAAATAAAGATACATAAAAAATGACGCCAATATTTTCACTTCTGAGCGTACATCTTCTGATCATTATCACTAACAACCTCATTCATAAAATTGTTACAGTTCTTGTTACTACAGAAAACAAGAATACGAAACTTGAACATCATAAGTCACCAACTTTAATAATATAATCAGCTGTTTGAGGCGTCTTTATTACACGTAATGTTAGAGAACTTGTAATTTTGTGTTGTTTCTAAATGTTTCGTATGTTATAAATATTAATAAGTACCAACGATATTTTATAAATTATTTATGGTTTTATAAGAAATTATTCATAATCCTTGATATATCAAAGGCCAAATTATATATTTATGGACGAGGAAATTGAAGGGAACGTTTTTAGACAACTGTAGGCTGACTTCCAGCATTTTGTACATAAATAGAAATATTCGCAATACTCGGCTATTTGTCGATTCAAAAGAAACGGAAAGAAATAACAAAACCCGTAGCACCCGTAGCTTATAAACAATAAGCAACAAACATTTTGTCGTATTTATTATTTATTATTGTTATTTTATTATTTAATTGTTGTAAACAAAACCTTAACTTTTTTACTATTTAATATTTATATAGACTTATTATACGACAGACTATAGACTATAGACGACCTCGATTTGGATACTATAGTTTAGGAAAACTGTAGCATTGCAGAAAGCTTAGTCTTTTTTTGTTACTTATAATTGTCAATTTATACATATTGTTGTACATATTGTGTCTTTATCTGATAATTAAAAAAAAATAAAATAATACAATATATTCGTATAATCGATCGTTATTATTTGTTTATAATATCTAGATATTAATAATATTACACATATTTACAATTCACAACCTTAGGACTAAATAGTTACAGATAGTTACGGTATAAATCATGTCAGCGGGGAACGCTAGCATTCTTGGCACAAGAATGCTGGCAGCGTTTTCCCGTTGAATCGCAATACCGATTCTCTGGGCAAAAAATGCACCAGCCCTCTTGTACCCATTCCCCACGGACATGATTTATAACGTTACAAAGACAAGAGGGATGTTAATGTTTAATATTTACAGATTAAGCCTAGAGTTTTCCACGTCTTCAGGTGTACGTCCCTAGCTTTTCCACTGGTTGCTAGGGACAAGTAGAAGCAACATTATCATATTTTATAACTTATTGCCGTTAACACCTCGATATTGAAAGTGAATTAATATCCGTTAAGGTGCTGTTAAATATCTCCAAATCCTTGTTACAAAAATTTATCGAAACACGATCTTAATATATGTTTTACTTTTCCCTATTAAAAGAAATTTAATTTAATATTAAAAAAGCAATATGCCGTATGTAACACAATGTTTTATACAAACCGACAATATTTACTAGAAATAGAGTTCCTCGTTATCTTTAAAAATACTGCGCTGAGGAATTGTAAAGCTATTATGAGTGATTTTATCCATCACTATCACTTCCCACAATTGATCGAAATAGACCCGAGCCATGAAAATTTCCATTTTAAAGCACTCAGCTTTGGTGACAACCTTAATTAAATCTTCAACTCGATTTAACAGCCGTCGGTATCTTGGTAATGATTGACAAATAATTCAAAGTAATCTTGATAGTAAGCGACCCCTATTATGATTTCCTTGACTTTATATAATATGATTTACAAGAATCTATTCGTTTTTCACTTGATACATTTTTGATTAATTACTTTGAAAAAAGCGTTATATTCTCCTTAATAAGTGAAATTGATACAATACAGGTTTTATTTGCGCAAGGAAAAGTATAGTGATTATTTCTACGTATCTATCTTCTTCAACGTTAAAATGAAATATCTCGCAATAAATCAGAGATAAATAAGCAATTCCAGTGGAACATACGAACATAAGTAAATCGTTCTTGCAGAACAAAAAGAAAAATTGTACAGCATGTAGTACTGCTGGAATACTAACATAGTATTATAGAATATGTATGTATAAGTATACAATACAAACTAATAGAATTTTCGACAGTTATTTTATATTAATCGTTTACATTAATTTAAAAATTATAATTTTACATATATTTAACATTTGCGTTACTTTAAATGAAAGAATTTTTCAAATCGGACCAGTAGATCCTGAGATTAGCGCGTTCAAACAAACAAACAAACAAACAATCAAACAAACTCTTCAGCTTTATTATATTAGTATAGATGATGATAAAAACTTTCGCATTTGTAATATTAGCAAGATAGTTTGTAACATTCTACTTTAAAATGAGTTTGGAACCGTATCGATCAGTGACCGTATAACGCTGAAATTTCCTTTATTGATAGCGGATTTTATCGTCCTACCCTATGTCGGCGTAGTAAGCACAGCGCCTACGAAACAAGAAATCGGCACACAGATCGGCCCCTGTGCCTCGTAAATTTTAAAAGAGAATAGACCCCGTCCATACTTTCGTTGAAAGTGATCTTGCATTTTAAATGTTATTATAAGCATTCTTCAAAATTTAATGCGACTTAGTATCATATATATATTTATGTATGGTTGTATTAACTACTTTTATAAGAACAAAGACCATTTATTGTTAACGTATATTATTTACTCTCATTCGGCACTAGAGATGTTGTTATATAAAACTTCAACCTAATAACCTTAACTTGCTTTTAATAAACACAAGATTTTTTACAAAACTTTCAACAAAATATATACATATAATTATATTAATTTATCGTCTAAGGCGCAACACAGTGCAAAAGCACAATCTTAAGGTAAGCTTCCGTAAACTCGTATTTCGTAACTACTGCACTAAGGATAATTTATCGTATGAACTTACTCATAATATGTATATACATTTGATGTATATGTAACATAAGATTGTTGTTGTGTATATTATACCTATAAAATTCAAGTCAGTTTAAATCTGTGTGTAATTGATGTTTACTCAAAACCCAATTGCAAATGTCGTCCTTTGTTACTATTTCTTCCTTTAAACTGTTTTAAGGAGTAGTTAAATAAATTCAATACTGTGACTTTTGTGTTAAAACTATGTTTTATAATCATATCAGGTAAAGCTGTTTTTTTCCTGTAATAACCATTTTGACGAGATTTTACTGTTAATATCACATGTTATAGTCAATTTTAGAAACAGTTTCGATAAACCAATTAAAAATATATGTATACTAGAACTAAAAGTAAAAATTGTAAATACTAATACCTATGAAAGATTTCAAGCAAAACAAAATAAACCGAAGCCAAAATTAAAGCGAGGCTAGTATAAAATAACCTCCAGAGCAAACTCTTCTGTCATCGAGCTCGGTTTTATGCCGATCGATACGAAAAGGCGCCTAAAGCGCGGAAATAAAAGTCGAAAGATACTTCAGAATAATTATCTGTTACTTTTGTTGCCTCTAGTAGTAGTTACAAAATTAAAAACGTGTTTTTTGCTGGATAAATGGATAAAGTTATTTTTTTCATTTGTAATTTTTTTTCCGCTACGTCTTTAAAGAGGTCATTTTTTTCAATTTCAACGTTTAATTAATTTACGAAAGAAGGCATTAAAAGAAAATTCATAAAAATAGGTTCAAAAATATAAAACTCATAAGGATTTAATGTTGCAATATATCACCACAACTAGGTATCTATACTAATATATAAAGCTGAAGAGTTTGTTTGTTTGTTTGTTTGAACGCGGTAATCTCTGGAACTACTGGTCCGATTTAAAAAACTCTTTCAGTGTTAGATAGCCCATTTATCGAGGAAGGCTATAGGCTATGTGTCATCACACTAAGACCAATAGGAGCGGAGTCCACGCCGACGAAGTCGCGCGCAGAAGCTAGTATCTATATAAATTCAAAGAGACGCTTAGTACGCTTGTTAATAATAATTTAATCGATTCTCCCTTCAATCAGGTTGCCAGTATATCGCATCGTGGTAATATATTTCATCAGCAAAATGCGGCGATTAAGGGAATTGAATGTTATATTAATCAACGCGCTCTTTTCAATTGAATATTCGTTCAATAAAAACATTTCCATTTCTCGCGTACGATTTAATTTGTTTTGTTTATTACCTTCCTTCGGCAGTCGGATATAAACAATATCTATATACGTGAAGCAAAAACTTTGTACCCCTTCTTACGGAAATTGCGAGGACGGATAAGTATGAAATTTCGCACACTTATAGTTTAGGTATATAGAGATGGAGTGCAGAATGCTAATATTTTTTTAGAACCTTAACAATGTTCAAACTTTTAATTTAAATTAATTATGGTCGAATTTTGAACACTAAGCGACCACTAGTATACATTATTAGGTAAGAGATCTCCCTCATGGTTTCACTTGCGTTAAAATTTATGACAAAAAATCCTTAATGACGAAATATTATGATGGTTATTTAGTCGTGTTGTTTCTGCATAACCTTACTAATGGTGAAAGAATTATTTAAGTCGCTTTATAAGTTTTGGAGGTTGTTAATAAGAAAAGTTGAAAGAATTTTTCTCGTCATTAATAATAATATTACAAATACACCGTCTTGTTTAGAAATAACTACCTTACTAACATAATCAGGGCCGTGGGGGCCGTATCTGCCGTACCAATTATACGAGGCCCCGAGCTGAACGTATTCGTCTAATCATGATTTTTGTGAACTCTCATTCACAAACCAAATATACCTACTTATGTTTTATTCATGCAAGGGCTTTTGTTTAACTTGTAAAATACGTAACGCTCGTTTTGAATTTAGATTAATTAAAAAACCAGGGATGCCTCCGATTATTTGATATATTTTGATATGCTGTCTATTTGTAAACATCTTATCAAGTAAACATAACTGCTTCTTTTAATTTTTATACAAAACTTATTTATGTCATAAAAATTTTCTTTTATTTGATTTCCGGAATACATCGGTATCTAGTAAATCGAATTTTATTTTGTCAACATTTTGTGCCTACACTAGAAAAAAATTCTGAAAGGAGTGAATACTCAATTCGATTTTATTTTTGTGCAACGTTGAATATTCGTTGTACTACTAAATTGTGATGTCAGATAGAATTCAGCCGAGCTGAAGAATAAAATTTATCGACGAAACGGAGCAAATCGCTACTGCTTGATGCAGTCGATGTAAAAATTACATTTTCCAACAAAAACCCATTATTTTAATAGTAAATAGTGATTTTTAAAACATAACAAAGGGTAACACAAATGTTATTAACTATACCATGTTAACGATATGAAATATGAACTATAAAATAAAAACTTTTAAACCTAATTCTAAAGAAAAATAATTTATAAAAATAAACAAATATGTATCCTAAAAAGTGAGGTATGGGGAATCCTTTGCATATAAAACGCTTAGAGACGGAATTGGTTTCGCCTTTTTCTAATATTGTTTATTCTAATTTGTTTTTTGTTTTTGCTTATATATGTATATAGGTACATACGCAAAGATAAAAAGTATCAGCTCTCTTATTTGTATTTGACACAGTCTCATAAAAAATAAAAAGCGCCTGAAAGTAAATACTTTAGCATTAATTTTAAATTACCTTTTCATCTTTTATTCTTTTTAGAATGGCCAATAAAAATGAAATAATAGTAACAAAAAGTTGTTAGCAGATGTACAGCATATTAATAATGCAATATATTTCAATATCGTTTGCAGTAACAAACGTCGCGTCGGTAACGACGCTTTTAAATTTTCTTTAAGCTCGTTCTAACTTTTAACACCCATCCATCACCCATCTTCACTTCGCTAATGTATCTCTGTATAAACATTTTATAATGATACATTAGCGACAAGAAAACCTTAATGCATTAAAACTGTATAGTCACGAAAAAGTAAATACAAGTGAGCCTCGGCCGGTGATCTTGCACTGATCATTGGTTGACGACCCTGAGTCTGCCAAGATACAGTCTCCAGTCTCCACTCAAAGTAACTTCTGTTCCAGCGGTCAGCGGTTCTGCTACACAAGTTAATTATTTGGAATTAATTTGTAATTAGAATTGCTTTTGCTGAACAAGCAATATACTTTGTTTGACATTATATAACTGCCAAAAGTTTATAAGGCAATTAGCAAACAATCGTTAAGTAACGAAGATTGATAAATACGAGAGGTACTTAATACAGTTACGGAGAAATCGATGGCCAGCAAGAGCCATTACCCCAAATTACTTTGTTTTTGTTAAAGGGTTTTTTGAGATTGCTTATACAAAACTGTTCCTATTACTAAAATAATGTTTCCATATAGCATCATATGACTTACCATATCATTATAATTTGTTTTTAAGTATTCTAAAAAGTTTTTGATAGGGAATGAGTTTTGTAGGCATTTGATTGCGTGGACCACGGGACTTTATTAAGTAAACTTGAATATTACGGTGTTAATGGTAAATCTTTTAATCTCATTGCTTCATATCTATCTAATAGAATATAACACGTATCAATAAACGGAATGAAGTCTTCTGGATCTGTGCTAAAAATGGGCGATCCATAAGGATCGATTCTAGGTCCTTTTCTTTTTTTAATACATTTAAATGATCTGCCTTTTTCTGTTAAGGATATTTATGATATAGTGCTATTTGCAGATGACACATCGCTTATATTTAAAGTTGATAGGAAAAAAGTAAATGTTGATGACGTGAACAGCTCTTTGTCGCGAATTCAAGATTGGCTTAAAACAAAAAACCTCGTTGTGAACGCCAAAAAAAAACAAATGCGTTGTATTTTCGTTGCCTAATGTTAAGCATCCAAATTATAATTTGTCCAGCTTACTATAAAAGCGTTAATCCTGTTACGGAAATTGTTGGTTAGGTAAAGTGTTTAAGGTGACTTTTAAATAATATTCAGCTAGTAAACGAACAGTTAAGGCATCCTATGTTATAATCTCTCGATTTCCGTATACAGATGTGGTAATACAGCAATGACAGATACTCTTGTAAAGATATCCAAATTGGGAAACGAAAGTCGGCTTCCAGATGTTTCTCTTACCGTACAAAATTAAGCATAGCAACTTCTTGTTTCAACTTTCTATAAAAGAGCGGTATGAAAGAGTGGTGGAGTGGCGTCTCAGTTTTAAGTAAGTTGCTTTTATCCCACGACTTCTTAAATTTAATCTATACATTGACAAAATCTGTTAAAAAACTATAAAGGAAAACAATAAAACTAAACTATTCAGTTAGTCTATTGAAGTCGTTTAAATAAGCCTTGCTTTTTTAAACGACTTCAAAAAAGGACGAGTTCTCAAGGCTTTTGAGAACTCGCGATGAGTCAATGGCGTAACGATTTCACATTTATAGATTGATGTAATATAACTTCGGCTTCTAGCGAATAAAATACAACAATGAAAAATTTGGAAAGTGTCAGATAAAAAAAAATGATCATACATTTTTTTTAACTTTAGACGTTGATACGCATTCTTAGTAAGATAAAAGTTCTAACCGATATCCCAGTATCTGTTACTTTCCTGCATTCTTCGAAATAAAAATAAGAAAAATCTCAGTTCTCCATATGTGTAACGTTTCGGAAAATTTCAAGTTCTTTTATTTTGCTCGGAAAGTTTTCTTAATCTCGCTTAAAAGTCAGGATTCACTCGAACACTCTGATTTGATTAAACACCTCTTATTTTATAAATAGAAACGTTAGAATACTTGTTTTACAACACATTTTTTTAAGTAGCAAATAAAATTACAATACGTCTAAAAGAATTAATAATTGATTTATTTTTGAATCCTTATTTTAATTTTATTAAAAGGAAGAAAGAAATGTATATTATTTGCAATGTACATTATACAGTAGGTTTTCTTACGTTTAATTTTTTGAATTGATATGAAAGAGGTTCTCGTCTCTACTCTCAAGTAGAAAATTGAGCTAGCTCTACCTCAGCCGACGAAACACAAGTCTGCACAACAATCTGAACAAAAGGTTAAGTGTAGAATTATTCTGACTTACTTTTTACTCTACTTTATGTAAAAACATATTTAAATATTTTATGTACATTATATTTACTCAGTAAATGCATACGCTTGAGCATCAGTCACATAATTATACAATTCGAAATTTTTGGTTAACTATCCGAAATACGGGTTACATAAATATTTCCTACAGGACAACAAGTTTCATGTGTTTTCGTATTGTTTTTACTGCTCATCTTAAATACTGTATAAAACATGTATTTCGTTGTTAAGAATAAGATTTTACTACTTATTTTATCAAATAAACTACTGTCTGCAGCAGGTATAATTTTATCATATAAAATTTTAATCACTAATTTTTTTATTACTATAAAGCTACTACTCTTACTACTTCCCAATAATTAAATTTTCCCTATAATTGTGTTAGCTCGAAAATGAAAAAAAAACGACTTCAAATACATCGACAAGTAATACAACGTATGTAGACGAAAAAATAGTCAAGTAAATACGCATTATTAGATATAACTCGGAAAGTACTTGTTAGATCTCAATGAAATTTAAGACACATGACAAGCACCACCTTTCGATTAAAAAAATATTAAAATCGGTCCACCCAGTCAAAAGTTCTAAGGGAACATACACAAAAAATAATAACCTTGAACATTCTCCTTTTTTGGAAGGTTCGTTTACAATGTAAAACATAATATGATATAAATACAAACAGTTTATAATTGCGAAAAATATTGGTTTCACTAATTTAAGCATAACGTATTTATGAAAAAATGTACTTCTCTTATCGTCTCTTACGTTCGTTTTGTGTAGCAGTACCTAAAAAAAATTTTTAATTAGTATTATTAAGAGTTTTTTTTTACTTTCTTTGTCTTTGAACTTTTACATTAAGGTGCTCTGATCATTGTGTAATTTATTATAATATAATAAAACGAAAGACTGGAAAAACTTTGAAATGAAAATTTACTGCCAGTTCTAAGTGTATTTAAGTTAGATATTTTTTTTTTTTATATTAGGTATATGTTTATCTTTCTGTCAAGTACATCGAGGCTTTAAAATTAATTTTCCGTTCAAGAATAAATTTTTGCTGTATATTTCAAACTTTTGTTGTTTTCATTATATAATTTACATTTGATCTCCACAGACAAAATGTACTACTTCCGATTGGTACGAGGAGCGATAGAAAATGTATAAAAAAAAACACGGAACATTCAATTACGATAATGGATTTAAATATCCTTAGTCGTGCAACCTATACACGTATTTAATATAAACGGAGTACTTCAATGAATGTTTTATGTGAGCGGATTTTTGTAGTACGCACAGCATTATAAAAATTACTAAAGGCAAAATAAAGTTGGTTGGGTTAGTGTCTGTTTCACCAATCAAAAATAAAAATATCAAAAGATATTTATTCAAATAGGCCCCAAGAGCACTTTCGAGTCGTCAATTTCGATAAAGTTTGATTGGGCCTGTAACATCCCTCGGCTGAGCATAGGCCTCTTTCTCCGTGTTCCAGAAAGATTACAGCTTAATCCACCACGTACTCCATGCTGCTCAACATACTAGGACAGACATCCGAACCGGAAAGAAATATTTGTACAAATACAAATATACAAATAAAAATATCCATCGCGGTCTGGTCACCTTACTCACCATAGGAACACATCCGGCTGTGCCCTACCTCAGTTAAAAGACAAAAAAACTCATTCTCACTCATCCATTAACACGATAAATTCACAAGTATAAAAATACTAAATCAAGATAACTTTTTGAATTAAATAACATTCACATAGACACATATTTTATATATAATTGCCAACTATATGTGACAGAAAGTTATATTCAAAAAGGCATTACGGAAACCGCGTCAGAAATAATTAAATTAAATTGAAAGCTCATACGTTCAAAGTGAACATTTTAAAAGCACCACACAGTGATAATCATATTAAATACCGCTCGGAAAATTATTAAATCGGGAACATTTCAAACTAAATTAAGAAACGAAAATATTCACTTCCGTTACTTGATATTGCGTTAAGTGCCACCAGCTCTTTTCTACTAAGTAAGAATCTGCAAAGTTCTAAACTTTGTGAAAGTTTTTTTTTTTAATCCTCGTATTATTTTTCAATATGATCGCTTTGGACAGACATAATGCATATTTTTACTCTGTGAACATGAATCTGTGCAATTTTCTTTAATTACGTAAGTGACGCAGTATTCACTACTTCATCAATGAATTTCAATACCAAGTATGTAGGGTAAGGGATAGGCATTTATAGACTTTTTCTATCAAATTATTTCGGCTGTGTCAATTCTACTATAGTTGTGACTATAGAAATTTCTTACAAGATGTTGTGTACATTACTGCCAGTATCAAACATTATCAAAAAGGGCAAAGGAAAAAAACGAGTATGCTTCAGACCACACGACTGAAGTAAAACTTAAGAAACGTAACTCTCTCTTTCAATCTTGACTAACTTATATATTTCTCTCAACATCCGTTCGCCTCGCCCGATCACACCTTTCGTGCACCAGCATACTCCCCAAGTCAAGCGTGCAGTTTTACTTAAATAACAAAATTGGTTGTCGGTATAGGTTTACGGATGATCACGTCATAACAAAACATCTCCTCGGACGCATAGGCCAATCGAGTAGAAGAGAGATGAGAGATGCGGCGCAAGCGTACAGTATTATGAGCGTAACGCTTCAATGACACATAATAGTGAATTTCGTCGAATGAATATTAATGGCAATACTTAACTACTAAAAATATTTTTGTTTATTTCTTACTATATATTTAGTTGATTTTTATTTTCATTCTAATATAATCATAATTGTAATTTATAATTATCATAATAATAAATTTTTTGACAATTCTAGATTACAGATAAATAACATTCATTTCAAAATACTATACAGAATAGTCTTTTATTGATGAGTAAAAACTTATAAATACTTGTAAAATGTTTATCATTTGTTTTACTATAACTTTAAAAAATATTTGTCGACAATTGAATTTCAAATTTTTAATAAGTTTTATTAAAACTTTTCAGTGAATCAGTTGAAATGAAATTATTTATGATATACCTAACCACTTCCACTTCAGCCTATCACAGTCCACTGTTGGACATATAGGCCTCCACAAGTTCGACATTATGACGCGAACTCATGTGTTTTGCCCATAGTCACCACGCTGGGCAGGCGGGTTGGTGACCGCAGGGCTGGCTTTGTCGCACCGAAGACGCTGCTGCCCGTCTTTGGCCTGTGTATTTCAAAGCCAGCATGGATGGTTATCCCGCCATCCGTCGGCTTTTTAAGATCCAAGGTTGTAGTGGAACTGTGTTATCCCTTAGTCGCCTCTTACGACACCCACGGGAAGAGAGGGGGTGGCTACATTCTTTAGTGCCGTAACCACACAGCACACCTAAACTAAAAAGATATATCTACATTCCATTCATTTTGCTCGTCAGTTCACTAATTTTTTTATTGTAATTATCGCTTGATAAATAATTTTATCGTATTTAACCAATTTCAAATAGTTATAATAAAAAAATTACGCCGATACTGTCACTAACGGCCGTTTTCAATAATGTACTCTAATATTACATGGTATATCTATCTATTATATGGTATATCTCTGGTTTTGTCCACTAGCGATAGCTTTTTGACACAATCTGTATAGTGTTTACGTCAAAATTCTATCTTTAGTAAGCAAATTTAGGGATAGATAGAGTATTGAAATTGGACGTAAATCAATATATTTTATTCAATTATCAAATCTGTGTATTTTGATAGCCACCTACATATTAATAAAGTAAATAGTCATAATTTCTGAGTGGTACGATTCACACTTGAAAAATGTGAACATTCGCTTAAAATTAAATGAATGAAATAAATAAATGAAAAATCACAGATTCATGTTTAGAGAGTAAAGCAGTTAATTTTGAAAAAATATCACACTTCAATAAATTAAAAAAAAAAACTTTAAATCGGTTACATGTACATACTTACTATAAAAGAAAAAAATCTTACAGAAAACTGACTTAATTATTTTAGTTACTAATCTATTAAAAATAATAAACGGAAGATAACTATTATGTTATTTGGTTAATTGTTATCTATATCACTTAAAATAATTATAGATTACGGAGTCAAGCGAAGTTTATTTTAAGTACATCGCAGTATCAAAATGGGTGTCGCAGAAAACATTAGTATATTCAACTGTCTGATAGGATTATTGATAACTTCTTTTATTTTAATATGTTTATACTTACGCAAAATATACAGTTATTGGAAAGACCGAGGAATCCCATACGAGAAGCCGATACCCATCATAGGTAATCTGGGATTCATCATGAGAAGAAGTGTATGGGATTTCTGTTATGAAATAAGAAACAGACATCCCAGAGATTATTTCGGAATATTCCTTGCTTGGACTCCAGTGTTAATGGTGCAATCGCCGGAGCTCGCTAAGAGGATACTCTCTAAGGATTTCGAATATTTCCCCGACCGATATTTATACAGTGGATTTTCCGATCCCCTTGGATCTCTAAATTTATTTATAGTGAAAGTAAGTGAAACAGTTCGTACAATCCACCCAATCATATTTATTGTTAGTTATTATTGAATTTTTGTAATGAAATTTAATATTATTTGTTAATTGTTATCATCTGACGGCACATATTATCAAGTAATTAATTGTTTTGTTGCATACTGTGTAAATGTAATATCTTATCTCCATTCCACGTTCGTGATTTTTTATTTTTTATCTTTAAACTAAAACGAATATGACATTTATGTTGTTATTTACATATTCTAACTTTACGGTCTCTAAGACATCCGGTCCTTTTCCATTATGAAGAAGAAATGATAGATAGATAGATAGAATATACTTTATTGCACACCACTCAGAAAAGATTTACACAAAACAGTTATTTACACATAGAGATTGTAATGTCAAAGGCGGTCTTATCGCTTAGTAGCGATCTCTTCCAGACAACATTTGAAATGAGTACATCTAATCAACACGGTCCATATAATATTGTTGAATATTCGTAATATAATTTGATATAATATCTTCACATCCTATAGTAAAATTATTTATTAAATTTTCAAACATATAATATGAGAAGTAGCTCTACTATTTCAGTTTAATTACAGAATCCGTTATGGAAGAAATTAAGGTATGAACTCTCTCCAATGTTTACGTCTTTAAAATTGAAGTCTGTGACTGAGCTTATGAATGAAAATGCAACTGAACTAGTGAAGAAAATAAAACGGGACTATATCGATAATAACAAAGTGGTTAATTTAAAGGTATATCAATTTTAATTTTATTTTTATTTTTTTAATTATCTTATATTGTATTTTCTCGTCCTTCATTTTTTGTATCTTTCGATAAGGTCATTTGATTGTGAAAAAAGAAACTATTTCCTTTTATAGAATTTCAAACGTTCTTATTGCTATGGAATTTATGAAATTAATTTAATCTTGTTGTAGGAATTATTTTCAATGTACACTTCAGACACAGTGGCCTACAGTGTATTTGGTATTCGTGTTAGTATTCTAAATGACAAACCATCACCATTATGGAACATCACAAGTCACATGGTTAAATGGACGTTCTGGCGAGGATTCGAGTTCTCTCTGATATTCTTGGTCCCTTTTATGGCAACACTTTTACGGTAAAATAAAAATATAATAAGTTTTGGCAAACATTTCTATCTCTGTTCTGAAATTTTTGCTTTAATATGGTTGGAGTAAGCACATATTTTTATTTTGTATTTAATTTTCTAGGCTACAATTTTTTTCTGCAGCAGCCACTGAGTATATAAAAAACTTATTTTGGAATGTCGTAAAGGAACGCAACATAACAAAATCGTCGAATGAAAAAGACCTTCTTAATCTTCTAATGAAATTAAAGGAAAAGTTAAAAGACTCCGTCGAACCAGGCTCACGTAAATTTTCTACACATACTTATTTATTTCAATGAAACTTTTGCACACACCTTTGCACAACATTTATTTGCTCTATTCGATTTAATTCACATTGTGTGATTCAATTCGCATATTATTTTGCCAATATAATGGAGAATTTGTTTATTCCCGGTACTATTTTACTGGACACATTGACATTAATGGCTAGGGTTTCGCAACTTGACATAGGTTGATGTAATGTAGCCTACGTTACTTCTAGATAATTTGTCAATGAAATGTTGTCGATTAAAAACAAAAACAAAAATACTCTTTTAAGGTATAATATCAACACATTAAAAACAAAATATTTTTCGTACCTTCTGATAGAATATATCTGATAGATAGAAATCTTTAAACGCAATTAAGAATTGTATTTTTTCCATGATAATAAACATTTTTTACTGGATAAAAAGAAAAAATATATATTTACACAATTATAACACGTACGTTAACATCCATAGCATTGGTCGATGACATCATACTGGCTCAAGCAGCAGTGTTCATTTTGGGATCCATCGAAACGTCATCCACGACACTCTCATATTTCTTACACGAATTATCTTACCATCCTGAAGTTCAGGTAGGCTGATTTTTTTAAACTCTATCTGTTTGTAACTCTCTTTTCTCATCTTTATAATATATAACATTACAAAACATTTTCTCAAGAAATTTTTAAATGAAAGCACCGATAAAACAAGTATCTTTACTCATAAAACAATACTACTAGGAATTTTAACTGAATTTATTTATATGTCATGTTAGTAATTAATATTATTATGTTACTACATATTAATTGTGACCGAATTCACCTTATACATTCTTTAACTGCATAATTTTTATATAGTCGCCTTAAGATAGCATATTATATACATTAGAGTTTTGGTACAAAATTACCTTAATAATATCCATAAAATGAAAAGCTTCTACAGTGACAGATTATTCTTACGGCTTTCAGCAAAAACTTTATAATGAAATCAGCGAGGCAGTAAAGCTTAAGGAAAAGGACGTTTTGGAGTACGATGATTTATTGGAATTGAATTATCTGACAGCCTGTATTTATGGTATATTATATTACTATATTATATTTTGGCACATAAAATTACACTCATTTAGGAGATATACACATACGTATAACTCACTAGTCCGTATTATGTGTCTGAATATAAAACAAATCAAGTAAAAATGGTAAGCTTTTATATAACGCAATGTTTTTGACATATGTGGTGATAGAAACCGCAGTTCTGTTCTAGAGCAAATTGCTACAACCACAACGCCTGGATGGACTCTATTTGCAATATTACATTTGTAGTAGTAGATGTCACTTGCTTTATACACATAAATAAAACTATAGTTATGTAAAGAATTTAAAAATCTTTCTTACTATAATAAATAAAAAATTTATTTCAATTTTAAATTTTAAAGTTATTAATCTACCTAATCTAACTTTTACAATTTTCAGAGACTCTAAGAAAATATGCTTCAGTGGCGTACTTGGACCGATTATGTTCAAACGATTACAAACTTGACGACAATTTCACGATTAAAAAGGGGACACCAGTATTTATTAATGTGCTGGCTATTCACTATAACGAAAAATATTATCCGGAACCTGAGAAGTGGCGTCCGGAACGGTTCCTTAATAAATCCGATAGCATCAATACTGACTTCACTTTCCTCCCATTCGGCGAAGGACCACGATTTTGTATCGGTAACTTGATCAAATAGAATGTCTTAATCTAATCATTAAATATGAACCTTATCGACATTTTTTAAAACAAAACAGTGTGTAAAAATTATAGATAAAACATTTCAAATCTTTTCTCACTGATACGTAATTAGTCGCTCTGATTGATATTTTAAAACTCTTTGATAACCATTACAATTAAATAATAAAAAAAAAACTCCTTATCAATACCATTCAATACCACTTTTCTTTAAAATAAAATCAAAAAAAATTACAAATTGCAGGTAAAAGATATGGGATGATGCAAATAAGAGCTTCTCTGGCGCAGCTGCTGCTTAAGTATAAAGTTGAGCCTGCTGTACCATATAATGTTAAAACCGATCCTTACGCAGTGATAATGTCACCCAAAGATGGCTTAAGTGTTAAATTCGTACCAAGATAACAATATAAAATAGCAAACAATCTATTATAATATACTAGCGACCCGCTCCGGCTTCGCAGGGGTGCAATGCTGATACTAAATATAAAATAAATATTTGCAATCTAAGCGCCAAAAATGTGTTTATTTACGACATCATATTAGACAACTTTAAAACTATCAGTGTTCCTCTACTATATTATGCATGTATTATAATTATAAACCTTCCTCGGGAATCACTCTATTTACTAAAGAAAACCGCATTAAAAATCCGTTGCGTAGTTTTAAAGATCTAAGCATATATACAGACAGACAGACAGCGGGAAGAGACTTTGTTTTATAATATGTAGTGATGTAACAATAAAGTTAGTAAAATTATTTAAAAACGGGATATTTACCATGTTTTTTATTTTGATTTTGCGGAGCTAGGATAACAAAATGCTTATTTTCGACAGTCTTTAAAGTGGTCCATCCTTCACTTATCTGCTTATCGCGTCAAAAGTAATATTATTCATCAAATATGGAGGAAAATTTATCAAATGTTTCTTACAACTGACAACTGATTTATTGAGTAAAAAATTTCCTTCAGTCTGGAAACATCTTTTATATACAGGGTGGCCCGTTTACAGTGGTCCAAAAATTTTTTTCAGCTCGAGAGCATCATGAGTGATCATTTAAAACATACTTTAGTTAAGCGAAAAGTTATAGTTTAGAAATTATGATTTTTTTTCTAAATAATCCGAAGTTTCAATATTTTTGACATAAAACCAGTCTGTTATGAAAACTACTGAACCGAATTTAATGAAATTTTGTATAGGTATAGCGCAATAACCTAACTATCGCGCTATAGGCTCATTTAGTTTAAATAATTAGACTGCATTTTTTTATTTTAACTTTTTCTGTATTTTTTTTGAACTGTTCGGCAAAACATTGATTTTCGAAAAAATCCTGTGAAAAAAAAATGTACCGACGAGGTTTTGCTGGTACTGCTAAAAAGTACCTTAATATAGGATTATTCTTTACACAAAAAATCATAGTTGTCCTCCGATTGTAACATCTTCAAAAACAACATCATGTACATTAAAACATGAAAATCAAAAATTACGAAATTTACCATAGTTTTAATTTCAATCATTTGGAACGGCCAATTTTTGATTAAAGAATCATTCATTGCGATAAAAATCGTTACAAATCAGTATTCACATGGCTATAAAATGAATGAAATAAAATTTTAACCTGCCAGCCAAGAAAACTTTATTTTTTATGTCAATTTATTGAGTTTTTTTGTTGTTATTTAGTTTTTAAGTTTAAATCTTAATAAAAGGTTTAGAGAATTAATAAAAAAACACAAATAATTAACATATTATTTATTTTCCACAAAAGGTTTTCAAAATGCCGTCCGCCTTTCGCTAAACATAATCTACATCTGCGTAAAAAATTTCTTCGCAGCCTATTAAATGGCTGCCGGTTTTGTTTAATGGCTGTTATAGCCACATGAATTTTTCTCCTTAATTCTTGCTCCGATGTGCTCTCCCGTGCGTACACAATCTCCTTAAAATATCCCCAAATAAAAAAATCAACGGGGTTCAAGTCAGGTGAACGGGCTGGCCAGTGGATGGTGCCACCGCGACCGATCCACCTCTCCGGATACGCAACGTTTAAATGATTTCTTACCTGCAGAGCAAAGTGACAGGTAGCTCCGTCGTGTTGTAGCCACATGCGCTGCCTTAAATTGTCTGACAGATGACTCAACAGGCCGGGTAATTCATTTTGAACGAAATTAAGGTAAATGTCAGCATTCAACCTTGACGGTAACTCGAACGGGCCCACAAACTCTATGTTGATAATTCCACTCCACAAATTAACGCTATAGCGTTCCTGGAAATTCGACTCTCTCACTAAGTTGGGATTGGTCACTGCATAATAATGCGTGTTATGTGTATTAAATAATCCAACTCGCTCAAACCGACTTTCATCGGTCCACAAAACGTTATCAAAAAAATTTGGGTCCTCCCGATCTCTCTGCAACATTTCTCTACAGAATGCCATTCTTCTAGGATAATCTTCGGGTTTTAAGGCTTGTACTTTTTGATAATGGTAGGGATGAAGTCGGTTAGCTCGAATGGTTCTATGAATTCTAATCCTGGGTATACCCGTAAGTCTTGCCAGTTGTCTTTGACTTGTAGTTGGATCACGACGCAACTGCTCCAGGATAACATCTTCATCATCTCTGTTTACGAGTCCAGGTTCACGACCACGGAAGCCAGGGATAACTCCTTCTAGGAGAGAATTATGCAGCCTCACGAAAACGCGATGGTCCGGAAAGCGCTGCACAGCCGGGCCTGGCTGGCGTTCAGCAAATTGCCGATAAAGCCTGGCCGCTTCTCGCGCGACACCTTGTGCGACACCATAAAAATAATGCATCATCGCGTATTCACGCGGTGAGTAGGGTGCACGTCTGGAACGATTTCCATCCATTGTCAACAAAATGTCCAAATCACGAGCACAATCAATAAGTCCAATTCACGTAAGCCAAGTAGTCAGATGAGCGATCAGATACGAGTCAATAAACAAAGCCAAAACGTTAAAATACAACAAAGTCGAGAATAGTAGCAGTGATCGCGAGCGACAAACGACAACTGTAGAATTGTAGATCGTACGAACTTAATAACAATAGGGTAGCGTCTATCTCTTTTTAACAAACGCACGACATAATTAACGTTCTTTGTCGTCGAATACCGGCCCGCTTTACCTGCTTTTTTATGACCGTGTTTTGAATACTTGCGTGATGATTCACATAAGTATCACTAATGAATGGGTTTTAAAAACGAGTTACAAGATCATTTGGAGTTTAAATAATGTTATTTATGAAGAATTACAAACGGATAGGTTTAAATTAAAATTATGGTAAATTTCGTAATTTTTGATTTTCATGTGTTAATGTACATGATGTTGTTTTTGAAGATGTTACAATCGGAGGACAACTATGATTTTTTGTGTAAAGAATAATCCTATATTAAGGTACTTTTTAGCAGTACCAGCAAAACCTCGTCGGTACATTTTTTTTTCACAGGATTTTTTCGAAAATCAATGTTTTGCCGAACAGTTCAAAAAAAATACAGAAAAAGTTAAAATAAAAAAATGCAGTCTAATTATTTAAACTAAATGAGCCTATAGCGCGATAGTTAGGTTATTGCGCTATACCTATACAAAATTTCATTAAATTCGGTTCAGTAGTTTTCATAACAGACTGGTTTTATGTCAAAAATATTGAAACTTCGGATTATTTAGAAAAAAAATCATAATTTCTAAACTATAACTTTTCGCTTAACTAAAGTATTGTTACGAGTACACAAAAAAGGAGCTTGCGCCATCTAGCGGGGAGCGAAGGAACCACGTTGTGTGCTGTACAAACCACTTTGTTACAAAGACAACGACAGAGGACATATAGGTGAATGAACTCAGGATCGAGTACACGCACGAAGGTTCTAGAACTGTCTGGGTGTAGGCTCGGCCCGGTATAAAAAGGCCGATTGAGGCCGAGCGGAGTCAGTTCAGTTTGAGCTAACGACGAAGCGACTTCGAAGTGAATACTAGTGATCAAGAAGTGATACCAGCGGAAACCTACGACATTGGCTACGACCTCGGACATTGTTAGTGCTTACTGTGTGTACCTAGTGATTAGTGTTTGTACTTAGTGTGAAGTGTTTGTACCTAGTGCTTGTGTCGGACCTAGTGCTAGTGAATAAAGTCTCTACAAGAGTCAGCAGGTCTTTCTCTCCAAATCGTTCGAACCCTAACACGTAACAACTGGTGTCAGAAGTGAGATTTGGAGATGCCATTGACTCCGAGAGAGAACTCCAAGGAGAGGGTCAGGACGAGGGCACAACGAGCTGCGGATGCCACTGGGGACCAAGCTCCGCCCACTGTGGGCCAAGCCCCGCCCACTGGCCCCGCCTATCAGGCCACGCCCACTGGCCACGCCCCTCAGGCCCCGCCCACTGGCCCCTCCCACCAGGCCCCGCCCACTGACCACGCCCCCCAGGCTCCGCCCACTTTGGCTCAAGCCCCGCCCACTGGCTCCACCCACCTTGCCACGCCCACCGGACAGGCCACGCCCACCAGCGGCACCGTAGCTACTACAGACCCTCAAGTGGCACTTCAATTAGGAAGTTTAATTGAATTCATGGAACGCAAGTTCAGCGCTTTGCATGAATCACAAAAGGCAATGAAGGAATCACAAGAGGCAATGCAAGAATCACAAGAACGCAAGTTCAGCGCTTTACAAGAATCACAAAAGGCAATGAATGAATCACAGGAACGCAAGTTCAGCGCTTTGCAAGAATCACAAAAGGCTTTGCAAGAATCACAAGAGCAACAAAAAGACCTCCAAGAAAAAGCGCTTTTGGCTATAAAAGATGTTAGTGACACGGTGGGCAAGCTCCGAAAAGATTTCGACGAATTGCAAGAACGAGTTACCGGGTTAGGATTGGATGTCGAAAACGTGAAAACCGTCCTCGCTGAACTACAGAAGAGAGTACTGCGCCTTGAAACCACGGGAGTTGCGATGTCTAGTGGAACTACTGGAGTGGCGCAAGGACCAAGAGTGAAAGTGCCGCCATACGATGGCACTACTTCGTGGAACGCTTATCGTCAACAATTCCAGACTGTTGCTACTGCCAACGGATGGACGGAAGAGCAATGCCTGACCGCTCTCACTGTTGCGCTCAGAGGGCAAGCTTTGTCCGTCTTGGAAGCACTGCCACATACGGGAAATGGGTTCCAAGACCTGATGGAGGCACTTGAGTCGAGATACGGGGAGCGACACCTGGAACACGTGTTCCGTGCCCAACTGCGTGACAGAGTCCAACGCTCAGGAGAAGGACTTCAACAATGGGCGCTGGAAATTGAAAAACTCGTCAGGAAGGCACACCCAGGAGCCGACACCAAGACGATAGACACAAATATTGTTCAAGCATTTGTCGACGGAATCAAAGACCTGGAGGTCAGAGCCGCAGTGAGGCTTCGTCACCATGCCTCGCTAAAGGAAGCATTGGCGCATGCTTTGGAGGTCGAGGCTGTTCGGCATGACACAAGGCAGACCCATGAGATCCGTGAGGTCTCTGAGGTAGTCAAGGTGGTTAAGGCTCCTACGAAGAGAAGTTATGGAGTCATGTGCTACAAGTGTGGCGAGAGGGGCCATCTTCAGCTCAACTGCCCGCAGAAGGAGGTTAAGGCTCCTACGAAGAAGCGTTCTGGAGTCATGTGCTACAAGTGCGGCGAGAGGGGCCATCTTCAGCTCAACTGCCCGCAGAAGGAGGTTAAGGCTCCTACGAAGAAACGTTCTGGAGTCATGTGCTACAAGTGCGGTGAGAGGGGTCATCTTCAGCTCAATTGCCCGCAGAGGAAGACCCAGAGGGCAAGGATGAAAAGGATCGAGGAACAAATAGAGGAGCTGAAAAAGCAAAGGGTTTCGTTCCCTGCCCGGGATCAAGGGAAACGAATAAAAGCTAGAACTAAGAGACGAGTTCTGGCTGACGCGGTGGAAACCCTGAAAACTGTTATCCTCCAGGCATGCAGCGGGAATAGTCTTACGACACAAGGGACTGTTAACGACCGGAAATCGAACACAAGAGGTTTCGAGGAAGGGTCACTAGTGTGGCTGCATAACCCAACCCGCCGGAAAGGGAAATCTCCAAAGTTGCAGACCAAGTGGGACGGTCCATACAAAGTGGTTACCCGAATGAATGATGTGACTTATAGAATTCAAAAGCAACCAAGAGGGACATTCAAAGTGGTACACATAGACCGTCTGGCGCGTTACCATGGCAGTAACAACGATGCTCGGGACGAGCATCTCTAAGAGGGGAGTAGTGTTACGAGTACACAAAAAAGGAGCTTGCGCCATCTAGCGGGGAGCGAAGGAACCACGTTGTGTGCTGTACAAACCACTTTGTTACAAAGACAACGACAGAGGACATATAGGTGAATGAACTCAGGATCGAGTACACGCACGAAGGTTCTAGAACTGTCTGGGTGTAGGCTCGGCCCGGTATAAAAAGGCCGATTGAGGCCGAGCGGAGTCAGTTCAGTTTGAGCTAACGACGAAGCGACTTCGAAGTGAATACTAGTGATCAAGAAGTGATACCAGCGGAAACCTACGACATTGGCTACGACCTCGGACATTGTTAGTGCTTACTGTGTGTACCTAGTGATTAGTGTTTGTACTTAGTGTGAAGTGTTTGTACCTAGTGCTTGTGTCGGACCTAGTGCTAGTGAATAAAGTCTCTACAAGAGTCAGCAGGTCTTTCTCTCCAAATCGTTCGAACCCTAACACGTAACAGTATGTTTTAAATGATCACTCATGATGCTCTCGAGCTGAAAAAAATTTTTGGACCACTGTAAACGGGCCACCCTGTATATTTAATTACTGCTTAGAAAAATAAACCACATAAAATAGTAACTGTTTACTAAATCGCGGACATACATACATATATACTTAAGTATTCATAACCGTCTCTATTTGACCCACCTGAAGCAAATAATAATTATAACGTAATTTTAAACAAAGTCCCGAAAATTTGAAGATTCGAGAAACAAACACAATTTATATTCAAAGCTTTGCAAGCAGGTGCAATGTCACTTAAATTTCAATCTGAAATTTAATTTAAGCAGACTGGATCTGAAAGGCTTGAGATAACGGATTAACTATCAAAACTGAAGCAGCTTTACATCACGTTTTATCTTTTCAGCCGATGCGTGTTACTCAGATTATTAATAATGCTGCACACACACACAACGGCCCCCACTTGGATAATCTCCTGTGTCGGGGGTCCGGAAACAGGCACAATACATAAGCACGAACGCCCAAAACACGGCAAACATCTGTATGACCAGTACAAACGTTTACCATGTGCGGAGATCGAACCCGCAACCGCCAGCGCAACAGCCACAAACCAGTGCTGTTACCGTTGCGCCAATGCGTTGTCAGATGTATTTTTTATTTTTCATTAAATACAACTCTTTTCGAGTTAAGCTAAGTGCTCTCGTTGACATTGTAGTTTTAAAACTATGTGTATGTATTTTATTACCTTTATCAATACATATTCACATATTCTTTTCATAGAATATGTGAATATGTGAAACACATATTCTTTTCATAGTAAATATTAGGTTAGCTTTGTAAATTCCTAGATCAGTCCATTTAAATAAAGACATACATATATATAAATATACATTAAAACATATTTTTATAGCTGTGTCAATTATTTTTGCGTAAACTGTTTTAAGCGGACCGCGTATATTTATCGATCGATGTCAGCGAAGCATCGTATTGTGGAGAATGGTATAACGATTTTATATCAAAAATATTTTTTACCAACAGCTAGCTGAAAACTATTCAGATTTATGACTAAGAAATTATAAAAAGTTATAACATTTTGCATACGTTTATTATTATAGTCATACTAGATGGCCCGGTGAACTTCGTATCACCTACATATATTTCTGAAAAATATGCACAAAATACTTTCTGAATTTGACAACCAATTGACAACATTTTTGACAAAACGTAGTGGTTATATACTCTTTGACAAAAGACATTAAATTTCCCCGCTAGGAACATTTTGTATTGGAAAATTAAATCGTCGTTTCTAGTATTTTCCGCTACATATTATTTATGTTTCTCACCGTTTAAACCTTCCCTGAACTTCCACAAATATTTTAAAATCAAAATTAGCCAAATCGGCCCAGTCATTCTCGAGTTTTAGCAAGACTAACGAACAGCAATTGATTTATATATATATATATATATCATATTACTATATTATAAATGTTACAATCCTACAGACGTACGTTCAATGTAAACTTGATCACTTTTAAAATTACTAACCATGGATAGAAGTTTTTTTTGGTTTATAAGCGTTGTTTATTTCTAAAAACATTACAGTTTGATTTAAGATCATTAATTAAATGTTGTATATGGCTATAGCCTTATATTTTATTATTAGTTTAAAATAGCTGCAACATATTATAATGCCAAATAAAAGATTTGCCAACTTTACCAAGACTTGGCAGGAACCCACGCTTCTACAATTTGTATTTCTGTTGCTTTCTAACCTAGTATATATCTAAGGATGTATACATATACACTGACACTAAATGTCTAAGGACGCTCGCATGTGAACTTAGAGATTTTCTAGACAACCTTTACTGCACCAAATTAAAAATTTACAAAAACTGTCAGCAAATTTGACCCCTTTTTTCAGCTTAAGAGACTGGGTTACATGTCAATTTTAAGACATTTTAGTAGTATTTACGAATGAATAAATGTAATTGTACCTAACTACCTACTGGCCAGTTCCTTTGTAAAGTTGTGGATTAGCTTGTCAAAAAAATCGCAGAATATGTAATGCCCTTTATCTCTAAACTAGCTTCTGCGCGCGACTTCGTCGGCGTTTACTCCGCTCCTATTGGTCTTAGCGTGATGATACATAGCCTATAGCCTTCCTCGATAAATGGGCTATCTAACACTGAAAGAATTTTTCAAATCGGCCCAGTAGTTCCAAAGATTACCGCGTTCAAACAAACAAACAAACAAACAAACAAACAAACAAACAAACAAACAAACTCTTCAGCTTTATATATTAGTATAGATATACTTATCCTTTAGATATTTTTTAATTTTACTCGCCGCTTAAACAATATATATATAATTAACGCTACGATGAAATTTTTTTTAAAAAATTGCGAATTTATGTTATCTTCCGAAAATTTCTAGACCTAATCTATACGATACGATAGCAGATATGCTTTAACAACAGAAAACTAGACAACAAAGTTCCCTGATAACGATATGTTTAAGAAACCGAATATGGTGACTCAAAGGCACCATTGACATTGGTTCTAATTTAAAAAAAAATAATCAAAATCTAAGTTGAGATAAATCCGTGCCAAACTTCTAGTTTATCAAATAAATAGTCGGATTACTGGTTATACACAAGGGTGTCAAAAAATGTTGGAACGCTTTGAATTAATGAAAACAATCATATTACTAGATGAATGGGTATCGACTAGAAACACAGCTATGCTTTAAATGCAGATGTTTATTTAGCAAACCATCGTTTTGAGCCCACTGGAATTAGTCATGATAATGTCGAGAGATCTAATGGATTGATGCAAGTTCCCTAGGGAGCATTTGTGGGCGATTGACATGCTCTATCTCATGTCAAAAGGATAGTCTCAAGGGCTATAGTAGAAACACAATAATACATTACACACGTAACATAAAATACGTAATATTTATTCTTTAAAGTAAATTGTATACAAATTTTTATTATATTTAAATTCAATCAAAACTTTATTACACACATTGTAGAAATGCACTAGTTTACAAAAATTACAATAAATGCTAAAAGTGATTTATAAGACATATTAAAGAAAGTACCTGGGTGACCGAGCCTAGCTCGGTATTTTCTTTTTTTTTTTTTGTTTTTTTTTGCTCGGTATTTTTATATTTTAATAATAAATCACGAGTGAAATTTAAAAAAAAAAGAAAAAAAAAGATCTGGAGACTAAGATTGGAACCCGGGTCAACACGATTCGACACCCGCCGACTTCCTAATTACGCCATTACACCATTACAGCTATAATGATTCCGGTGAAATTAAGGTTCGTATTCTAATGATATTTTTTCATTGCCTAAAAACAGGGATAAAACGACATTTTTTTTAAATGAATCCTAGCTAGATCAATTTTTTGCCCCCGAAATCCCCTGTATACTGAATTTCACGAAAATCGTTGGAGCCGATTCCGAGATTCAAATTCTATATAATTATATATATATATATATATATACAAGAATTGCTCGTTTAATAGTATAAGATTTGATAACTGAAATTAGTTATACTTGTATAGAGTCATTATCAGTTAATACTTTAAGGTGTGATTTCATGCGTAAAATTAAAATGAATTTTATCAATATAGGTAGGTAATGTAGATTTTTTAGGAAGTTGGGAATGAGTTGGTGTCTAAACTGAACTTAAACAGGTTGTAAATAACTAAATATATACACACACAGGTTGTGTGTGTATATATGTAGTATATTTATATTTTATGTATGTATGTATGTATGTTTGTAGATATGTGTGTATGTATATGTATGTTTATGTATGTATATGTAGTGTATGTATTTTATGTTTTTGTTTTTTTTTATATTCTTGTTATTTCTATCGTCTATTCTTGCACTACTTTGCCCCGCGCTCACATCATCTCTCACCACCATGGGTTGACTGGAAGAGATCTCTTTTAGAGATAAGTTCGCCCTTGCCTACTTCCTTTATTATAATGTGTTGTTGTAATTACTTAGTGCAATAAAGAATATATATAAATATTAAACTGCTGAGCAAAGACCATATACTTATATAAAGGGGTCGACATAGTAGTTTCGATCCGCCAAGCAGCTTATTGGAGTATGTTGACGTACGATTTCCTTTACAAAATGGAAATGTTTTAAGCTTTCACGTTTACTCTCAAGTTTCAACTCTTTTACTTATAGGGGACTTACTGTCATTGTCACGTTTAAACTCTCGATATTTCGGCAACGTTTCAGATGCCATAATCACAGGTGATACTCCATGGCCTATTTTAACACTTTCATGCGAACAACGTATATGTACGTCATATATTGGTAGATATGATATGGCACAACGTACTATTACGTTCAACAAAAACTCGATTTATTGAGCACAACGTAATGGTACGGTGTCTGGCCATACTAATGTTTAAAAGTTCGGTTGCTGTGCCACAACATATCGAATTCTAAAAATTGTAGTGCTACACCACACCGATTTTATTTTGCCTTCTTTGATGGCATTCCGTCCTGATACTAAGTACCCACTAGTAGCGCACAACGTCACTATACGTCGTTTCGCCTAAGAAGTTTTATTACATTAATCGACTTGTGCCGCGTCGCGGGGGTGTGCGTGCGCCGATTCTGTGTTCACGTGGAATATTGACCTTATATATGTTATATCAATTTATTTTACTTTATTGAAATAAGTCTGAATGTGTTAAAAATACATATTTTGTATTTTTTGTTTGTTTTAGATATGTAAATTGGACCAAAAAAGTGACCATTGTAGCATAGCGTATCTTAACGTCGACGTCTTAGTACGTCAGAGCAGTATATTTAAATACTAATGTCATCAGCTATTTGCACAACGTCATTAGACGCCGCTTGAATTTCTATGAAAAAATGATGTGCAATATCGCATAGACCTACAATATTGGTATGTTCGTGTGAAAGTGTTAAGTCCTGTTAAGTAAAAGCAAAAATAGATATCAATATTTATTGCTTTTGAAAACCAACCGAATCGACGGCTGAACGTGACCTTCGGGGCATATTGTGGGGGAAACCCACAAACTTTTAATTCTCGAGATTATTACGTTTGAAAATATGTGCGCATATGAACATAATCAAATTATCTTAATATCACGTCTAAATCCGTAATTGGTAAGTAAAGTTTGCAACTTTTTTTGGAGTTGTACCTACTTCTTTTAGCGCGTTAGGGAAAAATGATGAGAGTAAATTTTTTCACATCGCGCGCGCACACCGTCACAAAAAACCGACACCCTGAAGTTAGCTAGTCAACGAAGAAGAAATCAGCAACGTGAAGTTAGCCAATGAAGTATCTACGTTTAAGTGCGTACAAAAGTACACAAACACTTTTTTTTTAATTAATATTAAAGGTTTTCCTTATTTTAGGTTAAAAGGTTAACAGACTTTTTGACATGCTTATTAGATACATACCTAATTAAATTTCACGAAAAGGGATATTAACTTTAAATTTATTAACATAGCTACATATTATGTTACTGTCATAATATTAATTAAGTTCAGAGGCATTTTAACTAGGTAGGTATGTTTTTGTTATAAATAAAATTTACTATTTGTTGAAAAAAAAATAATTTAAATAACTAATAAAGCAAAACTTAAGCAAAACATCTAGGTTAAAATCGTAGTGTAAGATTTTTGAAATTTTTGTAAGTGAAAAAAAAATGGACACGATTGCATAACAGTTATTCCCATAACGAAAAATCTTTATTAGCAGCATAATGACCTCTGTAATCTGCTTACAAAAGGTATCGCCTAGATGCCGATAGAATTTCTAGCAAAGGAAAATAAAAGATTATTTATTATTGACAAGCTATGCCTCGCCATTTTATTTACGTTTATCACTGTACCAATTTTGGGATAAAAGCGAGTATCTTATATTGTAATCCGGGGTTTCGACTATATACATGGCAAGTATTATTGTAAGTAATTTAATAATTGTAGCGGGAAAGAATAACGGACATTTATCTATTTATTACAAAGATACTTTACGTGTAAATGGTCTCAAAAAACTCCGCTCTAGCACACACAACCCTTGAGTCACATAATAATAAATTCTAATTGTAACGAAGTATTTCAGTGTGACCGAGAAACCCTATGTAAACTATTAACAACTAGTAAGAATGTGTTCAATCTGAAAACGAGTTTTGATGGTAGCATACCTCCTAAATTAATATATAAAATGAAATTAAGCTCATAATTAAACCGACTGCATTAGATTATACTAAAAAGAGACGGTAATAATGTCGATACTCTCTCTAAATATAAAATTATCGGCCTATTATCCTGCATGAAATGTATATATGGTGTGCTGGAAGAAATCTCTTATAGGGATAAGCACACTCATTTTACGTGAGTCTCCATGACAAAATTGTGTAAGTTTTGTACGTATGATAAATTGTTAAATAAATAAATAAATAAGTATATATATTAATTATGTTATAATTCTTCTATCGTTCTTAGCTGACCTCTACTCGGCGAAAGGAATATTCCTACCAAATTTCAAGTCTCTACGCAATATGGTTCCAGAGATATCGTGATGAGTCAAGGGTAGAAATCTCTTTTATATATAGATTATAAATAATAGTCTCAAATATAAATTAATAAAGTAAATAATAAATAAACGCTTCAACTCAACTTCTCCCAGTAGGATTTTCTCCTGAGTCGAGGGTCTGGAAACACACACAATACACAAGCACAAACGCTCAGACCACGACAAACATCTATATGGCCAATACAAATGTGATATTGTAAGCAGGGATCGAACCCGCGATCTTAACACTTAGTAACCATTTCACTATATCTGAAGTGTAAACTATTTCTGTACTGGAATTCTTATGGCGTAAAACAGTAGCGATACTTGATCTAGTGAATTCACATCGGGATTAAAAATAACGTTCGCAGATTCATATTAGGACTGGTCAAACTTTAGAAGCCGCAAATTTTAAGTATTCTATACATTCTTGATGTGTATATTTTTATAAATTCACATTGAACAGTTTGTCACAAATATAATGTGCTCAATTAAAAAAGCTTAGTGTTTAAATCGTCAAATCTATACTAATATAATAAAGCTGAAGAGTTTGTTTGATTGTTTGTTTGTTTGTTTGTTTGTTTGAACGCGCTAATCTCAGGATCTACTGGTCCGATTTGAAAAATTCTTTCAGTGTTAGATAGCCCATTTATCGAGGAAGGCTATAGGCTATATATCATCATGCTAAGACCAATAGGAGCGGAGTCCACGCCGACGAAGTCGCGCGCAGAAGCTAGTAAGTAATAAAGAAGAATATATAATTAATAATAATAAAGACTATTTGAAAACTTTAAACTACCCACGATACACACCAAGATGAATGTTTAGGTTGCCGGTGTAAACTTGATAACGTTTTTAACTAACAGACGTTTTTAAGACAAAGTAAAGGCCACTTCTTTGACCACTTCAAAATCGAACACTTAAGGAACTCCTGCATTAGACATCATTTCGAAGGAGCTTTGTCTTTATTCTCAAGTCTCGAGTCCTCGTCTCGATCGGCTTTAAACATAACTTTCCCTTTAGTTCTAGGATAGTCTATATTTGAACAACGTTATGCCACAAATTAACGGTGCTACGCTATGCACATGCAACTCACGCAATCCAAAGTACGAGAATGGTATTCATGTATAGTATGTCCGCCAACGGCTGTAGATTAGGGTTAATATATTCTAACTCAAAGCGAACCCAACATTTGTGTTACAGTAAAACAAATGTTTAGTTAGTCCTAGCTTATTCTTTATTCAAAACTACATGTGGATAATTTGTATGCTCACGGAAATGTAAACCTTATGGTTGATTTACACCAGACGAGCGAATGCTCATTCTATCCCCACTACATCAAATTCTTATCAAATTCTTTTAGTGTAAACAGGCGTAGAGCATTCTTTTGTTGTTTGTATACTGAATACGAGTGTTCGAAGATCAAGAAAGAATGCTCTTGTTCTAGCTCTAGCTCTTTGTTCGTTTGGTCTAAATCCACCCTTATATAGACTCAAAATAATTTGTATTATAACAATATTAATCCTTTATTACACCTCTTTAAGATTTAAATTCAAAAATTTGCTGGAACGCGCCCACGTTCTTTTATCTCTAATTGAAAGACTTGAATATTAACAAAGCTTCCATACATCATTTCATGTTCCCTTCCTTTAGGGTAAAATTTCCAAAAATACTAAGTCGCTTATTTATTAATTTATTTCTAACACAAGCTCAGATATAAATACCTAGGTAAAAGAAAATTCTAATATGCATTTCAGCACATTTGACGAGAAACAAATCTGATACAGATTTTTAAATATTTCTGATCAGAAGCATGGAAGAAATAAATTTTCGGTCTTCTAACTTGAAAAATGAGGGAAAATTCAAATTTTAGTTGTCAAAGTTCGTTCTCCTAATTAAATTGTTTTCTTTCTTCTCCTCTGTATTTCTTATAAGTAGAGTTGTCAGAAAAGCTCATTCAGCTCATCCTCATACTTGCTTAAAAAATACGAAAGATTCGCACAAATTTTCAACACTCACTTTACTCCCGAAGGGGTAAATTTTCGAAAAAGGTTTAACTCGTATTTATATATTTTTGTTAAATTGAAATTTAAAAAATTACCTTCATTACCCAAAAGAGTGTAAGAAGTGAGCTCTTCTAGAATAAATTATAAATATACCATCAAATCTAGTTTTATGTCTCTAACTTCAAAAACAACGAACCTTCATTCTCATTTGTGTGACTGAGATACAATGATTATAATGATAATGATTAGTCTGTTAGTCAATAAAAATGTTGCTCTAAAGGTATATTGTAATCAGTAAACTATAGATCAGTACCTATATCTGTACACTAGTTTTTTCTTATCTATATAAATAAAAATTAATATTGCTAAGCGAATAACTCGAGAATGGCTCGACCAATTTGACTAATTTTAATACAAAAAAATCGGCCAAGTGCTAGTCAGGCTCGCGCACGAAGGATTCCGTACAATTGACTAAACTAAATATAAGTAAATTTTCAGTAAAATATTTAATTATTAAATAAAACTAAATATTTTGTGAATATTTCAAGCTTTTACACCTAGTTCTGATTTAAATATCGGGCAAAGAAGGGCAATAAAATCACGTTTGTTGTATGCCTGTATGGGAGCCCCCCTTAAATACTTATTTTATTTTGTTTTAAGTAATTGTTGTTATAGCGGCAACATAAATACATAATTTTTAACTGAGGTAGGTATGGTACAGCAGGAAATTTTCCTGCTCAAAATATGGAGCAGCCCGACTGGGGTAGTACCTCGACCTTACAGAAGACCACAGCTAAATAATACTGTTTTCAAACAGTATTGTGTTCCTGTTGGTGAGTAAGGTGACCAGAGCTCCTGGGGGGGGGAATGGGGATAGGGTCGGCAACGCACTTGGGACGCTTCTGGTGTTGCAGGTGTCTGTCTATAGGCTACGGTAGTCACTTACCATCAGGTAAGCCATACGCTTGTTTGTCGACATAGTAACATAAAAAATAATAGTAGTAATAATTTTTGAAAATTTCAACAGTCTAGCTATCGCCGTTTTTGAGATACAGCCTGGTGACAGACGGACGGACGGATGGACGGACGGATGGACGGACGGACGGACGGACAGACAGCGAAGTCTTAGTAATAGGGTCTCGTTTTTACCCTTTAGGTACGGAACCCTAAAAAAAGTTTAATTTTTATTATTAACTATTGACTAAACGAGGTCTGTCCGGGCAGCTAGTTATAAATAAAGATAACCTATGACAACATTGTAATATAAAACTAACATAGATAAAATCCAATACAATAAAAAGATTCATTGAAGTAACACATTTGTACACGAAATAAAAATAAAAACACTCAGAATAATATGTACCTAAACTTATTACCAAAAGAATCTAAAAATCTCCGATACCAATCACAAAAAACAACCAAATACGCTGATTGAATTCCAAACATGAACTCCTTAGAATATTCGCTCGTAACAAGCCCAAAGAAATAAACTACGGCATCCCTTTACAGCCTTTATCCTTACATAAGATGCAAATTAGTCTTTCTAACATTTGTAAGAAGAAGTAGAATGAGCGCAAATGAACTTTAACATTTATAATAATTAGTTAACTACGTGACACGAACCATTATTAAAGTATTCAACACCACTCGATTCCGTGTAAATTTATCAACGAGAAACAATTTAAATTAGTATTATCGCTACCCTTAATGCAAACAAAAGATTAACATTTTCACGCCTTCCGTCCCAAATGGCCAGATTTGTTAGAAGGAATTTCTGAACCCAAAAATTCGAATTTGTATTAATAAAGGGGCGAGAATTCGGGTCGCCGAACGAAATGCTTCCATACTGTCAGTTCTGGGGCTATTTCATTCCTGCCTAGCTCCAGTTTACCGGAGGCCGAACGTCGGAACGCTCGCTTCTCGTTTGAACCCTCCGACGGATGCGCGGAAAACAGTCATATTCGAACGACATAGAATTTTCATTTACTAACTTAGTAAAAACAAATAATTAATTTACAGAAATGACTTTTAAACCTATCATAAACTTAAATTAATAAAAATAAGTAGTGTAAATCGTCCAAGATCGGTGAGTATTAAAATGTCACAAATAGCTGGCCAGCTTAAGTCAAAAAATGCATATTGAGCTACATACCTGTATTTTAAATGTATACAATTATTTGTCGCAGCATCATCCGCTTTCAAAAAGGTAACTTTCGAGTAAAGTGATATTTAAAACCTAGCTCATGTTTCAAAGGAAATTTCGAGCACACTTTTAACATTTGAAACTCTCTTTTGGTATTAAAATCTTTTAATCACTATAGTAGCTTCTTTAACGAATCGAATGTAAGTTCGATATTCACATATATGTATGTATATATGTACATCATAGGAAAAACTCAAGTGATTTGAAATCATATCCCTTACAACCCAAATCGTTACAATTTACACATAGTTTTAGGCGCATAATTTCAATGCTGAAAAAAAACAAAACAAGATATTTTAGATATTTAAGATACTTTTTTAAACTTATAAATAAAAATTTAATTGTATTATTGTGCTCCATGCCTTTCGCTTACGACTTAGTTTGGCTTTAAATTTTGTGTTATTAAATTTATTGTATTACTAGTGTCTGTGCATAAAGTAAAAATGTGTATACACAGTCGTTAGGACAATTGCTTTTTTACGCTCAAGTCTATAATATCTAGTAGAGTTGGCACTCGCCACAAACGCGCGCGTTATAACGATTTTCATTCTGACTTTCAAAAAAATAGTAATAATGAGTATGTTGAGTACAAAATTCATTGCACTAGAAAGTGCACAAACAAATAATTGTATGAAAATCATTTTAGACCTATTATAGTAATTTAAACAATTTTAAAGACATAAACAGTAACTACTCCCTTAAAACTGAAATACTGATGAGAGCATTCAATTTAATTTAATTTTTGTTTGATATATAAATTGTGTTCTGGTATAAGTTATTATCTTTTAATTTTGAACATTTTCAGTTAAATAGAATTTCTGTTGAAAATGTTGGATAAATCCAACGTACACACGTATTTTAACAAAAAACAATTTACATTAAAACTTTGTATAGATAGCATTCGGTTTTGTAGTGTTGTTAGTCTGTTGTTTGGTCTGTACCTTTATAGATCTGTTAATCAATCAGAATTAGTTTAAAATGTAGTTTTATTTTTGTTTATTTTAAAATATATAATATAACAGTAACTACCATATATCTAGTAAGTGTAAACAGCTCCTTTTTGTTATGTTATTCGCATGTATAATAAAATCCCACAAATAATTTTGCAATTTTCTCAACATAAATTTAAAATGTTTATTAATCTATATATTAATACGTCAAGCAAAAACTTTGTACCCCTTTATACGGAAATTGCGCATACGTAGGAGTATGAAATTTCGCACACTTATCCATACTTAATATTATAAATGCGAAAGTAACTCTGTCTGTCGCGCAATCACGCTAAAACTACTGAACAGATTTAAATGAAATTTGGTATACAGATAGTCTAGAGTCTGAGAAAGGACATAGGCTATTTTTTAATGCGAAAAAAGGGTGAAATGGGTTGAAAGGTGTAAATGAAAATTTGTATGGAAATATGATGTACAATGTTCGCGTGTTTCGTAACTGTCAAACATTTAATGTTCATCCCGTCGATATGGTAAACTCTCCTCTAAAATTAAAGAACGTATTTAAATAAAGGTTTCGAATCGACAACATATATCCACAATATACGGATAGTGGCGTATTTTAGATTTTAAAAATGTATAATAATGTCAGTGATGAAAACGGATTGACTTAAAATATATTGGTTGTCAAATATTTATGCGTGCGTTCAGAAATTTATTAAATATACAATAGATGATAAATGTACAAATGAATTAAATACAAAAAAAATCCCTCAAATCAACGCGGGTGAAACCGCGGGGCACAACTAGTTTATATAGAGAAGGAGTGCAGAATGCTAATATTTTTTCAAAATTATGCATAAAATATACATTAAATTAATAAAAAAAAGCATTAAACACACGCACACACGCATATACCTTTTTTTATTGTTAAAGTATGTTGTCAAATTGAAAAATTTTAAAAAAGTTTCTTGATTTTCATAATTATTTGGTTTTCTTTAATTTAAATTTTTAATTATGGTCGAATTTCGACCTCTGGGCGACCACTAGTAAGAAATTAATAGATAAAGCGTATTATTCGGTGCAGGAATACCTACATAGTTGGTAAAGATGTGTGGACTTAGTGACGCTGTATTTCATGCAAGATATTACGAATTTTGTACTAAAACACAGTTTATACTATAGGTACCTATATTATTTTCGAAAGAGTAACTGCTTAGTTTCTAGCCTATTTTTCTCTGCAGAATCTACATTCCGAATCGGTGATTTTATTTTTTTATTTTTTATTTTTATGGTACTAAGTCGACAAACAAGCGTACGGCTCACCTGATGGTAAGTGACTACCGTAGCCTATAGACGCCTGCAACACCAGAAGTGTCGCAAGCGCGTTGCCGACCGTATCCCCAATCCCCCCAGGAGCTCTGGTCACCTTACTCACCAACAGGAACACAATACTGCTTGAAAACAGTATTATTTAGCTGTGGTCTTCTGTAAGGTCGAGGTACTACCCCAGTCGGGCTGCTCCATATTTTGAGCAGGAAATTTCCTGCTGTGCCCTACCTCAGTTAAAGGTGAGCTTTATTTTTAAAAATACTAATCACTTAAAAATTTTAATTTGTAAAATGACGATTCGAATGTGCGTTTGTAGCCTAATTGAATAATGTTAATTTTTGATTTTGATTAATTTAGATTTTGTCTTTCTGATAGTAATTAGTAACACTTGTAACTTTCTTTTCGTTTCCTTACTTCGTATTACTAGATATTTATTTCAAAATTGCTCCTGAGATATGCAACTTTCCAATATTCTCGATCACAGCTGATAAAATTTTTTGAAATTAAACCCGTGACCTATTGTATACCCGTATATTATTCGGTTCAGATTCACGTGTTATAACCATCTTACCCTTTTCGGCTAACAGTGCAATTTATGCTACACTAGATTTTAAAAAGATAACCATTTTCATTTTATACGCAGGGATAATTATTAAAGCCTCGAACAAAGCTTGAAGTATGTAGGTACGTACTACGTATATTTGATTTCAATTTTCGACCCCTAGAAGCATGAAAAGAGGTGTTAGGGCCTGTTAGAGAAGCTATAAAAATACCTGCCAAGCACAAGTCAGTTGTACTTAGAAAGGATTCTTTATATATCTTTAAATTATGAAAAAAATAGCGAAAACTATACCTTTCTTGTACTGGTTTCTTTTTAATAAAAACTGGTCTCTTTTTATTAAAAACTCCATAACAGTCCTTTGACAGTCATACGGACGAGTGAACAAAGTAATAAAGGTATAAGACCCAAAAAAAGTATAAAACCCAAAATAGAATTCCGGTGACCTTTAGCTTATAAAAAAATTTTTTTTAATTATTTTTAAATGCCAGTATTTAGAAAAAGGGAAAGAATTTCTTAAACAAAATAAAATTTTCTTTTAATTTTTTTTTAGTAATATTGCGAACTGTCCGTAATAAAAGATTGTATTAATAGCATGTAACATTATTCCCACATTACCAACTCAATGAATAGTAATTTATTCAATTTGCCTAACTACAACAATAATAAATTTTAAAGTGATGTGATATTTAATAACATTTGACAGTATACAAAGTTAATTAGTATTCGAAACTACCATTGGCAATATGGGGTTGAAACATTACATCGCAATAATTTTAGTGGGGCTATAATATAATTAAATATTAATGAAAATAATATTCTCCATTATTTTGGCTTTAAAAAAATTAAACTATTTAAATTTATAATTTAATAGTTTATTTATATAAATATTTAATAATTTATTTATATAATTTGATGGTAATATTGTCCTCCGAATTGCGTGCTACGTTATCCCGGTCCTACGCTCACTGCTGCTCTATCTCCTGCTAACTCTATTATCTACCACAATCGAGAGTTTTCGAAGAGGAATTTTTTGTTCGCCTCATCAAAATGAAGCTAGGTACTCCCAAAAAATTAGCTTGATACTAATCAGGTGAAAAAAATGTACTAGGGCTCCCTACCTATAATTGCTTGTTTTAAAATAAATTTTAATACGTTGATTTAAATTAATTGGTAAAGAATTATATTATTATTTCTTACTAATCTAAGTTAGTGCTGAATTCGAATAAAAATAATAAAACAATATCTTACAAAGTTACAGAGGCTGTAATTATCTTAAAATCTAAGTACTTATTACAAGCAAGACGGTAAAGGCGCACTAACTCTTGTTCTTAGCACCGATGAATTTAATTATGCATTCTCTTTGCACGAATACTTCGTTCTCTTTAATATTTAAGACTTTTATAGTTTCGCATTGTTCAGTGTAGTGTTAGTCGCAAGAATTGGCAAGTATTATAGGTAGTTCACTGTTCAATCCACGAAGACGCACCCCACTCTTTTCTGCAATCGTTTATAGTGCAAGTGTGCAATGTCTATTACAAGAATGTGAGTTCTATTACTACGTAGGCACAGCAAGCAAAGTTAAATGACAGAAAATTTCACAACTGACTGGAAATATGCTCTACTTCATTTCATCTACTTCATAAAATAAATTATAAGTCGTGATGGTCCACTGGCAAACAATATCACAATAATTTATTCTATAAATAGAATTCATTCTATAAATAAAATGGATTCATTCTATAAATAGAATGAATTATTGTGATATTGTTTAATAATAATATTTTAGTAAAAAGAAATAATGTATCTAAAAAATATTATAATAAAACACGACTTTATACGGTCTGATTCGATATGGTTTAATTGTTATTAAATAAACAAAAAAAAATATCGACTGTTCTTCATAGTTGATTATGAGGCGTGCTATTTTGGATTTTCCAATTTTTTTATAATTTTAACAGTATAACTTGACAAATATAATACCTAGCCTTTTAAAGGGAATATATAGTTAAGTACTTATGTGTTAGACTATCGGATTTTCTACTAAATCATAATTGGATTCATAGCCCAGTATTACAGATATCAAGGCAAACATCGTATCATTCAATATTGGATATTGGGAACGCATATTTTGTATTGACAAAGAAGCAATCACTCAACCCCTTTTCAAGATAAGGTAGTAAATGAAAATAGAATCTTCAAATCAGATAAGTACATGTTTTTGTACTAATACCTACCTATTGAATAAAACATAAAACTATTACTTAACTGCTATGCGTTGCATAACAAGGATTAAATAAAACACCCCATAACAAACGAGGTTGTATCACAATGGCGATCAATTTCAATCGCTATCAGTCATTAAAAACAATCTCCTGATAATCATCGTTCCATTTATCATCGATGCTAGTACATCGAATGACAAAAGACTAACACACTGCCATTGCCTGCCAGCCAATACGATTCTGAATTTAGTGGCCTCTCAACATTTACATGAAATGCTTAGTGGACTACTAATTCGTGTATTCATCTTCTTCATCGACAAACCCACAAAATCGCTACTAGTAAGAAATATGTGATACCATACCCTATGTGCCACTACAACCACTACAACACAGGCACTACAAGATAGACAACAAATATATCCAATAGAATTCGTAAACAATGAATCATAGTCGAATGATATCCGGATGATCTCAGTGATAGAATAATATGTGTATAAACACGTATACTTAATTTAGTATGTCTTGTTATTAATTATTATCAATAAATAAATTTATCTTATTTTAATAAAAGTAAGCTATCAACAAAACCACTGTTTAGCAAATCAAGTTAAAGAACTATGGGATTTTAAACGCTCTCGTACCTTACGTAAGCAACCATAGGAAATATAAAATAACGTACTAAAGAATTGTAGATTTTGAATTAGTGGAACGTTCGAGATGGCGTTGGTCTATCTTTCAACGCTAGAATTCGTAATATCTAGTAACTTGTATCTTTGTAATATACGAGGATAACATTCGAGAAACTGTTCGCTCTACTCAGTATCCGTTAAAATTTTAACGTGCATTGACACAAAAATATGCCTATAAAAACATATTACGAGTATATCGACACTTTGTACTTACGTACGGAAGGGCTGCGTAACAATGTGGTGTCTATAAAATTGTTAAATGCCAAACGGCTGTCAGGAAACGACCAGTATTTACATTTTCACGCCTGAATTTGGCAATAAATCAATACTTCAGAAAATATAATAGTTTCAAATTTATATCCAATCAAAAATTAATTTATAGCGAAACGGTTGGATGGTACGTCGACCGCGACACTGCGGCGTCGACAGTTTGTCAGGGTATAACACTAGGTACCTAATTCGTTCTAAAAACATAAATGTGTCCACAGGAAGAAATCTTGTTAGTATATATTGTAAAAAAAAGTGTGTGTCAGCTCCAACGCACGACTGGAGTTTACTTCTTCAGATCGACTGTCTAAATATGCACAAAAAAGACTTTATAGTCTAAGAAAAAGATTAATACATACCATATCAAATGGTAAATAAATGAATTAAATAAATGGCATTATTAGAAAACGTCGTAACCATCGTAGCCGGTACCGTCGTAAACGTCGTAGCAGATAGATGGCGCACAAAATCGTAACGAGGTCATTCGTTCAGTAGATTTTACTCCTCATATTTTTTTCATACCCGGGGCCTTAAATGAAAATTCTCCAAAAAATTTATTAAATAACTGTAAAATGTGTACTTTTTTTAAGTCTCATAAGTTTCTTAAAGTAATTCTAAACTTTCTTGAATAGAAACCTACATTTTCCTTAGGTATAATATATATTTAATTTGAGAAAAGTATTTAAGGTGTCAACTCAAAAACAGTTTTAATAAACCAAAAACGAAAATGTTCGATTTACTACTTTGTAAATAACTAAGGTTCTAAAATAATTTACAAAAGTATTTAGGCTAAGAAATTAATACACAATATTTAACTTTGCGTTGAATATTTCACCACCCTCTTTCCATTTAACCATAACGACAACCGTATGTTGACCCTGATTTACTGAAGCGACGCCAATAACCTCAATGTGCTTTTTTAACCGACTTCCAAAAAAGGAGGAGGTTCTCAATTCGACTGTACTTTTTTTTAAGTATGTTAGCTCAGAACTTTTGACTGGGTGGACCGATTTCGATCAATTTTGTTTTAATTGAAAGGTGTTGCGTGTCATGTGGTCCCATTTTAATTTAATTGAGACCTGACAAGTACTTTTAGAGTTATATCTAATAATGCGTATTTACGTGACTACTTTTTCGTCGACCTACGTTGTATTATACCGCATAACTTTTTACTCGGTGTACCGATTTCGATGATTCTTACTTTAATCGAAAGCTAATACTTGTCTTGTAGTCTTGTTTAAATTAGATCGAAAACTGATTACAACTTTTTGAGTAATCTTTAATAGCGCGTATTTACTTGACTATTTTTTCGTCTTATTACGTTGTATTACTTGTCGATGTAATTGAAGTCGGTTTTTTTTGTTTGCGAGTAAACACAATTATCATTAATAATAATAATAAATATTCTTTATTGTACACCAAAAAAAAAGAAAATTACAATATATATTTAGGTAAGTCTAAGCTTTGTACAATAGGCGGCCTTATCGCTAAAAAGCGATCTCTACCAGGCAACCGTGTTTCGGAGGATATTATGACCAGTGAATACAGATAGGCATAGGTGTACGTACTTATAACAAACTAGCTTCTGCGCGCGACTTCGTCGGCGTTTACTCCGCTCCTATTGGTCTTAGCGTGATGATACATAGCCTATAGCCTTCCTCGATAAATGGGCTATCTAACACTGAAAGAATTTTTCAAATCGGCCCAGTAGTTCCAGAGATTACCGCGTTCAAACAAACAAACAAACAAACAAACAAACAAACAAACAAACAAACTCTTCAGCTTTATATATTAGTATAGATAGAATAATTGTTATAGTATATTTATATAAATATATAAATGAAAAATAAAAATAATAAAAATAGATGTAATGTACATATGTCGATAATACATATTATATTGATACATATATAAATGAATAATAAAAATAATAAAAATAGAGGAAATGTACATATGTCGATAATACACATTATATTGATACACAGATACACTTTACTAAAGGTAGGTACTATAGGACTTAATAAGTGAGACAACTGGATGGGTTGTTAAATTTATGATTAGATTCACTGGGAATTAAGTTGATCAGGAATAATTTAAGGAGGAAAGAAGTGTGCTTTTACTAGCCTCTTAAATGTTTGTATTGACTGAGCGCGTCTAATATGATGCGGCAAGGAGTTCCAAAGTCGAACAGCTTCTACGGAGAAGGACTTAGAATAAAAGGATGTTTTGTGAGATGGAATTTTCAGGACAAGATTTTCATCAGATCGGAGAGTATAATTGTGAGTGTTACCAATGAACTCAAATCGCTCTTTTAGATAAGGAGGACTGGCTGGATTGAAGAGAACAGTATATAGTAGACAGAGAATGTGAGTATTCCTGCGAAGGCGGATAGGTGGCCACTTGAGTATTTCGCGAAATTCGGAGACATGGTCATATTTTCGAAGCCCAAATATGAACCGTATACATAAATTTTGAATGCGCTCAAGTTTATTAAGCAACTCTTCACTTAGATTGATGTAACAAGTGTCAGCATAATCGAGAATCGGTAGAAGAAGAGATTGTGCAAGCGTAATTTTGGTTGGTATGGGTAAGAAATTCTTAAGTCTACGAAGAGATCCAATCGAAGCAAATACTTTTCTACTTACCTCGCTCACCTGAGGAGCCCAAGATAGATATTTATTAAATATAACACCAAGATCTTTAACTGTGTCACTATATTTGATACGCGTCCCATCAAGCATTATACTTGGTAAATTAGACCAATCTATTCGCGATATTAGTTTATGGCTCCCGATTATAATTGCCTGCGTTTTAGAAGGATTTACCCTTAAGCCATGTGACTTACTCCATTGTACAATTGAGTGCAAGTCATTATTTAATAGTGCAATAGCTTTAGGCAAATCCACCAGCTTAGCTTGTGTATATACTTGCAGATCGTCAGCATACATATGGTAAGGAGAAGTTATCCTGGAAGTAATGGAACCAATGAAAATAGAAAAAAGAAGTGGAGATAACACGCCGCCTTGTGGCACACCAGACTTTATTGTGCACCAGTCGGAAAAGAAATCATCAACACGTATCCTTTGGCGGCGGTTACATAGGTAACTCTGGAACCAGTCTATCACTTCAGGAGAAACGTTAAGAGATTGAAATGTATGTAATAACAGTTCATGGTCTACATCGTTGAAGGCATTGCTGAAATCAAGTAAAGTCAAAACTGTTACACACTGATTATCCATGCCAAGTCGAATGTCCTCAGCAATTTTGACTAAGGCAGTAGTCGTACTATGGCCAGTTCGGAAACCGGATTGAAAGGGATTAAAAAGATTCTTGCCGGATAGAAACAGACTGAATTGGCGATTCAAAATACGCTCGAAAACTTTTGAAAGGAAAGGTAGAATGGAAATAGGACGGTAATCAGAGAAACAAGAAGGATTGAGTTTTTTAGGTAAAGGAGTTACTTGGGCTTCTTTCCAGGCAGTAGGAAATGACCCAGAGGAAATGGAAAAATTGAATATAGATTTGATTATAGGAATTAAGAGGTCAATGATAGGAATGACCATTTTACGACTAATGCCGTCACTACCAACAGCATCCGAATTGACATCGATAATGCCTCTCTCAACATCACTGTCAGTGATTTGACTAAAAAAGAACGAAGGATCATTAGGAGTGGGTAAAGCAAGGATTTGATTTATAGTGTTTAATTTGATAGTATTATTAATAGTGCAGGAAGAGGAGAAATGTTCATTAAGTTGATTGAAGTTAATATTATTCGAATTAATATTCTGACGTGCTTTTCCAACTCCAAGAGATTTAAGGAATTTCCACACTTTACCTGAATTATCTTCTTCGTGTATAGATTCATGAATGTATCGTCGTTGTTTATCTCTACATAGTCTGTTACATTGGTTCCGTAAATATTTATATTTGGCTTTATTACCCTCTGTGCTATCAGACTTATATTTAAGTTTTGCAATGTTCCTTTTACGCTGTAGAGTTTTAATATCCTCAGTAAGCCAGGGAGCAGGGCAGTGCCTAAGTCGAACCGGTCTAATGGGGGCATGAATGTCGTAAAGTTGAATTAGGATTGAGTTAAAACTTGACACCCTTTCATCAACATTAGATCCAGTAATCACCTTAGTCCAATCAATTTTAGAAGTATCCTCTCTAAGACGCGTCAAATCCATACCACCAAAATTACGCTACATAAGTATCCTCGGTTTGGCTTTTGGTGGACGTATTTTGTAAGACAAGAAAATTAAATCATGATATGAAAAAGCATCAGCAGGGCATTGACAACACATTTCAGATTCTAGAGTCGAGAGAACTTAAACTGACAATTTTATGCATTCGTGAATCATGAACCTATACTCGTTCAGAGGTGAGCCGGACAGTCCCCATGGAGGAGAAGTCTGGCCTTTTCGCCGAGGCCAGCCTGTCGCTGGAGGGATCCTGTTGCCTGCAGATCCGGGACCCTCCAATTAAAGCGGCTGAAGGCTCCCGCAGGGGGTTTAGTGCGGTAGTGGCACCCCCAAGTGCTGAGTCCGACATACGGTCTAGGGCTGCCTACCCGGGCGTCCTGGATATCACCCGTAAATGGGTTACCCTGCGATACCAAAAAAAAAAAAAAATACTCGTAGGTACATACAAAATACTTGAATTGCTAAGCATAAAATGTATTAATAAACTTTGATTTTAAGTTTATAACTTTTATTTACTAGCTTTTTGGTAATACCCTGATTAGACACTAACAATTTAAAAAATTAACGGCCTACTAATCTGAAGCAATATTTTTAAAAACTCTTTACGTTTAATAAATTTTTTTTTAAATATTTTAGTATTCTAATAGAGTGATTTTATAACATAATACGAATACCAATAACTCATATCTTATACTATTAAACGAGCAATTCTTGTATATATATATATTTTCTGAATCTCGGAATCGGCTCCAACGATTTTCGTGAAATTTAGTATGCAGCGGATTTCGGGGGCGAAAAATTGATCTAGCTAGGATTCATTTAAAAAAAATGTCGTTTTATCCCTGTTTTTAGGCAACGAAAAAATATCATTAGAATACGAAGCTTAATTTCACAACTGTTATCATGGCTGTAATGGCGTAATTAGGAAATCGGCGGGTATCAAATCGTGTTGACCCGGGTTCGAATCTCAGTCTCCAGATTAATTTTTTTTCTTTTTTTTTTAATTTCACTCGTGATTTATTATTTAAATAAAATTAAAATATAAAAATACCGAGAAAAAAAAACGAAAAATAAAATGAAAATACCGAGCTAGGCTCGGTCACCCAGGTACTATAATATTAATCAACAAACTATCGAGTTTTATTAACTTTTATCCTACATCTGCAATTGGTTTACAGCGGATAAAGATAGTTGGAAATAAACAAAAAATAATGACTAACATATAACCACTTTCTTTTTTGGAAGTCTGAGAGTTCTAAAGGCTTAAAAAGAAGGTTACATTATAGCATCCTCATACTCTTGCAAGCTACAATCACGAAAAACCTTAATAGGCATTGTGTCTAAATATAATTCTTACAATATGAAAGTCTCTGATGATTACAGTGCGAGTTTAGGAACCCGTTAGAAGTAATTGGGTTATCAACTAATTTGAAAGGCATCTTGATTTCATACTATAATATTTATCTTAATTCTATACTTTTTCAATACAGATGTTTTCCGTGGTCTGGGTGTTTGTGCAGTCCTTGTGGGTCTCCCCACCGTGCCTCGGAGAGCACATTAAGCCGTCGGTCCCGGTTGTTAACATGTACACCTGATAGCGATCGTTACTCATAGTAGGGAATATATCCGGCAACCTGCATTGGAGCAGCGTGGTGGATTAAGCTCCGATCCTTCTCCTTCATAGGGAAGAGGCCTATGCCCAACAGTGGGCTATTACAGGCTGAATCGTGATCGTATACTTTTTGAATTCTTGTAACAGCAATTGTTCGATCAAAAATATTTAATAACTTACTGTTTTTACTTTTAGAAGTTTTACAGTCGCTCACAATAAGCGTTAATTCAAAAAGCTATAATAAGGCTTTTGTTTAATTACATGACTCCCAAAAAAATTAAATACTCATTAGTTAAGTAAACGGCCTACCAGAGATATTATGTAAATAGCAATTAAGCGAAACGAAATAAGGGAAAGATAAATAAGAGATATATAGACAAATTAATTAACTTTTATATAATATCCTTCTATTTCCATAATTATTATCTACTTTAATGGATGAAAATAATTCCAAAACATAACAGACAAAACATTAATAAAATTCATGAAAAAAAATAAAAATCTTGATTGAAAATAATTATGTAAGATAGATAATAAAATTAAACACGTTGGACGATATTAGCAATCTATATCGTCAAATCGTTATAGCATAATATATTGTCAGTTATTAATTATTATTATATATCTATATATATATATATATATATATATATATATATATATATATATATATATATATATATATATATATATATAAATGAATCGCTGAATGTGTTGCTAAGCGCAAATCTCGAGAGCAGCTGAACCGATTTCGCTAATTCTTTTTTTATAATATTCCTTGAAGTACGAGGATGGTTGTACGGAGAGAAAAATTTAAAAAATTCCCAAAAAAAGTCTAAAAACAACACTTTTCTATTCCCATACAAAAGATTTGTAATAATACTTAAGTCAGTTTGAACTTTAATACCATACCATAAAGTTTAAGTTTTAGAGGAGGGGTTCTGGGAAGGATAAGTATTTTAAAGAATCGACTGTTAGGCGGTACGAAGTTCGCCGGGTCAGCTAGTATTTGATATAATTTTACAAACATTACTGACTATTGCTTTGGGGTATACAATGTGTTAACAAATGCATTTTTAATGCAAACGTATTAATGTTGTATACAAACTATCAAACTGCTTTCTACTCTTGAAATTGCTCCCCCGTTCCACATAATTTCACTTTATTAAACTTTGAACCTATGAATGTATAAACAGCAAAGTAATTTGCAGGGACCGTAACCTGTTGGCTTAAGTTCTACAGAAAGCCTTAAATTAGCTTCTTACTCTTAATATTTTCGTTTTAATATTTCTTTAAAAAAATCCCCCGTTTTGCGTTTAACTAAGTAAAATGTTTATTATTTAAGAAATTAATTTTAAAAATTGGATAACGTTGATATATATAAATAATATTTTTATTACGATTTAATATAATTATAATACAGGAAATATTAATAAGTAGTGGTCACCACGCTGGGCACGCGAGTTGGTGACTGCAGGGCTGGTTTTGTCGCACCGAAGACGCTGCTGCCTGTATTCGGCCTGTGTATTTCAAAGCCAGCAGTTGGATGGTTATCCCGCCATCGGTCAGCTTTTTAAGTTCCAAGGTGGTAGTGGAACTGTGTTATCCCTTAGTCGCCTCTTACGACACCCACGGGAAGAGAGGGGGTGACCATATTCATTACTGCGGTAACCACGCAGCAGAAGTATTAATATAATTGAATAATTCCTAATATTTCTTTTAAGATATATAAGTTTAAAACATAAAATCAATAATTATGTTAAGCGGAAAAACAACTAACATCAATTTACATAAGTAAATAATACAAAGTAGGTAGTCGAAAAATAGTTAATTAAAAACGTCAGATCTCAATATGTAAATTATTTTAATGGGGACATAAAAAGTACCTACACCCAGTAAAAAGTTATGAAATAATACACTTAAAATACAGTTGGATTGAGAACCACCTCTTTTTTGAATTCGGTAAAAAATTCACTTATAGTGTATTCACTTATAATTATAATAACAGTAAGCCTCCTTATTCAAAAACAATAACAGAATTTTAAACAAAATGACATTGCTATTTATCATCCAAAGGAGATTCATATTTTGAAAAGCTTTTATTACTTCTAATTTAAATTATAAAAAATATTCAAAGGTGTTATGTAAAATAAGTTAACAGGCGTTAAAAACATTTGAATTTTTTTTTATTTAATAGAATTTTTGTCATCTACGAAATTGTCATAATATGTACTTAGGTATTATTAACTTGACTTTTCATTGAATAGAACAAAAAATTCACAAACACATTATTTACTTGAACCTTTCGTATTTATATTAAGATACTCGTATAATCACATTTTAAATATCTAAGATTTACAAACTCATCAAATATTATTATTTTACTCGTTATATAGGTACCTAATTATTTTAATAGGTAGGTACATAGTTCTGGGAATGATTATACGATAATCCGCTAACTGATTTAAAATTTATATAAGTGATTGTTTCATTTGTATTAGTGATTGATTGATAGCACGAATGAAATATCGGAAAAGATAATTGCGACTAAATTCGTAGTTTTCGAAGTCGTAAGAAAAATTTCTATTGAAAACAAAGTAATTAATTAGTAACTAGGATAACTATAAACACTTTATAATGTTTTTACAGAACGAAGCAATGACCAGAACAACGACCAATAACTCTTCGAATATTTTAGAAAGATTCAGCGACAGCACCACAACATCGACGACGACCGCCGCCACCACCAATGTCATTGTCCCGAAACCAAACAACGGGAATAAGCGACCAACCATCATAGTTTATCCGACTGGTAACTTTTTTAATTACTTTACATAAGCATGCATGCAATAAGCATTTACTTATTCAGTTTTTGTACATTGTATCGCAGTTTTCATAAACGTAACTTGGCGTTGACGATAATATCTGATGCGTTACCAAACAATTGTGTTTGCTCGCAAACGAAAAAAAAACCGACTTCAATTACATCGACAAGTAATACAACGTAATAAGACGAAATAATAGTCAAGTAAATACGCGTTATCAAAGATTACTTAAAAAGATGACAAACATTTCGATTAAATCAAAAATCATCAAAATCGGCACACCTAGTAAAAGCTATGCGGTATAATACAACGAAAGCCGACGAAAAAGTAGTCAAGTAAATAGGCATTATTAGATATAACTCTAAAAGTAAAATCAGATCTCAATTAAATTTAAATGGGACTACATGACACGCAACACCTTTCAAATAAAAAAAAATTGATCGAAATCGGTCCACCCAGTCAAAAGTTCTGAGCTAACATACATTAAAAAAAATACAGTCGAATTGAGAACCTCCTCCTTTTTTGGAGGTCGGTTAAAAAACCTTTTATTCTCATAAATAAGAAGAATTTTATATCGAAACAGAAAAATGATATTTAAGATGTTAGTAAAATCAAGTAAATCAATACACTATTAATAAAGTATGTACGAGTATATCCTTGTATAAGAATAAGCATATGTAATGCCCAAAATGATCTTTACAACAACAACAACAACTTGTAAGAATTCATAGAAGCGACATTCGTCTCCATCCAAAGTATAAAGAGTTTATTTGTTGGTTATTGAATTGAATGTTAATTATTTGTTATTGAATGCGCTAATCTCATAAACGACTGGTTCGAATTAAAAAAATATTTTTGTGTTGCATAGTCCATTTACCGAGAAGGCTAAAAGAGTACCTAATATTAAAATAACGCGGGTGAAACCGCGGGGTACAGCTAGTAATTAATATAAGAAAAAATTAGGACAGTCACTAGTATAAAATATAATAGAAAATTAATGTTTGGTTTCATATCGAGTACGCACAACCGTCAGGCGGCCAAATGTCACCAAGCGCTTTACTAATAAACCCTACATAATATTATATTATATTTAATATTGCGATGAACCCTAGTTCTCATTATAATCGCTACTGAAATGGACTGAAATTTGCGATTAACACGAGTTAATATTGTAGGCCTACAATATGGTAATATGGTAGTAGGCAGCAATCGCAATGTTAATCCACTTCGGAGCATTCTTGCAAGTTCATATTGTAATTGCCACTGAAGTGGACTAATCACTCCAATTTTAAATTATATAGTTTTAACAAAAGCAATTTTATAGTATAGGTGCTGTCCGTAAGTTATGGTTTTATCAATATTGTATATGTAATCAATTTTTACCCGACTGCCAAGGAAGGGTTATGTTTTTCGCGCGTATCTTGTATGTATGTATGTATGTATGTAATATTCTTAATTACCTCATTTCTCTAGAACCGCTGAACGGATTTGCATAATTGAGATATCGTTAGATTTGTCTTAGCAGCCCAAGTGTTCTTAGATAGGTGACATTAAAAAAAAACAAACATGGCGGCTGTGCGAAGCCATTGTAGTTAATGAAGAAATAATTTTTTTTTTAGAATACTATAGTATGGGTATCAAATTAAAGGGCTCAATACAAGGATTTCGAAAATGTATATTATGATTATTATTACCGTAATAATAATAAAGAAATACAATAAGAAAGTTTAAAAAATGTTGACTTTGCTCTTTCCATTTTTTACGCAGGCGGGTTTTTTGTTTTCTTTTAATTATATTACTTGTATCATATTATATTTAGTTGTTGTTGTCGCATGTTACAAGTATATACTAATATAATTTATATTCTAACGTAAATATCCCATCTATATATATATATATATATATATATATAAGTATATGAGATTTCCACCTATATATTGACTCATCGCGATATCTCTGGAACCATACGGCGGCGTAGAGACTTGAAATTTAGTAGGAATATTCCTTTCGCTCAGAAGAGGTCAGCTAAGAACGGACTTTACGAAATTCCACCCACAAGAGGGGGTGGTTAATAATATATATGGCAAAACAACGTTTGCGGGGTCAGCTAGTTTTATATATTTGAAACACCGCTTTATGTTATAATTTTATATTTCGTTGATACCCTAACGCATACTTATCCCAGGCTCACATCATTGGTCAATTTCCAAAGCAATAATAAAACCACTGCCACTGTCTTATGCTAGTTGATGCTTGACACATGATTGACACAGTGACACATAACCAGCGCTCTAAGCTAAGACATTCTATATACACTGTCATCGGGTAGTATCCTTTGTAACAATAGTAGATTAGTAGCCGAGGGCTGTAATGCATCAATTGCAGCCCGAGATATTTAGGCGCACGAGCGCAGCGAGGGCGCCTATAGTTCGAGGGTGCAATTGATGCTTACACCCGAGCTAACTATTCTGCTTTACATCTCGATTGTGAGGTAAGTAGAAAAAAACCGGCATTACAAGAATAAAACATTTTATTTGTTGAAAATTATAGTGAAATGAGAACAATTTTCAAATTGAGCTTCGTCGTTCGATATTTAAAATTGATGACTATTATACTCACACGAAGACAAGGCTGAATAGCAAAGCGACCTCTTTGGTCATTGGGCTGAATGCATGATGATGTCTATTGCCAGTATGATGGTTAGATGTACGCGAACTTTTTGAAAGAAAGAAGTGTTTTTTTTTTTAAATTACTTACCGCCCTAGGGCGTTTCTAGCAACATTATTACCCTAGAGCGGTAATGAGTCACCTACAAGCCCCATTTGGAGGTAATAAGAACCTACTTACCGAACATGAGAGATGTAAACGTACTTTACACGTAACGATCCATGCTGAAATTATGGCTGAAATATTATTCCACACTGCTGTAGCGTATCACTGCGACCATCATAATGACCTTCGCAACGCTCAGTAATATTCACTCGTGGTTCCAATATCGTTAATAAACATCAAAAGACATTATTGAAGACATCGTAACATAAACAAAAAATAGCGTAGGAGTACCACATAGCGGATCGGGAACTACACAGTATATTACAGGAAGCTTTATACAATAACCTCGATACTCTACGACTACGAGACACTACGATCGAAATCGCAACGCAGAGCATCGCGCCTCGCATAAATTGAGTATTTGAGTCACCTATACGAACTCAAGATAACATCGACGTAGGGTACAATAATCTGCAGTGACCGGAATAAGCCGCAACGTATATAGTACATAATATCACCTAATATCCCAAATACCGAATTATGAAGAAAACAGATTACAACTAGAGTAAACCGCTAGAGTACATTGAGCAGTGTTCGCAATATTCAGTGAAATTTCACTCACTATACGGGTACTCGATAGAATTCTGCTAACGTTTAATAGAATATTCCGAAAGATTATTCAGTATTTTAAATTTAAAAAAATCTATTTCGTATAGTAGTGTGTTTCTTTTCACTATATCCATCTCTCTTCTACGACGCTATCTATCATCATCTTTCATCTATCATCTATCTTTCGAATTCTGAAGTTTCTTTTTTTCTTTTTTTCTACAAAAAATGGCGGTTGCACAATAAAATATTTTATTTAGCCTAAAATTTGATAATATATAAATAAAAATGTAAACTTATTTAAGTACTTTAATACGATAATGCTGTAATTATTTTTTTTTTCTATATTTACCTAACATAAAATATATTAAGTATACTGTATTTATAAAAAAAGAATGAGATATACGAGTACATAATATTATGTTTATACATATAGGTACTGTGAGCTATATGAAACGGTATAATATGTATTGTTGCAATAGAATACTCTTTGTCAGTTTTAAGTATAATATGAAATACCATGGTTAAAAAATCCATATACTTAATTACTTATATAGGACATTGTTCAAATATTAAAATGTAACTTATTTTTCATTCATTCAATGCTTATTGAGAGTCTCCCACTTGAGCTTGGGAACATCATTACATCATAGACGATACGTTGAACATTCATACAATAAGCTTCCAATTAGATTTAACCTGAATATCCTTGCATTCATTAAAAATACCCTTAATTGTTCGTTTCATTATATCCTTCATAGTTATTTATTCGTAGAAGATTCGACTACGAAAGCAAATTTGTAAACCAATTATGGCATTTTTATATGGCCAAGTATGGCAGTTTTAAGAATAGTACCTGGGTGACCGAGCCCAGCTCGGTATTTTTGTTTTATTTTTTGTTTTTTTTTTCGGTATTTTTATATTTTAATTTTATTTAAATAATAAATCACGAGTGAAATTAAAAAAAAAAGAAAAAAAAAGTAATCTGGAGACTGAGATTCGAACCCGGGTCAAAACGATTTGAAATCCGTCGCTTTCCTAATTACGCTGTTACAACTATATTAACAATGGTGAAATTAAGCTTCGTATTCTAATGATATTTTTTCATTGCCTAAAAACAGGGATAAAACGACATTTTTTTAAAATGAATCCTAGCTAGATCAATTATTCACCCCCGAAATCCCCTGCATACTAAATTTCACGAAAATCGTTGGAGCCGATTCCGAGATTCATAAAATATATATATATACAAGAATTGCTCGTTTAATAGTATAAGATTCACCGCTCCTGCAAATAACTTTAAAATATTTTTTCTTCTAGACAAAACTAAAGTAATAAATAATTTGAGTACCTACATAATAGGTGAAGTAAAACTCAAACAGTTATTCCTAACTCTTCTTTGTTTTGCCTCTCAATCCCTAATTCCTTTGTTGTGACTTGTGATAGCTGTAAATATACGCACATGTATTTATAATAATTAATTATCTTAACATGGTGCTATTGTTTCAGTGACGCCCGAGTCGATAGTTGTGCCGATAGTTTCGTGTATATTCGGCTTTCCATTATTGGCGCTAACAGTAATATGCTGTTTGCGGCGGAGAGCAAAATTGGCCAGGTAATTATTAGTCGTACGTCGTTGTGAAAAAGAGAGGAAATTATTTGAAGTAATTGAGTGAAAATGTAGATAAAATAATAATTGTGTTTACTCGCAAAAGAAAAAAAACGACTTCAATTACATAGACAAGTAATACAACGTAATAAGACCAAAAAACAGTCAAGTAAATACGCGTTATCAAAGATTACTAAAAAGTAGTAATCAGATCTCGCTCAAATTTAAACAAGACTACATGACAAGTATTAGCTTCTGATTAAAGTAAGAATCATCAAAATCGATAAACCCAGTGAAAAGTTATGCGGTTTAATACAACGTAAATACGCATTATTAGATATACCTAACTGTAGAAGTACCTATCAGATCTCAATTAAATTTAAATGGAACCACATGACACGCAACACCTTTCAATTAAAACAAAATTCATCGAAATTGGTCCGGCCAGTCAAAAGTTCAACATACATTTAAAAAAAATACAACCTAATTGAGAACCTCCTCCTTTTTGGAAGTCGGTTAAATCTATAATAATAATTATATAAAGCTGAAGAGTTTGTTTGTTTGTTTGAACGCGGTAATCTCTGGAACTACTGGGCCGATTTGAAAAATTCTTTCAGTGTTAGATAGCCCATTTATCGACGAAGGCAGGCTATGTGTCATCACGCTAAGACCAATAGGAGCGGAGTCAACGCCGACGAAGTCGCGCACAGAAGCTAGTAATATATATAATAGATGACTAAACATAGCGATAATGTATTACTTTTGTAAAGCATGTTAAATATACTAAGAATATATTATTTATTTAAACATTAGTTACTTTAGTTACCTATTGTAGTCTAACAAAAGTGAAGCATCTATACTAATATATAAAGCTGAAGAGTTTGTTTGTTTGTTTGTTTTTTTTTTTTTTGTTTGTTTGTTTGAACGCGGTAATCTCTGGAACTACTGGGCCGATTTGAAAAATTCTTTCAGTGTTAGATAGCCCATTTATCGAGGAAGGCTATAGGCTATGTGGCATCACGCTAAGAGCAATAGGAGCGGAGTCCACGCCGACGAAGTCGCGCGCAGAATCTAGTTATATTATATAGGCGAGAAAAAAGTATGGAAACTCCGGAAAATTCGGAGAACCGCACGGGTCAGTCGTGAAACAAAGATCATAGGTTCATGAGGTTGACGTAACCTGAACTGCACGGCGCGGCGGCAGCGCTGCGGCCGCGCTGCCGCCGCGCGACAAATTTGAAGGCGCCCTAACTTTATTTTTCTGCGAATAAATTTTTTTAATGACTGTTAAATCAATTTTTTTGTCATAAATCGTTTTACGCAGTGCAAAAATTTGTAATGTAAGGGATTTTTTTAACGATAGATAAATTTCAATAATACCATTCGATAGAGCGGAAAATTCTGAATCCAATGATATATATAACTCATTTTCGCCAAAATGTCCCTTACGTTAATTGATACTTCTAGAATCGACATTTATACAAATCGTTAAAACCAAACAAACATATTTTTTTAACATTAGGTACAGATTTTGTTTTTTAACGTTTAATCTGCGAGGCAGCACATCTATATGTATATTATATTAATCACTTTGTTGTCCGTAAAAGAACATATTTCAATAGAGAGCTACAAATATTAATAAAAGTCTGATTCGTGGCCGTTTCATGCCCAATAGTCATGAAAATCAATTTCTACGTTTTATGTTTTAAAGACCCAGTGAAATGTTCATTCTAGGTATTTGGAATTCAGTAACTAACAGAAAAAAGCACCGTATTTTTTTTGCAAACTTTAGAAATGTTACATATTGTAGCCATTTTCCCAATTCACAACCGCGTTAATTTGAGGAAAAAAAACACGTACTAAATTTTTTTCAAACCGTTTTGGTGTCATTTTGTTTAACATAATTATTCTCCTAAATTATGTTCTAAGAGACGTGGAAGATCGACCTTCACCGATCTGATAGGATAGGCAAGTTAGCATAGGCTTATTTGTTTATAAATTATATTTGATAAAAAATATGTCTCATCGAGTTATCAGATCGGTGAAGGTCGATGTTCCACGTCTCCTCTACTATTATGGGTCCAAAATAAATGCTATAAAAGACAAAGTTTATCTTCATAAAATTGCCTTGTTGATGAAGTAAGTAGTTTTTATTCGTAATGATTCATATTTCTTGCTAATACTAATGCAATAAAATCACCTTTTCATTTTTGTTATCATTAATATTCGTTGTAGTTATCTTAAAACTTGTGCCCTACCACATTTAGGTAGAGAAAAGTTAATATAAAGAGAGGACTGTTAAAACCTGTTGTTATACTTGTCGCGGTTTTTAATAAGAAATCCCAAAAAATTCTACTCCAAAGGAATCCTGCTACTACCAATGAAATAGCGGCAACTTATCGAAAAAAATAGTACACATGAGTATATTATATTATAATTAATTAATATAAACAAATTTTGTAAAATTTTACTTTAAATTTCTAAATATAAAATAGGAAGAAACTTTTTAAAAATCATAGATAAAGCTTAATACCTATAATATCTTCTGACTTCTGAGATAATCCGCCAACACGCATTGGAGCAGCGTGGTGGATTAAGCTCTCATCCTTCTTCTAAATGGGGAAAGAATCCTATGCCCAGCAGTATGATATTACAGGCTGAACCGATATTCATGGAAATTAAATGATATCAAGGCCCATTATGTTCAAAAATAAATACATGTCATTACATGTTACAACGTATTTATTTGGATAATAATTTATATCAAGTCTATATAGATAAGAATTTATATTATTACCATGAAAAAGACAGACGTCTTACGTAGATAGACATCTGCAACAAGCGCGTTGCCGACCCTATCCCCCAATTCCCCCCAGGAACTCTGTTCACCTTATTTACCAACAGGAACACATCAGCTGAACGCAACTGCTAGAAAGCAGTATTATTTCGCTGTGAATTTATGTAAGGTCGAGTTGGGCTGCTAAATATTTTGAGCAAGAAATTACCTGCTGTGCCGTAAATTTACAGAATTCCGTTCAAAGCTCGGCTAATAAAATTAATATTTAAAATAGAAAATTAAAAATAAACACAAAAAAATGCAATAAAAGATTTTCTTTTTGAAGTAACAACAAAGAAAATTTCGTTAGGATTGGGTCAATAAGTATTTTAATAACGTAAACAAATCAAAAACCTTGTCGCACATCTGCAGCTATACAGAACAATAATATTCACTTAAACGTAGGATATTCATTAGGTGATAAAATTTTCCTTTTTAAGAATAAAACTTTATGTTTGTAATAAAAATGTATCTCACAGAGAACGTGCTCGTCGCCGTAATTGTGAATTAGACCGGGGCGAGCTGTCTGTCGTGAGATTATCTCCAGTGAAGGCCAGGTCCCGCGCAGTCAGCCTCGTCAGATCGCCCAGGCCGCCACCCACCTTGGAGCTAGACACGGTGCTTGAGGAACGCTCTGATCCTGAGCAAACTACGTTCTCACAGGTAATTGAAATATGCTTTTTATTATATCAGGAGTACTCGAAAATATTTTTATTAAACACACAATTAAATATTTATTGCAATGAAGTTTGATATTTTTACCAAAGTTAAAAAAACTCAAGTGAGCTTACGCTTCTCATATGTAATTTTCCGTATGAAAGTTGCAGTGTTTTTATACCTACACCCATGCGTTGCGTTTGTTAATTTTTGTCAATTAGTAAAGACAAATAAAAGCAATAAATTAATTTTGTTGCCCTGCTTGATTTCACATAGAGCTATTGTAACTAAATGAAAATGCAACATTTTAAGTGTAATATTATCTGTATACACAGGTGTAGGCTAATTAAGACAGTTATAGTGATTACAATGACAGAGGAAATATACTGAATATTTACGGCACATTCATTCGGATAACACAATGTATTATTGGCAGGTCGAAATAACACCAGACCGGGAAGTTGGTTCGATTCTATTCAGCACAATGGGTGGTGTGACAAGCGCGGCTCCGACGGCGGCGAGCTGTGCGCGAGACAGCTAGCGGCGGGGCTCGGCGCAGCTCGGAGCACGCTCACCGCTCTGGGCCGCGCTGACGAGCCAACCCATCGACGACGACCTAGAAGACGCCCCCGACACAGACAGCTAGCAGATGGCTGACGATCACTCAATCGCCGACATCGGTGAACGAATGAAACTATTTCTGGACATTCCACTTAGATTTTAGTGCTAAAATACCTTAAATAGTGTAAATTGACTCATTTTACGTACATAGTGAAGTGAATTTAAAACTTTATACAAAAAAATTGACAAGTGTTAAAAATGTTGTCACTAACATGTAATTGACTCGAAGTCGACGTTAAAATAATGTATTCCGCGTATCTTTAAGCATTGTTTAGTTAAGTATCATCGACATTGAAATATTTTCTCAAAGTTTCCATTAACACTTAAAATCTTTAAATCATATCAAAATTAAATGGAAATCAAAAAGGATTTATAATAATTTGTTAATAACGCAAAAAAGACATAAATATCACCACAGGGTACCTCTTATATTAAAGTATACTTACTGTTGGGAAAGTTTTATTCAATTCCTATAAAAAATTTAAGCTAAAAAGTGAGACGAATTTCGTAATTAAAAAACCATGTTTTTACGAAACGTAAAATGTACTGAAATTGGTATTTTTAACTAATACAAAACTCTTTTAACATTTCTAAAAGATATGTTTCGTATTTCTATATAAACTACCTTATTCACAACTTTATTTTAGCTTTCTTATTTCGATTGTACATATTTATCGAACTTATAAAAAATTAAAAAACATTTATTGTCGAAAAAAACAGCAAAGAGACTTTATTGTTAAATGAATACTTGTCCTATGTTTATTACAATTATATTAAAGTTTAAAGTTACACTTTTTTGTATTAGCTTAGCGTATACAGAGTATATGTATAGGTACATATATATATTTGTTAGAAAAGCTGTAATTTACATTGTTGCGACATTCGCTTTAAGGCTTTCAAAGTGTTCCTTTTAAATAATTATTAAAAAAATCTTACATTTCGTAATCGAATTTCTTCGTTTAGTCAAACATTCGTAGTTCCTTAAAATATGCCACCTATATATTGATATAAAATTATTTATGCACGAATTTGCTTTTAGAAGTAAATGTATGCTGATAATAGACGAATTACTAAAATGTAAGATGAAAATTTATATCAAATCGTTTTGTTAGAAATAGAATTAGTTTTCTACGAAGACCTGATAGGTTGATTAGTAGTCAATTGAAAGCGAGTGTCTTGCGCTGTTTAAGACTAAAACAAAAACTTAACTTGACATATCTCTTGACCAATTACATTTTCTTTTATTTTTAATAAACATAAGTTCTATTATTTCTTATTTTTACTACATATTATCTTGATGTATTAAGACTTGTCTTTTTTATATGTTTATTACAAATTCGAAATTTCATTTAATTGTTTAGAGTTATATTAATGCTTAGATCTACATAGCATTAATAAGCCTTTTTCATAAATTTATAATATTGCACATAAAATTAAAACATTTCAGGAAACGTATCCTTTACGCGTTTGATAGTTCGCAAAACAAGGCGTCTGTTAAATAAACTAGTTAATAAATAAAAATGACAGAACATCTTTTTTTTTAATATAACATCGTTTATAGACGTTTAGATGGAAATTGGAAAGCATTTATTTTATTTATTTATACTTTATTGTACACCACAACTACGTTTTAAACATTAAACATATTTAAAGAGAGTTACAGACTGTGAACACTGTGAAAGATAAATTTATTATTAGCATTTATCGTTATTAATACACACTAAATCTACAGAAGGTGACAAAATATTTCAATTAATTTATTTCTTTAAAAGCACAACAGTGTTTTATTGGAATACTTCATCTGCCACCTCTACCTTTTCTTAAGTCGGTAAAAACTTGTTTTTTTTTACTCAGACACCTACTAACCAAATAACCAATACCTAGTTTAACAAATTTTATAAACATTAAATATAATAGAGGGTTTATTGACTTAAAAATAATTTACACTTAATAATTTATTTTGCAAACAAAATATAGGTAACTTCTGCTTCGATCGAGATAATTTTGTAGCGCGCTTGATTTGAATTATTTATTCATGCATATATTATATAACCCGACTATTAAACGTATCGTAGTAAACCGTTACATGGCCAAACACCAAAACTTAATGAAAAGGCCGCTTACCTACACCATTGGCCCTGTAACACAAACCTGTTATCATAAATGGAACTTTTTAAATTTTTGTCATATCACCGACCGAAATAGGTAAGCCGAAATATGATATTTCAATCACACGAGTATAATTTTGACGTGACAACGTCTACCACCGATGAACGCCGGCGGCATGCTTACTTAATGCACATGTTTTTATTACTTTGTAACAAGATTTTGAAACATTTTAATTTTTTATTTACAACATAATTATTATAATAATTTTCTAGACGAGTCACATATACCTACTTATTACAATTTATTGTAAGTATCCTTGTAGATAATCTAAGTGTTTCTTTTCTGAATTGCGATATTTATGTGTATATTTTCCATACAATATCAAAGCAATAGGTACTTGAAAATAATGTACTATTAAAGAGATATGCGAAAACATTTGTTTGTCACTTTATACCAACATACGACGAATGCGACGAATATTCTACACAAATGTTTGATAAGTTCGCTCAGCGTCGTGCTGTGAGAGTTCCCAGTCATTGAGCTATTATACGTTAGTAATAATAGCTCAATGTTCCCAGTCCAGCATTACTTCACGTAGACAGCATAAAAACAAAAACCCAAAATTCTATTCAAAGAAAACAAGTATACGTGCGCATCAAATTAAAAAACTTTAAACCCCTACTCTCTGTATTCTCTCAAGGATTTCAAGAACGCACCTATGGTTCTATAAAATGCCAAGTGCCAACTATGCAATGAAGATATCGCCTGTACGCTTTCTATACTACATATATATATATATATATATATATATATATATATATATATATATATATATATATATATATATATATATATATATATTTCAAATCAGTCCATAAAAAGCCTGCTAGTTATATTAATCTAAATTCTTTATCAATTCTTAGCTTCCTCTATCAATGTCAGTCATAAAAGGCTAAGAAGCCTAGCTAAGAATCTACAGTTAGAATAACTTAAATTAAGTCAGATTTTAGAAATAAAATAGTATATACAAACGTTCAAATATTAAAGTTTTATTTGTATATTTATTTTTAATGCCTGTCTATAATATGTCGTCCAAGTAAGGTTAACGATGAAAAATGTATCAATATTTATGATCAATTTGTATATATTATAGTATTTTTAATCTGTCTTGTGATAATTTGGTGAACGGTGACATTATAATATTTAAAATGTCAATGTGAAGATTGCAGAAATTACAAAGATCAAGGTCAAGGACAACAAGTGGAGCGAAACATCGTAGTAATGGTGAACTATACGACTTTACAAATTAGTAACAACTTTCCCATTGGTCAGAAGAAAGATTAACATGCAATAATGATTGTTGAAGTACCTACAATTACTGAATGTAGGTACATTCTATCTTGTGTCTCCTCGCCCAATCAAAAACTGTAAACATCCTCGTTAGCAGGCAGCATTTGTCTTACTTCGTGATCTTATTGTTAGAATATTCTTAAAGAATGACAATGTAGTCGTTAAATTGTGTAAATTAAGTTAAGTAAAGTTACAACACGTGAGAATTTAGCTTAAAAAAATATTGTGTTCATTCCTACGATGAGACTTCATAGCATTTGTCTTTAGTCTAGTCGTTGGCACAGTTCGCAGTGTCTCTACTTTTTTCATTTTTTGATCCGGGGTTGTGAATTCGATTCCCGTCCCAAGTCTGAGTGTAAAATGCATTTATTACAAAAGTATGTATCTACATCAGCCGACTGTTACCTAAAACGCAATCATTAGGTCGATTATCTTAGAAATAGACGAGGTATTTTTATACGACTAGGTCGGCAAACAAGCCTGCGTTCCACATGATGATAAATGGTTACCGTAGCCTGTAGACATCTGCAACATCAGAAGCATTGCAAGCGCGTTGCCGACCCTACCCCTAACCATCCCCAGGAACCCTGGCTACCTTACTCACCACAAGAACACAACACAACATAAGAGAATTATTATTTATCTGTGATCTTCTGTAAAGTTGAGGTACTTCCCCAGACGGGCTGCTCCAGATTTTGAGCAGGATATATTCTGCTGTGGCCTACCTCAATAAAAAATAATATATTATATAAAAAATACTTTGTATATGTTAGAAATATTTATTTGAGATTGCTGTGGCATAATTCATTTTCCTCGTAAAATTAATTGGTAATTTTTTTCGTTTCGTCACAAAAATTCTTTAGTGATTACAAATTACAGATTTTTCTAATATAACCAAGCTGAAAACAAACTTAAAAAGTCTTGATTACTTACTAAATTTTTCGTACAAAAGGAAATTTCTTGTAAAGGTATTTTTACTGATCTAATATCTTTTATAAAAATAGAGATTGAGATATTTTTACAGTTTTATTAATAAGGTATTATGGTTAATAATACATACACATATAACACACACATTCACATCAGTTATTCTTTTCTGTGTTATTGCTAATAATCTCTACTTAATAAAATAATCTGTAGTCGAAACTCTGTCGTTTCTTAATCTAAAATAACCTATAGTAAAAATGCAACTGGATTTTTTCTTAACATAGGAGATGTTCGAGAAGAAAATGTATGAAATCTCAGGATTTTTATCTGTATGTCAGTCCGCCCATCACGCAAATACTACTGGACAAAAAATATTAAACAAAAATTTATTGACCTATTTTTCCAGTTGTATTGCTGAACTACATTCATCACAGTAACATTCCACTGTTGGGCATATACCTCTTTCTCAATGTAGAAGAGGGATTGGAGCTTCCACGACGGTGCTACACTGCGGGTTGACGGATACGTTCAATACTATGAGAATCGATTGCTATCAGGCATTTATTATAAAAACCGGGACCGACGGCTTAACGTGCTCTCCGAGGCACGAGACCATAAGACCCACAAGGACAGACATTCAAATCGGAAAGAAATATTTGTACAAATACAAATATCCATTCAGAACGGGAATCGAACCCACAAACCGTCGGTGTTTTAGGCGGCTACTTGCACCACTACACCAGACCGGTATTGCTGTATGTTTAACTTAAAAACTGGTCTACATTTCATCTTAATTCGCCGCTTAGAACCTGAGATATTTTTTGTACTTACACTACTTCAGGCGAAAAAATTGGTTGTCTGTAAAGTTGGTTTACGGACAATAGTCATAACAAAACATCTCCTCGGACGCATAGGCCAATCGAGTGGAAGAGAGATAGATGCGGCGCAAGCGTACAATGAGCGTAATAGGACACTGAGCGTAACAGGACAATGAGTCATCCTTTTTCTTGCATGCGGCCGGCGTTCATCGATTTAGTAGACGTCACATCATAAAGTCCCAAGCACGGCTAGAACCTGTGTGAGTGCAATACAGAGTGAACCAGTGCGAGGAAGTTGAAACTTGAAACTGGGAATTTAAGAATCCTAGCGAGCTAATAATATGGCTAAAATGTCACTTTCGTCAACCGCAACTCTTCTTCAGGGGTCGTTTGCGCACCAAAATTGACATTTTTAAGCGACTTCCAAAAAAGGAGGAGGTTCTCAATTCGACTGTACTTTTTTTTTAAGTATGTTAACTAAGAACTTTTGACTGGGTGGACCGATTTCGATCAATTTTATTTTAACTGAAAGGTGTTGCGTGTCATATGGTCCCATTTAAATTTAATTGAGATCTGTCAAGTACTTTTACAGTTATATCTAATAATGCGTATTTACTTGACTACTTTTTCGTCGACCTACGTTGTATTATACCGCATAACTTTTTACTCAGTGCACCGATTTTGATGATTCTTACTTTAATCGAAAGCTAATACTTGTCATGTACTGTTGTTTAAATTAGATCAAAATCTGATTACAACTTTTTGAGTAATCTATAATAGCGCGTATTTACTTGACTATTTTTTTCGTCTTATTACGTTGTATTACTTGTCGATGTACCTAATTGAAGTCGGTTTTTTTTTTCGTTTGCGAGCAAACACAATTATTGACATTATAAAACATTAGATCCAAAAGTCCATAAAAGTAAGTTTTTTTTTCCTAATAATTTCTTATAGTACGGGATCCCTAGTACATATTTTTCACCTGATTACTATCAAGCTAATTTTCCGGGAGTAGCTTCATTTTGATGACGCGAACAAAAAGTTCTCATTGTAGTAGTAATCGGCCAACATCTATTTTCCATACCCCTAAGTTATAAGGGGGGGGGGGGAATTAAGGAAGTTAATGACATGGCAAAACGTTATCAAGTTGATGACCTCGTAAGGCCATCAAAAATTATTACTAACCAGCTGATTTTTTTTCTTTTAGTTAGTTAATATTTACTTATATAATTTGATGGTAATATGGTCCTACAAATTGCGTTTTACGTTATCCCGGTCCTACGCTCACTGCTGCTCTATCTCCTGCTAACTCTATTATCTACCACAATCGAGAGTTTTCGAAGAGGAATTTTTAGTTCGTCTCATCAAAATGAAGCTACTCCCTGAAAATTAGCTTGATAGTAATCACGTGAAAAATATGTACTAGGGATCCCGTACTAATATTACTAAACAAACATTAAATAACTCAGCATAAAAATTAAAAATTAATTAATTAATTAAATTTGTTTAAAATTTTTTTACGAAAGTGCTTTTCAAACACAAGTTTGTTATTGTATTTTAGTGCTTTTCAAACACAAGTTTGTTATTGTATTTTGATTGAGGTATATTAATTAAGAAAGCTCTTTGGCCCACTGATTCTTTTCTTAAGTGCTTAAGCTCTATAAAAGGGTGCTATTATATTTTTCCACTTTAGCAAATGATTCATCAAACAATAATTTATAACAAGAAGTATACTTTGTTCGTGTTAAACAACTATAGAGTTTCCATCTAATTCTTAAACTACTGCTTTTACACACTAATTACACTAGAACCAAACACTTTATTTTACAGTATAAAATTTAAGTACGCTACTTCCTATATTTAGGTATTTAGAACTAAAGTAAAATGAAATATGATATGAAAAATATTGAACAATTTAAGGCCAGGCGCGCACCACGATTTTCATTTTTGCGACACGATTTTAAAACCGCGCTATAAAAAATCGCAGAATGTACGGTGCGCGCACTGGGATAAAAAAATCGCGATCTTTGCTCAGTTGCACCATGGATTTCGTACAAATCGCTTGTCTTTATTTACTACTTACTTCGGAGGATCAGAAGAAAAAATAATAAAATTCGCCAATACTGGACTCATCCTTTAACAGCGGATAGAATTATCAAAGGTTTCTGTTATCAGAAATATCATGAACTTGGATGTATCCATGTAAAAATTCTTTTGCTATTATAGAATGAAAATTCAAACATTCGACAGTTTACTGAGATACGAAGTACGAACACACAATATTTACAATAGCACGACGAATGTATGAAACATGAGAATTATTATATTTACAATTATTACAGTATACTGTAGTACAACTCTCACAGCAACCAAATTATTATTTAAATAAATTAAAAGTAAAAAACCTTTTTAAAAAACAAGCTTTTATTTGAATGTGCTAAAACGAAACAAAAAATACTTTAAAACTTTTACTATCTACACTAATATTATAAAGAGGAAAGATTTTTTGTTTGTTTGGCTCCAAAAATACGGGACCAGTTTTAATAATTTTTTCACTAATAGAAAGCTACATTATTAAGAAGTAATATAGGCAATATTTTATTTCTTAAAAATTTAGACATGTGCAAAAAAATGGGTTATGTTCACCAAGTGTGTAAAAAAATCGTCTCAAATATTTCTTTCCTTCGCGTGCGCTACTTAAATGCTTAAAGATAAGCCAAATTGATGTACGACTAAATTATAGGACTAAAAAAGATCTACAAAAACGTTCACAAAATAATTATTTTACCCGAGCGAAGCCGGCGCGGCCTGCTAGTCTAGTTATAGTCATTACACTATCTATATGATTTAAAAGCTTGTCGCGAGATATGAGTACCTACTCGTATTTCCTTAGTTTAAAAATTTTAATAGTTAAAATCAATCACATCAATTTATTTAATTTACTTGTTTAGAAGCAAATCTCGCGACAAACTTTTATATGCAGGCGCTGACATGCTTACTCTTGGAAAGATGGAACACGAATGAGGTCCGAATTCGCGATTTTAAAACCGCAGTGCGCGCGGGATCATACAAATAGCATACGCTGCATTTTATTTTCGCGATAATCGCGTCGCGAGCAGTCGCAACAAAATATGACAAATCACAATTTTAAAATCGCCGCGATTTTTCAGTCCTATGTGCGCGCACTGTCGTACTAACTCATACGTTGCATTTCTGCGATTAATAGCGCGATAAAGTCGTGTTGCGCGCTAGCTCTAAAATATTAATTAGATCCTAAAAATTAATCAAATTATTTTTTACATTAATTAAAAAAATATTTCGTCTACAAAGTAACATATCCACCACCACTTCAGCCTATCACAGTCCACTGTTGGACATAGGCCTCCACAAGTTCGCGCCCGACATTATGACGCGAACTCATGTGTTTTGCCCATAGTCACCACGCTGGGCAGGCGGGTTGGTGACCGCAGGGCTGGCTTTGTCGCACCGAAGACGCTGCTGCCCGTCTTTGGCCTCTGTATTTCAAAACCAGCATGGATGGTTATCCCGCCATCCGTCGGCTTTTTAAGTTCGAAGGTGGTAGTAGAACTGTGTTATCCCTTAGTCGCCTCTTACGACACCCACGGGAAGAAAGGGGGTGGCTACATTCTTTAGTGCCGTAACCACACAGCACCTGTAACCACACAGCACTTAAATTTTACAAATTAACAATTTCAATATATAAGTAATATCTTATATTAAAACAAAAACAATAAAAAATTAATTGGAAGTATATAATTATAGAATCTGTACCAATATTATCTTGCAATTTACCTCGCTATTCTGCCGTTCTTAAACTTTTTCTTTGAGTTCTGCTTATGGGTACCAAAGCGACCCGATTACCTTTTTAAAGTGTTTCGTAAAACTTCGTTGAATCAATTGTACAAGCCTTTATAAAAATAAACATAGATTTTATTTATTTTTTGTCAGTAATTTCGAATCTCAAGGTTAAAATATGTTACAAAATACTTACGCACAATTTTTTTTAAACCGTAACGTTATCGGACTCCTTGAGTAAAGATATAATGTTAATTAATTTAAAAAATACTTAAGTTCGTGTAAATTGATTATATCTTATTTATCCTCTCTTCGAAATAATATTGTTTTGATTATTGTTTCCTGTTACTTTATCAATTGCTGAAAGTTTGACCAAATTTAAAATTGATTGTCATCAAAAGTTAAAAGAGTATTTCATCCAAAGAAGTAGAGAAAAGGGTATATGGTAGAAAATTATTCAGTCAGCCTCCTCGTTTACCTTGGTTTATAGAAGCAAGAATTAGTAGGAAGTACATCACTACAGCACTCAAATTACGTTCAGGCCATTTTCCATCCAAAAAGTTTGCCTTTTTAATGAAAAATTAACCCCTAACTGTGATACATGCGGCTTGCTAGACGATGTGAACCACATATTGAACGAATGTAAACGGAGAGAGAATCATTGATGAGACGGTTTGGTATAAATAAATTTAATATGGGTTTATTTTTATCTGCGTTAACAGAACCTTTGTATGATACAGCAAATTTGTCAGTTAATATGGTCTTACACCGTCAATGATTCTTTCTCCATTTCTTCATATCAGATTGAAGCGCAATATGATCAAAACATCTAAACTATTTAATATTTTAAATCATATATACATTTAACTAATAATAAAAAGAAATAAATTTATACATTTAATGAGATGAATCTCTAGAGTTATCTACAGATTTTGAGTAAATCGGAGATTGCATGTCCAGAGGGTGGGACCACTAGATATCTATCCGATAACTGGTTGGAACCGCTATTGGTTCGCGACCCCGGAGTGCTCTAGCTGCTAGCGTCACACACCCCTCCCCGTAATCCGTGGCACTGGTATCCCTAACCCCAGATGCTGTTCTCACATAAATCCTTCCCACCTATCCTTCTTCTTAGCCAAGAATTCCCAAGGTTGGTTGATGTCAGACAGGAGACCGATACAGGCGACCGATCGTAAAATATACCATGCCAAATCTTTTACAATATGAGTTCCATAACTCATGTTGTGCCGACCCTACATAAGTGGGATAGGGGGAGAGAGATGATGTGATAAAGCTATGCTACATCCACTATTTAAAAATTAAAATTTACCTAGATAAATAAAAAATTAAGTTAAGTTATAAAAGAATAACTTAATATTTTAACTTAAAATTTTTAAATATATCAAACAATAATAACATGTTACTTCTACAATATAATCTTATATCTTAATTTTTTAAATAGATTATTTTTATGAAACATCAGATGCTTAGAATTCCAAAGCCTAGTTTGTTACGAAATATTTTTATCAAATAACAAAAGCATATTTAAAACCATTATGACCTGCAAATCGCCCAAAACTAGAAAGACACGACAGAAACTCAAGGTTGAGTTATGGTAGAGAACATGAGAATTGGACTCTAAATGACTGATCAAGAATTATTTATGTTTTCAGATATGTCTAAATTCTGTTTATACAAGCACGACGGGAGGAAAAGAGTGTACAGAAAACCGGGTGAGTACTCTATAAACATACTACTCTTTATATATACAAATAAAAAAGCCATTATGACTTAGCCGACTAGTAGCTGTTGTAGATGGGCGGTGCTGCGTCGCGATCTGACAACAGTCCTCGGAGGGGACTTGGCGCTCCCGAGCGTCATCACCGCGATGCTCGGCGACGACGAGTCCTGGAAGGCGATGGCCTCCTTCTGCGAGACAGTTATGTCCCAGAAGGAGGCCGACGAGCGGGTGAGAGAGGAGGCCGCCGAAGTGGGCGACGAATGGGGGTGCGTAGGAGGCGCTACTTAATGCGCTTTCAGTTACGCCCCTGTGCCCGTGTCGGGCCGGGATGGAAACCCGGTCCTGCTAAACACGGCGTCGTCGGGACTGTTCAGAAGTGAGCCGGACAGTCCCCATGGAGGAGAAGTCTGGCCTTTTCGTCGAGGCCAGCCTGTCGCTGGAGGGATCCTGTTGCGTGCAGATCCGGGACCCTCCAATTAAAGCGGCTGAAGGCCAAGTGCTGAGTCCGACATACGGTCTAGGACTGCCTACCCGGCTTTTTGTAATAGACTTGGCGGTAAGTCACCAAACTCACAGTCTATCCACTACCGAATAACATAGTATATTTAAAATATTTGGCAAGTATTAAAACGTATGTATATATTGTTTTTAAATAGCCTTTGTGATGACTTTTTGTAATAAATTAAAAATTATAAGAAAATCAACAATATTTCCACAAAACTACAAACTTCTATTTTTTTTAGGTTTTTAAAACGTCGAAGGACCAGCGAAAAGCATCTTTGACATAAAAAGTTCCTAACTGAAATACTTAAACTAATTTTGTGCTACTATTACTCCATTAGGTTCATTAACGTCACAATTTATTTATTTTTTTTTTTTGGCTTGATTCTGTGGTGGGCTATGAAAAGGAAAGGTGTGCCAGAGAAGTATGTACGACTTGTTCAGGCGATGTATGATAGAGCTAGTACCCACGTCCGGTCCGAAGCCGGAGTAACTGGGAAGTTCAATGTGGCTGTAGGTTTGCACCAGGGATCGGCTTTAAGTCCGTATTTGTTCCTCCTAGTTATGGATGTTCTAACATCAGACATACAGGAGGAAGCACCCTGGTGTATGCTGTTTGCCGATGACGTTGTTCTTGTCGGGGATAATGCTCTTGAGGTCCAGAGCAGACTGGGAAAATGGCAGGAAAGACTGGAGGACGCGGGGTTGAGGATAAGCAGATCCAAAACCGAGCATTTGTTCTGCAATTTCAGCGGTTTGTCTAGTTTTTCCCATATTGCCTTAGATGGTGTATCCCTACCAGTCTGCTCCGACTTTCGGTACCTTGGGTCATTAATACAAAATGACGGCAATGTAGACCGTGACGTGAAAAATAGAATAAATGCGGGATGGATGAAATGGCGACAGGTCTCTGGAACAGCTTGTGATCCACGAATGCCTCTTAAACTTAAGGGGAAAATCTACAAAACGATCATAAGACCTGTCGTAATGTATGGATCAGAATGTTAGGCAACGAAAGTGACGGATGAAAGAAGAGTACACGCAGCCGAGATGAGAATGTTGAGATGGATGTGTGGAGTGACAAGGAGAGATCGAATTAGAAATGAGTATATAAGGGGAAGTTTGAAAGTAGCACCCGTGACGGAGAAAATAAGGAGCAGAAGGTTAGCGTGGAATGGGCATGTAATGAGGAGGGATGAAAGCTATATTGGTAAAAGAATGTTAGTGATGAATGTCGAAGGACGAAGAGCGATCGGCAGGCCAAGAAAGCGATGGATGGATTGTGTGAGTGAGGACATGAGAAAGAAAGGAGTATGCGCTGAAGTTACGAATAATAGAGAGGAATGGAAGAGGAGAACATGTTGTGCCGACCCTATATAAATAGGATAAGGGCAGGGAGATGATGATTTTTTTTGGCTTGAATCGCATTTTTCTCTTTTTGAAAGTAAAACTTTAAAATGTACCGAATTTCTTCATTGGATTTACCCATTTTGGCGGGCAGAAAAACAAATTTAAAGAAAATCGGCGGGAAACTTTTTTTTTACTTTTTAATTTCACATTTGAAATGTCACCTTTTCATGATATCAAAACTAGCCCGTTACAAACAATACAACCAAAAAGATTTTATTGCAACTATTTACTAGAAAATACGAAAATACTTTTTCTCTGACCTATTATATAACGCACACAGCTGTTTAATTAAGTTTTAGAACATGTAAATATTGTTTTCTAATATTTACGTGAATTACACTCATTATAATTAAACAACTTTTTCGGATTTTATCGCGGTTTATTAAGTTTTTTCCAATAACCATGGTTGCTGCAAAGTATCCGAAACGTCGGGCATCTAAAAAACTTAATAAACCGAGATAAAATCCAAAAAAGTTGTTTGACTGTAACACATTTAAATGTTCTTAATTTTAAACTAATGGGTGCAGATTTTGTGTATTATGTAATCTAAAATAAAAATGGTAATTGTAAAATCTTCAAAAATAATTACAATAAATATTCAAGTTTAAAAAGAATAATAATAGACGCCTCAGTATAAGTTCAACCGTATTAAAAACATCTTATCAGATACTGCAGAATTACAGATGGAACTATCTCTGAGTCAACATGCAAAACTACCACGATTAATGGTCAATCAGCAAGGTCAGACTATGTATCAGGTGGCCTTAAATGTTAAATTATACTGCAAGCCACGAACCCACGCCCAATACAATATACGCTTCACTCCGGGTATCATGCGTGTGAAATAAAAATAAATAAAATTAAATTAAACGAAAAAAAAAACTGTTCATAAATAAGGTTCGATAAAGTCTAAGTGTATGATTTAGTGACAAAAATTATTTTATTTTTTAATGTTTTAAGAATATTACCCGTGATACATTTTTAGATCTTATTTCAAACAAGGTAAGAAAGATTTCTTTTTTCGTGTCTTTTTAACTTAAAATATAAAGCAATATGCTGAATAAAATTTAAACAAAATAAATTTGTACATATTATAAAAAAGTATATTTTCAAAAAATATATTTTTGATACTATATTATATCATAAATAGTTCTACATGTATTTTAACACTTAATCAAATTTTATGCATATGTATCGTAAAACATGTACCTATATTTTATAAATACGGTTTTGTTTATCTAACAATTATTATATAAAACAAATAAAAGCATTACATAAACTGTACAAGCATTAGGTATACATCACGCGGTCACATAAACTGGATCATTACCGCTTTACAACATTCACGATCACTTGATGAACTTGGCCTAAAGAAAAATAACTGCTTTTATGTTAATTTGATTGTCTCATCCTACGATAGTATTAGTGGTTCGAAATATTTTTGTCACACAAAATTGTGTCTGTTTACTGTGTTCTCTTCAAAAGCCATATTAAAAGACATTTTACTTGTTTACTGTAAGTATCACTCAATACGCAAAACTAAATTTAAATACATACCAATACGTACTTATAGGGTCGCATGCAAGGCAATACGTTAATTATTCACTTTACTCATGAATGCCTGGCATGTTACCACTAAATGTACCTAAGATATGAAAACAGTTCAAAGGATCTGTTGAAATAACAAGTATTTCTCAAGAGAGTACACACAAGCAAAATAGCTTTACTGACGTAGTACATACGCATTGTGTCTATCCATCTCAATTGATCCTTACATGCCATATATATTCATTCGACGGTGCTTAGATCGTGCGTGTCATGTGTATTACCATTTATCAAGCGATGAGCAAAGACAGTAATCCTTAACATACTATCAAGTCCACTGTCCTCTTTACTTAAACGTGTTGAGATCCAATTTCGTAACTAGTATGTTTTTCTTGCAAAACCATCAGCGGACAACCGTGACTCATTTAATCCGGAATAAAATTTAAACAACTTTTTAATATATCGATGTACTTTGAGCCAAGGTATACCAACAACAGTTACAAAGTTGTCCCAAGTACCGCTTAAATTGTTTGTATATGTAGTAGTAATATTCATACTTCTCAATTAAGTACCGGAGTTTTATATGATAGTCGACGTTAAATTTACACAAAAGTCTAAAAAGACCAGGCTTTTAGTGATCTTGGTGTCGCATTACGATATATGTATTATAATTTATAAGACGCGGTGGCGCAATAGTCACAGCACTGGTTTGTAACTGTTGCGCTAGCAGTTGCGGGTTCGATCCCCGCACTTGACAAACATTTTTAGTGGCAATACAGATGTTTGCCGTGGTCTGGGTGTTTGTGCAGTCCTTGTGGGTCTCCCTACCGTGCCTCGGAGAGCACGTAAAGCCGTCGGTCCTGGTTTTTATCATATACACCTGATAGCGATCGTTACTCATATAATAATAAGCCTTTTTATTTCCGCAATAAAAAGTTTATTTTACATTAACTATATTACCGTTTCAATAGCATGCAATAATATTAATAAAATTCAAATCAAAAAAGTTACATAAAGTTCCCAACGAAATTTCAAGTCATTGACTAAATTTAATTTAATTTAATAATAAGTAAAACCTTGACAAACAGGGAAAACTCTATCAAAAAAAAGCAAGTTAAAGTGAAAATAAGACATCTATACTAATATATAAAGCTGAAGAGTTTGTTTGTTTAGTTGTTTGTTTGTTTGAACGCGGTAATCTCTGGAACTACTGGGCCGATTTGAAAAATTCTTTCACCGTTAGATAGCCCATTTATCGAGGAAGGCTATAGGCTATGTATCATCACGCTAAGAGCAATAGGAGGGGAGTTCACGCCGACGAAGTCGCGCGCAGAAGCTAGTTTTAAATATACGTAGATCGTTACTCATACTAGGGAATATATCCGCCAATCCGCATTGGACCAGCGTGGTGGATTAAGCTCTGATCCTTCTCCTGCATGGGGAAAGAGGCCTTTGCCCAGCAGTGGGATATTACAGGCTGAAGCGATTAAAATATTTGCAAATCGGTACTCCTTTGAACTTTAACGTAATAACGACAAAAACCCTAATTACTACGTAAACCGGAATTCGTATTTTGTTTGGTTGAAATATAAATAAAAAATATTTGTTTCATATTATTTTAATTCATTGTTCTTGCTGTATATACATAACATGATACACAGTGAAAGTAATATTAGATTTAGACGCTTAATTAAAAATTTAATGATAACATTTTTAAATTGTGCAATGACATTTCAAATCTCTTGTATTTCCATATCCAATTTACATAAATTATCGAAATGTTTGTATAATTTCGAAACGATAGCATCAAATTGGATATATTTTTTTTTGTGTCCGTTACTGTCAGGACTTTAAACGAGAAAATTTAAAAAACCGGATCACCCAGTACAATACATTTGTCTAATAAATTTGACAGTTTTATTGAAACAAATACTCACCACCCTGCTATCACAGTTAAGTCTTTAGTAGTAGTATACTGATAACACCAGACTAACTGTATTTGACTGGTTCGTTAAAAATAGACTACAATATTTACATAGGCATAAAAAATAACAGAAAGCTAAGTAAATATTTTACATATTATGACTATAATTTGCTTGTTCAAATGACTTAGGTAGGGATCCCTAGTACATTTTTTTCACCTGATCAGTATCAAGCTAATTTTTTGGGAGTGGCTACATTTTGATGAGGCGAACAAAAAATTCCTCTTCGAAAACTCTCGATTGTGGTAGCTAACAGAGATAGCAGGGGATAGAGCAGCAGTGAGCGTAGGACCGGGATAACGTACCACGCAATTTGGAGGACAATATTACCATCAAATTATATAGATATTAACCAACTAAAAGCAAAAAAAAATCAGAAAAAAAATTAATTTTTGATGACCTTACGAGGTCATGAACTTGATGACCTCGTAAGGTCATCAAAAATTATTACTAACCGCTGATTTTTTTTCCTTTTAGTTAGTGATTATCTATATAATTAAAAAGTAATAATGTCCTCCAAATTGCGTGGTACGTTATCCCGGTCCTACGCTCACTGCTGCTCTACCTCCTGCTATCTCTGTTAGCTACCACAATCGAGAGTTTTCGAAGAGGAATTTTTTGTTCGCCTCATCAAAATGTAGCCACTCCCAAAAAATTAGCTTGTTACTGATCAGGTGAAAAAAATGTACTAGGGATCCCTACCTAACTGTGCAAAAATGCATAAAATTTATACAAAATAAGTAAATCAAACATTACTCAGCATTAATGTTTTAGGATTCCGCACTTAAAGAGTAACAACGGAACGCCTACAAAAGCTACGCTAATCATCCATCCATCCATCTGTCATACAGTCGTTACCAACATTTCGGCTTCTGCAAGACAATCCTTTTGATTTGGTTATATTATACCTTTGGTGATTTGGATAACATATGTGAAAACGATTTCTTTCCGAATTTTTATGATAATCTTCACAAAATAGTATTCTATTTGCTCTTCGAATCTTAGAGGAAAACTAAGTAAAGAAAAACATACGTGTAATATATAGACAAATTCTTCAGGAAAATTTAAGAATCACCGAGTACCGAAGTCGAGACCTAACTAGCTCTTTGAGAAGTATTATCCCAAATATATATATAAATCCCAAAACGAGTACTTTCTCTACATACCTAGAATAATAATTGAAAATCTTCAACATTTTGATCATCGGGCCATAATGACGCGCATAAACTTGATAATAAATTGAGTACAGGGCCGCATCCAGTTGTTTAATAACATAAATCACGCAATTTAAAATCAACGCAACACATCTTTTTAACAAATAAACACCAAATGATTGTCATTTGATTATAACCATAACAATACGCCTAAAGGTCGGCGGAGGTGTAGTAATTTTAATAAACTGTCGAGCGAACAAAAGACCTTCCATTATTTCAGTTTTATTATTTAAAAAAAAAAACAGAAAATCGTTAAAATGATACGGTTATTCCTGAAACGTTTACCTACATAGTAAATATAATTCAAAATTCATATTTATTTGTATGTTTGCAGTAACTTTACTCTTAAGTGTATATAAATATAAAATAGAAGTTCTAAAAAATAAAACATAAAGGCTACAAGCCTATTCATAAAGAATTATTGAAATTTAAATTGAAGCAAGAGATTATTTAAATGATACATATACGAGATACATAGACAGATAAAATAAATAATCGTGTTTGCTAGCAAACAAAAAAAAAAACGATTTCAATTGCATCGGCAAGTAATAAATAATAAATAAATTAACAAACGCACTAGTCGTTAGTACGATTTTCGAGGGTTCCCCTCGATTTCACGGGTATCCCCACATCAGATTCTGGTTTCCTTATCATGGTACCTAAGTTGGGATATTCCCTTTCCGACAAAAAAAGAATTATCAAAATCGGTTCTTAAACGACGAAGTTATCCCCGAACATACATTAAAAAAAATCATATATAAGGTCGAATTGAGTAACCTCCTCCTTTTTTGAAGTCGGTTAAAAAAGTATTGACAGATATACAACTCGAAATCTGAACTAAGAATATGCGATATTGGAAAATAATTAATTGAAGAGCGGTACAACACAACATTTGTCATTAATACTAGCCCTAACGAGATCCTTGACCTAAATAATGCTGAGAAGCTCTCATTAGTGATATAGAGCTGGGCTCACAAGTTATGTGAGAGTCAACATTTATCTAGTCGAACATAATTAGCACTGGTTGTATGAACACTTCACAGAAAGATGAGTTAGACTTAACCTTATCTAGCATGTTTACCTTATTTCAAAAAGGATGCCTTTACTAGATTCTTACCGTAGCTTTGATTGATTTTGATTTTCTTTACTTTTTATTTTTTGTAATTAAAAATGACAAGACAATTAATGTAATTAATAACATCAATTTAATATATTTTTATGTCGTCTTACTGTTAATATTATTTACAAGTTTAAGTTAAAAAAAACTTTTAATTTACGTTCCCGCTTCCGACCATACGGTCAAAACGTCATATTTTATTATCTACAATTCTTGATAAACCAGGTTTTTCAGAAAAAAAAGACTCTTTAAAACAGTTTAGTGTACCCCGACATAATTGCATCTAGCCGCATAAGCAAACTTTTCTACTTTATAATATTTAAAGTACCAACGTAATATCTTCCCTAATGACAGAATTTCTCAATTGTTCATAATGGTCATAGGACCATATACATTTTTATTTTAATGCTATTACTATACTGACACTATACTACACTTTAGATTAGACAAACATAAAAAAGGAAGAGTTTATCGTTATATATTTAGCGATTTGTACGAGTATATAAAGTAGAGGCTCTAAAACATCACATCACATCGTTCCTAGTAATAATAAAAAATGGCGCGTCTGCAACCACGCGGATTCACTTTCATTTCCCTCACACACATTGGATACCCTAATGACCTTACATTTAAACCCTCAACATGGTAGTGGAGAAGAGAGGGCGAAATTAAATTTTATATCTTTGTCTCTAGGTCAACCCAAGACCTTTTAGTTAAGACCCTTGTAACTAACCCGCCTGTATTTTATTTTTTATTCCAGATATTGAGAACAAATATGTAATTTAATAATTGTGTTTGCTGCCAAACGAAAAAAAACCGACTTCAATTACATCGACAAGTAATACAACGTAGGTATACGAAAAAATAGTCAAGTAAATACGCGTTATCAAAGATTACTCAAAAAGTTGTAATCAGATCTCGATGAAATTTAAAATTAACCAGATGATTAACATCAGCTTTTGATTAAATTAAAAATCATCAAAATCAGTAATAACCCACTAAAAAGCTATGCAGTATAATAAATACAACGTAGGTCGACGAAAATATTGTCGAGTAAAAACGCATTATTAGATATAACTCGATAAGTACTTGTTAGATCTCAAATAAATTTAAATGACACACACTACCTTTCGATTAAAACAATAATCATCGAAATTGGTCCACCCATTCAAAAGTTCTAAGGGAACATACATAAAAATAAAAATAAAATACAGTCGAATTGAGAAACTCCTCCTTTTTTGGAAGTCGGCTAAAAATGACAAATCCTGCATGCTGTTTTACTGAAATTTATTCAATTGTTTTCGCGTGACGGATACGTCAATTTGAATAAGAATTTTTGACCTTTGCGCCGATTTTATTTTAAAAAAAAAACCGGCCAATTGCGAGTCGGACTCGCGTACCGTGGGTTCCATAAAAAATTATTAAAAATATTTTTATTATATGATGTAACTAAAAATTTATGCTTTTCGCAATTATTCCTTTATCTGTACTATAAGACGTTTCTTCGTACCAAATTTCAATATTCTAAGTTCACGGGAAGTAACCCGTAGGTTTTGATTCCCTTGCGTCTTGACAGACAGACGGACAACAAAGTGATCCTATAAGGGTTCCGTTTTTTCCTTTTGAGGTACGGAACCCTAAAAATGTACTTCAATTTAACGATACCACTTTTTGGACGAAAGTGTATTTGTAATATATGTATAGATACACAATACACATATTACTGAGAAAAATCGTATAGCTTTTATAATACATAACGATACTTCTATCTACACAAACTAATAGCTTAAGACATTATAGCACAAGTTAATCTATAAAAAGGAGAACATGTGTCTGATGAGGCTATTGCAAGTAATGGGCTCTACATTAAAAAAAAGAAAAGACAATATCACGGAAAATTTGATAGTATGTGTCACATAGCCCAATGTAAGAGGTGATTTTACACAAAAACTTAAGACTCATGAACTCTGTACCTATGTGATATTTTTCGAGTTTTTAGGCTTTTGTACCAAAAATAGTGGACAGATAGGTAATGAACCATTAATGGTAAAATGAAAAGTGAAACGCTGGCCAATTGCAATTTTCTAAACATATAAAATTCTATGAACTAAATATGAACTTGTAACATAAATAAGCAATAATTGCTACTTTTTTCTGGATCAAACTAGGACAAATAATAATAATGTTTCACGAACAGAATTGCGAATCATATTACAAAATCATCTTCTCAAGAAACAATCGAAATATTTTATTTTACAATTTTTAAGGAATTAGTTCATTACTTACCTAAAAAGTAGGAATACCTAAAACAAATAAGGCAATATTACGCTTACGTATTACCTATACTTACGTACGTTAAGGGTGTGAATAGAACGAAAAGCTGATAATTAAACTACAAGGCTAGTTTGTTCTTCAGGTACTTTTATTAGTTACTAGTTATTGCATAGGTACATATCTATACTAATATAATAAAGCTGAAGAGTTTGTTTGTTTGATTGTTTGTTTGTTTGATTGTTTGTTTGTTTGATTGTTTGTTTGTTTGTTTGAACGCACTAATCTCAGGATCTACTGGTCCGATTTGAAAAATTCTTTCAGTGTTAGATAGCCCATTTATTGAGGAAGGCTATAGGCTATATATCATCACGCTAAGACCAATAGGAGCGGAGTCCACGCCGACGAAGTCGCGCGCAGAGGCTAGTTACAGTATAAATGTAATTATTATTATTGACCATGGATCAAAATTTGATTCAAGATTGAAATAAATAGTAGTTGAGTTTTTTAAACATAATTAAGGAACAGCATCATTAGGAAACACTTTAAAGAAAAAAAATCCGATCTAGGCCTCAAAATAGCGGACGTGGTGCCCACAAATGTGAGAATAACTGGGATTTTTCTAAATTTTACAAAAAATGGCATAGACCGCGAACTGTTTGAGATAAAAATGTTTTTTTTTTTTTTGTAACCTTCCCCCCCTCCGCACACGTACGTTCAGGATTATCCATTCATTACGGGACATCCTGTATATACAAGAATTGCTCGTTTAATAGTATTAGATTAGATATACAATTCTGACAAAATAAAAAAGCACTTGTTTAAGGTTCCTAATTGCCACTTTTTAAACATAATTCTACAAATGTAGAATAAAAATTCCACAAAAGTGTAAATACACATATAATAAAATACTCTTTTAGAATATCTCTCCTTCTGCGAGACAGTAATGTCCCAGAAGGAGGCTAACGAGCGGGTGAGAGAGGAGGCCGCCGACGTGGCTTCCACCCGCGGGCGACGAGTGGGGGTGCGTAGGAGGCGCTACTTAATGCGCTTCCAGTAACGCCCCTGTGCCCGTGTCAGGCCGGGATGAGAACCCGGTCCTGCTAGACACGGCGTCGTCGGGACTGTTCAGAGGTGAGCCGGACAGTCCCCATGGAGGAGAAGTCTGGCCTTATCGCCGAGGCCAGCTTGTCGCTGGAGGGATCCTGTTGCCTGCAGATCAGTGACTCTCCAATTAAAGCGGCTGAAGGCTCCCGCAGGGGGTTTAGTGCGGTAGTGGCACCCCCAAGTGCTGAGTCCGACATACGGTCTAGGACTGCCTACCCGGCCGTCCTGGATATCACCCGTAAATGGGTTACCCTGCGATATCAAAAAAAAAATAGATCGTTAGTCCTACCTAAATAGATATTTTGCTGAAAATTTATTAGTTTAATCAAAATAAATATGTAAACAACCTTTACATACACCATAAAGTTCTAAATGTAGTAGAGCCATTTCCGCGCTTAACGTAGCAATATTAACGCGTTACAGACTACGCTCTTCCATGTAGGTATTATATTGAATCAACAATAATTTTTCATTTTCTATATAACATGTATTAAAAGTAATACAATTGTATTTCTTTCCAACTAAACAACCCGGAGATTCAACGAAGTTTAATTTGTAGGCTACCTAGCATTCATTATTTATTCATGTATAGGTAATATATTTACATACATATATTTGATATACCATCAAAGCATATCTGCAGTATAAACGTAGTATGCTATGGGTTTGTAAAGAGAGACTGGATAGACGTGATTTGTGATACAAAAGATTTTATTAAAAATAGCTAAATAATGATTATTATTAATAGCTAAAAAGTTTCTTCTTCGTTGCTTGGCTTGTACTCTCGTAGTTGTGTTAATTTACATGCCTATAAAATCAAAAAAGTTTTTATTAATCTTTTTTTTATGTAAGTAGGTTGGCAAACAAGCGTACGGCTCATCTGATGGTAAGACCGTAGCCTATAGACGCCTGCAACACCAGAAGCATCGCAAGCGCGTTGCCGACCCTATCCCCAATCCCCCCCAGGAGCTCTGGTCACCTTACTCACCAACAGGAACACAATACTGCTTGAAAACAGTATTATTTAGCTGTGGTCTTCTGTAAGGTCGAGGTACTACCCCAGTCGGGCTGCTCCATATTTTGAGCAGGAAATTTCCTGCTGTGCCCTACCTCAGTTAGTTAGTTAATCAACTTACCTAATCATCCAAATTTATTTCTAAGTAGGTATATTAAACAGAGTATTTTGTGACTACGAACTTATATCGAAAATTTAATTATCTGCGTTACTTTATAAAAGGAAAGTTATTCATTTTTTGTTTTGAAAATTTACTGTACCGGACAAAAAGAAATTGTATGGGAAGAAAAGGTATTAGTTTGTTATCACCCTGATGAGAACTATACACATACATATGTATACAATATACATACATATATGTATGAAAGATGTATTTTTCAATCATTAATGTAATAATTATTTTTTGTATGTAAATGTGATTAATTAAAAAAAAATTATGAACATTTTAAAACTTTATTTATCCATGTTATTTAGACTAATTAACGAGTTCTGCTGATCAAATCAATCAAAAGTTTATTAATTATTTATAAGTAGAAGGAGTAATTTGGCAGATGACATGGAAAGACAGTCTTGAGAGAAAAACTTTAATTTCTCTTCAAATAGAGACTTATATTACTTTATGCCATATAATATATGTTTTTATTAATACAAATTTGTATACCTAAATTTATTTTAATAAAGAATAAACACCATTAATATTAGTCGCATTATTCTCACATTTGCACATTATGTTAAACGTGAACTAGATCAATGCAAATTTTTCTGCGCAAAATTAAATAAAAGAGGAAGGACGTCCAATTTTAAAAACTTAATAACAGCATAATGTCAAATGACCTCTTAGATATTACAACATAATTTCGATAACATATTTCGCAATTTGTCGTCAACGACATTGATACTTAAGAAGCTATAAGTTTTATTACATATAATATACCTGATGCTTTGACTTACACTTTTAGTATTAAATCATACTATACAGCAGGGGTCGTCAACTGGCGGACCGCGGTCCGTATCCGCCGACCCATTTTGTGCGGACCGCGAGAAACACCACAGACCCAAGGGCGGATCCAGCTTTGGCAGTCATGGTCAAGGCGCCAGGGGGGGTCACATAGTCGTGGTCAAGTAAAAATAAGTTATAATTTAATTTTTATAATGATAGATACAGGTAATAAGTAGGTATTTTATTAATCTATGTAGGTAAAAATACCTATATTGTGACAAAAATCGTGTTTAACAATTTTAAGTAGTGGTCCACCTAGGTCCTGGACACAGCCCAGGGGGGGTTCATGACCCCGTGACCCCCCCCCCCCCTGGATCCGCCAGTGCACAGACCACAGAAACTTACACTACAGAGTACATAATTTAATAAAAATATATCCCACGCAACTTCAAACTCAACAGTCCGCAACAAAAAAATGTCATTTTTCTCCTTAAATGTGTAAAAATTACCTTTGTTATTTCGTTTGTTTAATAAATATTTTTTTCTATGTAATGATGTGCGGACCGCGACGGTCATTTTATTTCCTCAAACGGCCCCCGAGCGAAACTAATTGATGACTCCTGCTATACAGCATAAAGTAGAAAGTTTTATTGTATTTTCATTCGCTTTGCAACAAAAAAAAATACAGTGATAAAAATCTTAGACTTAATTTTTTTTTTTTTTTGTATTTCCGTTTCGAAACTGTTGATGAGCATTGAGTTAAAATAATTTATTTAATAAATGGTACTATAATTACTTCGTATGTGGGCGTTTGGAAACCGAAATATAAAAGCTGTACCATGTCTCTTCGCCCGAGATCCATCCGTTTCCCATAGTCAGATGACAGATCTGATGTCCCATAGTCATCTAATACACTATAAACTATTTTCATATTTAATGTATACATGTATTTTTTATTTTAAAAATATTTTTTTTATTTTCAGATCGTCAAAATAATACAAAAATATTTTAGCCGTTTTTTTTTCAAGTTAATCTACCTATGAAACTGATAATTGTACGAAATCCATGGATTTATATAGAATAAAATGAGTAAGGTGCATTAAACGAAAATTTAATTTAATTATTTACCGTTTCTCACAAAGAAGATATCTATTATTACTTATATAATAAATCTGTGCAATCAAGACTCTGTCTCTATTTAAGTATTATTTAATAGAAATTTAACACATAGGTACACATATAAGTCGCAAGAGTTGTTTTGTTGCAATTTTACTTATAAAAGGTAATAATTATTTTAAGATTATGTAATATATATATACAATACTTATTACGTTATTCAAAATTAATGAGGAGGATATTACTCCAAATTTGATATACTATAATAAATATTTAAGTATGTCACTTCTATAAAATACTTATGAAGCTTTGTCTTAATTTAAATTTGATATTTTTATTTAATATATTTTTACAATAAAACAACTATTTCACGAGAGGGCGTGACCATGGCTTTAAAGTATCCGAAACGTCGGGCATCTAAAAAACCGCGATATAATCCGAAAAAGTTGTTTCATTGTAATGAATGAAATTCGCGTAGGTAAACATTAGAAAACAATATGACATATTTTTACATAACTCTGATGGTAGACGCTAGATAAGTCGAGGGACAATATATTCGCTAGTTCGCTCGCCATACGTATAATTGCCCGAGTTCATCAGAGTGTTCAACATTTCCTTAACATTCAATAACAATAAAAAAAAAGCGTGCTTTAGACCACATGACTGATGCAAAACTTCTGTAGCAATAGGCCTGCACAATAGACCTGCATTGGGTCTTAGATATAAGAAACGTAACTAATCGATAGCCTCGCCCTATCACACTTTATGTAACGCTCTAAGTAGTCACGCATTCATCGGCATACTCCCCAAGTCAAGTGAGCGTAAAGAAGTTTTTTCAAAAATTATCTTTTGACAACCATCCAAAGTATGCACACGTGTGGAACGTATAGATAATATAGTGGGTCGACCATGGAAGGCCACTCTAACGAGTAAACATTTTTTATTCGTTAGTAGTAATGAGTATTATATTGACATCAAATAACTTGCCAACGTGTATGATAATGAAATTAAAAACTTTTTTTAACCTAAAATGGCCTTCTTATGGGTCCGTTCTTTGTAAGGCCAAAATGTACCTAACCTCATATTTTCGATTCTACACTCTCCACATGCGTGACAGTACCTTTCCTTTTCTTCACCTTCTGCACTTTTCTTCATCTCTATTTTTAAACTTTTGCTGTTTTGTTTTTGTGCAGTAGGTAAGGCCCTTGTACCTACCCTAGCAAGGCCAATCGTCAAATTTTTAATTGGCCTTATAAGGAACCACTGGCCTTCGTTAGGAACACTACCTAAAATATCGGTATATTTTAACTAAAATCGAAGCAAAATTATATATTTTTCTTTAGTACCCATAATAAATCTTTATATGACAATTAACAGTAAAAAAATAAGAAAATAATGGGTTATTTATGTAAAAACTAGCCTTTTGCTGTGCGCGCGAATTACGATTTTAACGTCGACGACCGAAGTCTGCGAAACGAGGGACCCCATTAACAAAAAGCGAACCCAGCGACTTGCCGCCGCGTCTGTGTTCTTGGTTTTGATGTAGCTTAGTGTGAGTGGAAGGAATTTGTCATCACATTACAATAACTATGATTTTTTATAATTGGCCTTCGAAGGAGCATGGCCTTTCATGGTCGACCCACTATATATATACGATTATAATTATTGTATACATATATGTACTATGTGGGACGTTAACAGACTGATACAGTACAAAACAGTATTATTTACTTTCATAAAATTTTTGCTATGTTATGTTAATGATAACCGGTGTCCTTTGCATTTAACACTTATTAGGTCATCAAATTTGTCACTTCGTTATAGGAATTTAAATACTCAGTGATATAAAACAATAACACTGATTGTTCGTTGTTGTGCTTTGTAAAATTTTTAATTTAAATTACGTACTATAAATAATCATACATTTGCATTTTGTTACGGAGATTTTTTCAGTAATTAAGTTGCGTGTATATTATAATCAACTAATCGTTTCAAAACAATTATCCTCACTGAGAACCGTGTGTTTTTTTATCTTTATTATTTTACGATGCGCTTGAAACTTTATTAAGATTTTCACATTAACCAAACAGATAACAAATTAATTTTCTTCGCGTAATTGTTTTCTGTCAGAATCATGAGCATGACCTACTTACTTGGTTTAACAATTGTTTCATAAATTGTTAAAATAAGTAAATACCTACGACAGTTTTTAATTTTAATATGTACGAGAAATGCTATTTTGAGTTAAGTAAACGTTGAAATAATCTCAACGAGATATGTATATTAATTAACAGAACCTGTCTGTAGGTTTGACTGTAACTAAATATTGTTTTACTTCACCTAACATTTAGTTATGTCTTGTTAATTAGGTAGTTAATTATGTTGTTTTAGTATGTGATATATAATCTGGGTATGATTTTGACTATTGATAAATAAATATACCTAAATTATAACTTTTTGCTGCAGATTTTTAACTAACAATAAACCGTTACAAATATCCGGCGGGATACTAACGAGGTGCAGAACGAAGATATTGGATGTCCTGTGGTAGCTTTGTTGTAGCTGTGCCTTGAAATGTTTGACTTTTTAGTAAAATTTTAATTATCACATTAATTTAGATCATTAATTTCACAGTGATGCTTAATCATTTATTCATGTCATGAGGATGAAAGTAATTTACACGTGGACTTTATTATAAAACAAAAAAATAAAAAAAATTATATTCAATAAATAAATAGCTTAAACAAAAGTCGACCTTTACCAAAGTTTTAAATAATTCAGAAACTATCAACAAACACTTGACAATTTTTCCGCTTTTATTTCATTAGAATGACATAAACCCGCATCTACCTGCCAAAGCCAACTTCTCCAAATCTTGTGACTTTCAGTCAGTCGTTCTACACAACGTTTACCTACACCCATATAATATACTCTAACATCACAAAACAAACTGTTATATATGCTTCGTTAGTGTATTACAAAATAATTTTATAATATGTCGACTTATGGACGAAGTACTATAGTACATATTTCAACTTCAATATAGATACAGGATTATTACGCTTACGTTAGGTATAACCCGCCCCAGCTTCGCACGGGTGCAATGCTGATACTAAATATAAAATATATATAAAATAAATATTTGCAATCTAATCGCAAAAAATGTGTTTATTTACGACATCACATTAGAAAACTTTAAAACTATCAGTGTTCCCTACTATATTATGCATGTATTATACATATTAACCTTCCTCTGGAATCACTCTATTTACTAAAGAAAACCGCATCAAAATCCGTTGCGTAGTTTGAAAGATCTAAGCATAATATTATACAGACAGACAGACAGCGGAAAGAGACTGTTTTACAATATGTAGTGATTAATATAATCGGTGCTCATACTACACTACTCGTATACTAAAACTAGGTATGCTTTGATTTTCTGGCTAGATTCCTATAGCCTGTCTGTAGTACCTAAATACTCAAATTACGTGAAATTTATAATTTTTTAATCTCACACATCAACAAATACCACTTAAATTAGAATAAATCCCTAAAATATGTTTTAGAATTTATTATTTTCAAACTGTCACACTGAAAATAAATTTTTAACTTTTGAGACCTTAATAATACTAAACACAATTTAAATAAGATACGAAAAAGGAAAAAAAATAGGCAAATGGAAATTATTAATTTATCGAAGCCGAACTTTTTTTCTGCCTGAAATCTCGATTAAGGCTCTAGTACCTAAACTGTAATCAATCACCGGTATAAAAGCCATTTCCGTTAGGGTGTATTTTATTCGCATTTATTATACGACGAGTATAGATACTAATTGATTTCGTAATAGCACAGATTTGTAAATTGGTAATAGTCACTAATATAATGGATAGAGCACGCGTGAATCCATAACAGTGGATCGCGAGCTATATGCTTTCGATAAGTGTCCTTAAGTGTGTGTGTTATATGAGGAGAAATAAAACTAAATTAACAATAAAAAACTAACAAAATTTATTAGATGTCATTGATAAACATAATTTTCATATTAATCAGGCAAAATGTAACATACGAAAGAATTCTAGTGATGACACTACGAAACAAAGGAAGCCAATTAAAATACATATTTTTTTAAATAATCACAAAAATCTCTTAAAATAATTACTTGATTCTCATTAAAATACACAGCTGACGTACCTAATCATAAGCATAGTTATATACCTAACGTTATAAGTATTATACTATAAATAAAATAATAAACGCTTCACACTCAACGGCCCCCCGTAGGATTTTCTCCTGTGTCGGGGGTCTGGAAACATACACAATACACAAGCACAAACGCCCAGGCCACGACAAACCTCTATATGGCCAATACAAATATCTGCCGTGAGCGGAAATCGAACCCGCGACCGCCAGCGCATCGCAATGTGTCGTCAATATATCAAAATATATATACACAAACACAAAACATATGGTCATCAGTTCAGCCTATTGCAGTCCACTGCTGGACATAGGCCTCCCCAAGTTCGCGCCAGATATAAACATATTATGCTCATTTGTTCTTAACATAACTAAATGCCAGTTTAGGCAGCAAGCACAGGTAACAAGCGACTGATATACCTACTTTTTAAATAAAAGTATCTATACAGTATACAGTAGAATAAAAATACCCAGACTTGAGGAGGATCGAAAACTTAAGCATATGCCTATAGAAAAAAATGTGTGTGTACTTATGTACGCACCTAAGAAGTTATACTTCATTGGCTAGCTAACTTTACGTTGCTAACTTCTTCTTCGTTGACTAGTTAACTTCAGGGTGTCGGTACTTTTTCGTGATGTTGTGCGCGCATCGTAAAAATTTACTCTCATCATTTTTCCCTAACGCGCCAAAAGAAGTACCTATATCTTCAAAATTTCTCATAAATCTCATAGCCTCCCATATCTCGGTACCTATATGAGAATTTGGTCTGCATTTGTCCATGTTTTTATGAGGTTTATGCGATTTTTTCCATAGACATATCTCTGTTTTAATATTATTATCATTATTTATTATCATCTAGTTAATTCTTATCACAAGACAAATGTAGATAAATATCTAATCATCATAAATATGTGATTTAATATATTAAGTACCGCAAATAAAGTTATTTTTACTTAAAGTTGTCTAAGGTAGTGCAAAAATATCTATATTAAGCGTAGTTCATATAAAAGCAAACTCACTGTAGAAATACCGAGCCTCATGTTGAACCTGATAAGATTTAATAATTAGCTACGTTCTTTAAAGTTTCATCTGTTATTCAAGCAATATAAATACCTAGCTTTATAACAAAGAAAAGAATGACCTTCGAATATTTATTGCATAGTGAACCATTGCTTTAAATAGTCTATTAAATTGTAACAAACTGTATTTTATATATTAAAATTTGGAATTATAATATAACGTCGAACCTTATTAAAATACAGAAATGAGTTAATTAATTCGTGCCTTGCCGTATTACCATCGTTTCTTAATGAGATCAAAACTTTTAATACCTCGTTAAACGGCTATTTAACTTTTTTATCTTTCCTTTAGAGTACCTACATTGCTTTGTGTTTATCAATTTATGAAGTTAAAAAAGTATGTTGTTAAATTATATAGTTTCAGCATAATTATGTTCGTTTTGATAATAAATAATTTTCTAAATTTTAAGGTTAACGTGCGAAAAAGAAATAAAATGCGGTTATCAGTATACCTATTGATTGTCCTTAATATAACTGGAGCATCATTAGAAAGATTTAATATCTTTGATTTCTGGACACATTTATTTAGACCACTACCCCGCGTCGAAAAAGAAGGATTTGTACCTGATTACACACCTAAAGAAGGTCAAGAATACGATTTTATTGTAATAGGTGCTGGTTCAGCTGGATGCGTTGTAGCTAATCGCTTATCAGAAATACCACTCTGGAAAGTCTTACTCTTGGAAGCTGGCGGTAATGAGAACTTCTTCTCCGATATTCCAATATTTGCTCCTTTCTTATCAATCACACCTATGAATTGGGGATACACTTCTGATCTAGAAGAAAAAGCTTGTCGAGATCTCAGAGGAAAAGTCTGCTACATGCCCCGTGGTAAGGTTCTTGGTGGTAGCAGTGTTCTTAATTTCCTAATATATCAACGAGGTCATCCCGAAGATTACAACGATTGGGCTCGAATGGGTAATGAAGGTTGGAGCTACAAAGAAATATTACCATATTTCAAGAAGTCTGAAAACATGAAGATAAATTATTTAAATAACTCAATATTTCATGGTGTAGGAGGTTATTTAGATATTGATTACGGAACTTATTCGACACCACTCAATGATGCATTTAAAAAGGCAGGTGAAGAACTAGGTTACGAATGGAACGACCCTAATGGAGAAAAAGTAATCGGTTTTTCTAAACCTCAGGCAACTATAAGGAATGGGAGACGATGTAGCACGTCAAAAGCCTTTTTGGAACCAGTCCGATTTAGGAGAAATCTCAGAGTTTCGAAGTACACAACTGTAACAAAAATTTTAATTGATCCTTTCACTAACGTAGCAAAAGGAGTTGAATTTGTAAAAAACGGGAAAAGGTATAATTTTGAATTTATTATTTTTTTGTATTAAATAACGCAATACAATAAAATGAGAATTAAATTAAATTAAATTAATGAGAAAATAAATTAATAATTTATTATGAAAATAATTTATTTCTGTAATGAAAAATTAATTTGGTAATAAATCCTGAAGTACAAGTACTTTGTTAAGTTAATGAGTTAATAATATTTCAACTCGTTGTTTAAATCAGAAAACATAATATAGTATGTAAAATAAGACATCAAATAAGTTGTAAGTTCCTAATTGACACTATTTTTCTTCCAGAAAAAGAATATTTGCTAGAAGAGAAGTTATTTTGTCGGCTGGCACTTTTGGTTCAGCACAATTGTTGATGTTATCTGGTGTAGGCCCTGAGGAACATTTAAAACAACTCGGTATCAATACCATAGTCAATTTACCTGTTGGCTACAACCTACAAGATCACGTAACATTTTCCGGAAACGCGTTCATTGTCAATACAACGAATTTATGTGTTAACGATGTAAGTATTTTATTATGCACATTATTCTACACATACAATGTAAACGGAAGATCTTTATCTTTTATGTAGTTCCTTGTGTAATAAACACAGCTTATAGCGGCTTCGCCAACGTCTGCAGCACTTTACATGACAGGTCAAGGGCCGCTGACTGTCCCTGGGGGTGCATCTGGGTTAGCGTTCACCCAAACAAAGTACGGAAAAGACCTCGCAGAGGGCCGACCAGACATAGAGCTCGTAATGGGTGCTGGTTCGCTAGCAGGCGATTTATTCGGAATAATACGATCTATGCTAGGTAAATTTTATCTTCTAACACATTATCACCTTAGCATCTATTCAAACTAGAGTACTTAATCTATTTGAACGTTAAAAAAGGCTTTGTCGTCCATTTGATTGTCAGTGTAAGTGTAATAAGCATGTGTTTTCAGGTGTAACGGATCAATGGTACAATGAAGTTTATGGTTCACTATCACTTCGAGACCGCCAAAATTCCTTCGCATTAAATCCTATTCTCATTCGTCCTCGTAGTATTGGACGTTTAACACTACGTTCCGCAAACTTCACAGATCAACCTAAAATAAATCCCAACTATTTCGACCATCCTGAAGATTTACAAGCATTAAAGGAAGGAGTTCGGTTTGTAAGTATTTCAAACGTGAAGAAGAATATTAAGTGATGAGGGAATACTGTGGCTAAAAATAGATAGGTACCATGAAATAAAATTTTATAAATAACTAGCTGTGCCCCGCGGCTTAGCACGCCTTAATTTAAGGAAAATAATAGACAATAGTCTTCCTCGGTAAATAGGCTATCAACACAAAAAGAATTTTTCAATTCGAAACAGTACTTCATGAGATTAGCGCGCTTAAACAAAAAAACTTTTTAGTTTTATAATATTAGTTTAAATAAAATAGGTGGCTCTAATAAGAATATTTCTTTACCTCCTCCTATTTAACTAATAGAATATTAGAAGACTTGAATTCAACAGAAAGTGTAAAAATTTGTTCAAATATAGAATACTCTAGCTAGAGTCTAAATACTTACGATTTGCATTAGAGTACCTATCGATCTATTATTTTTTATGTAGATAGAGCCATTGTTTTATTTCGATATTGTGTTATCTATTTAATTTAAAAATATTTACAATTTTTATAGTTAAAATAAATACCTATCTACCTATATAATACATATTACAATATACTTAAGTTAAAATATGTTTATTTTATAAAAAAAAATAACTTTTTAACAATGAACCTACTCATAATGTTACTCAATATCAAATAACTATTTAGTTTTTCTTCTAACAGGCACAAAAAGTAATTAACACCAAAGCATTTCAACGTTATGGCACAAGATTACATGATACGCCCTTCCCTAATTGTAAAGACTATCGCTTCGATTCCGAAGAATATTGGGAATGTGCTATAATGCAAACTTCGATTACGTTGGATCATCAGGTATTTCAGTCATTTTTTTTTTACATTTTCTTTGATTTTGATTGAACAATATTCAGTCGTATTTTAGTCTAATAATAACCTTAATTAATAAATAAACAATATTCTTAACGCAAAACTAAAATCAGTTTAGTATATACCTAAGTACAATTACCGCGAACGCATTCCACAGAACAAACGCTTTATAAGGTAAACTAGCTTCTGCGCGCGACTTCGTCCCCGTGGAATCGGACCAATTCTGTCATACATGATTTGAGCGAAACTTTAACCGTTTACGCCGCGGAAGCTCTCAAAAGGAAAAAAACCCCGATTTTGAAACATTCTTCATTGGTGCTACGCTCCTATTGGTCTTAGCGAGATGATATATAGCCTATAGCCTTCCTCGATAAATGGGCTATCTAACACTGAAAGAATTTTTCAAATCGCACCAGTAGATCCTGAGATTGGCGCATTCAAACAAACAAACAAACTCTTCAGCTTTATTATATTAGTATAGATAAGTAGGAAGTAGGTATAGATTTTCTTTTTCAAGTTGCCTAGTGAATATAACGCCTCGATTACTGCTGCTAATCGCGCATTCAAATCTAGGCTAAATGTTTTGTACACTTTTTGTAACTGTAAAAACATATAGGTAGATTGTGTGAAAAATCTGCAATGCTGATTAAGCCTAATTTAATTTCAAAAGTGTGTTGTATTGTCACTGTAAAACAAGCAAATATACACGAGCGAGTAAAATATTACCTACATAATTAATGTCAATAACAGAGATAATATTTCATCATAATTATTACCAATACAATTTTCTCAATAATTGTATATTGCTACAATTATACTTACTTGTTAATAATAGTAATTGCAAGTGACAAATGAAAATCTAAACTCCCTCTTAATATTATTTCCCTCTGATTTCTGTTTTTTCCCACAGGTGGGCACGTGCAAAATGGGACCTTCAACTGATCCAACATCAGTGGTTTCTGCTCGATTACTAGTACATGGTGTCAAGGGACTGCGAGTTGTGGATGCGTCAATTATACCACGCATACCAGCATCACACACTCACGCCCCTGTGGTTATGATAGCAGAAAAAGCTTCAGACCTTATTAAAGAAGACTGGAACATGCCGACAGAATCTATACGCTGATTGGTGTCCTATATCAAATTAGAAATAGAATCCAAAGAATAAAAGTTTATTTGATTTAATAGGCTATGATTGTTAATTACATTGTCTATTATTTAAGTATGTTAAAAGTTACTCGTATTTTAATGTGTGATTTTAAGCTTTTACTAAAAATTAAAATATTTTATGGACGCCATTACGCAGTTATTACAATGAGACAAGTGTAAAACTAACAAGAGTAATTTCCTTCCCCAGCCTTTATTAATTTTTAGAAAAAGTTAATTAAACATCGAACTAATAGGGTATCGCTCTGGTGTAGTAGTTGTAGGTACGGTGTAGTACACGGTTCGAATCCCTCTCGGTATCGATATTTATATTTGTGCAAATTTTTCTTTTGGTCTGGGTGTCTGTCCTTGTGGGTATCCCCACCGTGCCTAAGAGCCTACTTTAAGCTGTCGGTCCCAGCGTTGCCATTGGTGGCATGTCCAGCAAGCAGCAGCGTGGTAGCTTAAGCCCCAACCCGTCTACACAGAGAAAGAGGCTAGCAGTGCGATGTTTCAGGATGATAAAGATCAATAAATAAATAATCGCAGGAATGTACATAAGCTTTAGTTATACCTCCGTACTACTTACGTTTTAAGTCCATTTAAAAAAAAAGTTGCAGTCATGAGTTTCCTGACTGACCGCAAGTAGGTAATAATTATCATAAAAATAACAGCTTTTGGACATGTGTAGGTATGTATGCCTTTTAGACTTTCGTTACATAACAAAAAGCTTTACAATACCTACTATGTTCAAGAAACATCAAGCATCATGCTAATGTTTATTTAGAATGGAGATTTTAGATCGACTATACTATAAAAACAATTAACTTGATTGTTAACGTTAGTTTATACTAATAAAAATTGCAGAATTTGCTATGTACCTACCTAAATTATCATTGTTGAAAATGATACTCAGTGTTGCCAGATGGACAATCTGATAATACGGTGTAGGTAACCTACTAAAAATTACAGTGTTTTTGTCATAAATACAGTAAAAACAAAAACAAAATGCAGTGTATTTTACAGTGCAAATTAAACAACAAAAAAAAAACGCGATTTAATGTTCCGCCTTGAATGCCGCCAATTTGATTTCAGCCATTTTTCGTTTATCTTCCGATTTTAAAGTCGTCTTTTCAAACACTGGTAATTGATGGGAGATGACAATGGTTTAGATTTTTTTAATGTTTATTTCCTTCACCATGTCTTTTTATAGCAATTCTGTCAGCTAATATTTTTGTATCACATAACACAAAAATTGCACGATAGGGGTCGTTTGGATCACGCTGAAGCTAATTTTTAAGGTTAATGTCACTACCCAGATAACAAAATAAACTTGTTTCAGACTTGCAACAAGTTTGATACATCAAAAATGAAGGCTTGCTTCAAGTTTACCATGGCAACTTTATAAACTTGCAGCAAGTTTAAATCAAACTTGCTAGTTTCACGGTGACAAACTTGCATGAAGTTTGTTTTTTCAAAGGAAATTCAAACTTGATAAAAAAAGCGTTAATCGCTTATAAGTACTTTATTTTATTTATTATTAGTTTATTACTAGTAGTTATTATTATCAGTGATTGATGCACGTGCGCAATTTAGAACAGCCCTCCGCGACGATTGCAGTTCCACTGTGTAGAAACGTACTCCCTACTAGACTCTCCTGATTACTGTATATATACTAAGTGAGCTTAAAAACATTGATAGCGCGATTCAAACTTGAAACTTCACATTTAACTTAACAATATTGCAGCAATATTGTCACAAACTTGCCTCGTCATATTTGACGCAGCAATTTAAAATCAAAGAATATCAAACTTGCCCCAAGTTTACATGCTATCTGGGTAAGCCACTCATTTCGGAATTTTTGTTTATAGTGCCGTTTCTTAGCTTTTTTGAGAGTTGACGGTACACTATTATTGTCTTCCGAAGAAGTAATGATTAATTTAGAAGTTTTAATTAGATAGACAAATTAAATCTTTTTTACACGCTTGCACGTACGTATAACAACTGAAACTAATAAAAATAATACTTCCCTCGCCGATCCTCTAAAACTTAACTAACAATTAACTAAGGGGGCGTTCAAGTATTACGTAACGCATATTTTGAAGATTTTTGACCCCCCCTCCCCCCTATGTAACGCGCCGTAACGTTTTCCTGTACACCCCCCCCCCCCTACCCTATAAACGTTACGTAACACCCAACTGACCGTTTTTACCACATTTTTACCCAAATATCACAACTTTGTTGCGCAAACTAACCTGAAAGTCGCTAAATTACTTTCGTTATTGTTTTAATCGCGTTTGTAGTAGAAATAAATAAATAAAACAATAGATTTTAATACCCGTTTTTTAATTAAACAAAAAACAACGTTACGTAACGCGTTGTTCGAACCCCCCCCCCTCCCCAGTAACGCATCGTAACGTTTAACAAGACCCCCCCTCCCCCCCTATTAGCGTTACGTAATACTTGAACGCCCCCTAATTTGAAAGACACACTTTTACATCAAACTGTAGTTGTTATGTTGTTCTTTCCTTCTAGCCGGGTGATACTGTTTTGCTAATGAAAAACTGAATAGGGATTCCCCTACATTACATACCTACTCGTACTTTTGCGATGATTTTAAAAATATCAATTACAGTGGCACTTATTATAACAAAATTAATGAAACTTGTTTCCTAAAAAATACAGTGTTCTCCATACACTGTATTTATAACAATACAGTGTACAGTAGACGGCTTGAAAATACGGTAGATCTACTGTAATTACAGTGCATCTGGCAGCACTGATGATACTTAACAGCTGGTTTTCTTTCTTTAATGTAATGTTATTTTCAAAATGTACTAGTCAAGGTCATTAAGTTTCTTGTTTAAAGTGTTAATTTTAATATATTTCAATATATAATAAGTGAAGCAATTTTTTTAGTTTTATTCCTGTAATTAAGTAGGTACCTATTACATACCACAAGGCACTCAGTACCTACCATAAATGGAACAACCACTTCTATTGTTCAGAACTATAAACATATTAGCAGCAACATGTCTCTTAAGGCCTATTTTACCAGTTGCGGTAAAGTTTATCCCGCAAATAACTTACGAACGGCGACCACGTCTCGGCAAAAGGAGTACAGGCCGCCCTCCGACCAGGTGAACTGACGACCTACGGAAAACAGCGGGAAACCGCTGGATTCAGAGGGCACAGGACCGAATGGAGTGGCGAGCATTAGGGGAGGCCTACGTCCAGCAGTGGACTTGTAAGGGCTGATGGATGGATGGATGGAACTTACGAGTAAACAGCTTTTAGATTGATTTCTCGAATAGAAATATCTCCGATATATGATCCGGATTTCCCCGAATTTGTCCTAGTTTGTCCGGGCGGGGTTCTTAAATAGTGTCCACTTTTTGTGTTAGAGGAAATCCGTTTAACTGATTCTTTGTTGATGGCACAACAGGCGTGTCATCAATTTTTTTAACTTGTGGCATATGACACGACAGGCATGTCATTTTTTCATCGATTGTAACACCCTCAAGTTAAGTTTTAGAAGTGTCTGTCTAGAACAAAACTATCAAGATTTTCCACGTAGGCCAAGATATTATCTTAGTTTCTGGATATTGTGATATTTAAAAATTCAGCGCGACAAATAGACACCCGCTAGCCGAACAAATCGCTCCACACACGAGAAAAAATTGGTTTTCTATAAATAAAAAAATTATATGATAACAACGATGTTTTATTTTTTTATTTTTTTCGCGGTTTTTGACTTTTTAGTCCAGGTCCGTAATTTATGTGATGACAGGCCTATTCGTAACGAAGTGCATATTTTGCAGAGGTAATTTGCTTTTTGTATTAATATAGGTACTAAACTTATTGGTAAATCATATTTTTATTGTTGTTCCACATATTATAGAACACAGAGCTTTAGCGCTTGTTTTACCTAGCATGTAGGTACTTAGGACAGCTTTTGTTATGAATAATTTTTATCTTTGTAGTCGCGGAGAAGATTGTGTGATAAAGATATTGAAGACTTTTAGAATATTCCTTCTGGGAGTAAAGATGAAGAGGATTTCTTGACGCTGAAAGTAATGAGGACATCAGAAAAAAAAATCAGTCTATCCAAAACTTTTTTCTGAACTATTTAGTGACATGTAAAACTGGTATCACCGCAGTTTTTATCCTGTTAACGCGGGTGTTCATGTAATGGATGCCGAAAATCTCACATTTTTAGCTTAGTACACCAGGTGACTTCAGGAACAACTACATGCACGATTTTTTTTTTCTATAAAACTGGGTCGGCAAACAAGTTAACGGCTCACCTGATGGTAAGCGATTCGCAAACGCGTTGCCGGCCCCATCCCCAGTTCCCCCCAGGAGCACTGGTCACCTTACTCACCGACAGGAAAATACTGCTAGTGTTATTTAGCTGTGATCCTCTGTGAGGTCGAGGTACTACCCAGTCAGGCTGCTCTATATTTAAGCAGGAAATTTCCTGCTTTTCCTTAGCTTACTTAAACACACGATTAGACAATCACGGGCACCCATGCGATCCCGATCGAACTAATCGCCTAGCTAGACCCATACCAAAAAATCAAAATTACATATCACACTTTGATCATTATTATAGACTTACCATATGCATCATTATTAGACTTACCATTGCTCATTTCACCATATAAATAATACAGTAGCTGGGAGCTATCAATAAAGGTTATCTCAGAAAATATCTTAAAACCCTACCTAATAAAAAAATGGTTCAAATGGGTTTTTCAGAGGAATAAGTAGCCACTAGCATAAATATGAGTTATTCATTCCTAGGGAAATAAAAAATAAAATATCAGGACGAGAAAATGGTGTATGAGGTTATTTTATCATCTTCCTTTTGTTACTCTCCTGCTTGTTACTGTTCTGTACAACAGAGTTGGAGAACAGAAGAATATCAAATATGCCCATGCAACTAAAACATAAAGATTTCAAATATGTATTAAGGAAAAGTTTATGTAGATCTTGAGCATACATCAACAAGAAGAGAGGTAGACAATCAAGGTTTTCGGACGAAATGAAAAAAGAAGCTTAACACATAGAAGATTAAAACACAATCCTACCTCCTTATTTTGTCAGACGTGACAAGTGTGAGCAATTTTCTGTTTGGGGTGAAAAAAGATAAAGATGATAAGAACATTGTCTGAATAAAAATAATAATTGTCTCAGAAATTTTACGAAGTTACTAATTTACTTTTATTTCCATAATTTTGATATAGTTTTTTGTGGTTAAAACATCAAACAAACACAATGATACAAATATAAGACTGTTTCCAAATAATACAATTGTTTCAGTTCATCACCAAATAGTATCATTAAGGCTGTGTACCATATATGGAACAGCCATCAAAAAGTTATTTTTCTGTAAAAAATATGTTTAAACTTTTTTTTTATATTTTCCTAACTACATTCTACATCATTCCTAATCACTAAATATATCATATAGACTTTTTCCACCAAAAAAAAATTGAGTCTTATAATGTTATTCTTGTAAATACAAAGAAGACAGACAGGATAACAATAAGATGTTGTCTAATGAAAAACATGCAATTTAACTATATCAACTTTAATAACTAACTACAAAAACGCTAAATATATAACTTTTTAAGTTGATGATGGGCCCGTTTTTGTTTTCCGATTAAGTTTTCTATATAAGAAAGACAAACGTTTTTCATATTCCTTCCATTTAGTTGGTCTCGTTACTGGTGTCCCAGTACGAGCAAACATTTTTTTCTTACGTAGAAGAATCTGAAATTTAAATAAACATTTCCTAAAATTTTGTCCGACTACAAAATTCAATAAATGATTTTAAAAATGTTAACTTACATGGTACTCATGGCCACTAACTCCTTTAATCCACGACGGCAATGTATACAAAGTCTTAACAGGATGTAAATCACCAGAACCTAGTATATCTATGTAGTCATTTTGACCAAATAATGCCCGACGTTCTGTCCATGGGTTAAGAGGTCTATAATAAAAATGACAGTTTCATCAACATTTCTAAAAAACACTGATTCTTACATAACGAACGCATCCTACCTGTACTCCGGCATTGGCAATCGTCTTCCCTCTGACCGTGGCATTAACCCTCCACTCCAAATTTTTTCTTCATACCCATACCGCCTTACAAGTCTCGTTTTGTCCGCATGATACCTCGTTCTATGAAATTCATATAAGTATTTATAGTGAATTACTTATTTTTTACAACTACTTATTTTACAAAATATCATTATTAAATATATTATTATTAAAATTGTAAAAAATATCTAACCTAACAATATTAACAGTGGGTCGCCAAAGCGATTTAAGAATAGTTGAACTTAACCACTCCATTAGGAATAATAATGTGATTATGTATTGTGATTTATTTAACTATAGATATAATTCTTTTCCGTTAATATCCATATATTCAATAATAATCCATATTAACAATAAATAATTCTTCTTCTTCTTTGGCTTTAGCTCCCCAATAAATAATTTATTATTAATTATTTTTATTTATGACTTTTGGTTTTGACTTTGAGAATGAATTTGACAGTGTTGCCAAATGCCAATATTGATGTTCAAATCCGCTATTAACTAAAAACGCGTTTTCGACTATTAACTAAATTTAGTTAGCGCGTTTTTTATACGCTTTCATAATAACACGTTTTTATAAAACGGCCGCAGTCTCAACGCGGAGAAATTGTCATTTTATCTGACAACACGCCTCTCGCTAGTCGCAACTTTGCAACTAAAACCTACTCGCAACGCGCTGTACACGAAAGAATGTAATAATATCTCATGAAGCGTTATAGATCAATAAACTTTCCTTCATACTTTTCAGGCTTAGGACTGTCTATAATAAAATTGATTTTATCATAAAATATCCTACCTATTTACAATTCTTAAAAACGAAGAAGTCGGTTGATAAACACAAAATTTACAATAGCACGACGAATGTACGAAACGAGAGGTGTCGTGTGAGGCGGGTCATTGCGTTCCCTAAAATATGGTTGAGCGAAGCGATGACTGGTTCATGCGTCATGCTCGTGAACGGGTGCCACCAGTGGGATGGGTCTGCTCCTGGCTTCTTGTCTCAAAATATGCTGATCTTTCGTGTTTATTGTTATTTTGTTTTGTCGTGGCTTGTATGGCACTGCTTGACTATGTTCTTAAACTATTCAAAGTCTTATTACTTTTGTTAGGCATTAATTTAAGTATTTTATTCGCCACGTCTAAACAGTTACTTGTCTATTTGTTTGGAGCGCATTTTAAAGAAACTACCTTTTAGTAGGTGTCTAGTTCTTAATTGAAAATTATTTACTGCTATGATTACCGGGTATTTTATTTTGTTTATAAATTTAAGATAAATTTGTGATGGAAAGTGACCTTACATATATTAAGTTAAAGTCATTTTTCAATTTGACGACTCTGTATGAAATATGACAGGGAGAAAAAAATAGCCCTTGACGAGTTTCTTGCCGGTTCTTCTCGTTACAAGGTCTCCCGCCGTAGGATTTGCGAACCGATGGCGTAGCTTCATTGACGTTCACAAGTGCTGTATCAGCCTAAAATGAATAAATTATTTAAATTTTGAATTTTGAGAATTATTATAATATTATTTACACAATATTTACAACAGCACGACGAATGTACGAAAAGAGAATTATTATATTATTTACAATTATTATAGTACTGTAGTACAACTTGCACAGCAACCAAATTATTATATTAAAACGAACGAGCGAACGCCATGTTTGTTTACGAAACAACGCGAACAACGTTTACGATAAATTAATACGAGTAATAACCTAAAAACGAATAACACGGGCCGAGCGACGCGTCTGTAACGTTATCCCGCTCTAGTTTTAGACGTTTTAGACTTTTTGCGTTTTCAGACGTTTTAGACTATTGTTTGTTGAGACGTTTTTGAGATAACGCGAAGTCAGAGTCAGAATAACAAACGTTACGCGCTATTAACAAAAAACGTGTTACACTTTGACGCTTCCGTTATTTTAACCACCACTAGTTGCCAACTCTTGAAAAAACTTTTTCCCTAAATCTTTTAACAAAAGTCCCTAAATTAAAAACAAAATCCCCTAAACCTAAAAATTTAAATTATTTAAAAATAAGTCAGATTTTTTTTTATTAATTTTTTATTTTTCAAAGGAGTTTAAAATAGAAAATAAATTATTTTGTATAATTTGCTTTATACAGGATGGGGATTATAATACAACGATACTTGGACAGCGTATATGTAATGACATTCCAAGCCCACATACAAAAAATCAATAAAATACATCCAGTAGTTTAGTCACAAATTATGATTTTTCATTTTTTAAAATTTCTACGTATGTATTATAATAAAGACCTGACCTACCCTAAAACCGGCGGTTAACGACTCAAGGACAGCTATTATTATTTTTAAAAAGATTGAGCATAAAAATAATGGATATGGGATCGACTGCCACAAAAAAAAAGGCAAAATTTTTAATCATTGCCATTTCGCAGACCAAATAATATTATAATAACTCATGTTTAAAAAAAAATAACTTATTCAGTATCGGCTACTGATCAGTTCTGCATATTTAAAAAAAAATTGATTCAAAAAAAAATGATTTCAATCGGAAATTCTCACGTCAAAATATCAGCTTTTTAAAAAAAAGTCTGTCGTCTTTTTCCTCATTGAAATCTCTAGTTTTTTATTATGTAAAAAAAATACATTACTATGATAAATCTTCTCAGTAAATGCAATCCCTTCCCGACCTCAGGCTCAGATCGACCGTAATTTATTTTTCATTTCATTTTCGTTTTTTTTTTTTTTTTTTTTGCAATGTGTTTCATCCTACTATAATTTTCTTTGGTTTTTACCATTTTTAAACGCTAAAAGTATATAGTATAGGTATATATAGGTAAATAATATGAAAATTTTCTTTCTTTTTTTAAAATTAGGTTGTCATATAAATTAAAATATTCATTTAAGTAAGAAATCAACTTTGTTATGATTTGATATCCTAAAAGAGAAGTAATAATATAGTTTTACCTTTTTATACTACATATAACTTAAACTTTGTATTAACAAAACTAGATGACAAGTGTCAAGTAGTATATTAACTGTACCTATTCTGTTATCTATAATTTCAATTAAACAAAATGGCCGAATTGCTTTGAAATTATTGTATTTCGTAAGAAAAAGTTTGATGAAAAGTATGTATTATATATGTCATTAAAAAGTGAATGTTTTGATTACTCTCAATAAATTCTCACAAAAATAAATGTTTTCTATATTGTTGATTGCTTAAAATTCAGTCACTTCGCTCATTTGCGTTGTTTGTTTACTTGTTATGTTTTGTTCTCAAGTTTACGTAAACAATATACAATTAAAGATATTTAGTACTATTATTAATTTAAAAAAAAAATAGTTTTATGCTAATTATGATTTTGTTTACTTACAGAAACTTTAAATATGTCTAAAAAAGACCAAAATGATAGAAACGAACGTAAGTTGGAATCTAGTGATTATGAAAACCTAATATCTCAACATAGTATTTTCGAGTCTTCAAAACCTAAACACCAAGAACTGCCAAGTTTTCCTGGTTTTTCTAATGCTGAAACTCAAACAAAACCAAGTGATATAAAAGGACAGGGACTTCAAAGTGCATTAGGATCATGGCACTATAATCCTTGGTGGATGTTAGCAAGTACTTCACGGAATGTTCCATCCCAGGATGATTTTTCAGAAAACAGCGATCAAACAAAAGTAAAACAAGAACCCAGCGGTGCAGGAACACCGGATACAGATCCTTTACAAAATGACTTGGATCAGTTTCAAACGACGCCAACGCCTCCACCACCTGCAGGGTTAGACTCCTTCTGTGACGATTGCTCGGACCCTTTCTGTGATTCCAGTGTGGCTATATGTCGTAAATTATTTCATTGTCCCCACTGCAGGAAAAGTTACCCTACAATTCTTGAGTTTAACACTCACTTAACAGGAGTTCATCCTGCACAAAAGCCATTCAGATGCCAAATCTGCTTGGAACCTTTTTACAAAAAATCCCACTTACGACGACATCTAGACGCAAGCCATACTCGAAAAGATGTGAATAAATGTTCAGTGTGCTCAAAATATATCAAAGATAAAAGTAATTTACGGAAACACATGCAAGTTCACACAGGACGTGTACCACAGAAGCAGTTCAAATGTGATTTGTGCAACAACAAACGTTACATGTCGTTAGACAGACTCAACAATCATAAAGTGGTTTGCACAGGAGAGAAAGTACTGAAGTACTGCGATATGTGTACTAAAGTCTTTGACAATTCAAGATCATTAAACAGCCACAAAAAAGTCCATGCCCGAGAGTTAAAATGTGATAATTGTGCAGAGCAATTTCGTTCCTTGGAACAGTTTAATAATCACAAAATGATCTGTTTAGGCAACACACTCGATGCTGTTGGCAGCAGTTCAAACACTGCTGGAACTCCATTGAGCCGCTGCTGTACGCAGCCAGGCCTGTGCGAGCATGACAAACCAGCTTACCTGAATATACCTAGCTATGCTGCTGGGAGAGTTCTAGATGCTACTCTATCATCTTTAAAATCAGAAATGAACTGATAGCATAGATCCAATATTTTAAAAGTAGATTTAAACACAAAATTTTCTGTTTTTTATTTATATATATACAGTTTACCAAATGGTTAAATCAATGACAGTAATAATTTACACAATTGAGAATTTCACAAGACTGATGCAAATATCCCGCCTCACAACTTGCTTTATTATTACCATTTAAAATTAGAATGTAGCTATTAAGTATAAAACATTATAAATAAGTATTACTATTTGAGCATATTTATAAAGATGTAGCAAATATATTTGCTTAACTTTTCAGCTGTTTATGTGGATTCCAAGAATATGCTCAAATGGTTACCCACCTTTTATTTTGTAACAATATTATAGTACACCTGTAAGTTTCCACAGAACAGCTTTACTAATTACAAACCAGACCAGACTCGTTGTACTTTTAAAATGACACATTATTTATTATTTGAATATTCATTCAAACAATAAATAATGTGTGGGCCTTGACTGATTTAGACTAATGACTATTAGAGTGCAGTATTAAACATTTTTTATTTTTCTATTTTGGAAAGTTGTAAAAGCTATATTTTTTTTTTATAATTTTTAGAACATAGTATCTTAGTTTTATGTGTAAAGGTTGATGGGCTGTGCATGAAGCATCTTTTATATTTCCAATGCTCCAATGTACATCTCGCTCCAAATATTTTTCATGTTGTAGATGTATATTGATTATTAGGTGTGTAATCTGAAAATTATTTAGGGACAACTATGTATGAGACTTACATTTATGACATTAGATCTAGGTTAACTGTAAAGTGCAATGACCTTTGGCTAAGCTGTAAGCATGTTGTGGTTTTAAAAATTTTCTTGAGTACATTCACTCATAATATTTATTCTAGAAGTGTTATACACTGAAAACTATTGCTTATATCCATAGGATTCTATTTTAAGGACTTATTATAATGGATATAAAAATGTTAAATAATAAAACGGCAAGAAATATAGTAAAGTTTTGTCATTGAATCTTTAAAAGTGCTTGATTGTATCTTATATAGTAGGTCCTTAATATATATACTGTATAGAGATTTACAGTTTTTTTTATAAAAGGCTATTTCAAATTGTGCAAGCCTTATTAAAATGATTATTTAATTAATATTATATTTTCATGTCCTACCTTTAACAATCATTTTTTAATATAATTTTATTTATATTTATTACAAGTTATAAAAAGACTTCTTTTTCGAGGCTTTATTAATCATGTTTAGTTGTTGCTATTTACAATTGTTTTACATACAATGTCTAATTTTTAATATAAGAATAATCTAGTTTTATACATAGGGTAAAAGCTAGATAAACACTTATTGTTTATATATATCTTTATTAATCATAGATGATTTTTTATGTAAGATTATCTTCTTAAGCCCATAAATTACAAGTTTTAATTTAATGAGTACTGAAGCATAAATACATATTTAATATGCATTATGGGTAATGTTTGAACTCCTATGTGTGTGTTCTGAACACTGCGATGATATGTCGTGAGTCAACTGGCTCTGCACACATTGTGTTATTGTTGTATTCAATATTAATCTAATATTATAGCTCATACATTAACAGCAGTCGCACAGCTCCTTAAATAAATTGTCAAACCAAACTGTGCAATAAAAGGCTTGTGTATCAGTCAATTACAACTAAGACAATAAAGATCGCATATTATATTTTAATACGTTCAAAGATGCGGAGTCAGAGAATAATAAAATAATTATGTAAATAATTATCAACATGTCTATTGTATAACGTCGACAGTTTGAATTGAATAGCCATATAACATGTGAAGATATTTGACTGTTGTTGCAGTTCACCGTGACTTCAGCTATCAGGAGAGGTTAAAAACACCTAATGTCAAAGTTTTAAATCTTTGCCTAATGTAATATTTAAGTTTAGATACAACTTTATTTTTAAGGGATCTTTTTAAACGTAACGGCAATATTATTATTTATATCATTAAAGTTAAATATTTTTGTATTTTAAAAGATTTAATAACGCAATCATATTGTGTCCAAAGAAATCGTTTTTATGAGTATATTTATTGAAAGCGTTTATGACTTCCGCGTAATGCAAGTATTATGACTTCGTTTATAATTAATTTTGTATTTGTTTTTGCTTTTTAGTCATTTAAAAAGGATTATAAATCTAGTATTGTTTTTCAATATTTTATTTCTGTTAAAAATTGAAAATTATTTTGAACTGTTTACCTAAGTGTAAAAGGAGATAACTTTCAAAACTAGCCATCTCCGTTTTTAATAATTAAATTGGTTTCAATATTCAGTAAACATATCTAAAAAACATGGTTTAAAAAATTTAAATTTGTAGATGACCACTTCTGATAAATTACCTCCTCTATGTACTGGTATAAATGTTTAGAAATTAAAATTTAGAAGAAAAAAATAACAATATTTAACATAAAAATTGTAAAAATAATTTCTACTATAGAACCACTTTTTTGAACCGGGAGAGAAACAGTTAAAATATTCGCATTACGCCTAAAATAGTTATAGTACGTAATTTCAATGCCTATACGTTGCTAAAATCGAAAATAACACATACATATTCATTTTATGTTAAGATTTTAGAATAGCATATTATTTAGTGCTATGGTACAAATAATGATCAGAACTTAACCTTACGAATTTCTTTATTTTTTCAATCAATTTATATTAAACGGTATATTTTCTTTATAGTTTAGTATGGTGTTATACAGGATGTCCCGCGATAAAGTGCAACCCCGAAAGAGGGTGAAACTAGACCATAAATTATCGACAAAAAACAGAAAAAAAATAAAAAAATTTAAAAAAATTTATTTTTTTTATTGACGAATTAAGATTTTTATATAGCTTACGTAGCCTCTGTACAAAAAATGATGATTTTTGATACATGTTTTTTGGGATACAGGCGTAAATTTTTTTTATTTGAATGGCAATATGGTAAGGAATAATAATAAATCATAAAATTTCCTGGTATTGGGGGCATAATTCTGAGAAAATTAGAGATCATTGAAAAAAAACAGTCATAAAAAATGGATTTTTTTTCACAAGAAGCATAGTTAAAGACATAATGCCACTTTTTTGCGAGCTAATTTTTATTTTATCCTTACCGCCAAGTACGTGGCGTAATATTTTATTTTATTTTAAAGTAATCGACCTACTACATTGGAAGAAATCATCATTTTTTGTACATAGAGTCTACGTAAGATATAAAAAACTTAATTCGTCAATAAGAAATAAAATATTTTTTTAAAAAAGTTTTTTCTATGTTTTTTGTCGATAATTTATGGTCTAGTTTCACCCCCATTCGGGGTTGCACTTTATCGCGGGACACCTGTATAATTTATGCACCTAGCATAAGAAAACATGTGTTCATATGAATTTAGTTATGATAGTAAATACCTACCTAGTTTTATCTCTATTACAGTGTAGAAATACTGTAAACTTGCAATTATTCATAGAGAATATTTTTATTCCATCAAAATAAAACCGCTACAATTAATCATTGCAGAATGAAAATAGTAAAAAATGTACCAACGATTGTAAGTTTAACAATTGAAGCAATTGTAAAAGCAGTTGCTGAAGCAGCTGACGAACTAAAATATTGTAATGATAAAACCACAAATTTCAAAAATAAACGAAACTACTTTCCGTTACTCCACGTTTTACTGGTTAATTTATAGTGAATGTTTTTCATTCTGGTTTTTCTAACACAATGTGTTATTAAGGAAAAACGCACATAATACATAATATATTTGAACTTTTCACAATGGGCAATTAATAAGAAAGCAGTTCATGTGATTTAGACGCCGCGTTGGCGCAGCGGTCAGAACACTGGATTGCGATTGGCTGTTGCGTGGGCGGTTGCGGGTTCGATCCCGCACACGACAACATTTGTATTGGCCATACAGATGTTTGCCGTGGTCTGGGTGTTTGTGCAGTCATTGTGGGTCTCCCCACCGTGCCTCGGAGAGCAAATTAAGCCGTCAGTCCCGGTTGTTATCATGTACACCTGATAGCGATCGTTACTCATAGTAGGGAATATATCCACCAACCCGCATTGGAGCAGCGTGGTGGATTAAGCTCCGATCCATCCCCTTCATGAGGAAGAGGCCTATACCCAACAGTGGGATATTGAAGGCTGAATCGTGATCGTGATCATGTGATTTGTTAGAAAATTGTAATGTTGTGTGTTTATTTATTTCTTTATTTTTGCATTATTAAATAATACATTATTTTATATAACTAGGTCGGCAAACAAGCGTACGGCTCACCTGATGATAAGCGATTACCGTAGTTTATAGACGTCTGCTACAACAGAGCATCGCAAGCGCGTAGCTGACCCTATTCCCAATTTTCCCCAGGAGCTCTGGTCACCTTACCAACAGAAACAGCTTAGAATAATACGGCTTGAAAGCAGTATTATTTAGCTGTGATCTTCTGTAAGGTAACTACCCCCGTTGGGCTGCTCCATATTTTTAAGCGACTTCCAAAAAAGGAGGAGGTTCTCAATTCGACACGTATGTTTTTTTTTTTTTTTTTTATGTATGTTAGCTCAGAACTTTTGACTGGGTGGACCGATTTCGATCAATTTTGTTTTAATTGAAAGGTGTTGCGTGTCATGTGGTCCCATTTTAATTTAATTGAGATCTGACAAGTACTTTTAGAGTTATATCTAATAATGCGTATTTACGTGACTACTTTTTCGTCGACCTACGTTATATTATACCGCATAACTTTTTACTCGGTGTACCGATTTCGATGATTCTTACTTTAGTCGAAAGCTAATACTTGTCTTGTAGTCTTGTTTAAATTAGATCGAAAACTGATTACAACTTTTTAAGTAATCTTTAATAGCGCGTATTTACTTGACTATTTTTTCGTCTTATTACGTTGTATTACTTGTCGATGTAATTGAAGTCGCTTTTTTTTCGTTTGCGAGCAAACACAATTATGAGCAGGAAATTTCCTGCTGTGTCCTACCTCAGTTAAACATTAAGAGGAAAGGATACTGAATAGACTTTTGAAAAATAGGTATTTGAATAAAATATTCCTGTTTCACTGACTATTGCTGTTAGCCGCTACCGCGCCTCCCGCAAGCCCCGCACTGCTTTGTCTATGTGTGAGTGGCGTGGTGTTAGTGTGCGTGTGCATTTCACCCGCGCTTCGCGTCATGCTATTTTTCTGTATTTTACTTGTTTCATTTGATTAGCCCGTTGGCGCAGTTTGTGGTGGCCCTGCTTTCTGTTCCGCGGGTTGCGGGTTCGTTTCCTGCCCGAGTCTGGGTGTAATATTTGTATTTATATACACATTTATGTGTATTATTTCTATGTATATTTATAAAAATATACATATATACATATAGTTATAACAGTCGGCTATTACCTGTAACACAAGCATTAAGTTGCTTACCATAGGAACAGACGACCGCATTTTTACATATTTATTTATTTTTATTTATTTAATTTTTTCTGCTTCGTTCTTCTGTTACTCGGCTTACTTTTATTGGATTTCGTAAACTACTTAGTACCTATTATTTTGAATTATTGTTTGTTAATTCATTGGATTGTTATCTACATAACTGTATTTTGGTAAGTAATTATTGAAATACTTAGGTATTTTATTTATGAATTAGGTATGTAATTACATGGTTGAGGTGTATGTAAGAATGGGTGTTGAGATACATACATATAGTGTACATGATAAATGTATTGTAGCCATACATACATAGTAATTAATATGTTTGTCTTAGTATAATAATAATAATATACTTTGTTGTACATTTAGATAAAGAACAAAATTTACATTACAAGCAATTATAGTCACAAATTGTACAACCAGGCGATCTTATTGCTAAAAAGCAATCTCTTCCAGACAACCTGATAATGAAATGGATATCGCTTTTCAGATGGGCAGGTGGTATATAAATATAAATACATAAGCAAAAAAAGAATACATAACAATCATACATAGGTACATACACACATACGTACGCAACAAAATAAGTATAATATTAATAATAGTATACATATAAGTTGTAATGTCTCATGTTTGTCGCGGTTATACGTAACACATGCATTGGGACGATATAAAAATGTTTAAAAATAGTAATAAAAAAAACAAATGAGATGCTGGTGACATATACATGTTATAAATTACTAGCTTCTGCGCACGACTTCGTCGGCGTGGACTCCGCTTCTATTGGTCTAAGCATGATGATACATAGCCTATAGCCTTCCTCGATAAATGGGCTATCTAACACTGAAAGAATTTTTCAAATCGGACCAGTAGATCCTGAGATTAGCGCGTTCAAACAAACAAACAAACAAACAAACAAACTCTTCCACTTTATTATATTAGTATAGATTATTTTATTGATGTCTTTTTAGTTAGGCAAATTACGTAATAATACCTAATAATAAGCGCTTTATTTGCGAAACACACTGAAATACAAATGATGAACATAAGATAAAAATTAGTATACTTATTACAAAAAAAAACATCAAACTAACTGAACTCAGAACTAGCAATAAAGACATTAAAAATAATAGTCACTAATAAAGGTGGCAGTGTGTCTCACAAAAAGATAAGTCCTTGGCTTCAGTTAGGGATAAACCCTTACACAGATTTTCAGGACCACCTATTGATTTTTTATTTAATTATTTTGTGGTTGATAAAGAATTTTTAACCGATGAAGAAAAACAGAGGAGGTTCTAAAGTCGCCACGTATATTTTTTTATATGTTTGACCATGCATAACTCATTACAGAGTAGTCCGAATTTAATTTAAAAAAATATTGGAAAGGCTATAACGAAGTTACTGCTATTTTATTTTGTGGAGCCCTAAAGGAATCATTTACCAAAAAATTGGTAATTGTGTTTGCTCGCAAACGAAACAAAACCGACTTCAATTACATCGACAAGTAATAGAACGTTATAAGACGAAACAATAGTCAAGTAAATACGCGCTATTAAAGATTACTCAAAAAGTTGTAATCAGATCTCGATCTAATTTAAACAAGACTAAATGACAAGTATTAGCTTTCGATTAAAATAAGAATCATCAAAATCGGTACACCGAGTAAAAAGTTATGCGGTATAATACAACGTAGGTCGACGAAAAAGTAGTCAAGTAAATACGCATTATTAGATACTAGCTGCTGCTCGCGACGTCGTCTGCGTGCGTTCACTGCTCGTTCCCCGTAGGTGATAGCGTGATAATATGTAGCCTATGTTCTGACCCGACTTCTTAATAATATTCGTGCCAAATTTGAAGTAAATCCATGCAGTACTTTTTGAGTTTATCCCGGACATACATACAGACAAACAGACAAACAGACAAAAATTCTAAAAACTATATTTTTGGCTTCGGTATCGATTGTAGATCACACTCCAAGTATTCTTTTAAAAAAATATTCAATGTACAGTTTTGACTTTCCTACCATTTTATTATATGTATAGATAACTCTAAAAGTACTTGTGAGATCTCAATTAAATTAAAATGGGACCATATGACACGCAACACCTTTCAATTAAAACAAAATTGATTGAAATCGGTCCACCCAGTCAAAAGTTCTGAGAACATACATTAAAAAAAATACAGTCAAATTGAGAACCTCCTCCTTTTTTAAAAGTCGGTTAAACAGAAAGATGCTTTCTGGAATTTAATAGAACCAATATTAGAAAAATTTTACTATGATTGCCTTAAAGGAAAGGAAAGGAAATAATTAAATAACTCTTTACCTACTTGAACTGAATAAAATAATGCTTCTTATTTTGAAATTTTGTAGCTTTATTTAGTTAACCTACTCTTCCTAGTGTCTGTCCGTCAGTCGTTCTACAGTATCCTTCCTTTGCCTCAGTAATAAGACTACCGTTAGCCAAAATTATAGTCAAAGCAAAAACATAAACAACATAATTATTTAAACTATTTACCATAATTATCATTTTTATTTGTTAGAGAAACCCTAGCCCTACCCTACCCCTACCCTTAGCCCAGGTTTGCACAATGTTACAATGAAAACCGCATCCAAATAAGGTTTTATTGTAGTTTATGAAAAGAGAGATTATTTAATTTTGTTAATACGATTTTTTGAAAATATCGACAAAATAATACATCACTAGTGTATCTATATAATTATCGACTATGAGGCATCACTTCGCTGGCGTGTATACGTACTGCTTTGTCCCTTCCCTCCCCCAGACCTATCCCACAAACAGCAAGAAAGGGACAACTGCAGCTCAGACCGTTTTAGGTAGATAATTATTGACCAAAACATCATTTCGTAGTCGCCTGTTTTCTCCTCGAAACATGCCAACTTTTTTTTTATTTTTCTTTAGGTAAATAAACAAAGCCTTCAGCTATGCCGCTCCGTTTTCTTTTTTTTGTAAATATGAATTATTATTTTTTTATGAGTGTCTGAAAATGTACAAAAAATTAGGCAATATTTCTAGTTTTTGAAGACTCCTACTACCTAATATAATAAGAATATGAAAAAAAACAAAACGTAGGGGCATGGTCATGGCAGGTAAAAGTTTTATTTTACAAAAATATTTGATCTAGTGTCATTATCCAGGGAGAAAACAGTCGAATACGTTTGTATGGAGAAAGAGCTGGTATCCTTTCCTCTTAACATTAATTTTTTACACTCCTAAAAACTCAAGTTTATTTTAAGAGTTTCGCACTCGCCAGACACAAAACGGCTGTATATATGTGTAAGTATAGACTGCTCTCATACTTATAGTTTTATTTAATTTTTCAAAAAACAGGTCCCAATGATTTATTAACAAGTAATAAAAAAATAGCCTACTAGGCATAGATGTAATTAACAGAAAAAAAAAACTAAAATACTTAACGCTTCAGCCTGTAGTATCCTACTGCTGGGTCTGCTGGGCATATGCCTCTTTTCTCATGTAGGAGAAGGAAGAGCTTAATCCACCTCGCTGCTCCAATGCAGGATGCGGATATATTCCCTACTATGAGTAACGATCACTATCAGGTGTACATGATAACAACCACAGCCGACGGCTTAACGTGCTCTCCGAGGCATGGTGGAGGCCCACAAGGACTGCACAAACACCCAGACCACGACAAACATCTGTATGGCCAATACAAATGTTTGCCATGAACGGGGATCGAACTCGCAACCGCCAACACAACAGCCACAAACCAGTGCTGTGACCACATATTATAACCGGTAACGACAGCTTAACGTGCTCCCCGAGGTACGGTGGGGTATCCACAAGGACTAACAACCAGACCGGAAAAAAATATTTGTATTAACACAAATATCGAATCAAACCCGCGACCATTGGTATTTAGGCGCTGCCGACACAGCACATGCACCATTACACCAGAGCGGTACTTGTCAGGTTCGGCAAACAATTAGACAATTCCAGATATTTATCAGAATAGAACAATTTTAGTCGGAAAAGATTCTAGGTCTAGAAGATTTAAGGTCAATTAAGACGATTCTTGGTTCAGCAGAACAATTTCAAATAGAGTTGATGATTTTAGATGGGAATGAACTGTACTTATTAAAACTCCTTAAATTCGTTAAAATTATCAGAATAAGTTAAAAAAATAAAAATGTAGGCCACTATGTGTTTATAAAATACCACGATGTCACGATTCAGTCTGTAACATCCCAATGATCGGCCTAGGTTTCTTTCTCCAGGTAGGAGAAGGATTGGAGCTTAATTCACCACGCTGCTCCGCTGCGGATTGGCAGAAATGTTCGCTACTATGAGTAACGATCGCTATCAGGTACCTATTAATGATAAGACGGGACCGACCGACGGCTTAACGTGCTCTCTGAGGCACGGTAAGGAGACCCACAAGGACAGACATCCAAACCGGAAAGAAATATCCGTCTCGAGCAGGAATAGAACCCGCGAACCATCGGTGTTCAAGGCGACTACAATTCGAGGAAATAATTACCTCTTTTATATCTTTTATACAACTAAATAATGCTGTTTAACTTAAGGTGCAATAGAAAGTAATGAACTTATGATTATGGAAAACAGTACATTAAAAGCTTTACGTTTTGGTTCTTCTTAATTTATGGAGTCAAAAGTAAAAAAAGAATTAAATCAATGTTACATTTATTGAAGAAATAATTAAATTACAACTCGACCCCTCTTGACCGCAGCTTTCACTATTTTCGATTTCTTTTCTTTTTTCTTCTTACTAATATTTTCTTTTCGCTTCTGTTGTCGGTCCTGTTTCTTCTTCTCTACACTTTGAATCCGACCTTCCCACTTCTTTTTACTAACCTTCTTTTTTTGTTCCTGTAAAAATTAAATATTGTATTGTGTACTCGCCCCACTACACCAGAGTAGTTGTCTTGGTACAGTAACCTAGATATTATAATCTAAACTTTCAGTAATGTACTTTTAACCATGATAATTTGCTAATGAAAGGCCTATTTTACCTACTGTACCCACTATATGAACAAGGGTATATTAAGACCCTTATGGACATGAGACTTACCATTTTCTTTATAGACTTTTTCAATAAAGTTGGATCATCTTTTACTTTTTCACCCTCTGCCTTTTGAAGGATATTTTTCCATGCCACTTTCTCTTTTAATTCCTTAGCCTTGCTGCTGTCTATTTCTGCCATTTTTTGTAGCTTCTCCTCCTGTTGCTGCAATTCATTTAAGATTTTCTTGGGATCCTTTTTCGATTTCATACCTCTATCTAAATAATGCAGAAAAATAATTTTCAATTTTATTTCTCTCACATTATGATTTAATTTAAGACCAATATAATATAAATTGCATATTACTGATTCGACTAATTTTAAAACAAATTTTCAGTTTATGCAGTTTATAAATACAACAGGAAAATTTAAATAAATCAGTAATTACTAAGATTATTGAAAAGTAGTGGTGACCAGTTTTTAAACGTACGAGAAAGGATGTAGTACAGTATGGACACTTCTAATGCTGTCAAGATCTACCCGCATACTTCAGTCTCGTGAACAAGACATTTGTAGATAATGTGGAAATACCGAGCTCCGCAAAATGATAATAAAAAGCATGGTAAATATCCCATTTTTAAATAATTTTAGTAACAAAAATAACCATGTTAATTTAAATCTTATATAAATCAGTAATTAACCTACTTAGTACTTACCCTTCTCCCCTAGCTTAGCAAAGTCAAACTTAGAAAATACCAATTTCCCTTCATTGTTAAAAATAGGTTTGGCAATATTGGCATTAGGTTTTGCTTTTTCTTCTTTAGTTTCCATATTTTTTGCCACATTTTTTAATTTATTTGGATTTAATTTCACTCGTTCTCTTTTTTTTATTTTCTTATTCAATTTACTGTTGAGACTCTTTTTTGCTAGTTTAGTTTTGAGGTTAAAATTGTTTTGTGATTTTATTTTTTCTAATTTTTCTTCAAGCTCTATAATACTTCGAGCTCTATGTGGTAGCTTCTTTTCATCATAATTTTTTGTTTCATTTGTTATTTCTATATCCATTTGGCTTTCATCTTCATCTGAAAAATAACAATTGTGTTTGATCTCTAACAAAAAAAAAGCTACATTTTATAGTGACAAGTGTAATACAATACACATTATTAGGGATAGCTCAAAAAGTAATGGTCAAATCTCACATAAATTTAAATGGGTCCACCAAGAAGCTAGCTTTCGAATATAAAAATAAATATCAAATTGGTGCACCTAGTAAAATCCAGAGCACATTAAAAAAATACAGTTGAATTGAGAACCTCCTCTTTTTTTGAAGTCGGCTATAATGTGTGTGTGTGTGTGTGTGTCAGCATCAACACGTGACTGGAGATTACTCCTCAACAAAGAGCACTGTAATGTTTAAAAATATCTCTCTCGTAATGAATGTTGTGCAGTAAAAATTTAACTCTTGGGGCAGGTCAGCGTCTTATATTGTTTGAAGCGGAACTTTATTTGTTAACAAGTAAACTCCAATATAATATTAGAGTATAATTCACACAAATACCACATGACTGTATGCAATTAATATAATATGTATAATAAAATTATTTATATTATTACATTTATTTTTATGAGATAGCTTCGAATACTTTATATTTTTATTCCTTACAATAAACGTAATTACTTACCTTTTCTCGGCAATGGGATGGACAATACGGAAAATATGTTTTTCAAAGAATTTAACTCTGTAGTTAGTTCTTTTCTTAATTGATTAACTTTTACTGACTTCTTTTGAACAGCCATTCTACTAACAATAATATTAATTTATTTATTCTATAATGACTAAAACTGATAATATAAATAATTAACAAAGAAACGTGTGTGCTTTAGACCACAAAAGTAAAACTTCTTTAGCTCCATCTAACATCTCTCTCAACTTCCGTTCGCCTCGCCCGATCACACTTTCCGTAATGCTCTCGTCAAACATTCACCAGAAACCAAAGAAGTTTTACTTTTACTTCAAAATATTTACTTTTTAATAACCTCGTTTTTTCATAGAAAATAACCACTGTCCAATTTCCAAAGTTATTCTACTCTGCACATTACAATGTACTCTGTGCTCTGCACTTTGAAGTCTTTGCCAGTGTTGCCAACTCGAATTTTATCGAGTAGGTAGATACAAATTCAAAAGTTGGTAGTTTCCAACCATCTTCATTTCGAAAAGTAGGTAGATCTACCAACTATAATTTAGAGTTTTACGATTCTAATACCCTAAGATATGATACCTTTAGTTTATTTTTTTTCGTAAAAAAGTAATAATTATACTATCGCTTCTATTATAGTAAAAAAGGAATAATAACTAAAAAATGGTCAATATCAATTAAAAAATCGAGGCATATTATGGACTGAAGAAATTAATGTAATAATTATAATTTACTTGACAATTAGGGCCGGAAACTGAAATGCGATTTTCTGTTAAAAAAAATTTTAAGAAAAAAATTGTTTAATTTTTGAAGTGAAACTTCTTTAGGCCCATGTGGGGTAAAATTTGAGCGTGCCGCGTTTCGCACTACTTGGATGGGTGACCGCCTGGGAACACCGCGTGACGTTGGCTTTTTGTTTATTTTTATTTTTTGTTTTTGTTTTTTCAATTAATAATTAATTAAGAACAGTAAATAATATTCATGTAAATTGTTTTCAGGTTGAGATATAAAAAATACTTGTTTCAATCGGTTTTGACATCTCAAACCCGGAATACAAATTTTTTTTTTAAATTAAAGTATAAACTGCGGCTTTGATCAATTTTAGAATATTATTAAAAATCTAGTTTCAATTAATAAAGAATACTTAAATATATGAATTGTCTGAACACGTCAAAGCACGTACTGGGCAAAGCACAAACTTGGCAAGCTCGAAAAATGGGCATTGTCCAAATCAACCAATAACAACACGTCACGACTTCAACTTTAAATCTTGCTTGAAAAGTTGAAATATATTAATTACATCGATATATTCCAAGTGACGATTGCGCGAACGAATACGCTGTTTGAATTTCTAGTATAAATAACATAATATTAAAAATTTTCAAAAACTTGAAAAGTTGGTAGATTTTTCTCGTGAGGTGGTAGATTTGAGCGAGACACGGAAAGTTGGTAGATCTACCGAAAAGTTGGTAGAGTTGGCAACACTGGTCTTTGCCAATGCCAATGTCAAAGAAAAGCAGGGATGTCAGACGTACCATTATTTAGCAATATTTAGTGTCACGTAGGTACCATGTACCATGACAATTAGTCATGGTACATGTTACGTGATATACATACGTACGTACAGCAATAAATTCGAATATAAAAAAAAAGGTTTGTTTTCTATTAACGGTACACGAAATTGATATATAATTTTTTTTCACTAATTATAGGCTGCGATTTCCGACAAAATTTACACATTAGTGTTGGCATACCATGTTTTTGTAGCTAGTACCATTTTTTTAGCTAGTTCGGTACCATGATTTCTAAGTGGCCGTCTAACATCCCTGAAGAAAACACCAAAGAGGAAAAGACTGGAAAAGACTAGGATGAAGTATACTCTGGATGTGAAAAGCGTGCCACACCCGAAAGGGACAAACATAAAAGTATATAAGATGTCAGGGTTGCCAGCCCTACCAAAATTTCCCCGTATTCTTCAGGAATTTTCGATAAACCAGTAACACCTGATATTTCTACGGGTCTGTTAACTGTAAATGGTCTTGAGGTAAAACAAAGAAACTGCATACAAGAACTTAAAAGTTTTAAATAAAGTAAATTAATTAAAAAATATAAAAACGTAAAAACTGAAAAAAAAAAACCGATTTTAACAGTCGGGACTGGTCAGGACCCATATTATTATTTAAAATCAATCTATATTCTTTCTAATAGTTATACTGGGTCGACTCGTGACTGTTAAAATCGCACTTGTTTTTGTTTTAAGTTTTTATTTTACACAGTCGGGTTTTTCGATTTTTTATTTTATTGTGCTTTTTACTTGAGTTTTGATTTTGTAAGATGTGGCATGAAAAAATGTTCTGTTTATCTCTTAGTCGAACCGGGGAGTTGAAAGGAACTTCTTTAGCATATAATGAATAAAAAATGAAACAAGTTACTCCAAATTTTAGTTTTTATTGTCCTTTGAATATATTTAATTTTGTCGCCCAGTGGCAGGAATCCGTAATTGGCGAATTGCAGAGTCCTTTGGAAATCTGTAACAAGTAACAACAGTTTCATTAAGTAATATGAAATTTAAGATTGAATAACAAATACCCCACTTTTAGGGTAATTTATCAGTAACCTCAGCTAGTATCCCTAAAAAATCTATAACCTGATCAAATTATAAAGTAGTTAAAAATGGCGGACCAGCCTGAAGTTTGTTTCGAGGATGACAAATTAAGCTTACCACTTAATTTGGTTGGTTAATATATTTGTTATTATGATGATAATTATGCCATTTTCATACATTATTTCTATTTATAATAACTTGTAACTATGCTACAACTCTCATTCTGTTAATATTTTTGCCCAACAAGGGATATTTTTATCAAAAAAATTGTACTTACGTATGAAAGGTTATGTCTCGTATTTTCTGCTCAGTACGGCTTTCATAGCCGATTATATAACATATAACCGTGATAAGTCTTATAGAACACTCAACTACGTCGTAGTTTTATCACTTAAATTACTGTAAATCACTTAAATCACATAAATTCACGAAGTAAATATCGGTCTCAACTGATTTGTTGGTCGCAACTTCAGTTGTGACCAACAGAAACTCTGACAAAGACAAAAAATGTTGTTTGTGTCCTTTTCACTCCTTACAGTTTTCGTATGTTGTGGTTTCGTTCACACGCGGTAATAATAATTGCGTAGCAAATCCAGAGCATACTTCATCCTAGGGAAAAGACCACATGATACCAGTGTGACCGTTTCAAATTTTATAATTCAGCTAGGCCAGTCAAATTGTACATTAAAATCGCAAATGGTCTGCTAGTTCTGCTTTTTTCATATGTTGTTAGGATCAGTACCAGTAGTGTAAATCCAGTTTTGCAACTTCGAAAGACCTGTGCTAACTTTGGGGCGCTCGAAAAACCACGAAATTTTGGCACTTGTTTCGGTTTTTTCACTATATCTTCCAAAGTATGCATTTTTAGAGAATACATGTAAAATACATTTTTAAAGTAGTTTAAATTAGATACAATTTGAGCCCAAAACCAGCTCTGTAGGTCAAAAAGAAGCCGAGATACAGCTCTTCAAAAGTTTTTAGATTAACATGGTTACTTATATTACGAAAATTATTCGAAAACGGGATATTTACCATGTTTATTAATTTTTCTTCGCGGAGCTCGATATTTCGACATTAACTGCGAATGTCTTGTTCACGAGACTGAATTTTGCGGGTAGATATTACTGGCTTTTGGAGTATCCATACCGGACTACCTCCTTTCTCACACGTTTGCTGCGTAAACACTGATCACTATCGTTACTTTGACCCCTACCATTGTCCCGTGTTTTACAGACGAAACTCACTGTATCGATTCGCGAATTATTTTTAACAGCCTTCAGGGGTTTGCATAACCTAATCACCGGATTCCACACCTTCGACAGTTGAAACCCATCTTCCCTATTAAAATTACTATATTTAGTAATTTCAATGGCTTCACGTACCAGTCGTGGTATATAATGGCGTTCTGTCGAGAGTATCTGAGCATTATGAAACTCAATCCAATGGTTCGGTCCGGCTTCCAGAAGATGTTCCACGATGGCTGACTTCTTGGTGTTGTTGTTTTTCACCGCCTTATATGTTCGTTAATACGACAAGATACCGTACGCTTCGTCTGTCCCACATAGGATTTACCACAACTACAATTGATTTTGTAAACTCCGGGTTTTTCCAGGGGAAAGTTATCCTTAGGTGAACGCAACATTTGCCCTATCTTCTTAAAAGGAGTAAAAATCAGGAGTAAAAACGCCATTATATACCACGACTGGTACGTGAAGCCATTGAAATTACTAAATATAGTAATTTTAATAGGGAAGATGGGTTTCAACTGTCGAAGGTGTGGAATCCGGTGATTAGGTTATGCAAACCCCTGAAGGCTGTTAAAAATAATTCGCGAATCGATACAGTGAGTTTCGTCTGTAAAACACGGGACAATGGTAGGGGTCAAAGTAACGATAGTGATCAGTGTTTACGCAGCAAACGTGTGAGAAAGGAGGTAGTCCGGTATGGATACTCCAAAAGCCAGTAATATCTACCCGCAAAATTCAATCTCGTGAACAAGACATTCGCAGTTAATGTCGAAATATCGAGCTCCGCGAAGAAAAATTAATAAACATGGTAAATATCCCGTTTTCGAATAATCTTCAAAAGTTGATCGTTTTTTCCAAAAAAGTCAAGTTTACAGTTTTGACCAACTTTGGACCCAAATTTCGGTGGGAAATATAGGACCTATAGACGCCGTTTTGTGCTTAAATTAAAGGTAATGAAATTTACTACAACCTCTTTTGATTCGACGTTCGTCGTAGGATGAGTATTTCCCACCGAAATTTGGGTCCAAAGTTAGTCAAAACTGTAAACTTCACTTTTTTGGAAAAAACGATCAACTTTTGAAGAGCTGTATCTCGGCTTCTATTTGACCTACAGAGCTGGTTTTGGGCTCAAATTGTAGTTAATTTAAATTACTTTAAAAATGTATCCTACATGTATTCTCTAAAAATGCATACTTTAGAAGATATAGTGAAAAAACCGAAACAAGTGCGAAAATTTCGTGGTTTTTCGAGCGCCCCAAAGTTAGCACAGGTCTTTCGAAGTTGCAAAACTGGATTTACACTACTGATACTGATCCTAACAATATATCAAAAAAGCAGAACTAGCAGACCATTTGCGATTTTAGCCCTTTTTTGTGTACGATTTGACTGGCCTATAACTGAATCTTTGAAATCGACTAAAAAATACTAAAAAGAAAATTCAATTATACCAAAATAATACTAAAATTATTGCTTAATATTTTGAAAATTGTTGCATGTCGCGTGACGGTCGGCCACGTGGTAAGATTGATAAAGCGATTTTTGTACCCTTAATGGAATATTATTCCAAAAATTTTTAGTTAAATGTCTATAATGTGAAAAAATGTTTCACTTTTACCGTGGTTTTATAAAACCACACAGGTTTTTTTATATTTTAGATTTTTTTGACTTTTAAAAATATTACCAACCTCGCTTCGAAATTGCTCACAACAAGTAAAATTTCCTTGGCTCACAATTAACTGTACCTACTGGTACTAGTACCACACATCAAATTTTGAACATTTTGGTCATACTTCATTTGAGGGTATTCTTCATCAATTTATTGTTTTTGTGTATCGTGAACCTTTCAGTTACATTTCGACCGTAAGCTGCCAATACCTCCTAAATGCTTTGAGGTCAACTTTACAGGAGACTATAAAAACTAAATATTAACAAAATTACGGATGGTATTTATGAACCCAAGATCAAAGTTTATTATTTTTACAGTAGTTTTATTTAGTACCTAGTCCTTTAGGGCTGTAAGTAAGTTAGAAGGTATTATATATATAGATAGGAGGTATTGCCGCCCAAACACTATTTCGCTGTAGATAGTAGGTATTTGTGTAACGACTTTTTGGATGTTTAGTGCATTTTGTCAGTTAAAATAAATAGCCACTTCTATCATTACGATATAAAGCTAACAGATGGCGCAAAAAAAAACAATTTCATTAAAAATGTTAGTTAGAAGGTATTGGCAGCTTACGGTCGATTTATTATCACTATATTTATCTTTGGTTAACCAAGATGAGAATCCCGGGTTTAGTTCCCATTCCACTCTATATTTTTGTTCCTATTTGCGCTTCATAGTGAAAAAATCGCCATAAACCGACCGAAGTAATTGATACACAAAGTACAAAATAATAAGGCAAAATCTTCGGCCAGAGAGCATAAACTCTGTCCAAAAATAAAAGGTAAAATGTAAACAAACCCCTTACCGGATGAAAAATACGCAATCCCTGTGTAATCACACACAATGGCTACTATATAATTATTGTAGTATCTGGGTAATCACATGCACCACCATTTTATTTGTAATTTTACGTCTATTTCATCGTCAAACTAATATTTTTTTGCAGAAAACCGAATTTGCTGTAACCTCAAACTTACAAGTGACATTTGTCATTACTGTGTCTTGTGTTTATGGTTAAGGGCTTCCTGTTCTTTACTTCTTTCATATCGATAAAAAGTCGAGGTCCAATGATATTAAAAAAAGCGTTTTAGCTCGAACTTTTTATAAATCATAAAAAGTAACTCGAACTTTTTATAAATCATAATTTATTTTCACTTTTTATAAATAATTTAAAAAAAAGTTAAAACGGCCACTAAAGTTAAATAGTGTCATACTTATACCTCGTGCGTTGTAGGATGGTGCGGGTGACAGTTTCAGTAACGTTTCGTTTCACTCTTGAAAGTTGCCGCGATTTACAAATTATGAATTAGTATTTCAGCTGTACCACATTCGTAATATACTAAATCATTAATTACTGTAGTTAATTATATTAAACCCAACCAGAATGTTCTAGTCTACAAATAAAATCTAATGGAAAGAATAATTAAGAAAAGTGTTATGCGTATAACGTAACGCCATAGACGTCTTTAGTGATGGGTTGTACTGCTACGATAGATAGTCGATGTTTTTTATAATAAAAAAACGTCTATAGAGCGTAGTTCAATTATTATTGTAAAAAGTATTATATTATTACTAGCAACGAAGCCCGGCGTTGCTCGGGTTGAAATACATAGCATGTTTAATGGTATAAAAATATATAAGGATATATTTTTTAACAGATATAGATTTCTATTTTCGATATTGAGTTATTGAGAGACTTATTCGGTCATTAAACACTTGTTGGTTGAACACTGTTGGTGGCCTCTTGCAATAGAGACAACGTCTTATTTGCCGTAAATGGAATAGCAATAAATACGTGTCACATGCAAGGCATAGACCCGATTTTGATTATTTCATATCAGTACAAAGATATTATTATGTAGCCATGAAATATATATTGACCAAGTTTATACACGTTGTTATATTGCACAGCTGAATAACACACAAATTTTCTTAACACTATTAATCTGAACTAGATTTATGCTCCGAGTATCGTTAGTGATAAAAATGAATTACATAACGTCACATCCCTAATCATGTGTACTGACAGTTGTCAACGTCATTTAGGCAAGTGTCACCCGCACCATGCTACAACGCACGAAGTATAATGCGATTTTTAGAGAGGCATTACTTTGTTTTTTGACAATAAGACCGTATATCTTTCTCTGTGGTAACTTTTGCTTTAAATCTCATTGAAAATACTTTTAGTGTATCTTTGTCATCAAATTGCTAATACTTTTTTTAAAGGAGTTGTTACACGATAGTGGGGAGCCCCAGCTAAGGGCTAAGGCAATGTGCCCCTAATACAAATAGACTTTTTTTGTTTTAATTAACATTTCTCTGTACTTTAATTAGTTTCTAAGTAGAAAATATTAAAATTAGATATTAATTACATAGCCTTTTCATGCAGCGCATTTTCGTTCGTGTTGTAAGTAATATCTAATAGGTCGTGAGTGTCAAAAGGTGTTAGAGGTTACTCTGTGTTTTGATAAATTTTACTCACACAAATACCGAAATCGAAAAGTACTTTTGGAAATCAATTTTGACGAATTTTACTCACACACAAATACCGAAAAGTACTTTCGGAAATCTAATTTCATACGCACATACAGGGTGCACCCTGCTAATGTTGCTAGTGTTATATCGTTCAGTTTATCAACAAACTATTTGTATACAAAAATAACAGGAAAATATTTAAAAAAAATTCAGATAATGTTATATGGATTTCCCAGTATACCATGCACATGGTCAGAAATGAAAAAATTCCATTAAGAACGAATAAAAACCTGATGAACGATACCAAACCTCTAAATCTAAATTCTTGTCTTTGCGTTTGTGTTTCTACGGCTCAACACCTTGGCTTTCGTTTGTGGACTTCCGATTTACTTCTGATTTGGACCGTGTTTATCTCCTTATTGACGACTATTTGCAAAGTTTTAAAGACCCCGATTTCGCTTTTGACTGGATTCCTATTTGAACTTCATTTCTACGAGGTAAGTCAAGTCAGACTGTCCAATAATATAATGCGGTAGATAGAGATTTCAAATGCGGTAGATACAGATTTCACTTTGTCAGAGTACTCAGAGTAGCAAAAAAATAATTGTTTGTCTGTAAAATCGGTAACATCTCCATTTTGCTTGTGCTTAAGCGTTTACGCTAAGAGGAGGCGAGATAAACGTAGTATTTTTAGAATACTAATATCGAGTAGTCGAGTACCTAGTATTTTGTCACTGATATTTTAAAATAACAGTCACTGTAACAACTAGTATTGCCATGTACCTAGTAAGACAGAACTCTACGCACTGTAAGAAGTTAAATATTTCCTACGTTCGACAACGAAAATCTTCAAAATTTGTGTTACCTAATACTTGAACGCCCCCTTATAGTATGGTGTGCTAAATGTAATAAATATATGTTAATGTTTCATTTAGTTCATTATTTCATTAATTCCTCATTACATCCATATTATTTTCAAGTAGAGGTAGTACCTATTACTTAATCTGTGGAAGTAAACTAATTCTATGGCCTTGCATAGCGCCATCAGAAATGCATCATATTAAATTTACCGATATTGACATTTAACAACATAGATCACAGCACTATAGCAGTCTATGGTTACACTTTCCGCCATATTTGTTTACCTTTTAATTCTTTTATTTTTGGATAGACTTTAAATTTAACACTAATGAGGGAAAGCCCCTGAAATAAAACTGACAAACATTTATTATACCCCGTCCGGCCACTTATTATCTTTTTGACAGCTCACGCCTATAAATTACAGTTATTTTTTTTTCGGAATAATGTTCTAAAAATTCTACTGTAATGTCATACTTTATTGACGATTTGATTGGTACATTGGTACATTTCGCCGGTCGGGGGTCGCTTCGCCGGTCGCGGTTGCGCGTGGCTTGCTAAGTACATTACTATGCGTTTTTTCAGTCGCTAGACGCTTCGCCATTTGCACCGCGCGGATATTCGCTTCGACGATCGAGTAATCGAAATCGTACGCAAAATATACGATCTTTTCACATCTTACACCCATCATCATAACGAAAGAAAATCTTATACTATTAATATATATATATATATATATATTCTGAATCTCGGAATCGGCTCCAACGATTTTCGTGAAATTTAGTATGCAGGGGATTTCGGGGGCGAAAAATTGATCTAGCTAGGATTCATTTAAAAAAAATGTCGTTTTATCCCTGTTTTTAGGCAATGAAAAAATATCATTAGAATACGAAGCTTAATTTCACTACTGTTACCATAGCTGTAATAGCGTAATTAGGAAATCGGCGGGTATCAAATCGTGTTGACCCGGGTTCGAATCTCAGTCTCCAGATTAATTATTTTCTTTTTTACTCGTGATTTATTATTTAAATAAAATTAAAATATAAAAATACCGAGAAAAAAAAAATAAAAAAATAAATAAAATGAAAATACCGAGCTAGGCTCGGTCACCCAGGTACTATATGATAATTCAAATTAATTCGATCTATTAATCGATTGAAATTAACACTTTTGCAAGTATTTATGTACGATTTGACAATTTCAATTACTAGCCACGAAGTATAGATACATTACTATAGAAATGGGTATTGTTTTCTGCTCTTAGATATGAACGGTCATCGTCGCCGCGTCGTACATACATCTCATTACCTCGATAGACTTTCTCGTAGTGCACAAATACCATACACAGCGGCTGATTATACTCTTCTGTCTTTTGAATAATCTGCCGAACAGTATGGATGTGGTCTACGGTGCTGTAGCCATTTCGAAACCCAGCCTGCTCCGGTTGTTGGAATTCGTCAAGTCTTCTGGCGAGACGATTCGTAACAACCCTCGAAAACAGCTTATAGACGTGGCTCAGAAGTGAGATCGGTCTGTAATTCTTTAACAGAGACTTATCGCCTCTCTTAAAGAACAGTACCACCACACTCCTGGACCACGCCTCCGCGGTGGTACCTCGCTGGGTGACGGCGTTCAAGAGACTCGCCAAGGCTTTTAGGGCGAGAGCAAACGGTTCTGCCATCCGCTGTTTTGAGCTTCGCAAGAAGGCTTCTCCCTAGTGGTCTTTGGAAAACTTTGGACCCCCTATTCTGCTCAATCAGAGTAGCAACCTCTCTCGTATTTGAGCAGCGGAGATCTCAGCGTACAAGTTTCCGTATCCTCTTGGAAAGAGCCCTCTGTTTTGGCGAAGCTGCTTGGGCAGCAGGCAACTCGCGCCTCCGCCGCATCAGACCCAAGACTTCGGGAGAAAGTTTAGACTGCTTTGTTGACTTCGTCGGCGGAAAGTGTCTGTGACCCAGTGTACACACCGCTTTCACCACGTTGTCGGTCATCTCGTACACGTCGCCAGTAGTTTCCAGCGAATCGAATTGGTTTTGGAGTTCCAGTTGGAACTGCTCGGAGCCACATAGTATTTGGGGCAGCGTAGGTCGCAGAGTAGATTTCATCAAGCGGGCCCGCTCATTTCGGAGGCATATATTCAGAGTGCCCGTAATAGACGGTGGTCGCTGCCGGTGTTAAACCTATTAACCACTGAGACGTCTCTGAATATATGCCTTTTATACGCTATGATGAAATCTATCTCGTTCCTCGTCACAGTATCGGGGCTTTGCCATTTCCACCGCCTTTGGGGCTTCTTCTCAAAAACGAATTCATTAAGGAGAGCCCCTCCTCTTTGAGAAAGTTGACAAGCATCTGCCCCCTGCGATTCCTGTGCCCCAATCCGTGTGGTTCGATTCTCGATTCGTCGCGGTCTTGTACTCCCACTTTAGCGTCGAAGTCTCCCATAACAACGCTGTAGAAGGTCGAAGTAGTGCCATGTATGGCCCTTGCAATATCTTCGTACAAGGCTTCGACTTCATCGTCAGAGTGTGCCGAAGTCGGCGCATATACCTGTATCACTTTCAGGGAGTACCTGTCAGTGAGTTTAAGTACAAGGTACGCTACCTGGGTCGACACACTGCTGACTTCCACAACGTTGTTAGTGAGAGTCTTGTGGACCAGAAAACCGACACCACCTTGGGAAAGCCCATCACCTTCACGGAAGTAGAACAAGTGCCCGGAGTCCAGGATCATCGTGTCCTCGCCCTCTCTTCGGACTTCAGACAACCCCAGTATGCTCCACTTAATATGACTCAGTTCTACTTCAAGTTCGGTGAGGTGATGGTCCAGCCGTAGTGTGCGTCCATTATACGTTGCCAGGTGCAATTGTGAGTGGCAGCCTCCCGTACCCCGGAGATTCTTAGCACCCTCTGCCCCACCGTTACCGCGGTCGCTGCCGTAGCCGGGAATAGTGGGGCCGCAGAGAACTGAGCTCATGAGGGTTTTTGCCCATAGTCACCGCGCTGGGCAGGCGTGGTGTAAGACAGGGAGATGTAATATCACCGAAACTGTTTACCACTGCGCTGGAGGATGTCTTTAAGACCTTGGATTGGGGGGAACGAGGCATCAAAGTCAACGGCGAATACACCTCTCACCTTCGTTTTGCCGACGATATCATCATCTTTGCGGAGACGTTGGATGAGCTAGGCCTGATGCTGACCGGCCTAAATGAGTCCTCCCGACGAGTCGGTCTCGGTATGAACTTGGACAAAACGAAAGTTATGTTTAACAACCAGTCATACCGAGACCGGTATCGGTTGACGGTATATCCTTCTGGAGGTTGTTCAGGAGTATGTCTACCTTGGCCACACCATTCAACCGGGCTGAAACAACTTCGAGAAGGAAGCTGATAGGAGGATTCGATTGGGCTGGGCGGCGTTTGGCAGGCTTCGTCGAGTCTTCACTTCGAAGATTCCGCAATCCTTAAAGACAAAAGTTTTTGAGCAATGCGTCCTGCCTGTGTTGACATACGGAGCCGAGATATGGACACTGACGAAGGGGCTGATCCACAAGTTGAAAGTCGCGCAACGTGCAATGGAACGGTCTGTGCTTGGGGTTTCTCTCAAAGATAGGATCAGAAATCAGACTATCCGCGAGAGAATGAAAGTAACCGACATAGCCCACAGAGTTAGCAAGGTGAAGTGGCAGTGGGCGGGTCATCTGTGTCGCAGGACCGATGGCCGTTGGAGCAGACGAGCTCCTGAGGGGGATTCGGGATAGGGTCGGCAACGTGCTTGCGATGCTTCTGGTGTTGCAGGCGTCTATAGGCTACGGTCTTACCATCAGGTGAGCCGTACGCTTGTTTGCCGACCTAGATACATAAAAAAAAAAAACGTGTCCTGGAGTGGAGACCGCTTCGGCAAACGCAGTGTGGGACGCCCTCCGACCCGTTGGACCGACGATCTTCGTAAGATTGCCGGTGTAGGCTGGATGAGGATTGCGGAAAACCGGGATGTCTGGCGCGAACTTGGGGAGGCCTATGTCAAGCAATAGGCTGAACTGACTGACTGACTGACTATAGAAATGGATTATTGTTAGTGCTGGAAGCAACTGAAAGTACTGAAACTGTCAAATTGTACATACATAATGGGATAAGATACGATTTTAATATAAACTAAAATCGAGAATTGTTCAAATTATTGGCATTAGAAGAGAGGACAACTTTTATCCGTATTTCGGACACACATTACAAATTCGAGATTTTAAATAGTCCAGTCAAATTACGAAATAAAAAAACATAAAATACCGCAGTTTGGGGATTATGAAGAATCGATATCGATGTATTCTGAGCATAAATTCCAATTTGAGGGGTTCTCCGAAGGTCAGCTCGAGGTGATTTCGATGAAAACGCGTATAATGCGATATCTCGAGGACAGTTAGTGTTAGGTAAAAAATTATAGAGACCTTTTCTCTTATAAATTAAATTTACAAACTTTTTTATCTGAAACTTTTTTATCATCAATACTTTTTTATTTATTACTTCCGAAAGGCAGATTTTTTTTTTTCTCTATATGTAATTTTTCTCATCTAAAAATATAAAAATTCTGTTAAATGTTGATTCATGTTCCTTAAATGATAAATATTGATTCAAAATTATAATAGGATTCCGTTTTAAAATTATTTACATACGCTGTTTTATTGAAATTACATTACGTAAGATTTTTTTCCTTGAAATATAGGCAAAATACGATCTTTTCTAGGATATTGTATAGTCTGTCTATAAAGTCGTGAAATTTAATGAGGGCGCTGTTAATAACACGTAGCAAACACATAGCAACACTGTATAGTATGACATAAATGACTTTGATACTTGCAATATTTTATTTACCTACTATTAAAAACATGAGTCTGAGTGTGAATACATACGAAAATGTCAGTTCGTTTAGGTAAAATGAGTAAATAAATAAGACACATATCATATTTTGTTTGTTTTATTTATAAAGAAATATCAATGAAATAGATCTGCTTTGAATGAAAAAGTACACATTACAGCAAAAAGAGAGGATTATCTAAATATTATCGTATAAAACAGAAATTTAAAAGAAGAATTGCAAAAAAATATTAGTTATATTGATGAGAGTTATATTCACGACTCATACTGTACATGCTGGAAGCGAAAAAGGCTTTGTACCAAACTGTCTACTCTTATTTAGTGGAAGAAATAAAATAGAAGATTATCACTCTGAAATGAATGCGAATAAATTCACTAAAAGGATTACGGAATAACTTATTCCCAACCTATACGAGCCATCTATTTTATTGTTTTTGGCAATGCTCCTTACCATTCAGTAATTACAAACAAAACACCAAACACCAGTACTCGTGTCGATGATATAAAATTATGGTTATTAGAAAATAATATTCCATTTAATTCATCGCTAAGGAATGTATTAACTTGAGTAAAAAATAAAAAACCAAATCCTATATATGAAATAAATACTATTTTGGGAGAACATGGGCATACAGTAGTTCGGCTTCCACCATACCACTGTGATCTTAACCCAATAGAGCTAATTTGGGCACAAAAAAAGGTAGCTGCAAGTAATATTGGATCTCGTGACGTGAAACAATTGACAGAAGAAGCATTTAATAACATCACAGTTAAAACTGGAAAAATTGTTGCGAACTTGTAAAAAAAATAGAAAAGGATTATTATGAACGAAACAGAACATTATACAAAAATATAGAGACGAATTAATATTTCAAGTAAGAAGCCACAACAGCAGCACTTCTTTCACTTATCATCGGATTCTAAAATCTAAAATTATCCATTTCTTTCTTTGGCCGGCCTTTCCTATGTTTCCCAGGAGTTTCAAACTTTCCATCATTTTTAAAGCCTTCGTTGACTATCCGTCTAACTGTACTCTTTGATTTTCCTGAAAAAGATAAGTTTAAAAAATGTTAATGGAATGGAAATATAAGTTACTGACATGAAGCAATTGATTCAAATTTAAAATTGGAAAACTTGAGACTAAGTTATATTATATCCTTAAGTATCAAAAAATTCGTCGTACTATAATATGACCTATATACTCTGTCTCATCTAACCTAAAAATTTGCAATGTAAACAATGCCTTTTTTGGTCTCCAAAACGTAAATTATGTAAATTTTTAAATTCAGGCAGGTTAAACACAAACAATAACACGATTACATACCGTCATAGATGCTGTTCGCCCATAAACATCGTCCAAATCACACAAAATTCGTCCAGCTTCGAACTCCGCCAAACATCGCTGGAAAACTTTAAAAATCACTTCCCGCGTGCCACTCCGATTTACTTTACTCATTTTTGAAACTCTTCTGCGAAGATTGGTCTTAATTTTTTGCAGTTTAATCAAATGAATAAAGAATAATAAAGGAAAACTGTTAACTCGATGATAGTATTGACAGCGAAAGTACTTATGTTTGGTGTTGCCAGACACATGATTAATGTTATATAGTTCCTCAAACATTAATGTCACGACTTTATAGACAAACTATACGATCTTCTGAAAAATTAAGTTGGCAACACTGATTCAAAACCACAAAAAAATACAATTTGACAGTTACAAAAACTTAAAAGCGTGTTTTACTGTTTTGTGATACAGTATTACAGTGATACCTACTAAGTTAAAATATAGTTATAATTTTAATATATGAATCAAAATTACATAAAACGAAATGGCTCAGCAAGAAATATCGTGCGGTTTAGATTTTATGACAGCTCCTGACCTACAAGAATGTCTCACTGAAGCGTTGCATGCCAATTTTGCTTTTATTCTTTCACCGATTGTACATCCACGTTTTCGCCGGCCAATATTTGCGTCCGGTGGTACAGTCGGAGGGTTTACACGGTCGGATATGATTTTATCTCCTCAAGACTGGAATAGCAGAATAGTTGGTAAAATATCCGAATACTTAGATCCCGATTCCCCCTCGCCAGTTGTTCGTCAAAGACATGAAGATTGTTTAAATGAAGAACTTATGTACTGTCGAGGCCTAGGACTTCCAGCTATTATGTTATCGTTACATTCTAAAAATAGTAATAACTTAGCTAGAACTTTACACACGTATTTTGAAACGAGGTAAATATCTCTCTTTATCTTTTTCTTTTCACTTGCAATCATATTTTTACTTAAATGTATATAATTATTTTAGCCATCATCTAACAATTATTTGGGTTAGTGTACCAATGGTTTGCCCTCGAACTTTAAAAAGTAATAGTAATGCTGAAAATGAAAACGAAGCTTGGAATGAGCCATGGCTTTGGTGGACCAAATTTCATGAACGCATGGGCTGGGACAAGAGAATTGGCGTTGTAATAGAGTTGTCAGCAGACCTGCCTTCACAGGAAGTACTGAACAGATGGCTTGGTGAGCCTATCAAAGCTGTAATAATTCCTACATCACTCTTCATGAGTAATAAAAAAGGGTTAGTATAAATTGTAATTATCTAATATACTAATATTATAAAGAGGAAAAGTTTATAACTTTGTTTGTATATACAGGGTAATCTTCGCAAATACTGATCCGATCATGAAAATTCTTTCACTAACAGAAAGCTACACTATTCAGGAGTGACATAGGCTATATTTTATTGTAATTGAACAAAAAATTCAGTAAATAAGAAAAAGATAAAAATATAACTCCAAAATGATATATATAATATCTCTAGCCGTGATCTATCGCTATTAGAAGACTATTTATTAGCCTATCGACGTCGTTTTCGGGATTTTTGATAGATTGCGTTGGAGTACCATATTATTTATTTAAGTGCTATAAAATTTAGTATGTTATTTGGTTCTGTAATTTAAAATAGTAAGTACACGATATTATTACGATTTTATACGTCCAATACTAGCTATAAACAAGAAATAAAACTCTAAATAAAATTCTAAACAATGAACCTAATAAAAATTAGTACCTACTAAGAACTACACAACATAGGTAATTGCATCACAAAGAAAAAGATAATTAACGCCCAACGAAGTGGGCACGGGTCTACTAGTATATTATATTGTGATGCCGCGTTGGCGCAACGGTCACAGCACTGATTTGTTGCTGTTGCGCTGGCGGTTGTGGGTTCAATCCTTGCACATGACAAACATTTGTATTTGCCATACAGATGTTTGCCGTGGTCTGGGTGTTTGTGCAGTCCTTGTGGGTCTCCCCACCATGCCTCGGAGAGCACCTTAGCCGTCGGTCTCGGTTGTTATCATGTACACATGATAGCAATTTTTACTCATAGTAGGGAATATATCCGCCAGGCGCCAACCCACATTGGAGCAGCGTGATGGATTAAGCTCTGATCCTTCTCCTATATGGGGATAGAGGCCTATGCCCAGCAGTGGGATATAACAGGCTCAAGTGTAGTATAAATTTATAATTATCAGTTTAACCAATAAATGTTTTAATGTATTTTTTATTTCTAATTGATGTTAAACAATTAGTCTATACTAATATTATAAAGAGGTAAAGTTCATAACTTTGTTTGTATATCGGGGGTAATCTTCGAAAATACTGATCCGATCATGAAAATTCTTTCACTAACAAAAAGCTACACTATTCAGGAGTGACATAGGCTATATTTTATTGTAATTGTACAAAAAATTCAGTAAATAAGAAAAATATTAAAATATATTATCAAAATGGCATAGAAACTATCGCCATCTATCGCTATTTATTGGTCTATTTATTTTATTTAGTCTTATTTTAGTCTATCGACGACGAAGTTTTTTCACTTTTTGATAGATGGCGTCGGAGCAACATTTTATTTATAAAGTATGTTATTTGGTATTGTAATTTAAAATAATAAATACACGATATTATTGCGATTTTATACGTCAAATTCTAAACAATGAACCTAATAAAACAGTACTAAGAACTACACAACATAATTGCATCACAAAGATAATTAACGCCCAACGAAGTGGGCGCGGGTCGGCTAGTCATAAATAAAATATTTAACTAATTAACTAAAGTTGAATATCAAATATTTGAGTAATAATCAGTTCTTCTTTTAACAAATTCAACACGTATCAACACAAATCTCATCTTCACCAAATCAAGACCTAGAACTTATTAATCTGTTTATTTCTTACATTTATTGGAAATTTGTTAATTTAAAAAGTCCTTAGATGTGGGTACAGATTATTAAGGCGGCTGTAGGGGCAAAACGCCGCGCTAGCCGTTTTTTGTGCAGTTTTTTGAAGCTATCTACTTTTTATTGGAAAGAAATATCAAACTAATACAAACACATTTAATTTCTACATAATTTTGATTACATGATGGTGCATTTTTTTTTATTTTTTTAAAGGATTACATTTTAAATAATCGCCTTACAACGAAACCACAAAAATGAGAAATAATTACTGATACTATGCGTCTCCTCGTAAAGTAAACATTATTTTATTTTGCTACCGACACTAATGGATGGACAATTTAATAATGAACAATTCGCATGAATAAATTTTTCGAAAAGACCTAAATTTGATGTGTTATTGATTTTTTTCTAAAGTCTGGGCGTATTCACTACTGTAACTCAAGCGCGGGGTATCGGAATTCAGTCTGCCGCAAGGTTTGGAGGGCGAAGCTTGTGTCGTTTGTCACCGTCTCGGCTAGCGCACGCTCACGTCATATTATAAATCTATACGTCTATACTCTATACATACAAATAAATAAAATTGGAGTGTCCGTTTGTAATAATAAAATAATACTAAATGCATATGCATATATACACGGTACATATACCAAAATAACATTTTTTACAATTGTTGTCTGTCTGTCAGTTTGTTCCGGCTAATCTCTGAAACGGCTTGACCGATTCAGACGGGACTTTCACTGACAGATAGCTGATGTAATAGGCTGTTACTTTTATTTTTATTTTGTATCTCTGCGAACTGAACAATATATTTTTTTTAATTCCACGCGGACGAAGTCGCGGGCACAGCTAGTAAACAATAATAAATTTATTAGAATATTGTTAGCATTTTTTGTTGACTTTTGTTTGGGTTAGTTTTTTTTGTTTGTTATTTATTGTGAAAGGACGCTCTGTGTGTGTATTTAAAACTATGTATTGAGTTTCTTTTAAAGACGCTATTGTTGTGTAGGTATCTAAAAAATGGTTTTAGCACCTTTGAAAATTATAGAAACGACACCCATGATAAAGAGTTTTGCTAGCTAATTTAATTTGACCACGTAGTATAGGTTTTTACTTTTTACCTAGACCTACTTTAAAATAAAAAAATATATAATAAAATTTACTTAATTGTTGTTATTTTATTTTTCTACTTACACTGTCTGTGAAATGAAATGTGATGAATGTGTTGCTAAGCGCAAATCTCGAGAGCAGCTAAACAGATTTTTCTTACGAAAAATTAGAAAAATTGCCTGAAAAGTCTGAAAACAACACTATTCTATATTCCCATACAAAAGTTTCGTAATAATACTTAAAAGTCAAATTGAACTTTAATACCATACCATAAAGTTTAAGTTTTAGTGGAGGGGTTTCAGTAAGGCAAAACAATTGAGTGACGTTAGTATCGTATAAATATTAATGTCAATATTTGTCAATATATTAATTTATATATATTTTTTACATTATGTAATTGTTGATCAACTTTCTTTTTCTTTTTTTTATCTTACTAGCTGACCCAAATTGCCGTTTTAAAAAAAAATAATGAAAGAATCGACTGTTAGGCGGTACGAAGTTCGCCGGGTCAGCTAGTTATTTATAAGTTTAAGTAATATTTTACTTCATTATTAGTATTTATTGAACGTAAGTGTAGTCACTGAATTCATTACCTAAATTATATACGCACCAATTAACATTTATTTCATATAAAAAAATAATATATTTTTTTATTGAATGCCGCGCGGATCCCTAGATCTGTAATTTTTACGTGTATTCGTAAGTTGTTCACCAAATGCCGCTAGTAGTGTTTTACGAGAGGTGGGGTGCGGCAAAGAGGGAACGAATGCTCAAGGTTATTTGGTCGGGATACCGCCTTAATTAGTAACAGTGATATGACACAGAAAGGAGCATGGGCAAAAATGTATGGGCCCTGTCCCCACCCACCAACACACATGGAACTGGTACCAAGGTGTTCCTAAAGTGCCCAATCATTTGTTTTAGATAAATCAGTGGGAATATTAAAAAAACAAAACAATGTTTAGGGGTGTTCGTTGTATAAGATAGTGGATAAAATAACCTATTATTTATCATGTATGTATTATCTATATACAGGGTGTGTCGTAAATCGTGGATAATCCGTTAACTGGGGGTAGCCCTGATGTCGACCTCCGAGAAAATGTACTTTTTATTTCAGGGTTGCCAACACTGTGAAAATTGTGAATATTTTTGTGTTTTTTCAAAAAATTCCTACCGCGACTAGTAATTTGGTCATAATTTTTACAAATTAAGGTATTTTAATGTAATTTTATTTCATTTTACTCGGGAATACTTGTACTATCTAACAAAATTACTATTTCAGGCATAATTTATTCTAAACTTATAAAAATTAGCGTTAGAAGTTTTTTTTATTTTTATTCCTAACTTTTTGTCAATATTTAACCGTTGATTGTGAAAAAAAAATGTATGGCACTAGAATTGCCCAGTATTTAAAAAGAATGCTTAGTTTATGTAGTTTCTAAAAAGGTATAACATTTAGTGCTTGACAAGCAAAATTATTTTTTAGGAGCGAAAGAACTGATCACGGTCGGTAAGTTCGTTTTGTATCATTAGCATTTGTGTCACTTAAATGTTAGGATAAAGAAAAAAAACAAAGGTTTTTTTAGTAGAAATGCATTTATTACATCAAACTAAATGTTCAAAATGTCCTCCATTGGCAGCAATGCAGGTTCGGCATCGCCTTATAAAAGATCTTTTGATACGGCGTGCATAGCCTGATACTTCAATTTCACGAGTGGCTAATTGCACACATGTGCGCAATTCTTCGATTGTCGACACTGCTTTAGTGTAAACTTTTTCTTTAATGCATCCCCCATTAAAAAAAGTCCAGGGGGTTCAGGTCAGGCGATCCTGGTGGCCATAAAATTAGACCCAAGCGCCGAAACCTAGGTGGATTGGGCTCTGGGTATGTGTCGTTTAAATATTCACGTACCCGAACATCAAAATGCGCGGGACACCCGTCATTTCGCTGCCTCATTCCTTCTCTTGTCTCCAGTGATAAATTTTGCAGCAGCTCAGGTAAATTATTTTGTAAAAAATTTAAATAGATTTCAGCATTTAATGTAGCTGGCAACTCATATGGGCCTATTATTTTCTCACCAAACTGCTGCATTTATCACTGGAGACAAGAGAAGGAATGAGGCTGCAAAATTACGGGTGTCCCGCATATTTTGCTGTTCGGGTGCGGGAATATTTAAACGACACATACCCAGAGCCCAATCCACCTAGGTTTGGGCGCTTGGGTCTAATTTTATGGCCACCAGGATCGCCTGACCTGAACCCCTGGACTTTTTTTATGGGGGATGCATTAAAGAAAAAGTTTACACTAAAGCAGTGTCGACAATCGAAGAATTGCGCACATGTGTGCAATTAGCCACTCGTGAAATTGAAGTATCAGGCTATGCACGCCGTATCAAAAGATCTTTTATAAGGCGATGCCGAACCTGCATTGCTGCCAATGGAGGACATTTTGAACATTTAGTTTGATGTAATAAATGCATTTCTACTAAAAAAACCTTTGTTTTTTTTCTTTATCCTAACATTTAAGTGACACAAATGCTAATGATACAAAACGAACTTACCGACCGTGATAAGTTCTTTCGCTCCTAAAAAATAATTTTGCTTGTCAAGCACTAAATGTTATACCTTTTTAGAAACTACATAAACTAAGCATTCTTTTTAAATACTGGGCAATTCTCGTGCCATACATTTTTTTTTCACAATCAACGGTTAAATATTGACAAAAAGTTAGGAATAAAAATAAAAAAAACTTCTAACGCTAATTTTTATAAGTTTAGAATAAATTATGCCTGAAATAGTAATTTTGTTAGATAGTACAAGTATTCCCGAGTAAAATGAAATAAAATTACATTAAAATACCTTAATTTGCAAAAATTATGACCAAATTACTAGTCGCGGTAGGAATTTTTTGAAAAAACACAAAAATATTCACAATTTTCACAGTGTTGGCAACCCTGAAATAAAAAGTACATTTTCTCGGAGGTCGACATCAGGGCTACCCCCAGTTAACGGATTATCCACGATTTACGACACACCCTGTATATGTATAACGTTAAAAGATGGTATAAAAGCATGATAATTATTTTCTTGAAGCAGGCTATTATTTAAAAATGAGTTCGCATCTTTAAAATTATTAAATGCTACAGAAATTCTGTTTCGTCCTATCTTTTTCAAGCTGCCATTAATAATCTTCTATATATACCTATAAAAGAGATATCCACCCATTGACTCATCACGATATCTCTGGAACCATAGTACGTAGAGACTTGTTTGGTAGGAATATTCCTTTCGCCGAGTAGAGGTCAGTTAAGAACGGATTTCACGAAATTCCACTCACAAGAGGGGGTTGCGGGGGTTAATAACATATATGGGAAAACAACGTTTGCGGGGTCAGCTAGTCTATGTACAGGATGCCCCGTAATGAATGGATAATCCTGAACGTGCGTGTGCGGAGGGAGAGGGGGGTTATAAAACCAAAAAAAAATTTTTTTTTTTATCTCTAACAGGTTGCGGTCTATGCCATTTTTTGTACAATTTAGAAAAATCCCAGTTTTTCTCACATTTGTGGGCACCATGTCTGCCATTTAAGGCCTAGATGGGTTTTTTTTCTTTAAAGTGTTCCCTAATAATGCTGTTCCTTAAATTTGTTTCAAAAAACTCAACTACTATGAATAGTAGTTTACAAGAAGTCGCTAAACTTAAATTTTAATTTTGAAATTTACTTAACTGCTAAGTTTGAGCACCTGTGGTGTAAAAAAAATGTATCGGAGTTGTTGCGGCCAACTACTTAAAAAAATAGCCTACTTCATAAGGATTCTAAAACAGTACCATACTATCTACTTCATATCGTAAAATTTTTGAGCTATAGCCATTAATATGTAAAAATAGCATTTCTTCAAAAAATTGCAAAATTATTTGCAGATATTTTTTTTGAGTTTTTATTGAGTAAGTAAAGCTGTTGACCCTAAAATTAGATTTTACTACCTGCTCGGCTTATTCAGATGAATTATAAACTGTGTGAGGGAGACAAGGAGACCGCGAACTGTTTGAAATAAAAAAAAAATTTTTTTTTGGTTTTGTAGCCCACCTCCCCCTCCGCACAAACACGTTCAGGATTATCCATTCACTACGGGGCAGCCTGTATATAAAAGAGATTTCCACCCATTGACTCATCACGATATCTCTAGAACCATAAGGCGTAGAGCCTTGAAATTTTGTAGGAATATACCTTTTGCCGAATAGAGGTCAGCTAAGAACGATTTTATGAAATTCCAACCACAAGAGGGGGTTGCGGGGATTAATATCATCTATGGCAAAACAACGTTTGCGGGGTCAGCAAGTATATGTATAGATATAATGTAGTAATAGTATGAAATGAATGTTTGTCTGTATTCTTATATAGAATCGTAAACTATGCATTTGATTTCACAAGGGTGTCTAAGTTGGTACGACCAAAACAATATATTATATTAAATATTATAGAGTAAAAAATAATAGGTGTTTTAAAAGTAGCGTAACGTTATAACGTGTTATTAAAATATAGCCGTTGCGAACATCTCTAATGCTGGGGCCACACTAACTAGAAATGCCATTATTTATCGTGATAATGGACGTTAACCGTAGGTGTAGCCACGAATTAACGCGATAATTATCAACGGCATCAACATTGCCGTTTGGCATTAGGCGATAGCTTAAGTGGCGGTACATCAAAGAGATTAACGCGAGAAATAATGCGATGAAGCGGCCAAACTACGTCAGTATGTGAGCATTTCTGAGCACTTGTATCATCCACTATCTTCTTTTTCTTTGTTTTCTTTTTTTTTCATTCGGTAATAATTCAAATAATAAAAATTTACACTCATGAAATGCAGAGCTCTGTCAACGTCCATCTTGCTTGAATCCAAGTTAAATTAACGCCGTTTTTATCGCCAATAATGGGCATTCACGTTGACTGCTCAAGTTTAGCCACAAACTTTGTTTTAGATATCCAATTTTATCTCGAGCACACCAGAATGTTATAATCAATATGGTAGAACAAGATGCCCAAGTTATTGTCAAAGGAGCAAGGAGATCTAAAATTGAATATTATTTACAATATCTATTTAGATTATGGAAAAGGAGGCCATATATGGGAGATGATCCTATGCTCAGTTACGCAAGAGGGTAAGTATTCATTAAAATCATTTGTTTATTTTTATATATCAGTTAGCAGATCTGGCAGACTGTACCTGTCTACTTTTTTATATATATATTTTTTTTTGAGACAATTGAATTTTCTTTTTTTATCAAACTCCTCCAATGACAATAGTGCACACAAAGGAAATTATCCGATTTGGTGCAATAGTTCAAAAGTTATGTACATGCTTATATCTCAGCAATTCATTTTTAATTATATAGATAGGTAACAATTTCAATTTATTATGCATGTTTCTACAGTCTATGGTTAATTATTTCATTTTTGCAGATGGGAGGACTATCTTCAGACACCATTGCAGCCCCTAGCTGATAATTTGGACACTCATACATACAATGTTTTTGAGAAAGACCCTGTCAAATATGATCAATATCAAAAGGCAATTTCTCAAGCACTAAGTGATATAAAAACAAAGAGAAAAAACAAGGATGTTGATGTTAGTTCCATATGTAAACTAAATATTAGACAAATAAGTAGATATTTTTTTTATAACAGTCAGTCAGTTCAACGTATCACAGTCCACCGCTGGACATAGGCCTCCCCAAGTACATGCCAGTCTTCCACAATCCTCATCCAGCCTCTACCGGCAATCTTACATAGATCATTGTCCCTGCGGGCCTGAGGATGTCCCCACTGCGTTTGCCAACACATGGTCTATATATAACTATAACATTTAGACTGGGAGATGGTGACACAAAATATTAGGTCATTTGTACCAGTATGGCGATGGCGGTTCGTCAGGGGTCTAATTACGTAAAGGCAAAAAGGAAAATGATGGTCATAGCGCTCGCACCGGCGGCCCAATCGCGTGGGCGTTAATCGAACGCGTCGTATAAATAACGAGTGTCGAACGATTTGTTCCACAAAAATGTTTTTATTTTCAGATAGTCGAAAAAAAAAGAAGTAGGCGGTAGCGTAATGCCATACTTCTCGGATGTGACTTACAGCCCGCCATACCGACGCGAATACATTAATTTAAATAAAACAATTCAACCATTTGTACCAGGCTAATTTTTGCAAAGCTAATCATCGTCGAGTAGCCATTCACGAAAATCACCTTGCCATACTTTTCCGACAGTTCCCAATGGCCGCCATACCACTGCAAAGGAGTAATTTTTTTTTAATTCGCCAAACGATTTGTACCACTCTGAAACTTTTTTAACAGTTCCCTGTATGATCATAGATAGAAGTCTGATAATGCCATACCTGTGGGAGGTGGCGAATGTGAACAATATTTTTTCAAAATCCTAAGATTTTATTCGTAATTCAAGTTTTTTTTCAAGTATGGCGCCACTTTTTCCCTCTACTACAAGTATGGCAAATATAATAATGGTCACATTGTATCGTATAATTTCTAAAAATCGAAATGCCATACTGGTACAAATCGTCAAATTTTTATTTTATTTTTTCACCTTTTAGCTCAAGTCCGACAGTCATCCGCCCGATGGTTACAATCTGTAATAATTTTTTTAGGTTCAATTGCATCCAAATCACGAGAATACAATGATGATGCCATGATGTAAAAAATGATTTTACGTATTTTACAGTCGTATTTTAAAAACGTGTCAAATAAATAAGTATTTCAAGTATGGCAGCACTTTTTCCCCCTACTAGAAGTATGGGATAAATAATAACGGTCACATTTTGTCAAATACTTTCCAAAAATTCAAATGCAATACTGGTACAAATCGTTTGGCGAAAAAAAAATTACTCCTTTGCAGTGGTATGCGTATGGCGGCCATTGGGAACTGTCGGAAAAGTATGGCAAGGTGATTTTCGTGAATGGCTACTCGACGATGATTAGCTATGCAAAAATTAGCCTGGTACAAATGGTTGAATTGTTTTATTTAAATTAATGTATTCGCGTCGGTATGGCGGGCTGTAAGTCACACCCGAGAAGTATGGCATTCCGCTACCGCCTACTTCTTTTTTTTTTCGACTATCTGAAAATACAAGCATTTTTGTGGAACAAATCGTTCGACACTCGTTATTTATCCGACGCATTCGATTAACGCCCACGCGATTGGGCCGCCGCCGCCGGTGCGAGCGCTATGACCATCAATTCCCTTTTTGCCTTTACGTAATTAGACCCTTGACGAACCGCCATACTGGTACAAATGACCTAATATTTTGTGTCACTATCGCCCGGTCTAATTACACACAAGAATCAAACACATAAATGATGAGATAGAATAGAACACTGTTCAAAACGCGTAAGCGACTCATTTTGCATGGCGCTTATGACCTTTTTCAAGAGACTGGTCATCGTCGTTAGAACAAATCGCAACCTTCCTATGATTTTTCAGAAGTTTCACTTCTGCCGTGTGAATAGCACATGCACACTTATTTTTGAAGTAAAACTTCTTTACGCACGCTCGACTTGGGGAGTAACCTTACTCCCATGTGGTGATGCGTGACGAGAGCGTTACGAAAAGTGTGATCGGGCGAGGCGAACGGAAGTTGAGAGGGAGATATGAGTTAATGAAGAGAAAGAGAGAGTGTTACGTTTAGTAAGTTTTAATTAAGTCATGTGGCTAAAGCACACTCGTTTCTATAGGAGAATAAGATTTGGTCAACTAGGACTTGTACTAACTGTTACAATATCAAAAAAGTATCTAACAATCTATACTAATATAATAAAGCTGAAGAGTTTGTTTGTTTGTTTGAACGCGCTAATCTCAGGATCTACTGGACCGATTTGAAAAATTCTTTCAGTGTTAGATAGCCCATTTATCGAGGAAGGCTATAGGCTATAAATCATCACGCTAAGACCAATAGGAGCGGAGTCCACGCCGACGAAGTCGCGCGCAGAAGCTAGTATTTAATATGACCAATACCACCTTACAATAGTTATGATTAATTTATATTTAGCTTCAAACATTCAGGATAATGAGTGTCACTCAAATTTTGCTGACATAAAAGAGGACTCAGAAGTTGATCAAACTGATGATGTAGACAATGAAAGTGATAAACCCATTACGGTCATGGTGTTGGGTGCTGGAAGAGGCCCTCTTGTCAGAGCAACTTTAAATGCAGCAGACATTACAAACAGCAAAGTAAAAGTAAGTTAATTATACAAAATCTATATTCTCATTGATATTCTAATTACAGAAGTTGTTAGGAATATTAAGTGTCTTTCCTATTCTTCTTCTTTGTAGTTTCCTGTTTTGTATTTTTTTTCAAGGTTATTGCAGTTGAAAAGAATCCATGTGCAGTGGTAGTGCTTGCTGCTCAAGTTCGGGAAGTGTGGCGCGATCGTGACGTAACCGTGATACCTGGTGATATGAGACAAGTAAATTTGTCACCCAAAGCAGATATAATAGTTTCAGAACTGTTAGGTAAAAATCGATTAAAGTAGTATGTAATTATTTTATTTATTACTAAAACTATATACCTATGTTATGGTAAAATAAGATGTTTTCATGTCTATCTTACATTGAAATGTTGCAACTTCAAATGTAATCATAGTAAAAACAAAAAGCCACTCCTTTATAATATAATGATATAAACTTGAGAAAACTTTTAAAGAAAAATTTAACTATGTAATTGATTTAAAAGTAACGTTTTATTCAATTTCTGCCATAAAAAAGACCAATCATAAAAATATGATAATATTATGCAAGTATGTGTATTATTTCTAATATTTTCTATAGCAAATACTCAAGATTTTTTTTTTCAAAACTTTAATCTATACTAATATTATAAAGAGGAAAAGTTTATAACTTTGTTTGTATATACGGGGTAATCTTCGCAAATACTGATCCGATCATGAAAATTCTTTCACTAACAGAAAGCTACACTATTCAGAAGTGACATAGGCTATATTTTATTGTAATTGAACAAAAAATTCTGTAAATAAGAAAAAGATAAAAATATAACTCCAAAATGGTATATATAATAACGCCATCTCTCGCCCTCATCTATCGCTATTAGAAGACTTTATTAGCCTATCGACGTCGTTTTCGGGATTTTTGATAGATGGCGTTGGAGTAACATATCTTATACTATTAGGGCGCCTTCAAATTAGCCGCGCGGCGGCAGCGCGTCTGCAGCGCTGCTGACGCGCGACGTTGTAAATGTATGTAAATAACAACGCGCGAAAGCAGCGCGGCGCCTTCAAATTTGTCGCGTAGTATGCAGGGGATTTCAGGGGCGAAAAATTGATCTAGCTAGGATTCATTTTAAAAAAAATGTCGTTTTATCCCTGTTTTTACGCAATGAAAAAATATCATTAGAATACGAAGCTTAATTTCACTTCTGTCAACATAGCTGTAATGGCGTAATTAGGAAATCGGCGGGTGTCAATTCGAGTTGACCCGAGTTCGAATCTCAGTCTCCAGATTAATTTTTTTTCTTTTTTTTTTTAATTTCACTCGTGATTTATTATTTAAATAAAATTAAAATATAAAAATACCGAGGAAAAAAAACAAAAAAAAAAATGAAAATACCGAGCTAGGCTCGGTCACCCAGGTACTTATTATTTATTTAAGTGCTATAAAATTTAGTATGTTATTTGGTTCTGTAATTTAAAATAATAAATACACGATATTATTACGATTTTACGCCCAACGAAGTGGGCACGGGTCTGCTAGTTATTAATATTTTGTATTTATTTAGGTTCATGGGGAGACAATGAACTTTCACCAGAGTGTTTAGATGGAGCAGCAGGTTTGCTAAAGAGTTGTGGTATATCTATACCCAGAGAATACAATTCATATGTTGCACCAATTTCTTCACCAAGATTATGGGCAGCAGCTCGGTCAGCATCCCCAGGCAACTATTCTCAAATTGAAAAAAATCTAGAAACACTTTGGGTAGTTTACATGCAAAATAAACATGATATAGGAGAGGCTAAAGTAAGAGCTATAATTTTTTTATACAAGACACTTAAGAATACAAAAATATGAATACTAAAATTTTATAGTAATAACATTGTTTGATTTTAGTGTGTATTTACTTTTAATCATCCTGCTAAGGCTAACAAAAATTATGAAGGACAAGATTTAACTGATTTTAGAGGGTTACCATTAACTGATAACAGAAGGTCTACTACTCTTACATGGGATGTTGAACAAGACAATGTGATGCACGGCTTTGGTGGATATTTTGATTGTTCATTATATGGAAAGGAAATGATTAGTATTGTACCTTCAACTCACAGTCCAGGAATGATATCATGGTTCCCTATATTTATCCCCATTAAGGTAAGAATAAAAAAAATACTTTAATCATAAAAAAAACATAGTATAAAACCAAAATGATAGTTTTTTTACTAAACTTAAATTTAATAACAAATGAGAAAGAAAGTAACAAACATCAATACTACTTCTATATAAAATGGCTCAAAATTCCTTTAATAATAATATGAAGCTTCCTTCTTGTCCCTTTGATGGTAATGAAAAAGTTTAACACAGAATATTTCCTGTACAAATTAAATATTTTTATTACTACTAAAAAAATTAATAAATTACAGACTCCATTACGAGTGCAGAAAGGTGATAAAATAAAAGCCACATTTTGGAGATGTGTGACTCGTCGCAGAGTATGGTATGAATGGATTGTTGAAGTCGGAGAGCACACTACACCTCTACATAATCCAAATGGACGCAGTTCAGAGATGTTGTTATGAAAATAAATATTTTTTACTTAAGTATAAATAAAATTAACATTAAATATTACTTATTTAAATTTTATTTTCTCTACTCTCTTCCACTGTTCGAAAATTCATTTTTTTAACTGTATGGCAACAGTACACCCAGTTTGCATATTTCATTGTAGTCCAACTCTTACTTACTAACATTTTTGTCAGTAAGTTTGACGATATTCATCTCTTTACAAAAATCATCAATATTTTGTTCCCATCGCTTCTCATAATAAATACCTGAAAATAAGAATATTATTCATTACATTATTCCTGTGCAAACCTGTTACTTATCTCATTAAAGTAACAAAGTGAGCCCAACTGCATACCTTGCATAAACTTAGCATTTTTTCCTGTTTTGATAGCCCAGGGTAAATATTGTTTAAGGTAAAGTTGCCTATGTTTAGGTTTTAAACGTGCAGCTCCCCAAATCCCTCCACCAATGCACATTGGTAGCCTTGTTTGAATACCTTCCACCCATTTAACTGTAACCTTAAACATAAGTCTAAGATCAATAGTAGGCTGTAAACATAGTAACACGTTCTACAAATTACACATTTTTACTTACTTCACCAAGCATTGTAGTCTTCATAAACAATGAAGCATGAACTAAATCGTGCACTTCTCTATATCTTTGCATGACATAAGCCAAGTCTGGATCTTTAATAAATTGCACAGGCAACCTTGAATCAGCGGATATTTTGTTAGCATTCATAAAATCAGCATATACACGACCAACTGAACCTTCAGGCATTTCAGAGAGTGTTTTAAAGCAAACAGTTTGAGAATTTATACGAGGCATATCTCGTAATATTTCTGCACCTTCATTGCTTTCAAGCATCTTCTCTCGCATATACTTGAGAGATAGCTCACCAGTTACTTCGCCTAAGCACGCAATCATATCTCCCCTATATGGATCAAGAAGAGCGACTGCAGCTGACCCGACAGTCAGCACAGCCTTTTGAAAGAGACTGGTTGGAATATAATTCATTTCAAGTTCTTCTTTGAAAGTTTTACGGTAAGTACTAAGCCATCTTATATTTACAAAGGTCCGAATTTTTAAAAGCACTGCAAATATAAATAATTAAAAATATAAATTAAGTTCACAAATCACAGCTTTATATAAATTAAAACAATGATCTTTAAAACAAATAATACCCATTTTTGTAGACTATAGTACCCTGTTTTTTTCGGTACGGACCATGTACGGACTAAATAGACACATGCAAATGTCAATTTTCGAAATAATGATTATTGATGTTCAAATCCGTTATTAACTAAAAACGCGTTTTCGACTATTAACTATCTTTAGTTAACGCGTTTTTTATACGTTTTCATAATAACACGTTTTTATAAAACTTGGGCGCAGTCTCAACGCGGAGAAATTGTCATTTTATCTGACAACACGCCTCTCGCTAGTCGCAACTTTGCAACTAAAAACTACTCGCAACCAGGGATGTTAGACGGCCACTTAGAAATCATTGTACCGAACTGGCTAAAAAAATGGTACTGGCAACAAAAACATGGTACGCCAACACTAATGTGTAAATTTTGTCGGAAATCGCAGCCTATAATTAGTGAAAAAAATTTATATATCAATTTCGTGTACCGTTAATAGAAAACAAACCTTTCTTTTTTTGATATTCTAATTAATTGCTATACGTACGTATGTACCTATATCACGTACCATGTACCATGACTAATCGTCATGGTAGGGGAGACTGAGGATACTTGATCCTTATGGGAGACAAGGTACACAAAATTTTTGAAACTACCAAGCATGTTAGATTAATTTGTGGTGGCAAAAATTAGGCGGCATTGCAGCAAACTTAGAAAAAAAAAACTCTTATGACAATAGGGTATCGCGTTTGCAAATGGCGACCGTTGGTTGTTTACGTGCGGATGAAACTAAAATTGGTGAGTTTTTTAATTGTATTTTTTATTTTGTATACTTTACTGTACGAGTTCTATAAATTTATAAGATATTGTGTATTTTATATGTTTTTCGGATATTCAAATAGTGAAAGGCAAATCATAAATGGTTTGTCTATAATGAATTCTTTTTTTAAGAAATGTCATTCGGGAGACATGGTACATTCAGCCGAGGTATACTTGATCCCCGGATCAAGTCTCCCATATAAACAATGAGTATATCGACGTTTCATTGTAAAGTTTTCACTTGTTATTATTTTCAGATTGGAAATGTCACGTGTATACGAAACCAAACAAGGAAGTAAAAAGAGGGAGATTATTAATAAAGATAAACTTAAAGCAGCTGTTTATGATGTTTTACCGGATGAGGAAAAAGTATGGAAACCCCTAAAAATTCGGAACACCGCACGGGTTAGTCGTAAAACAAAGGTCACACCCTAAGTAACTTTTAATGAGAAATCCAACGGTGACCTCTAATTTGACCTTAAACCTCATTTTTAAGTATATTTCAAGGTAGACTTAATTTTTTTTAATTGGAACTCCTATATTTTATACAGGAATCGAAAAGAGCAAACAATTTTACGTCCGAATACGTGTTTAGGTACGAGGTTAACGTAACCCCTGAAGGCCAAATAGAGGTCAAACTATGACCTTAAAAATCTCCTCGAAAATGAGGTTTAAGGGGTAAAATTAGAGGTCACCGATAGATTTTGCGTTGAAAGTTACCTAGGGTATGACCTTTTTTACGACTAACCCGTGCGGTTTTCCGAATTTTCCGGGGTTTCCATACTTCTTCCTCACCCGGTATATCGAGATAAATCACTTCGAGGAGTGGCAAAAACCTACAATATGTCCGTAATGACTTTAAAGCGGTATGTAAGAAAAAAGAGAGAAGCAATAGATACAAGAAGTGTGTCCCCAAGATATGAACCGGATCATAAACAGGCGCAAGTATTTACTTAAAGCGAAGAATTAGAGTTATCCAATTATTTGGAGACAGCTAGCAAATTATATCATGGACTTACGCCTAAAACAACTCGACTGTTAGCTGTCCAGTTTGCAGTAAAAACTAATTAAAAAAAAATGCCAGAAAATTGGCAAAAAAATGAAATTGCATCATATGATTGGATTTATGGCTTCATACGTCGTCATTCTAATTTATCTCTGAGAGTACCAGAAGCCACAAGCCTTTCGAGAACCACAAGTTTTAATAAACATAATGTTTCAAAATTCTTTTAAAATTTGCAAAGCCTGTATACAAGGTTCCAATTTGAACCTCAAGATGTATGAAATTTAGATAAAACGGGTATAACAACTGTGCATAAACCGAAAAAAATTATTGCATGTAAAGGTTAATAAATTTTTAATGTTCCTAAATAAAAAGATGTCATTTATATTACGTATTTTTATTTTGCCTCCACATACTTAGATTTCGTACAAATTTTGCAATTATTAATAAATGTATAAAGTGTTCCTTCTATCCCACATATTTTGGGAAGCTTGATCTTCATCATCAGATCAAGTCTCCCATGCACATGGTACTCTTTATCATATTTAGTGTCACAAGTATCCCCAATGTGTGGGATATTTGATCCGGGCGGATCAAGTCTACCGAATAGGGGGGAACAAGTCTCCCACATATTGGGGACACTTGATACAAATCTATTCTTCTACGTTTAGTTGAATTCTGATTAAAAATACAAACCTATCCATATTAAATTCATACACGACATAGCTAGATAATTTTGGAAACCTTTTGTTGAAACAAACCCTTGAATTTGCTTCAATTCGAAATTTTAGGGCTAAAAAATAAAAGGGGGGATCAAGTGTCCTCAGTCTCCCCTACATGGTACGTGTACCATTATAATGGTACGTCTGACATCCCTGCTCGCAACGCGCTGTACACGAAAGAATGTAATAATCTTTGTAATAATATATCATGAAGCGTTATAGATCAATAAACTTTAATTAACAATCAATACAGCTAAAACTTCATTTATTATTTTCACTGCTAAAAATAAAAAGATACCTGACTACTCCGCTGACGATAAACAACGATATACTACAGCGCTCTCATCATAAAAAATACCTTGGCTTATGGTTAGACGACAGACTAAATTTCAAGATACATATTAACCACATTAAAACAAAGTTACAATCAATATTAGGAGCAATCAATAGGATCTCCACTTGTGTACCAAAAATAATCCGAAACATTTTATATAATTCATTAGTAAAATCACATCTAGAATATCTAATACAGGTTTGGGGTTCCGCTGCTACTTCAAATTTAAATACTTTACAGAGACAAAATAGGATAATCAAAATTTTCTACAACTATCACTATCTTACTCCAACGACACAACTTTATAATAATACAAAAATAATGAATATATCACAACTTTACACATACAATACATGTATTCTAATCAAAAAAATTAAATCAGCTTCCGTGCAATCAGAAATAAGGATTTATGAGAGATCGCATATTTCGAATTTAAGAAATAAATATAAACTTCATATTGATAATGTAAGAACTAATTATGGTAAAAAAACAATTATGTTTGAAGGAGTACAGCTGTTTAACAAACTACCAGATGAAATAAAATTATGTGATAGTATAAAATCATTTAAAACCAAACTAAAAAATCATATTGTATCCTCACTATAGTAAATAAGAAAGCCTTCTATATCCAACAGCCCAGATGTTAAAACTGTCTTCTTACAATTGTATAAAAAATATCATTGTATCTAATGTAATGAATGTAAATTCTTATGAGAAATAAAGTTCTTTAAACCTAACTTTCCTTCATACTTGGCTTAGGACTGTCTATAATAAAATTGATTTTATCATAAAGAACACACAGTAATATCCTACCTATTTACAATTCTTAAAAACGAAGAATTCGGTTAAAAACACAATATTTACAACAGCACGACGAATGTATGAAAAGAGAATTATTATATTATTTACAATTATTATAGTACCTGTAGTACAACTTGCACAGCAACCAAATTATTATATTAAAAATTTAAAACGAACGAGCCATGTTTGTTTACGAAACAACGCGAACAACGTTTACGGTAAATTAATACGAGTAATACTAATAAACCTAAAAACGAATAACACGGGCCGACGACGCGCCTACGACTGTAATGTTATCTCGCTCTAGCCTCGCTGCAGAGCGTTGCGCGCTGTGGGAACGTTTTAGACGTTTTGCGTTTTCAGACGTTTTCGACGTTTTGCGTTTTCAGACGTTTTCGATTATTGTTTGTTGAGACGTTTTTGAGATAACGCGAAGTCAGAGTAGGAATAACAAACGTTACGCGTTTTTAACAAAAAACGTGTTACACTTTGACGTTTCCGTTATTTTAACCACCACTAATAATGATACCAGCTTTTTAGTAATAGTGTTGTATACCGAATTTTATGAATACGATACCGGTTTTATGAATCGTAACTTTTTACTTTTACCACATAATTTTATTATTATTTGACAATAGATGAATCTTCTAAAAATCATGGTAACTATGGAGCATCACAGATAAAAAATACATATTTATTAATTTTAATTACTTATTACACTAAGTAAATACAACAATTATTTATGTGTTGTTGAAGAATAGGTACGCAATAACAAGTTTTTAACAGGAACTATAGTTTGTCTATAAAGTCGTGACATTAAAGCCTGATAAAAGCCTGATTTACACCAAGGCAACAACGTGCGGCATTGTGGCATGCGGCATTGACGCATGAAAAATGTCGCACGTTGTGGCAAGAACCTTGCGGCACGGCAACACCTTGCGTCATGTGGCAGAGTGTCACAGCTTGTATCCGATCACGATGGATTCCGTGCGACAATTTTTGATGCGTCAAGCCAGTTTCTAGGTTATGTTTTGATTGTACTTATTTATTTTATTTACAAAATGAGATAAATCGGACATGGAGTGGTGTAATGATAATTATATTTGTTAGCAAACGAAAAAAACCGACTTAGATCACATCGACAAGTAATACAATGTACCTACGTAGACGAAAAAAATTAACAAACTCACTAATCGTCTGGTATCTCTAGAAATTGTACCCTTACTACAGAAAATCTAAAAAATAAACAAAATAAATATATAAAATCTACTTTTTTGTTTTTTTTTTTTGTCTGAGGAAATTCTAACCTATCTCTATCAATCAAGTAGGCAGACTAAAATTTGATAGCACGACGCTTAAAAACTGTTGCCTTGGCATAAAATACGCTGTCGCATGCCATATATGCCGCAATTTGTCGCATGCCACAAGATGGCGCACAGGCGCACGCCACTATGTCGCATGCGACAATGCCGCACATTGTTGCCTCGGTGTAAATCAGGCTTAAGTGCAGTATGAGTGCAGTCCATATAAAAAAAAAAAAAAAACGCCGGAAACGTCATAAACGTCAAGTATAGCAAATTAGGTATTTTTTTCAATTTTTCAAATGTCATAGTCCGTAGCGAAAAAAAACAGACTACAAGTCTATAAGTGCTGCTAATTGCTATTATAAATATACTACTTAATTTTTATTTATTTACTATTTTGTACACTACTTAATTACTTATAGATTTGTCCAATTGAAACGATGTTTTTGTTTTCGTATACGATAACGTAGAGAACAAATATTAAATAATAACAACCATTGTAACGTTATAATAAGACATTGATCATAATGGAAATAGAAAAGCTAGAAGAAGAAAACCCATTACAAAATTATATTGAAGCGAAAGTCAATGGAGCGCCTATTAATTTTAAAAATAATGTTGGACGGCCAAGGAAAAATAGCGAGATTAAATTTAGTGCGCAACCAGAGTCTATAGTATCATTATTGTTAAATAAGGATAAAATTATAGAAGATTGTAATTTATTAATAAACAAAGTATTAGAAAAACCCATAAGAGAGGCGTCGAATCGTGAAGAATTTTCAGAAGGGTACCTACCTAAATATATTATTGTGTTTTATATAAATTCTTTAATTTTTTTTAAATAAATATTTTCTTATTTTCAGAGTATTATACAATAATAACCACAATAATGTATTATTAAGTAACAAATTTTATGCATGTGACCACCTTAATTGTAAATACTCTACGAAATTTCCATCAAATCTGAAAATGCATAAACGAAAACATACTTCTGAACAACTATACATATGTGACGAGTGTACCTTCAGATCGAAATTTATCAGTTCGTTAAAAACCCATAAACGTCTTCATAGGGAAGAGAGACCTTATGCTTGTCAATGCTGTGAATACAAATGCAACAGTCGTTCCAATTTAAAGAAACATATTAGTCGTCGGCACACATATGATAATACAGATAAATAAAATCATTTTAAAAATACATTGGTTTTTTTTTAAAGGATAATAAAAAAAATTAAGGTTTTATAATTTTTAATAACCTAAATAAAATCTTATAAATTACATAATAAACAGATATAAATGTTTTACTACCCAGTGTTGTCTTAATATAACATGATAATTACTTTCAACACCACGATATATTATATAAATATATCTATTTTTTTTTAATTTTAATGGAGAGGATACAAGGGAAGTTATGGTAATACTATGCTGTTATCTGTTTCCGAAGCTTATGTCAGTGGCAATGTTCAGTAAAGTCTACTACCACAGATTCCCGCCATCCGAAGAGAAAGTAACCTGTAGCAGATCCGAGAACAACAGCAGCACACAGCCATGTGTTGTATGTCATAAACACTAACATTAACATGTAGCTCACTAGAACTTGCACGCCATGAAGTATAGTCTGCCAAGCATGTTCCACGCTTAGCATTGTTGGACTAAAACAATAGCTATAATAAAGACAATGTTTTTTGGATACAAAAGAAAAAGACAAACAAAAGAAAAATTACTTACACATTTCTATCAAGCGCATGAGGCATAGGTCTGTAAAAAATAATAGGATTATAATAAAAAATATTAATGTAATGGGAACCCAAACAGGTTCTTTGTAGTGTAGGTGGGACAACATTATCTTGATAACCAGGCTAAGTTTGGTTTAAAATATTTTGCCTTATTCTCCATAAGACAAATTTAATTAGAATGTGACTTATTTATATTTTATCAACATACAATACATACCATCACATAAGTAACTTAAATATTGATATATATTTTTTTTATAATTTTTGCCCAATATTAGTAATTAACTTGATCCTTATTGTGAAAACTATTCTTCAGTATCATAATTACAATAATATTCATGACATTAGATATAGTATGAAAGTGAATTCCATTGTTATTTTAATTTAAAAAATTAGTTATGATATTCTTAAACTCACTGTATTACTTGAGGCTCATCTGCACAAATATTGGCCACTCCCTTGTCTGGTGGGGAGACTGCACAGTATTGAAGTCCTGTATAGGTTTTCCATAGCAAATGTTTTCTATAGTATTTTAATCTGGAAACATCAGTGTTTTTAAATATGAAAATAAATTTATAAGTATTTTAAAATACTTTCCACTTATTACTTATTTGTTTAAAAAAAAGCAATAATATTAATTTTATTAAGCTGCTTAAACTTTTATAGATAGTTTATTTGTGAATTTATAAAAGTCATACCCCTCATAAAGAAGTGCTAAAATAAATATTGCTAAAAATGATCCAATGAACTCCCCAACATCTGTTACTTTCCACCATGAAAAAAGAATTGTCTCCATAAAACCTCCATGAAACTAAAAAAAATAAGGTAAAAATAATAGACAATTTAGGAGATACATTTATTTTATACCTACATATTTTTTAAAATAGAAATATAAAAACCCAAAAATATTATAAATGTGTTGCAAAATGCATTTTTTGTTATACTGCTAAATTATTTATAAAAATATTTCCTCAACACATAATGGCCTTGAGAAAGATGTGAATCTTATAGCAGCAGTTCAGGCACAAACCATAATAATCTTTTGCATTCCCTAAACAAATATTCAGTGCGTGGAATTAGAACCTGCAACCGCTAGCACATTAACCAATTTTACACAAATGCTGCTAACAAACAATTACTAATTATTATTACAAAATACTCACAGTCATGGACATCATACTATGGTGCATGTCATGTTTTGGAGTTGCATGGTGATCGTGGAGGTTAACATTTTCTGCTTGATGATGTAGACCTTGGCTTGAATTAAACATTTCCTAAAATATTTAATAACATTAAATCAAAAGAGATGTTACTACTTTTAACTTGAAAAAGAGAAAGTCAACTCACATTCATACTACCATTCAAATTCATTTGATGGTCCACATGCATCACACTATGATCCATATTTTGAGACATGTGTCCTGTCTCATGATGTGCATGATTCATATGACTATGGTCCTCCATAATAAATTTATATACTGAAAAATTAACAAATTGCAATATTCATAGCTCTAACCCTTAAAGTGTTCGACAGAATATCAAATTCTCTCAGGTCACGTACTTTCAATTCAAAACTAAAGAGTCGAAACAAGTGTTAGTTTACTAAACATTATGTGTTATAGAATAACAAATCGTGAAAGTAAACTAGGTACGCAATTTATAGGCTGTGAATATATATAACCCATTATTACAAATCAACCTTAATGAAATCTCAGTAAAGTAAACTTACATATAATTTAAATAAAATCGTAATATGATAATTAACAATACCTTTAAAATATTATACTATCAAGAAATAAGATTAAAGTTGAATGTTACAATTGAGCGTGAATGTGCTCTTGTTAAAAACTACACGTGAGCACTTTCACTTTCATTGGAGGTCTAATAATGTTCTTTATTCGTGTAACTGTAACATTTTTTTTGCTATTGAATTCGTTTCAGTTTACATAATATCTTTGCGATCTTGAGAACACACAAGTATTCCAAAGTATTCTTATGATTTCGTCGATGTTCATACATGGAAAAAAATATTGTTAATATGTCTCAAACTATGTAAAATGGGATTAAATATTGTAAGGAAATAAATTTTGATTACTTCATAAGCGCTTGATTTTTAACAAAGCTTGAGAATTCTTTAAGATTATGAAAGTATTATTAAACTCTTTTAGTTTTATTTTTGACATTTGTCAATTATTGTCATTTAAAAACTATGTTACCCTTTTTTAATTTGTGACTGAATGGCCATATGAAATAAATTACAATTTCAATGAAACATCATTTGTAAAAAAAAAAAAAAATTTCAATTGATGGATTTCAAAAATATCAAAATATATTATCCTAAAATAAGCATTTGGAATAATGGGTTATATTTTAATTATTTTTGTGAGTACAAAAACACACGTGTAACCGATATAAGTTGCTTAAGCACCGTACCTTACCGGTTCGATAAAATTTTGTCTGCAAAGTCCAATTGCGTTTTTTTGACCATAACTTGTTGCATTAACGTTCCTACTTCTTAACACGTCGTGGAATGCGCTTATTACACCTTCCTAAATTTAGAAGTTCTAAATTCAGAACTTCTAAATTTAGGAAGGTGCAATCGCATTCAGTCAGTGTTCTGAATTCAGAAGCAAGGATGATTTCTGACTGCAGTGTTGCCAACTTTGGGGATTTTCCGCTAAGCTTAGGGATATAATAATAAACAAATAAAATAAAATAAACAAATAAAATAAAATAAATAAGATAAGTATCTTGCGAATAGCGGGAAAGTTTTAGGCGATACATTTTTAGGGTATTTTTTGGGAATTTTTAATTGGACAGAATTATTTTTTATTTAAAAAACTATTAAAAAATAACAATTCCTAAATTATCAATTTTTAAAAGAACACATTCAATAAACATACTAAAGCAAAGTGTACAAAATAATTTATTTTCTTTTTTAAAACCCTTTGAAAAAAAAAAATCCGACTCATTTTTAAATAATTTCGATTTTAGATTTAGGCCTTGTTTAGGAATTTAGGGTGTTTTGTTTTTAATTTAGGGATTTTTTTTAAAAAAATAGAGTAAATGTTTTTTCATGAGTTGGCAATACTGGTGGCCGCATTTTTCTATATTTTATTAATCTCTTTTTAATAAAAACCCTTAAAAACATTTTTCTAGACGTCATTCCGAATATTTCCGAATCGAATGAGCTATCACACAATTTTTTTTTAGGAGCTATTTAACACGTTTTAACCGACTTCAAAAAAGGAGGAGGTTACTCAATACGACCGTATATGTTTTTTTAATGTATGTTCGGGGATAACTTCGTCGTTTATGAACCGATTTTAATAATTCTTTTTTGTTGGAAAGGGGATATCCCAACTTAGGTACCATGATAAGGAAACCAGGATCTGATGATGAGATCCCAGTGAAATCGAGGGAAACCCTCGAAAATCGTAGTGACGACTAGTGCGTTTGTTAATTTATTTATTATTTATTACTTGCCGATGCAATTGAAGTCGGGTTTTTTTCGTTTGCTAGCAAACACAATTATTTAACTCGTTGAATAGACTACTACGTAATTCGATAGATACGTCCGACTTCGTCGCTCTCTCGTAACCGAGTGATTTGGCAACTGAAATTAGGAAAGTGTAATCAGAAGCTTCTAACTAGCGTCCTAACTGGCTTTCTGAATTCAGTGACTAAATTTAGGAAGGTGTAATAAGCGCATAAGCCTGCTGTAAATTATCCGAAATAGTAATAGTAGTGAAGTAATATATCCGAAAAAGTTGTTTCATTATAATGAGTGAAATTCGCGTAAACATCAAGTCAGTCAAAAATTAAATGAATGAATGCATAATTTTTTTTTAAATATAGGAAATTTCAAAATGTTTTTTAAATCAATGTTATGAATTTACATTTATAATCTGTATTATCTAAGTTGTTGGGATGGAAAGCGAGGCGCGGACGCGGGAGAGTTCAAGAGTTGATTGATCAAGACAAGACTTGAGAGTTGAGGGCGCCACTGTGTGCCTCGAAAACAAAAGTCGAAATGGCCAATGCATACCGATTTAATTTTCGTAGTGCATTTTTTGAATCCTATGATTACTATGAAACCTAATATCATCTTCCATCAAAATTTAAAATATCAATGTTTTACACGTTTTTCTGTAATTCTTTTATATTATTTTAATTTTCAGAATGGTATAGTGCATAATAAATTTTAGATATGAGTAAAGACGCTAGTCACTCGCTTCATGCTTGGCGGCCATGTCTGAAGCCCGCTTGGACCTTTGAAAGTTCGTGTTGTGCTATTCTTTGTTGTATAAAAAAGACAGTGGTTTTAGTTCCGTAAAAGACAATGAATTTGTAACTATACAAATTGACTATGAACTTTGTTAAATGTGGAGTGTTTTATATTGTCAAGCAAATCGATAAATTTTGCTTCTTCAAAGTAACTCCAACATCGTATTTTTAGTTCATCCGCCATATTGGCGTTAATATATCTTCGTAAGTCTTTTTTAATAATTTCTTAGCTTGTTTCGCAATTGATACCTTATTATTTTGTTATTTTGCTAGTGTTTTAAATGATCTATGTCATATATAATAGTAAACTTTGCATGATTTGGTTAATAAGTAATATTTGAACATTTTTGATTTGGCCTTTAAGCGAGTGGTTTTCACCTATTTCTTTTCACAAGCTTACGATTTCATATATATGTAGAATTAGAAGCAAAAATGTATAAAATATAACTCGTAAGTTTTAATTACATTTGCTTACTTATAAGACGTTATAACTGCAAACAATAACCTTTAAAAAAAAACGTAATATGTATGTACTAAATTTATAAATTGTTATAGAATTCATTGTTTTTAAAGCCCGTTTTTACTTTAATTAAACGTTTATTTATCATAAACAAATAACTTTCATTATAATATCAACCCCTATAACCTTTCTTGCAGTTCATTATTATGTTCAGTCAAAGAACATTCTAGACCTTAAAAATTCACCTTCCGTTCTTCATTTAGCTTGTCAGGAACTTGGGGTTTTACGTGTTTTACCTTTTGTTATTAAAAGCATCAGTTTGTTTTGACAGCTAATACCACACAAGAGGGGTAGAGATTTTATTTTATGGTAAAAGTTTTTGCAAAGACAACACAATATGATATGCAGGGTGTCAAATATGGTACCAAAAAATATATAACTAACTAGTTAAGGTTAGTAGTTTTTAAACTTAGTGAGCGATGCATGGTTATTTGTAAATATCAATAATTATTGTTTTATTGAGTCGCATACATTTTTACTTACGTTATATATAAAAGTAAATGCTATATTGGACTAAATAAAATGCATAATCTATTGTAAATTATAAAGATCCAATCTAAAGATTAACTTTACCCATTTGATTATTGAACTAAGATTAATGGTTGAAAAATTCCTGACTACCAATCTATATTTAATTCAAAATTGCAAAATTACTGTTTATGTAAAATTGCATTGATATATTTAATAACTACCAACAGTAAATGCCCGCCCATAGCCTATGAGGGGTGTAGAAAATGCAATCGTTGGGTTCCTTTTTTTTCTGGCATAACTACTGGGTTTGTAGATATAAACAGGTTTACTTATTGATATATTAATTGATATTAGTTACACCCACATCTATCATCTATATATATATATAAATCAATTGCTGTTCGTTAGTTTCGCTAAAACTCGAGAATGGCTGGGCCATCTTGAAATGTTTGTGGAAGTTCAGGGAAGGTTTAAACGGTTAGAAACATAAATAATTAATGGAAAATACTAAAAACGATGATTTATTTTCCAATACAAAATGTTCTTCTTCTTCTTCCTCTTGTTAATGGCTTTCAATAGTGCCAAATGAGCACAGATGATTTTGCCAATGTCACGTAGAAATACAAAATGTTCTTAGCAGGGAAAATTAATGTCTTGTCAAAAACATTGTCCATTGGTTGTCAAATATTTATAGTTGCGTTCAGAAAGTGTTTTGTCTATATTTTTACAAATATACGTAGGTGATACGAAGTTCACCATGTCATCTAGTATTTAATAAATATAGCTTACATCAAAATGAGTGCTGCTTCATTGTAAATACGATGTTTTAGTAATATAGTTTTCTGCTAAAAATCTATATCATCTACTGGTTTGAATGGCGTTTGACAAATATAATATAGCCGGGCCAGGATATTTTCAGCTAACACTTTCACAATTTATTTGTAACATACAAGTAGATATAAAACGATTTCTTTCCATTGATTTTTCTTTTCATTTGATTTTTCCAACAGATGTTCGAAGATGTCTAGTTTGGATCTTAGACTATAGAATATCTTGTAACACTCGCTTATGGTTGTTGGTTCCAAATGTAAGCATCTTAATGCTTTTGTTATAGGACTTATAGGTAATAGGCAACTGATACAGCCACTTTTTTTCTGATAAATATAATATAAAGAAAACATATTATCTAAATAAATATACACACTATAACTGCTTCAATGAGCTAAATAATATTAAATACTTTCATAAATTTTAGAGCACAATTAATAGCCCCAGTATCAGGATTAATAAAATCAAAAATTTATTTTATAAAACAAATGCATTTATTTTCAATTTAATTCATATGTAAAATAAACTAAAGCGGTAGTTGCAGTCTCATTATTATAGACTTAATGAATATTATCAATACAGTAAACAAAAAGTTTATTATAATGGTCTAAGAGACGTGGAAGAGCGACCTTCACCAATCTGATAACTCGATGATACATTTTTTCATCACCTTCACTCATATGATAACCAAATGAATTTTATCTCAATTGATAGTTTTTAACACAGAATATGCCTAGGTAGGCTTGCCTACTTATTTTTGGTCATGGTTACGTGGCAAGTACATGTGAACAGGTAGGTCAATATATACCTATATTCTGTGAGTGATTACAAAACCAATCATATGACCTGCAAAAACTAAACAAAAAAAAAATAGCTATGATCACTTTTCGATAAGCAAGTTATCATAGGCATATTTGTTTATAAATTATATTTGATAAAAAATATGTCTCATTGAGTTGTCAGATCGGTGAAGGTCGATGTTCCACGTCTCCTCTACTATAAAGTTTAATATTGATAAAAATCAATAGAAATTGATGTTTGGGAACGTTTTTGTTGATAAATATTATTTTAAAACTTATACCCCGTCCGGCCACTTATTATCTTTTTGACACTTCAAAAAAATTTTGACATTAGTGACTGCCTCACACGTTATTTATTCGATTTGAAATAATAATCGATTTTATATAAGAGGAACTTTCAATCGATTTAATGAAGTACATTTAGTTTAAAAATATTATTTATTTATTAGTTCATTAGTTTTTTAAATTATAAATAATAAATAAATGAATGAACAGAGTTATTGCTCTCTACTCTTGGTTTGAAATTAAATTTCAAGATTTCGACTTAATTCCTTGCAAATAATCAATCTTGGAGTCATAGATACTATTTTTATTTCCTTTTTTTTATTAAATTTATAGAAACAATAATCACATGACGTAAAATTATTTTTATCATATGATCGATTTATTATCGATTTATTATTTCAAGAACTGTTTCATAGTCTGTGGTGCGGTGATAGGTGAGTCATTAGCGCTCTAGGGTAATAATGTAGCTAGAAACGCCCTAGGGCGGTAAGTAATTAAAAAAAAAAACAAAAAAACAAAAAAGGTGTGTGTGCGATTCACACACGATAGAAGTTCTTAAACTTCAGTAAATCAACAAAAGAATGAGATGAATATACATAGCATAGACCAATCGAGTGGAAGAGAGATAGATGCAGCCCAAGCATACAATGAGCGTAACGCTACAATGTGTCATCCTTTTACGTGCAAGTAGCGCGGCCGAATGCGCGGCGCGCCCTTCCCTGTCGTTTTTCCCGTTGCATCCGGTTTGAAATCACAACGATTCTAAAGAAGTTTCATTTAAAAAAAAAACATTCTTTAAAAAAGTTTGTGTACATCTAACCATCATACTGGCAATAGACATTGCATTCAGCCCAATGACCAAAGAGGTCGCTTTGCTATTCAGCCTTGTCTTCGTATAATAGTCAACAATTTTAAATATGGAACGGCGAAGCTCAATTTCGATCTTGATAAAAAGAAATTAATGTTTTATTCTTGTAATGCCGGTTTTTTTCTACTTACCTCACAATCGAGATGTAAAGCAGAATAGTTGGCTCGGGTGTAAGTATCAATTGCACCCTCGAACTATTGCAATTGATGCCTTACAGCCCTTGGCTACTAATCTACTATTAAACTAAATTTATTTTTATTATTCGGGAAATTAATAAACCATTCAGGTGTACTATAGTTAAATTAAATAAAATTCAAAGCAAAAACAGATAAAAACAACACTCTGACAACACTCAACATCCACGGAGACTTGTGTACTTTTTCGTGTAATATTTTATTATATCTTTTGAAGTTGAGGTGAGATTTTCAATTACCCCCTCGGTTTAAATGATATTTGGTGAGATTTCATTGGACCCCTTCCCATTCTGACCTCACGTAATTAATGGATGTCCAGCATGGAATAACAGCATACAAATAAAAATGATAGTTTAAATAAATATAGATAATCATCTTTTAGTTAATTTTTATTTAATGCGAATTTAAATTTCTTTCATTATTTTATTTTTTATCTATACTAATATATAAAGCTGAAGAGTTTGTTTGTTTGGTTGTTTGTTTGTTTGTTTGAACGCGGTAATCTCTGGAACTACTGGGCCGATTTGAAAAATTCTTTCAGTGTTAGATAGCCCATTTATCGAGATAGGCTATAGGCTATGTATCATCACGCTTAGACCAATAGGAGCGGAGTCCACGCCGACGAAGTCGCGCGCAGAAGCTAGTTTCATTATATAATATCAGCTTATTAGAATACTCTATTTTTTTAATCTAAGATGTAGTATTTTTTTCTTTTCCTCCTATATACTACATATTTTCAAAGATGTGTTGACTTAGCCAACAAGAGGCGTGACGAAAGATTTTGAAAACCTCTACCATAATGTGGGTACACATTTACTATTCCACACATTACTATTTATACCCCGTCCGGCGACTAATTATCTTTTTGACACTTCAAGAAATTTTGACATTAGTGACTGCCTCACACATTATTTATTCGATTCGAAATAATAATCGATTTTATTTAAGAAGAACTTTCAATCGATTTAATTAAATACATTTAGTGTAAAAATATTATTTATTTATGCGTTTATTAGTTTTTTTAATTATAAATGAAATATATAAATAATAAATTAAATGAATTAACAGAGTTATTGCTCTTTATTCTTGGTTTGCAATTAAATTTCAAGATTTCGACTTAATTCCTTGCAAGTAATCAATCTTGGGGTCATAGATATTATTTTAATTTCCTTTTTTGTATTAAATTTATAGAAACAATAATCACATGACGTAGAATTATTTTTATCATATGATCGATATAGACAACACCGGTAGTAAAGCATTGGTCAACTACTGGACCGAAGTGAATTATTGTAGAGTTTATTATATTAAATTATTGCAGTATGATAAGAGAATATAAATGTTAAATAAAAAATAAAAAAAGAAACAAAAAGTTTCATCACCAGTTGCTGACCAACTGGAATAATACTGGAAAATCATAGAATTAGTGTTCCATTAGTTTACCATTGACAAAAATGAATGTAAATTAACATTTTTTGATAAAATAAAAAGTAATATTTTTATTATGTATGTATGTACATAACATATTATGTAGCTAACTTGTAAATGGGTTTTAATTATTGAAATAAACGAATTTTTAAAAGGTTTAAAATAACTTACCGTCGCGCGTCGTACGCGTGCTTAGTAAAATGGCCGCCCGGATCAAAGTAAACAATTGTCGTTTCGTATTTTGTGTTCTTTATGGATGTAGATGGTGTGTATGCCGCTTTTAGTTACGATTATATGATTGGTTAAAGGACGGCAAGGCTACTAATTAAAAAAAAATGGCGGGAAATTCAAAAGGTGGTTAATATTTAGGTTTGAAGGTCAAAATGGTCTACTACTGGTACCTGGTGTGGGACTGGCGCACCCACCCTACTTATAAAACTGAATCGCTGAATGTGTTGCTAAGCGCAAATCTCGAGAGTGGCTGAACCGATTTTGCTAATTCTTTTTTTATAATATTCCTTGAGGTACGAGGATGGTTCTTACGGAGAGAAAAATTTAAAAAATTGCCTGAAAAAGTCTAAAACAACACTTCTATATTTCCATACAAAAGATCCGTAATAATACTTAAAAGTCAATTGGAACTTTAATACCATACCATAAGGTTTAAGTGTTAGTGGAGGGGTTCCGGGAAGGATAAGTATTTAAAAAAATTAAAAATTAAAGAATCGACTGTTAGGCGGTACGAAGTCCGCCGGGTCAGCTAGTAATATAATAAAAATGAATGTTGCTAAGCGTATAACTGGAGAATGGCTCGACCAATTCGGCAAACTTTTTTTTGTTTGTTTATTTCTTTTATTTAACAATTTATTATGATACATACAAAACTATATACATGTATAATATTATATTTGTGATGGAGATTCACGTATAATGGGTGTGCTTATCCCTATAAGAGATTTTTCTAGCACCCCAATTTTTGTTCCTTAAATGCCACGGAAGGTTTTTATACTAAAAAAAAAAAAATTAAAAAAATCGGTCAAGTGGAGTCGGACTCGCGCACGAAGGGTTCCGTACCATTGACTAGGTACATTGATTTTAATATCGGGCAAAAAGCGGCTAAAAAATCACTTGTGTATGAGAGCAAAAATAGGCAAAAATGACGTTTTTTGTATGGGAGCCCCCCTTTAATATTAATTTTATTTTAATTTTATTATTTATTAATAAAGTAAAAATAGAACTGAGTATTTTGTGAATATTTCAAGTGTCTACCTGTTGCCATTATTGATATCGAGCAAAAAAGGCAAGAAAATCGCGTTTGTTGTATGGGAGCCCCCCTTAAATATATGGGTATTTCTCCACTAAATGGAAAATCACTGTCCCAAGCTAATTTTATGTAATAAATCTTAATATTTCTCAGTTTTTTGTATCAATACCAATATAGTATTAGGTATTCTTGGCCCGCCACAGCTTATTTTGTAATTTAATAACGAAATATTCGAATAAATAAACCTCAAACGTCTCAAAACACAGTCCCCTGGTATGTCCCTTTTCCAGAATTACAAATCTTGTTACAAATATTTATTTTTTTGCCGTTGATAATTGAATAAAAAATATCCAAAAACATTAACAAAAACAGGAAGCATCTTTATACATCGCAATTATATTTTTAGAATAAAATTTTAATCAAGATATCTATGTGCGAATGCTGTCCTCAAATTATTAAAACAGTCCCCTGTTAAAATTTTAAACCGCGCTAAAGTAAAACACAGTTTTAGTGCAAAGCTTTTATATCGTGAAACGGAACGCAACTGGTGTGCAGTTCGTTCGTTTGTGTAGCTAAGTGGGCAGCCGCCATTTTGTTTAGTGCTACTACTGTGTCAGCTGTTGAACCACGCGTCGCGGCCGTTAGTGAAAACAGTCCCCTGGCAAGCATTTTCTTTATGATTTTAAGAGTTTTAATTACGACAATTTGATTAAAACAATTGATCATCTAGTATGTAGCCACATCTGTTTCGTTTATCCGAATGTTTTTAAATGATATTGTTTTATCGAGTATTAATGTAAAAATGACAGTCCCCTGGCCAACAGTCCCCTGTCATTTCATAACACACAACACACTGTTAGTACCGCAGGGGACTTTTTTCTTTGGTTTTGACCATTAAAAGTATCGTCCATTTTTAACCGACTTCCAAAAAAGGAGGAGGTTCTCAAATCGACTGTATTTTTTTTTATGTAGGTATGTTCGCTCAGAACTTTTGACTGGGTTGACCGATTTCGATCAATTTTGTTTTATTTGAAAGGTTTTGCGTGTCATGTGGTCCCATTTTAATTTAATTGAGATCTGACAAGTACTTTTAGAGTTATACCTAATAATGCGTATTTACTTGACTACTTTTTCGTCGACCTACGTTGTATTATACCGTATAACTTTTTACTCGGTGTACCGATTTTGATGATTCTTACTTTAATCGAAAGCTAATACTTGTCATGTAGTCTTGTTTAAATTAGATCGAGATCTGATTACAACTTTTTGAGTAATCTTTAATAGCGCGTATTTACCTGACTATTTTTTCGTCTTGTACGTTGTATTACTTGTCGATGTCATTGAAGTCGGTTTTTTTTTCGTTTGCGAGCAAACACAATTATAATGTAGGTATTATCTCAAAATGCTACCGATAAAAAAGCCACCCAAAAGAAGAACAAAAACTACAGCTGAGCGTTTAAGATATCAACGACTTAAACTGTCAAACACTGTCACGGTTTTGCAAAAAAATCGTCCATAACTCAAAAATGAAGAGGAAAATGCGTGGGCTTTTTTAAGATATATATTTAATTTACTATTGCCCTTCATTTTATTAACAAACATTCTCAACATTTAATAAAATTACTCTAGGACAGTCTTGTATGGACGAGTTTCCAAATAGCAGAGAAACACCCATATATTTTATTTTGTTTTTAGTATTTGTTGTTATAGCGGCAACAGAAATACATATTTTGTGAAAATTTCAAGTGTCTAGCTATCGCCGTTCTTGAGATACAGCCTGGTGACAGACGGACGGACGGACGGACAGCGAAGTCTTAGTAATAGGGTCCCGTTTTTACCCTTTGGGTACGGAACCCCAAAAAAGAAACAACACAATGAAGTCTGCTTAGGCAGCTAGTTTTAAATAAAACTAAACCAGTATTTTTAATATGACTGTTCAGTAAAGCTTTAGAAAGACGGACATCGATTTATGGGGTTTTGGGGGGACAGATTTAGATAGAAGGGGGTTACCCTCTGGAACCACTTCAAAATTAGCCAGTTAGCCGTTGGCTAAATAGGTTCACCGGTTAAATTAGCTAAGCCTATCGGTTAGCTACCTAAGTAACTTAGCTAACTTTTTTGCCGAGTTGACCGGTTAAATTGTACAGCCCTAGTTTATACCAAACTAGCAGTTGCCCGCGCCTTCGCTCGAGTAGAAGTTGATAATATTTACAAAGAGGCTAAACTAGTGTAAAATCATTATATAGGATTCCTATTATTTTTATTTTTGTGTTACCCACACATAAGGGAATTCGAAAATGTTTTTTATTATCATATCAAAATTTTCGACCCAGCGGGATTCGAACCCGCACCTTCCCGACAATCCGTGTCCGGTGCTCTAGCCGTTAAGCTATGGGCCTATACTCCGCGGAATCGAAAATCTTGATATGATTTTTATTCGGTTTTAAGCAACCGTGGTGCCATCTATAGCGAGACCTTTAAAGTACTTCACTATTCAAAGTTTCATATTACAATGAAAATCTTTTGACAAGAGACGACACTAAGCTATTTTTAATTCCTATTATTTTTATTTTTGTGTTACCCACACATAAGGGAATTCGAAAATGTTTTTTATTATCATATCAAAATTTTCGACCCAGCGGTTGCTTTTGTTGCTTCGGTTGCTTAAAACCGAATAAAAATCATATCAAGATTTTCGATTCCGCGGAGTATAGGCCCATAGCTTAACGGCTAGAGCACCGGACACGGATTGTCGGGAAGGTGCGGGTTCGAATCCCGCTGGGTCGAAAATTTTGATATGATAATAAAAAACATTTTCGAATTCCCTTATGTGTGGGTAACACAAAAATAAAAATAATAGGAATTAAAAATAGCTTAGTGTCGTCTCTTGTCAAAAGATTTTCATTGTAATATGAAACTTTGAATAGTGAAGTACTTTAAAGGTCTCGCTATAGATGGCACCACGGTTGCTTAAAACCGAATAAAAATCATATCAAGATTTTCGATTCCGCGGAGTATAGGCCCATAGCTTAACGGCTAGAGCACCGGACACGGATTGTCGGGAAGGTGCGGGTTCGAATCCCGCTGGGTCGAAAATTTTGATATGATAATAAAAAACATTATATAGGATGATTTTTTAAGCGTAGTTTTTTTAAAAATCAAATAAAACACTCAAAGATTTTTATGGAATTGTTCTAAGGCCCATTAACCAAAAATTAGACGTTGCAGTAGGTCATACGGCTTCAATTCTTGCAGAAGTTGAATTTTATTGGCTTTCAAACCCAAATCGACACGTAAAATTTTCCATGCGATTGAGTAACACATGCTCAATCGCTGAGAACGGCGAAAAATTGAATGCTACGACTGCAATATTCTCTTCGGTAAGCACTGTACGCATGCGACTCGCTAGTTTAATGTCCAACAAAGTAAATTTGGTGCTAAATTTGGTTATAACAGCACCAATTGTTGATTCACCAGGTCGATTATGACGACCATAATATGGTCGTAACAAACGATGTACATTTTTCACAGAGCACGAATTTTGATAATAACTTTCAGCAATTTGCAATCGTTGCTCGTTTGTAAGCTTTTTCATGATGAAATGGCAGAGTATACTGAAAACTTTTCACTTTGAAAGATGATGTTTGGACGCCATTACCAACCATTGCGGCCAACCTGAAAAACTTAACTCTTAAAAAATCACCCCTTATTACAACAATTTAGGACCTCTTTGTATACCACATTTATGGTTCCCCTTTAGTGCGCTAGAACTATCAGACTGCTCGCAGAGCTCGCTCTCGATTCATGGAACAGTCGCGCGAAGAACGTTCTTCCCTTAGGACCTTAGGTCTTTTCAACCCAATTTTAGGTACTTTCAATAATATTAACTAATGTCCTACAGAATTTCCGTAAACGCATGGAATACTTATTTCTGTTACATGCAATCAAAATTCTAGTAATAAAATATCATCCTGAAATCTGCTTCTGTTTAAAACAGGAAAATATTTAGGATATATTGAGGTGGAAAAATTAATCAAAGACTAGACTGATTATTTATTTTTTATCATTACCTAACCACGTCTAAGATTAAAGGTTCAAATAATATTTATAAAATAAAAAGCAGTCCAGAAATATAGGTTTGGCCAAAAACAAGTTGCACTTTCATACAAAATGTCGATTATTTTGATGCAAGTGATTTTTCCTCAATTTAAAAATTGCTGAAATACGTATTTGTGATCTAAAGAAATAATTTCAAGCTTCAAACTCCGGAAATGATGGACTTCCATACAAACATGTCCTTTTTTATTATATTTTATTTTTATTTGGGAAACACAATTTCATATTTCATTGTTATATTATAACTAATTACAATTGAAATCCGTAAAGTTTCCACTATAAGCTTTTCTACATACAACATCACTATAGCATTATAACATTGTACATGTATAGTTTATAAAAAAAAAACAAGAATAATTGAAAAAAAAGAAGTTAAATATGGTGTAAAAAGAAAAGATATTTTACCCATTTAATTTTAGAATTTTCACTGAAACAAGTGTTTACTCATTTTTAATCACTAGTCCAGAATTCACGATCACGATCACGGTTCAGCCTGTAATATCCCACTGTTGGGCATGGGCCTCTTCCCCATGTAGGAGAAGGATCAGAGCTTAATCCACCATGCTGCTCCAATGCGGGTTGGTGGATATATTCCCTACTATGAGTAACGATCGCTATCAGGTGTACATGATAATAACCGGGACCGACGGCTTAACGTGCTCTCCGAGGCACGGTAGGGAGACCCACAAGGACTGCACAAACACCCAGACCACGGCAAACATATGTATTGCCAATACAAATGTTGTCGTGTGCGGGGATCGAACCCGCAACCGCCCGCGCAACAGCCAATCGCAATCCAGTGCTGTGACCGCTGCGCCAACGCGGCGATTAGTAGACTATCCAACACATAATAAAATTTTCAAACCAGTACTTCCTGATATTAGTGCTTTTTAACAAACGATCTTCTAAGATATAATTTTGTCTTAAACTGTATCATTCATTTATTTCTCACACGTATGAAGCAAGCTAGCTTAAGGTGGGTTGAGTTATTAGAAAAAACTCCTGATTTTCATATATCTTTGTCTTCTGAAATTAGTAGTGTAAGTTTACCAAATTAATAAAATAAAATTTAATGCACAATTTTAACTGATTGGGTTAAAGAAACAATGCATACTATATTAATTTTTATTAATAAAATAACGCTATATGTTATTCACGCCACTAACATTTCTCGCTAATATATGGGCATGCTTTTTGTCTATTTATTAGGGTTTCTAGTTTCTCGACGGATTTTATTTTTATCAAAAGTTTATTTTTTTATAAAACAATGTTATTTTCAAGTTTTTGATTTTTTACAAGTTACACTGGTGAATGAGATCAAGTAAATCAAATAGTTAATTTTTAATTTCCATAAATTGCACTAAATAATGAACAAGTTAACATAACAACAAATAATAAATTAAAAAAAAACTGCTCTATATAAAAAGTAAACAGTAAGGTAGTACATACCTTTTTTACAATTCTTTGGTCCCTACCAGTTCAGAAATATAATTACAATTCTTTAATGAAATAAAATTAGTATAAAGGTTATTTAAGAAGCTTGATATTGATAAAACATTGCAGAATATAATGGTCGATTTACATCAGACGAGCGAATGCTCATTCTACCCCCACTACATCAAATTCTTATCATTTTTTTTTAGTGTAAACAGGCGTAGAGCATTCTTTCGTTGTTATATATGTTACAGTCAAAACTCTTAATCAGTCAAAAGCAGTTTTGACTGTAAAAAATCAGTCAAAAGTACTTTTGACTAGACAAGTTGGTCAAAAGTGGTTTTGACTAAAATAACAGTTAAAAGTACTTTTACCCAATGGAGCTGGTTAAAAGTACTTTTGACTAAATGATTCCGTCAAAAGTGGTTTTGACTGATTGTATCAGTCAAAACTCTTAAAAAGTAAGGTGGTCGCGGCATATTTTTGTCACAGAAACAATAAAAAAAAATAACCCTAACCTATCTAATTTCAATATTAGACTGTTTATCGGCATATTTTTGTCACAGAAACAAAAAAAAAATAACCCTAACCTATCTAATTTCAATATTAGACTGTTTATCGGCATATTTTTGTCACAGAAACAAAAAAAAAAATAACCCTAACCTATCTAATTTCAATATTAGACTGTTTATCGGCATATTTTTGTCACAGAAACAAAAAAAAATAACCCTAACCTATCTAATTTGCAGTTAAAACTAAACTAGTTAAGAGTTAATAGAGTTTAAGAGTTAATAGTGCTTTTGACTGACGCTTTTTTGCAGTCAAAACTACTTTTGACGGAGAGCGTCAGTCAAAAGTACTTTTAACCGCAAATTTGCAGTCAAAAGTACTAATAACCAATAATTTTCAGTCAAAACCACTTTTGACCAACTTGTCTAGTCAAAAGTACTTTTGACTGATTTCGCTAGTCAATAGTACTTTTGACTGATTAAGAGTTTTGACTGTGACATATATATGAATACGAGTGTTCGTTTACACATAAAAATCAAGAAAGAATGCTCTTGTTCTAGTTCTAGCTCTTTGTTCGTTTGGTCTAAATCCACCCTAAGATATTAAAAAAATCATTATAATTTTTTTCAGGTTCCGAAAACGAAATAGTCAAAAATTGTCGCCTAAGTAATTTAACACTGCATATGTATATAGAAGGTAATATATATTATATTTATTATTTTTTTATTACAAGCATTTTGACCTAAAATTAAATATAAACATTTTCTTCAGGTCTAGAAATAATTTAAATGAACAAAATGAGGTATACCTAGGTGCATTTGCACCACGTTATATTATGATAGAATGGTTATATGTTATAAGAGGATATAGCTGATGCCTCTTAGTCAGAGATTGGATGAACCTCTCGTTACGATTGAGGTGAGTATTATTTTGTTCAACAATTGCAGGTAAAAAATTATGTTTGTCAGTTACTATAGTATTTGCATGGTTTTGGCAGGTAGATTGCAGACTCCAGCACAATGCAACAGGCAGTCGATCCCCTTGCTACAACAAGCACTGTAAGATACAAAATTTTATATTTAATAACATATAATCTTAATAATTTTACTTACCATTCCATAGTTTATAAACTATTTTTAATTTTAATTTAAAATTTAATAGTTTCTAAAAGTCAATAATTCTAAAGTTTGTAATAGTTTGTAAGAGTAATAGTAAAGTTCATTACTATTGTAGCCGTCGGCGGAGCCTGTCAATGGCGCGTCCTCGGAGGACACACCACGCCGTCAAGGCCGGATGACTAATCAACTACAGTTCCTTCAAAAGAATGTTATAAAGGCAGTCTGGAAACATAAATTTGCATGGCCATTTCACCAACCGGTCGATGCAAAGAAATTGAACCTACCTGTGAGTAAAATTTTCTCATTGGTTTAAAGTAAGTAATATAAAATACCAAACTCTAATAATGTCTATGTGCTTGATTTAATATTTTTAGGATTACCACAAAATCATCAAAAAACCTATGGATTTAGGTACAATAAAAAAACGTCTCGAGTCAAACTACTACTATTCAGCTCAAGAATGTATTCAAGATTTCAATACTATGTTCACAAATTGCTACGTTTATAACAAACCTGGTGAAGATGTGGTTGTGATGGCTCAAACGTTAGAAAAATTATTTCTAAATCGGGTAAGATATTTTGTATTTATATTTTCATAATACATATTTGTTTAACTATCGAATAAGAACTAAGGGGACGTATATCGTACAGATAGCGCAAATGGACAAGGAGGAGAAGGAGATAGAGATGCCATCGAACAGCGGGAAAGGGGGAGTGAAGAAGCGTACTGGAGCGTCGAGCGGGGGTGTGGCGGCGAGTGCGGCGGGAGCGGGCGCGGGCGCGGCGCCGGGCGCCGGGGCGGCAGCGGGCGCGGCGCTGGGCGCGCGCGCCTCCGTCAAGCCGGCCGCGCCCGCGCCGCACCCGCCCGCCTTCGTGGGCTCCACCAACACCACCACCACGCCCACGCTCACCGCGCCCTCCGTCACCCCGCCCGCCACGCACACCGGACTGCCGCAACAGGTATACTTCTAAGGAAATGAAGTACTCTCATGTTAGATTACAGGCAGTCCTCGTACTTACGGAATGTTAGGTTCTCGAAATACGCGACGTAAATCGAAACGACGTAAGTCGAGACTAAATTTTTTCATATGTTTACATCTAAAACTCAAGGGTTAAGGTCCACACGGACTCAAAATTAAAAGAAAACTGCATTTGTAGCAGAGGATATAGGTACATACTTTATTATCAAAAGTAAGTTCTTAAATTAATTATATATGTACGACAAGTGAATTCTCCTATCCCGGAAATCGAAACAATTGACGTATGCTTGAGGAATAGTGTCAAAACATTGTCCGACGTAACTTGACTGCCTGTATATGGAAATAATCATTTGTTGTAAATTATTAATTAATATGTTTAATTATATTTTCATTTCAAAGTTAATAAAGTTAACAAACAAAACTTTTAATTGTGGTTTAAAGTCAGAATTTTAGTAAAATGCAAGTTTTATTAAATATATTATATGCCTATAATTACTATATATATATGCCTTTTAAACATAAATAAATTAATATTTTTTACTTTACTGCAGGTTGCGACTCAACCTTCAAATTTCCATGTATCACAAGCTGCTGCACAACCGGTATCTACAATACCAGCCGTTACATTATCACAAACCCAACCTGCCAAGGTAAATTTGTGAATATTGTTCAAAATATACTAAACTAGCCGACCTGTGCCCACTTCGTTGGGCGTTAAATATTTTTTGTGATGCAATAATATATAGTAAAGTTTTCATCTCACTCGCATTTCTCCGACTTGATTTATATATACTAATATTTTTCACTGAATTTTTTGTTTAATAACAATAAAATATAGCCTATGTCACTCCTGAATAGTGTAGCTTTCTGCTAGTGAAAGAATTTTCATGATCGGATTAGTATTTGCGAAGATTACCCCCTACAAACAAACAAAGTTTGCAACTTTACCTCTTTATAATCTTAATATATATAAATCTAGTGTCACAATGTTTGTCCTCAATGGACTCCTAAACCACTTAACCGATTTTAATCAAATTTGCACACCGTGTGCAGTTTGATCCAACTTGAAAGATAGGCTATATTTTATTTATTATATTTAAAAAAAAAGACGGTACGAAGTTCGCCAGGTCAGCTAGTATTAGTATAGATATGACACCAAAGTAGTTTTATATTAATCAATTTTTTTTATAGGTTAAAAAAGGAGTTAAAAGAAAAGCTGATACCACGACGCCTATGGGTAGTTCATTTGAAGGTGGCTATACGACTCCTACCATTGAGCAACAGAGTGGACCTAAACCTGCCAAAATTTCTACTAGAAGAGAAAGTGGAAGACAGAAAAAAGTAAGCTATTTGTACTAAAACAAAAATAAAATATTTTATAAAAATAAGAACAACATTATATAAAAGGTGTTCCTCACAGTTTGTCTCTGTTATAAACATTTCATTTAATCGGTATTTACCACGATTCCTGTTATTTCGGCGACGTTACAGATGACACGATCACGGGACGTCTTGTTTAATAGGGATAGAAGCTTACTTTGAAGTTTATCCAATATTTATTTGTCACAATCGAGTGACTTCCGGGCGTGTAATACCAACACGAACGTCTAGTATCGATATTATGTATGTGTGTGGTGTAAAAGTATGAACAGAGGCGTCTCGTCGACAGGCGGGCCGGGTGGGGGACGACGGGTTCAAGATGGGCGGGCTGTCGCCGGGCGTGGGCGCGGCGGGCGCGTCGCACCACGCCGCGCTCACGCCGCAGATGGCCAAGAGCAAGGAGAAGCTCTCCGACGCGCTCAAGAGCTGCAACGAGATCCTGAAGGAGCTCTTCTCCAAGAAACACTCGGTGAGTTGCACTGCTAATATGTGACATTCGGCTCACGAGGTGAGAGTAGGCTATTGTTTAACAAATATAATGAGTGTGCTTTAAAAGTAAGTAATATTAAATTTCTTTATTTACATTTTATTACAAAATGCATCAACAGTCCATAATGGGCACAATGATTTTATGACTTTCAATCACTTCATTGAAAGTCACAAAACCATCAATCAATGAATGAAAATGCGTGCAAGATTGACTCATTTGGGAGAATTTCCAAAGATTTTCCTATAAAAAGATACTAAAAATACTAAAGAATATACAATTTTATAAATCAACCACTTTAATTCGCAAGTCATACATGTATTAACTCACACAGTAACTCAGTTTAGTTGTGTAGATAACGTTGTAAGGTCAATTTATACACTCATTTTTGAGCATTTTATTATATCGATATTGGGAACTGACATTGTACAATATTTAACAGGGTTATGCGTGGCCGTTTTATAAACCGGTCGATGCCGAGTTACTCGGTTTGCACGACTATTTTGATATTATTAAAAAACCTATGGACCTCGGGACCGTAAAACAGAAAATGGACAATAGAGCTTATAAGACGGCAGCAGAGTTCGCAGCGGATGTACGGCTAATATTCACAAATTGCTACAAATATAACCCTCCTGATCACGACGTTGTTGCAATGGCCCGAAAATTGCAAGACGTCTTCGAAATGAGGTAGGTGATCAAGTTAATAACTAATTAAACTAAGATACATACACAAAAAATTAAGTGTTAAAATATTTTACATAATATGTATGAGTACATTGTCTTATTAGAGAATAATTATGTTATAAGGTATGCCAAGATTCCTGATGAACCAAGTCATGTTGGAGTACCTCACATGGATAAAGGAAGTTCGGCTTCTAGTTCAGAATCAGGGTCCGAATCAGACTCGGAATCTGACGATTCAGAGGAAGAACGAAACAACAAAGTTAAACTACTAGAAAAAGAACTCCTCGCACTTCAGGAGAAAATGCGAAAGCTTGTCGAAGAGTCTAATACTAAGAAGAAAGCCAAAAAGAAAATGAAAGATAAACAGAAAAAGACCGTAGCAAATAGTGCCATCCCTAAAGCCAATGCTGTTGCAGGATATAGTGCAAAAGCAAACAATATAGGTGAAAATTTGGGTGAGTCCTTGTTATTTGTATTTTTTTTTAATCTGTAAAATATCCATTACTAGAGTTATAGTTTCTTCATTTTTTTAGTAAGTCAAACCATTGTGCTATAAATAGTATTTTAAAATATTTTCATTTTTTGAAAATAGTTTTTAGAATATTACTCTTTATACTCAAATAATTGGTCACGATCGAAAGAGAAAGTGAGGTACGTAATGAATAATGAATAAAGTTGCACCAGTCACATAATGATGACATCACTTCAGCCTATCGCAGAAAACCACTGCTGGACATAGTCCTCCACAAGCTCGCGCCAAAAATGGCGTGAACCATGGTGATAGTGGAACTGTGTTCGTAAGAGGCGACCAACGGATTAGTCTCCTCTTACGACACCCACGGGAAGAGAGGGGGTGGCTATATTTTTTTTGCACCAGTACAATAAGATAAATCACTTATTAGAAAAGTTTACACTATGTTCTAACTACTTACTAATTTTTATATTTTAGCTAAGTTTTTACATACAAGACTACATACAACTCATTATTACACATTTACAATTGCGATTTACTACGAATTTGACTACGAAATTACTATTGAGCATGCTCAATGAAAAATTGACATATGAAAAATGAGAGTAGCAATCAGTATTAGACGTATTAGTAGTGAACGTTTCGTACATTTTGGCAGCGGTGGGCGGCGTCCGCGGCAAGACCGGCAGCAAGCGCGGCTTAGGCGCGGCGGGCGGCGGGCCGGCGGGCGGCGCGGGCAAGGCGGCGGCGCGCGCGCCCGCCAAGAAGAAGAGCTCCACGCCCACCGCCGCGCCGCCGCACCACGCGCCCGCGCACCACGCGCACCACGCGCACCACGCGCACCACGCGCACGCCGACACCGACGACGAGGACCTCGCCAAGCCCATGTCCTACGACGAGAAGCGCCAGCTCTCGCTCGACATCAACAAGCTGCCCGGTCAGTGCGCTCTTTATCCTAACCCATTACTTCGACGTTGCGATTCTACTGTTGTAATCGTTTTGTTATTTTCTCTTTGAGATTTACTTACACTACTTTTGATTTTTGACTCGAGAATACCGGGATTACTTAAATCGGTTTCTTTGGTGTGGATAAAGTACGAGACTCATTTCTTTGTACGTGTTGTGTGAATATATTCTTACTATACCCCGTCCGGCCATTTATTGTCTTTTTGACACTTCAAGAAATTTTGACACTAATGACAGCATCACACGTTATTTATTCGATTTGAAATAATAATCGATTTTATTTATGAAGAACTTTCAATCGATTTAATGAAATACATTTAGTTATTTATTTGTTTATTAGGTTTTTAAATTATAAATGAAATATATAAATAATAAATAAATGAATGAACAGAGTTATTGCTCTTTACTCTTGGTTTGAAATTAAATTTCAAGATTTCGACTTAATTCCTTGCAAATAAATAATCAATCTTGGAGTCATAGATAGGTACTATTTTTACTAAATTTATAGAAACAATAATCACATGACGTAAAATTGTTTTTATCATAATATGATTGATTTATTATTGCTTTAATATTTCAAGAACTGTTTCATAGTCTGTGGTTGTTTGTTATGCACAGGGTACTTCACTCAATCAATCAAATCGTCAATAAAGTATGACATTATAGTAGAATTTTTAGTACATTATTCCAAAGAAAAAAAAAACAATTGTAATTTATAGGCGTAAACTGTCAAAAAGATAATAAATGGGCGGACGGGGTATAGGACAAGTATCGCTTTGTTATCACTATTGACGTATTGATTTGTTTTTATTTAGGCGATAAGCTTGGCAAAGTAGTACACATTATTCAAAGCAGAGAGCCTTCGCTGCGAGATTCAAATCCGGATGAAATTGAAATTGATTTCGAAACGTTAAAACCATCTACGCTTAGAGAGTTAGAAAACTATGTGGCATCATGTCTTCGAAAGAAAACACGTATGTATTTCAATCATAATAAATACTTACTGGTAAAATGAATCTATTAAGATTTTTTAAGCAAGGGAGTGGAAATACAAACTATGAATAATTTCAGATCGAAAAGTATCTGGTAAATCTAAAGACGAGCAGATGGCTGAAAAGAAGCAGGAATTAGAAAAAAGATTACAGGATGTATCAGGCCAATTAGGAAGTAATAAAAAGCAACAACCTAAAAAAGGTAATTAAAAAAATATATATATTATGTTGTATATGTAAGTACGGCACTGCAGGAAATATGTTGTTCAAAATTTGGAGGAGTCCGAATGGGGAGGTGGTACCTCAACTTTTACAGAACAATTAAATAATACTGGTCTCAAGTAGTGTTGTGTTTCAGTGATGAATAAGGTAGTAAAATCTCTTGGGGAGACAATTTCTTACTTGTTTAATATTTTGTAGTATGTAACAGGGATAGCAAATCTTTATTGCATAGAATTCTTGTATAAAAGTAGTAATATGAATTTCATATGAAATTTCTGGAATCTTTAAGATATCATCGACTTATCGAGGCATTATCCTCCTGATCATTAAACTATGATGAATTTAGCTGTAACTCTACACCTAATAACGATAGAAGTATCGTTTAATAAAATAATAATGCATACCCTGATATTCGAAGTTCTCTTGGCGCACTACACTATATGTATGTTACTTCAGAGGGCGGCAAGGAGGGGCTCGGCGGCGGCATGTCGTCGTCGTCCAGCTCGTCCGACTCGTCCAACTCGTCGTCCAGCACCGACACCAGCTCGTCGGACAGCAGCGACAGCGAAGCAGGTTAGACCGCGGCGCCTTATTGCCTTGCAGCTAACGACTTAGACTTACGTTTTAATGTTACGTGCATTTAATTAAGATATGTCACGTTGCGATCGACGTTTTCGAAATGCTTGAGATCTATGATTAGTTTTAGGTTAGATCCGATTGTTCATGTCTTATAATTGAATCTGAGAGGTTTTCACCTTTGCCAGTATTTTTTTTAATGTGACTTATTGCCGTACTACGTGTATGTGAGACGAGTCGATACAGTTTTTATTTAATATTCTAGTCTGAAAATGTCAGTGATGGAATGAATGGGAGTGTCCACGATGCCCGGAACGCCGACCAGATAGTGAACATTTTAAAGACAAATTAGTTTTTAATGAGACCTACGTGTGTCAAGTCCTTTATATTATGATGGATAATACATTTTATTTATTGACATTTCATCTTTATTGTCGGGTTGCTCGTACTATTCGGTTAAAGTTGTAACCGACGTCATATTTATCCTAACTATAAAAGCAACTAATATTTGACCAAAGCTAAAGTGAACTATAACGTTGTAAAAAACATTTTTGATAATAACTTATTTACTGCCATAGCCGCCAAAATGTTTTTCCCTTCTCATTCCCATGATTTTATTTATCGCTTTTTGTTTCCTTCTATCCATCCTTTTACTGATTGTTTATGCCAGTGTTTTTCAACCTGTGGGTCGCGACCCCCTGGGGGGTCGCGAAGCTGTCGTAGGGGGGTCGTCAGAGGTCGAGAGAACTTTAGTAAAAAACAATAAAGAATAAAAAGTTTGATTTATTTAAGTAAGAGAATTTTAACAAAAGGATATACTCGAACATTTTTATGTTAGTACAAACAAATTAACAAGAAATAAAATCCTAATACTCATGTTATTGCGAAGGTTGTACTTGTTTTTAACCGACATCCAAAAAAGGAGGAGGTTCTCAATTCCGTTGTATTTTTTTTTTATGTATGTTAGCTCAGAACTTTTGACTGGGTGGACCGATTTCGATCAATTTTGTTTTAATTGAAAGGTGTTGCATGTCATGTGGTCCCATTTTAATTTAATTGAGATCTGACAAGTACTTTTAAAGTTATATCTAATAATGCTTATTTACGTGACTACTTTTTCGTCGACCTACGTTATATTATACCGCATAACTTTTTACTCGGTATACCGATTTCGATGATTCTTACTTTAATCGAAAGCTAATACTTGTCTTGTAGTCTTGTTTAAATTAGATCGAAAACTGATTACAACTTTTTGAGTAATCTTTAATAGTGCGTATTAACTTGACTATTTTTTCGTCTTATTACGTTGTATTACTTGTCGATGTAATTGAAGTCGGTTTTTTTTCGTTTGCGAGCAAACACAATTATTGTAAAGCCATGTACTTTGTCTTTTGCACTGATGACATTTTCATCTCGCCCTATACACATACATACATGATAACAAATTGCGTGCGTACAAAGTACACATATCAGATGTGAACCTTCTTTGGAAAACTAATGAAAAAAACGAATTTAAAATTCAAAAAAGTAGTTGAAAAAAAATCAAAAAGCCAACGTCGCGGTGTTCCCAGGTGGTCACCCATCCAAGTACTGACCGTCATGACGCTGCCGCGTTACCGGTTGCTCAAATTATACCTCTCATGTGCCTACAGAAGTTTCACTTCAAAAAGCGAAGGGTCGGGGGTCGCGTAATATTTTTTCATACCAAGGGGTATGAAAAAATATTATGCGATAATCATAATCATGAAAGAGGTTGAAAAACACTGGTTTATGCTATGTACCAAATTTTTGAAATAAATAAATATTATTATTATTTATCCATTTTTATATACTTTATAAACCTGAAATTATTCATGGATTGATAATATAACGTTACTAAGCAACAACATGTGAAAAAAACAATGTTAGAAAATAGAAATTATTTTTTAAAAATGCCTTGATTTTTTACCCGTATACATCTTATTATTACAAAGAAATCGTAATCGCTCTCAGAACTCGCAGCCGACTATTTAAACAGTTTTAATTATATATTATATAATATATAATCTATCTATATATTATAATACGTGAAGCAAAAACTTTGTACCCCTTTTTACGGAAAATGCGCGTACGGAGGAGTATGAAATTTCGCACACTTATAGTTTATATAGAGGAGTGTAGTATGCTAATATTTTTTAAAAATAATACATAAAATATACATTAAATTAATAAAAAAAAGCATTACACACACCACCATGTATTTGACACACACACGCATATTATACTATTTTGTTGATTGTCAGTCTGTATTCAAAGTGAAAAAATTTAAAAAGGTTCTTTATTTTCATTATTTTTTTGGTTTTTTTGAAGTGAAACTTCTTTAGGCGCATGAGGGGTAAAATTTGAGCGATCACGCTACAACAACGCGTGACGCGGTCAGTTCTTGGATGGGTGACTGCCTGGGAACACCGCGTGACGTTGGCTTTTTGTTTTTGTTTTTTTTTTCACTTAGTTTTTTTGTATCTTAAAACCGGTTTTTTTGAAAAAAAAATGTACTAGGGATCCCTAACTAATACTGTTGCCTTTTCAAATTAATAAAATAATTGAATGTAATTCAAACTAAGTAGCGGTTTTGTTTACTTTGGATAACAATAGGCAATGACATTATATTTTTGTAAAATTTAAAAAAATTGAAAAAGGTACCTCATAAAAACAAAAACAATAAACAATTAAGTAAACGCACGCAATTAAAAATAATAAACAAACAATTTTCAAAAATATCGAATGAGAGTCGAAGCGCGTATCGTAGCAAAGATGCTATCGGTAGTGAGCGCGCAAGGCGAGTGCGGGACGCGGCGCGGGGACTCGGGACGGGGGTCGCATTCCAGCGGAGTCTCAAGTATCGCGTCCGAGTAGTACAACAGCTATGTCCACACTGTGCCTTTTCATCTTCAACTTTCGCCGTCACCTTTCTATTCAACTTTCGTTGACACATTCAATATTGAATGCGTCAACGAACGCGACGCTAACGTAGTCATTTCGATTCTGTCAGTGTTCAAAACATGAGCGACGAGAACATTTTGCTTGGTGGAATATGTGCGGCTTACTTAGTCATAAGAAAATCCAGAAAAAAAAGAACAAAGCGAAAGTTTTGGATACGAAGCTATTATAATAATAAAAGTTGTGGAAAGCTTCTGTAATCCTCTATAAATCTCAAAGTAATATTTTTTTCTTCGTCCGCCATCTTGATGTTGAACGCTTTGTTGCACAGAAATCCACTAGACGCGGGTAACACGTTTCGTAGCGCGCGCTATGCTTTCAACTGTCAATAACGCATGCGTCAAGGGCATGCCTCACGTGCGCTGTTGACTGCGCTGTGACGCATGCCCTTGATGAACGAAAAAAGGCACAGTGTGGACATAGCTAACGCGCGCTCTTCAACTATAACCGCAAGTCGAGCAACCCTCAAGCTATACAGTACCCTTGGAGTGGTTTATAGTTTGGGCAATATATGAATGCTTACCAAAGTGAAAGAGTAGAATGGAATGATTGTTGAATGCTGTTTTGTGTCAAATAAGATAATGAAATAAATGATCAAATAATTTTATCACTATAAACGATCATTATTATATGTTCTGACTACTTATATTGTTATGACAATCTTTAGGCGAAATCACCTCGCAATATTTTTTAAATTCAAATGAAGTACTTATTACTTTGAAGTGTAGAGATTTAGATGCGTGCATGAGATTGCGTGCGTGCGTGCGTGGCAGACCTTGTTCTGTATGATGTTTTTATTACTGTGATATTGGAAAGAGGTAACTCTTTATTATTTATCAGACAGTCGTTGAGATCCAAAATTATAAAGCATATTAAGAAATGTTGGTAAAGGCACAAAACAGTTAGTCATTGGTAAGGAGAAGAAGCCAGCTTTGGTGTTTGCTGACACTCGTAACTGGTGCCGGTAAGAGATATTTTTATTTGGTTTGCTTTCATAAACCAATAGGAAATACCTTTTCACAATAATATTTTTAACTATATCATGTCCTCAAGTGCGAAGCTATTTCATTTGCATTTTTAAAAATTTGAATATCTCGGAATAAATATTTATTGGAAACTTCAGATCTCACGGTTACTAATCGCTTTAGTGTGGAATTGATAAGAATAAAACTTACGTTGCGGAGGCGGACGACGCCGGAGGACCAGCCTGCCACGGTATGCAAACAATTGTGTAAGGACGGACACACTTAGCAAGCAAATTTTTATCTTACACCCCTCTCTAGTAGCGCGAGGATATATGGTAGAGACATGTTGTAGTTAAAAAATTAATTCTTGAAAAGGTATGGTTTATTGGTTGAACGCTTGTTACTCAATGCTTGCTCCCAAATTTACCGTGACGTGTGATATAAAAGTAATCTCAGAAAAACTACCCAAAGCTGGCCTCCTTCCTTCCACAAATTGTTTGCAAACTTGTATACTACTATATAAATATGTGTTGACTATAACTTAAATGATAAACAAAACTAGGCCTGACAGCTGTAGATTCTTTCAGTTCTTTGTTTATTTTATATGGCTATATATTAAAATGTTTTGTATGTAGTTTGCTTTCCTGGCCACAAAATTGTATTTGTGCTATATCCAATTGAAGGAGGGAGGAAAATGTGCAATAATTGGCATGTGTCACCACTGTTGCCAGAAAGAAAGCAATTAAGCAGAAAATCATCTGGAGATTGAGTTCAATTTTTTAGTATTCCAGTCAACAGATTAAACTTACTTTCATGGACACATTAAGAATATTGCATCTAAACATCAAACTAAGGGCTTCTTAGTTATTACTTTGTCGATTAAAATTGTGTAGACTTTCTGCTAAGTCTAAAATTGCAGAAATTGATGACTGCAACTGGAACTTTGTATAATATAATTATATTACTAGTATGTATGTTAAATTTTACTTTAAATTAGCTTAATTGATAAATATAATTTTAGGAGAATAGGTCTTATAAAAAATAAATATATATAAATAGCATTTTTAGATTACTGAAATATTTCAATTTAGTTTTATTTATTTTTTATACATACAAGATAAACTTGCTTCACTAAATTTACAATGTGAATTTGAATGTTACTAAAATATATACAAGACTTACCATTACTTTTTGCAAGGGTGTTTGACCTAAAATTAATGGTACATTATGTTATATAAGTAACATCGTATTTGTGACCTCACAAAGTGTGATTTTGAGTTGGTCTTGATAATTTTAGCTAAATATCTATCATTGTTTAAAAGCAGTTTTAAAAGATTTTATAATATTTATTTTATATGATATTATTTAAAATACCTGCTTCATTGTAAGACTAATACAATTTCGGCTAACAGTATTTTAATGTAAGTTATTTAAAGATAAAAGAGAATCGACAATTGTACATTCCTAACGATTTTTTTTTTAAATAGGAAAAATGTGTTAAAGTAAAGCATTAGGATTTCACACAAGTACAATTTTTTTTATTGTTTAGAAGTAATATCAATGTCAATGGAAATTTACGAAGCCGAATAATATTATTTATTTCTGGTTCTGACTTGTTTGAAATCATTTTCTTTATCCTTGTATTAAATAATACATGGTTGATATATCAAAAACGATAAATATATATAACAAAACATTTTCGCTTCTTTTTTTTATTTAAATCATAAAATTATGTATTGTTTGAAATCCTCGCTTCTAGGGCCAACGAACAAAGTAGTCCATTATGTACTCGTTAGCTTTTGGCAAATAAGTTTATGGAGATTATAAATATCAAATGTTAAACGTCTGAACTTTGATATTAATTTGTTAAAAAAAATGATGTTTTTGATTACTTAAATAAATGGTACAACTGAATAGTACTGCGCGTTGATTAATTTTGATGTAGATTTTTGATGTGTGTAAGCAAACACCATGTGTAAATTTTAGATAAGTTTTATTTAATCAACCCTCATGTCTCTACATTGATTAGATTATAAGAGTGAGCGGTAAATTATAAACTTTGTATATATTTCAATAAAATACAAAAATTTAAGTAAAACTTTTAAGTAACATATTTTGAATTTTATTTTCTTCCCTGAGATCTGAAGTTTCAATTTTTGCGTGCGTGTTAACGTATTCCCTTCTAGATAGTGTTTTAAATATAACCTTCTTTTTGATATCTACAGGCACTACTTATATGTCGACAAGCACTAAAAAACTTATCAAGAATATCTCATAAGTTATAATCTATTTTAAATGCGATACATAAGTTGGCAAAATGTGTTGAACGTTTTATGTCACAAAGCAAAAATATTTATTAAAATTACATATTATATTGTTATATAATAATTAAAACTAAATTGTAGTGTGATAAATTTTGTTAAAAGGTGAATATTTTTTTTTTATTTTTTTTAGTATTATTTTGCATTGTCATACTTGCAAATAATTAAAATTAATGAAAAAAAAAAATTACACAAAGAATTGTTTTTGAAGGTGGTTGAAATACGTTTCCCTTGTTATTTTTTTAATATAACAGAAACGTCACATTTGGGACTTAACAATAATTATAAGAATATACTTACGTACATGAAAAATTTGGCATTCACGGTCAAAACTATTCAATGATAGAAACCTTAAGAGACTAAATTCAATATACACCATCAAAGATTTTCAAAAGTTAAATGTAAAGGAATTTGAAGCTTAGGTTACAATATGAGTCACTGGAAGCTAAACGATAACGTAAGTAGGTGATATGTCTATTATATACTATAAAAAAATTATATATGACAACTAAACCGTTTTTCGTCAAATAATTTTCGATCATTGCAGGTACGAGTGCCGGAAAACCTTCCAAGAAGAAAGTCAAGAAGCAGGCTCAACACGTTCCCTCGCAAACCGTAAATATCACTCGCACAGATATAGTTAACTAATAGAAAGCGACCGAGACTCACGCGAGCGTCACGAATGAAATTTCAGAAGCAGGCCCCGCCCGTAGTGGCGCCGGTGGTCGCGCCGCCCGCGGTCGCCGAGCCGCCGCGCGCCGAGCCCGCGCCCCCGGCGCCCGCGCCGCCGCCCGCGCCCGAGCTGAAGCCGCCGCCCGCGCCCGCGCCCGCCGCGCCCGTCCCCGTCCCCGCCGCGCCCGTCCCCGTCCCCGCCGCGCCCGTCCCCGTCCCCGCCGCGCCCGCGCCCGACCCCGGCGCCCCGCAGCCGAGGGACGCGGACGCTCTCAAGCCGTCGGTGAAGACCGAGCCGCGGAACGGTCTCGACAAGGTGGACGCTTCTCAGTACATCGATCCCCTCGAGCGCTCGCTGGCCAGCCTGGAGCGGAGCCTGCAGGCGGACGTGCCGATGGACGTGAGCGTCGGCTCATCCGAGTCGTCGATGCGGCTCGAAGAGTTCGCGCTCCCGAAGCCGTCGATCGTCCCCGATGCGGTGCACCACAATTTGATGGCTCAACTCGGAGGTCTTACCGGGGGCGACGTGACACACGTCTCCGAGCAGATCAAGAACGAGCTGTACCCTTCGCCCCATAACGGATTCGTAGAAAAGAGTACGCCGCTCGAGCGCGAGATGCTTAGGCCCGATATGAATCCTAACATACCGTGTCTGACGACTGCACCTCCGGTTTCTTCTTTGTTCGACCGCGCGTACTCTGCGCCTCCTACGCACCCCGTTTCGGCACAATCACACCTCAACATCCCGAACGCTCAAAATTTAATACCACCGGTGGTCAAAAAAGAGGAAGTAAAACCACTGTTGACCCCAAAACCCATCGAAGATTTAATGGGAGTACCAAACATAGTTAGCAACAGTATGACGGATAGAGTCAAGTACGAGCTGGATAAAAAAGTAGAAGATAATAAAAATTCTAATTTTGCCCAAGCTTTTAAACTTAAACAAGAGCAAAATTTGAAGAATGCTAGTTCTTGGTCGTCTTTGGCTCAAGCAGGAAGTCCACAAAATGTACCAAATATAGGTATCAATAATCAAATAAAACAAAAACCGGTCATGGATAGTTTTCAAGTATGTTATTAATTTTTATGCTTTTTATTTAATTTGAGCGAAATATACCCTTTGTTTTAACACACATTTTTTTGTCATGACAGGCTTTTAAAAAACAAGCTCGCGAAAAGATTGATCGACAAAGAGCCTTGATAGAACAACAAGAGTTAAGGAGGAAAGAACAAGCGGAAAGAGAAAGACAGCGTCAGGAAACAGAGAGGCGGCATCCCGAAGATGATAAAATGAGGTAATTATTATTATTACAAACTCCACTGACGACTTGGTTAAATTTGAATATAATAGTAATTGAGGACTGTGATATGTATATTCTCTACCAATACTGTATGTGCTGAAATTTGATTAAAGACAGTTGAATTTTAATTTAGCTAAAAAAATATGTGTGTGGATTAGACATATTGCATGTTACTGGACGAAAAAACAAATTATCAAATTGACCTAAACAATTTCGCACTCGCATGACGCCGAGCTTAATAAATTAAGTCACCACTGTGCATTGTAATTCAGTTAATATTTTACCTTTCTTACAATCGGATGCGCTCATTAACATTTCTAACATTTAACATTAACATAACATTTAAGAATAAACGTTACAATGAAACAACTTTTTCGGATTTTGACGCGGTTTGCAGCAACCATGGTCACGGGAGGATTGGACTGGAGGAGATTGCTGTAAAGTATTCGAAACGTCGGGCATCTAAAAAACTTAATAAACCGCGATAAAATCCAAAAAAGTCGTTTCTTTTTAATGAGTAAATTCGCGTAAACATTAGAGAACAATATGTTAATAACTTTTTGAAGCCATATAGCCTAGTAATTTATCTTCAAACTATCTCAGTAAGGCCCAGTTTCATCAGTTGTGGACAGTGTTGCCAGAGGGATCTATTAAACGCCAAAATGGCTATCTTTCTTACCGAGCGGCGATAGTATTTTGTCCGTTGGCTACCTGTAGCCGTAGCTGTAGCTATCTTTTTTTTTTTTTCGTCGGAAATATTAAATTACCTACTTATTATTATGTAGAAAAAAAAATTAAAATTTCCCGCTTCAGCTATCTCAGCGCAATGACGGGGATACAATCGGTTACATTCGCACTAAGGCCAGGCTACTTAGGATAACAAAGTCTGGCAACACTGGTTGTGGATAAAGTTTAATCTTGCATTAGGATCAGTTTCTTGTTAATTAATGAACTACAACTTTTATTTCATAAGTATAGTGGATTTCGATGGTGAAAAAGAATTCAAACATCAAAAACTTTGACCAGTAGTATACCGTCATCCGTGAAATAGCGTAATCCACGACCACGGTCACGGTACGGTCATAGGCCTCCAACGCGGCCGATACGATCGGGGTGTAATGGGTGGTTAACAGCTGATCACTGTGCAGGGTGGGGGTGAGCGCGCGCAAGGCGGAGAGCGCGGAGGTGTCGCCGCCGTGCGTGTCGCCCGTGGCGCGCGGCTCGCCGCCCGCCGCGCCCGCCGCGCCGCCCGCGCCCGCCGCGCCCGACAAGCCGCCCGCCTCCGAGCGCGACCGCCTGCGCCAGCGCGAGCAGGAGCGCCGCCGCCGGGAAGCGGTAACTCTCTTCTCTATATCTCATATTGATTATATTGATTACACGCACTTTGTGCCCTCAGACTTTTACTGAGGTTAGGGCACAGCAGGAAATTTCCTGCTCAAAAAATAGAGCAACCCGACTGGGGTAGTACTTCGGTCCTCGACCTTACAGAAGAGCACAGCTAAATAACACTGCTTTCAAGCAGTATCGTGTTCCTGTTGGTGAGTAAGCTGACCAGAGCTCCTGGGGGGAATCGGGGTAGGGTCGGCAACGTGCTTGCGATACTTCTGGTGTTGCAGGCGTCTATAGGCTATGGTAATTACTTACCGTCAGGTGAGCCGTACGCTTGTTTGCCGACTTAGTAATAAAAAAAAAAGAAAGAAAGACTAATATATATACACACATACATTATGAACGAGCTCAAATTCCGAGGTCATTTGGAAAATTATGCCATGCTGGCTGCTAAAAATCTTAAGGTACTGAATAAGGCCAGACGATGTTTCGTATTGGGACATTAGCTATGTCCACACTGTGCCTTTTCATCTTCAACTTTCGTCGTAACCTTTCTATTCAACTTTCGTTGACACATTCAATATTGAATGCGTCAACGAACGCGACGCTAACGTAGTCATTTCGATTCTGTCAGTGTTCAAAACATGAGCGACGAGAACATTTATTTATATATATATATTTTTATGATATAATATGTTTTTAATTATATATATATATTAGCTACAAAAACATTTTTTTCAAAATATTTTTGTAGCTAAAACTTGTAATGCATCGTTCCTTTTTATTTAATTAGTGTATAGCTTACTATTCTGATCCCAAAGTTGTGGAAAGCTTCTGTATTCCTCTATAAATCTCAAAGTAATATTTTTTTTTCGTCCGCAATCTTGATGTTGAACGCTTTGTTGCACAGAAATCCACTAGACGCGGGTAACACGTTTCGTAGCGCGCGCTATGCTTTCAACTGTCAAAAACGCATGCGTCAAGGGCATGCCTCACGTGCGCTGTTGACTGCGCTGTGACGCATGCCCTTGATGAACGAAAAAAGGCACAGTGTGGACATAGCTATTGATTTCTTCTTCGCAGATTCGTCCCTATGTGGATTACTATTCGCACCTTTGCAGGTGTCCTCTAATATAAACTCCAACTTCTAGACTCTACTAAAGACGGGCAGTTCGTAATGTCATTTATAACCTCCATAGAAACGTTTATTCTACAGGAGTTTTACAATCTATACAATGGAGAGTTTACTGATCGTTAAAATAGTTCCACCGTCATGTTGTTACCATCGCAGCCTTTTCTTCAGGACCCATTTATTAATCTCATCACTTGGATACCTTGTTTTCATCTCTAGTTTGCTTTAGTATGAATTGTGTAATTAAACTAAAATTCCCGAAAAAACTGGGGTTCAAATTTGATTTCCCGGTTCTTCTTGACAGTAAAAAACCAGGAAATCTCTATTCTTACAGTACCGGGATTTCTCAGTTCTGCACCCAATACCAATAATAAAATTATACGACTTGAGAAACTTGTAAATACGTTGGTCACTTATTTGCCTTAAACTGTTTTTTAATTGTTAAATAATTTCTCACGTCAAGAAATCTGTGCTTTGTTACTGAGAAATGTTTAGATATGATTTTAGATACTCCATTGCTGTTTTTTGGGAGAAGATTTATGTTAAAAACAATGCTTTCAACCATCTTCTATCCAATGACTATGATAATATGTACTACATCTCCTATCTATGTTTAAAATATTGCAGCTCCCATATTTTTTTAATCAAACATGCTGTAAATCTTCTACTAAATAGAAATACATTATTTAAATCTGCAAAATCTTTTCCAGCTTATTGCCAATAACTTACTTGATAATAATTATTTATTTGTTGATGCTAATGTAAAAAAGGTGTGTTGACAATAACAAACCAATAACACTATGCCTACTGATTCATAATTAAATTTAAATATTTGTGTTTTAGATGGCTGGCCAGATAGATATGAATATGCAGAGCGACTTGATGGCAGCGTTTGAAGAATCGTTGTAATTCACAATGCAGACATTACTTTAGTTGTACATATGAGTATATAAAATAAATATTAATGGCAATGCAATCTAAGTGGTGATAATCTGACACCGGAGTGACTTTGTGATCGTTTTGTGTGTGAAATCGTTGACTAACATGTGGTGAAGTGCTGTGAATAGATATACATATTATAAAGTAAACTGTTATATCATCGACTCGATTTCGTGGTTGCGTGCTATAGGCCTTTACGAGGGGGTTGCATTTTAAAATAAACTGTATTATAATAAGTTTGTATGAAAGTTCTTGATGTAAACTCTCTTTACATTCGTAAGCCTATGATATATTTATATTTTGTTCTAGAAGCGTCTTCTACCTTTCTGAACTTGTTTTATAGTATGTACTAATAAATAGCATAGTAGTAATCAAAATTTGGAAAAATCAAAAATGTTTTATTTTATGTATTTGATAAATAGACAATCAACTTTTAACCATTAAATCTGTTATTCTTAATGTTCTCACATTGCATAATGGCCTAGTAAAACGTTGAGCGAAAATATGTTTAATTCGGATTTATAATTAGAGTAATTCTAAAATTGTACACAGTAAGCCACGATGCAATGAGAAAACAGTGTACGTTATGTATTTAATAGTGAATGGATTTCTGTTACGTGTTCGATTTTCGATAAATATTGCTTAATGTTAGTAGATTTTTTATCTTTCTGTCAACAGTAAACAGATCAAATGTCATACATTTGATTTGAAAATATATTTATTTTACATTGGAAATTGTCTTTTATGTTTTGTAGTTAGTTAACTCCAGCGGGAAATGTGTAAAAAAAGTATTATCGAAATTCAACATACTCATAAGTTTGTGGTATGAGTAAGTGATACCGACCGATAAACAAGAATTGTATAATATTATTAAGCAAATTTTAATTTCAGCCATCTTACCAGATTTACGTCAAAATGTAGATATAAAGTAAAATATATTGACATTCCATATTGTACTGTGTTGTTTAAATTAATGTATAATTTTTAACACGACATGTACCTATTTATAAATTATCTGGAACCACACGTTCTAAATCGTGCAGCCGCTAAATAAATCTTATATCTACGTTTAAAATGAAAAGTCATTAATTTCTTGGATACCTTTTATTTTTTATATATAATAGGTAATAAAATTTATTTATAAAAACAAAATTTAAAAAAATCTTATTTAGCGAAATTACTAATTTAAATGCTGTATTTTATTTTATTAGATTTTATTAGTGTGTGGTGGGAAGTAGACTTTCAATTAGTATTCATTAAATCCTTGCTCTAGCTTTAGTTGATGTCTGAATAAATTAATGAAGTAGTACAGACTGACGTTTTTCCATATTATGAAATTGATTGATTCTGAGAGATCAGAATTTTATGATGGGCATTAAAAATAAATTTAATTATACACAAGAAAGGGCGGTAAAACTAAAAATAATTCAAGTAAATAAGGAGTGATCAAAAGAGTATAAAAGTAACTACGTACGAGCGTGGGAGTTAAAAAATAGAAAAAAAAAAACGCGAAAACAAAATGCTCTTAATATTAGAAAGTTGAAGTCTTAAGTAACGTAAATACGTTAGCAAAGTTAAAGATGTACTTTACTGATAAGTATTTGAATAAATTGTTACAATTATGTTAATTTTAATTTCCGACAAAACAAGCAAATTACTGCTAATGATTTACTTTTTACTCTTATTATTTCTACATTTTTAAGAATTGCAATAACGATTACGTACATTTTTAAACCAATGTAAGTCCAAATTTACAACTGATAGATGCTGGCATAAAGTTATGCACGACATGTAAAATTTTATACATTTTTATATAGAAAGAGAGTCCCGATACCTCAAATAAACACAAACATCACATCATATTGTGTACTTTTAAAATCTTATTATTTGAAATTATAAGATTTTTTTTAAATGTATGTTCCAGAATGGTACTAAAATATACATAAAAAGGTTGAAATTGGATACTTCATCTTTAAGGATAAGGAATAATTTAAGGGGATAATATGATGATACAAGAATTAAAAAGTAAAACATTATGACTGTAAAATCGACTAATATTATAAACCTTTTTTCGATAAAAATGCTTTATAATTTTTATTTTAAGTTTTTATCTGTACCCTCTTCAAAGTTCAAACCATATTTGTTCAAACTGGACCTTAGACCGAATTACTATACCCCGTCCGGCCAGGGGGCCACTAATTATCTTTTTGACACTTCAAGAAATTTTGACATTAGTGACTGCCTCACACGTTATTTTTTCGATTCGAAATAATAATCGATTTTATTTAAGAAGAACTCAATCGATTTAATTAAATACATTTAGTTATAAAATGTTATTTATTTATGCGTTTATTAGTTTTTTTAATTATAAATGAAATATATAAATAATAAATTAAATGAATTAACAGAGTTATTGCTCTTTATTCTTGGTTTGCAATTAAATTTCAAGATTTCGACTTAATTCCTTGCAAGTAATCAATCTTGGGGTCATAGATACTATTTTTATTTCCTTTTTTGTATTAAGAGCGCGCATAATGCAAAATTACCAATCTTCTATTTGTTTTGACATGAAAAATTCCAGACCAAATCTTAAAATAAAAATATATGACAAACTACGTAATATTTGCAAGGGTTAACCCATATCAAAAACATAAAGTAAGGAAATTTCCTCGATAAAATATAATCACGAAGTAACCTCTAATTTTTTTATTTTTTCTTTTTATACTCGATATGGTTATGACCATTAAGACAAAAATTTGATAATTAATTACATTTAAATATGAGTAAAGGCTATGCCTAGGCATTTAATGTAATTACTTTTAGTTTCGAATTATATATAAAATAAGATATTTGTCGTTTTTTACATTCGTAATGCGCTCAAAACTATATCGTCTATCGCACTCTGACACGAGGCTTTGTGTATATTTTGTTTCATCAATTATTCACGGGCGCGCGGTTGAAATCTGATTTTTTGCTCGCGTTATGCGCCCTCTTAAATTTATAATAGAAACAATAATCACATGACGTAAAATTATTTTTATCATATGATCGATTTATTATTTCAAGAACTATTTCAGAGTCTGTGGTTGTTTGTTATGCACAGGGTACTTCACTCAATCAATCAAATCGTCAATAAAGTATGACATTACAGTAGAATTTTTAGTACGTTATTCCGAAAAAAAAAAACTGTAATTTATAAGCGTGAGCTGTCAAAAAGATGGCCGGACGGGGTATAGATCATTTCTTACCCAACGGCTTATACACACACACACACACACACACATCAGCCTATCGCAGTCCACTGCTGGACATGGGCCTCCACAAGATCGCGCCAAAAATGGCGTTAATTCATGTTTTTTTTAACCGACTTCCAAAAAAGGAGGAGGTTCTCAATTCAGTTGTATTTTTTTATGTATGTTAGCTCAGAACTTTTGACTGGGTGGACCGATTTCGATGAATTTTGTTTTAATTGAAAGGTGTTGCGTGTCATGTGGTCCCAATTAAATTTAATTAAGATCTGACAGGTACTTCTACAGTTATATCTAATAATGCGTTTTTACTTGACTACTCTTTGGTCGACCTACGTTGTATTAAACTGCATAACTTTTCACTGGGTTTATCGATTTTGAATTTCGCTAATATTTGTTATGTAGTCTTGTTTAAATTTGATCGAGATCTGATTACTACTTTTTGAGTAATCTTTGATAACGCGTATTTACTTGACTGTTTTTGGTCATTACGTTGTATTACTTGTCGATGTAATTGAAGTCGGTTTTGTTTTTCGTTTGCGAGCAAACACAATTATCCCATAGTCACCACGCTGGGCAGGCGGGTTGGTGACCGCAGGGCTGGCTTTGCCGCACCGAAGACGCTGCTGCCCGTCTTCGCCCTGTGTATTTGAAAGCCAGCGCAGGATGGTTATCCCGAAATCGGTCGGCTTTAGTGCCAAGGTGGTAGTGGAACTGTGTTATCCCTTAGTCGCCTCTTACGACACCCACGGTAAAAGAGGGGATGGCTATATTCTTTACTGCCGTAACCACACAGACGACTTATAAGTAGACTTAAATTACGCAGCCGTAAACATTTTTAGAAATACGAAAAAAACTGGCATTAGCTTTTGTAAAAGTTCTTAAATTAAATATAAACTGTAAAAAAAATGATTTATGAATACCTAAAAACATTCAAGTCTTAGTAATGAAATAATGAAACAAAATAATGCGAAAGTTATAGTTTACCAAAAGTTGTCCATTTTGATATTAGGTAAGCCCAGTATGGTATGTTCGGCTAAGAATAAGATTTAGACAAATTTTCGATGAGTAACAAGTGTATTAAATTTTTTTGTTATAATTCATGTTTATGACAAAAAGGTGAACTTAATTTTTTATAAATATATTTTCTTATTAGACGACCTGTGCCCACTTCGTTGGGCATTAATTATTTTTGTGATTCAATTATATAGTAAAGTTTTCATCTCGCTCGTATTTCTCCGACTTGATTAACATATACATACATAGTACATACCTACTGTTCGTGAATAGATAATAGTATAAACGTATATTTCTTGATTTTTACAGTAATTTGATATGCTTCAAGTTTTTAAATCTAACATGAACTACATCGATGTTTAGTTGGTACAGTTCGTCAAGAGATGACGCGATTCGTAACATCTACTGTTATTTTAACTGAATTTTATGTTTAACTAGCTGACCCCGCAAACGTTGTTTTGCTATATATGTTATTAACCCCCGCAACCCCCTCTTGTGGGTGGAATTTCGTAAAATTTCGTAATTCTTAGCTGACCTCTACTTGGCGAAAGGAATGTTCCTACCAAATTTCAAGTCTCTACGCCGTATGGTTCCAGAGATATCGTGATGAGTCAATGGGTGGAAATCTCTTTTATATATATAGATTACAATAAAATATAGCCTATGTAACTCCTGAATAGTGTAGCTTTCTGTTAGTAAAAGAATTTTCATGATCGGATCAGTATTTGAAAAGATTACACCCTAAAAATAAACAAAGTTATAAACTTTACCTCTTTATAATATTTTATTTTCTTATTTTTATGTGTAATTATTATATGTATAGATAAATACTGCTTTACGCAAGCTTAACGCTAAGTTTTTGTGAGAAAAATTATTACAAACACTGTATTTTTTTTATTTAAAATATTTTTTCAACTTATTTTGACCCCTTAAAAGCTCCCTAATTTTCAATCGAAAATTCTCACGTCAAAATATCAGTTTTTTTTTTTAAAAAGTCGGTGGGCTTTTTGTTCGTTGAAATCTCTATTTTCTGATGGTGTGAAAAAAATATATACATTAAACTGGTAAATGTTTTCAGAAAATCTGATCCTGATCATAATAAATTATTTGAGATCGAAATTCGAGAATGAACTGTGACCTAGCGGCTAGTCAGATATAAACAGTTCCTACTTGTTAACCTGAAAGTAATAGCAAGACGATGTATTTCGTAGTCTTACTTCCACTGGGGCTTGAGAAAGGCAAAAGATATCTATAAAAGGCTATATGAGGAATAAGAGGTCTTGTGGATACTAAAAACAGACTACCTACATTACTTGATTGGTCATATTGTTGGTATTGAGAAATAATCGAATAAATGTCACCCAGTATCGGTAAATACTTGTTCTTTTATAGTATAGGACTATAGGTAACTATCTGTTCTAATAAATTCGACTTTCCCTAATTCAGAAGTTGTGAATGTATAACAATACTTTTCAATCGTGAAACTCGTCATCTTGAAATGACCAGTTTTTCAGTGCTTCAAACGTTAGTCTTCAGAAATTGATCTTTATTATATATTTATCTAGGTCGGCAAACAAGCGTACGTACGGCTCACCTGATGGTAAGCGATTATTTACCGTAGCTTATAGACGCCTGCAACACCATAAGCATTCACCAACAGGATCACAATACTGTTTGAAAACAGTATTATTGATGACATGTGATCTTCTGTAAGGTCGAGGAACTACCCGTCGGGTTGTTCCATACGGGGTGTTACAAAACTACCCGTTAAGCCGGAAGGAGGTTAAATATGGTTCCTTATAACGACTTAACGAGTCCATTCACAATATTTAGGAACCGTAGGAACGCTGTATAACATACCCCAAAAAAATAAAAAATAATTATTATTTTCACTAATTTGAAAACCCTATTTCAGTAAAATCAAAGAGTAAACTACGCAGAATGTATAAATGTATAAATCGAAAAATATCAATCCTACGAAAAAAATGATGGGTACCAAAATTGTAGGAAATTTAATTTTAAATAACTTTTGTAATAACTATTTTTCGTGTTAAATTGAAAATAAACGACTTATTCAAGGGACAAAAAATAACCCTTTAAATCAAGATGGTGGATGAAGCAAGAAGTCTGGTACCCGTACTTTTTGAATTTAGACTACCAGTGACCCCTCAACGAATTCCTAAAGAAAATTGCTGCTTCCAATTTTTGTAAATCTAAAATACTACAGGGTTCGGCACTCGAAGTGTTACTAATACAAAATGCTGTAATTTTGTTAATTATGAGCATATTTATTTTAAAACTTTAGTATCGAAAAGAAAACATATAAAATAAATAAAAAAGAAATTATTGCTCAATATGACCACCTTTAGCGCGGATAACAGCATCGAGTCTGACCGAGAAGGCTTCACACGCTGCACGAATGTGGTCTGCTGGTAATTTGTTCCATTCTCGACGGAGAGCAATCTTTAAGGCGTCGACCGTCACATATTTTTTTGTTGACACTTTGGCTTCTAGAATTGACCATATAGAAAAATCCATTGGGTTTAAGTCCGGGGAATATGGTGGCCATTGTTGCGAAGAAATGAAGCTCGGAACATTTTCTTGTAAAAAAATTTGTGTTTCACGTGCTTTGTGGGATGGTGCAGAGTCTTGTTGAAAGGTCCAATGATTTCTACCAAATTGTTTACGTGCCCAAGGTAATAAAGCATCGTTTAAAATGTTTTTACGGTAGATCTGCTGGTTTATCTTTACACCCTGGTCAATGAAAACGAGAGGTGAGCGTCCCGTGGCAGTTACCGCAGCCCAAACCATCACAGATGCTGGTGCTTGCTTTCGCAAGGCAATTCGTTGGTCTAAATTGCCATTTGATTTACACTTTAACCATACGCGATCATTTTGTTTGTTTTTCATCGGAAAATACCAAATTTTCAAGCATGCCACCAACGTGCAAGTGCTTTAAGTTCTTAGCTCTTTCTAGACGAGTTGCCTTTTGTGCAAGTGTTAGCGGTCTTGCACTTTTTGTAATTTGTAGGACTTCAGTTGAAGTTTATTTTTCAATATGCGTCCTATGCTCCGGGCAGATACATTAAGACTTTTCGCCAATTTAACTGCGCTTTGTCGTGGATTTCGTTCAATTCTAGCCTTTACCTTTCGAACCATTTCTGATGATGTTGCTGTTGTTGGATGTCCACCTCCATGGCGTTTTTTGATGCTACCCGTATCATTGTAACGCGTGATGGTTCTATACACAAACATTTTGTTCAAATGTAAATGTCCTAGCTCATTAACGATGACTGACTGCGATTTTCCAGCCAAATACAAAGAAATGACACTGTTTCGTTTGACTTCCATCTGCAAAACTTTTTTTAACAACGACGAAAAATAATAGGCTTTTGTAAGTTTATTAACAATACAATAGACTAAGGAATGTGAAAAAATGGGCGCCATACTGTAAACAGTTTAGTTGCTATGGCAACGTAAAGTTTTATAACACTTCGACTTTCGAGTGCCGAACCCTGTAATTCGACTGGGCTATCTACCTAATTCGCGAAAAGACAAAAATTTTAAATTGCAATTGCTTCATGGTCTACGTATATAATCGTAATGTTCCGAGTTAGAAAGCATCGTTATTTAGCAAAAAAAAAAAATGTTGGAAAAAAAACTCGAAACAGTTGTATCGATTAGAAAATTTAAAATTGACAACATATTTTTTTTCCAACGACATTTTTTGAAGCCAGTACTTGAGTTGACAACCTTGTATTGAGGTAGCAAACATTTATGAATGAAAAATAGAAGTAGACAATTATTATACCATGATTATACCCCGTCCAGCCACTTATTATCTTTTTGACAGCTCACCCCTATAAATTACGGTTGTTTTTTTTTTGAATAACGTACTAAAAATTCTACTGTAATGTCATACTTTATTGACGATTTGATTGATTGAGTGAAGTACCCTGTGCATAACACACAACCACTGACTATGAAACAGTTCTTGAAATTTATGACTCCAAGATTGACTATTTGCAAGGAATTAAGTCGAAATCTTGAAATTTAATTTCAAACCAAGAGTAAAGAGCAATATCTCTGTTCATTCATTTATTTATTATTTATATATTTCATTTATAATTTAAAAAACTAATGAACGAATAAATAAATAATATTTTTAAACTAAATGTATTTCATTAAATCGATTGAAAGTTCCTCTTAAATAAAATCGATTATTATTTCAAATCGAATAAATAACGTGAGGCAGTCGCCAATGTCAAAATTTCTTGAAGTGTCAAAAAGATAATAAGTGGCCAGACGTTAAATTACAACTCTTATAAAGTGAACTAAGCCCCACTCAGATACTGGCAAATCCTTCAGGGAGCCAAATTAAGTAAAAGAAGAAGAAGGGTATAATAGGTAAAATAGGTAGGTAGGCCTTTTTGTTGAATAATCTGGTTCCCTGAAATGACAGCTTACTAGGGTTGACAAAATTTTTGGCTTTGATAATCTATTATTATAAATATTATAAAGAGGTAAAGTTTATAACTTTGTTTGTATATACGGGGTAATCTTCGCAAATACTGATCCGATCATGAAAATTCTTTCGCTAACAGAAAGCTACACTATTCAGGAGTGACAAGATAAAAGGAAAAAGATAAAAATATATAAAGATTTAATCAGCAGGATTTGAACCTGCGCCCTCTGACGTGGCGTGTCAACAATTCAATCTAATCAAGCATTATTATTTGCCTTAGAAATTAATTGGTGATTTTAAAACATTTATATTTATCTGATTTGCTGAAAATAGTGAGAGTGTATTGGAACATCAAATTTCACCGTACCATTCTTATGTGAAATGGATTATAACGCCCAACGAAGTGGGCACGGGTCGGCTAGTATTTAATATTATAAAGAGGAAAAGTTTATAACTTTGTTTGTATATCGGGGGTAATCTTCGCAAATACTGATCCGATCATGAAAATTCTTTCACTAACAAAAAGCTACACTATTCAGGAGTGACATAGGCTATATTTTATTGTAATTGTACAAAAAATTCAGTAAATAAGAAAAACATTAAAATATATTATCAAAATGACAAAGAAACGAACGCCATCTATCGCTATTTATTAGTCTATTTATTTTATTTAATCTTATTTCAGTCAATCGACGACGAAGTTTTTCGCTTTTTGATAGATGGCGTTGGAGTAATATTTTATTTATAAAGTATGTTATTTGGTTCTGTAATTTAAAATAATAAATACACGATATTATTACGATTTTATACGTCAAATTCTAAACAATGAACCTAATAAAACAGTACTAAGAGCTACACAACATACACAAAGATAATTAACGCCCAACGAACGAAGTGGGCGCGCCGCGCGGGTCGGCTAGTTAATTATATTTTTACGGGGTATTTTGTAACACGTATTTTGAGCAGGTTTCATACTGTGCCCTACCTCAGTTAAATCTTCAACAACATTAGCGAACGTGTAAGAGAGGGTGATGTAGACAAAGGTTTTAATAAATAGCAAATACGTATACTGACAAGTAAGGAAATGTTAGCAAAATTTATTTTGATACGGTTGACAGAAATGATTTTAACGTTTAAAATATTTTGTCCAATCCCTAAAATCACCTGGTATAAAGGTTTTTATTTAGTTTATTTTTACGAAAAAATTTAGTTGTAAAATCTCACTTGATGATAAAACACTTCAACACATTTTTAACCGACTTCCAAAAAAGGAGGAGGTTCTCAATTCGACACGTATTTTTTTTTTTTTTTTTATGTATGTTAGCTCAGAACTTTTGACTGGGTGGACCGATTTCGATCAATTTTGTTTTAATTGAAAGGTGTTGCGTGTCATGTGGTCCCATTTTAATTTAATTGAGATCTGACAAGTACTTTTAGAGTTATATATAATAATGCGTATTTACGTGACTACTTTTTCGTCGACCTACGTTATATTATACCGCATAACTTTTTACTCGGTTTACCGATTTCGATGATTCTTACTTTAATCGAAAGCTAATACTTGTCTTGTAGTTTTGTTTAAATTAGATCGAAAACTGATTACAACTTTTTGAGTAATCTTTACTAGCGCGTATTTACTTGACTATTTTTTCGTCTACCTACGTTGTATTACTTGTCGATGTAATTGAAGTCGGTTTTTTTTCGTTTGCGAGCAAACACAATTATTACATTTAAATTTATTTAGCTTGGTGCAGCTCCTCCGCAATAGTTTTGTGTCGTAAAAATGATGTCCGGTAAAACTCGAATAAGTAGATGTACGTGTGTCATTCTAACTGATCTTTGTAATTTATATTCTTTCTTTTAGGTATCTTAATAAATAATAAAAGTACATTGTCGGTGATAGGTTGACATAAATTATGTATATCAGCTCAATTTGTGTACGAAAAATGTTATGTATGTTCATAAAAATATACACGAATTTCGAAGGAATTGCGACATGCATAGCATTAATAGGAACAAACATAAACTTGTAATGCCTGTAACTCGCTTACGCCAAATCAGTAATTCCTTCTATGGACAATATGAGTCAATGTTCAAAAAATGTTCAAACGTTCAAAAAGCTTCTATTGCCAAATTTCAAAAAATTGTGAAAGACGTTTGTGTACTAAAGAATTCGATTAATGATTTTCTAGAAGACAGTACACCTTGGGAATGATGTGATCGCCGCCAGACTATTTCAACCTATAAAATTATTGTTAATTTCAATCTGATTTGGAAAAAAAACATTACGATGAAAAAAACATGATAGTCCCGCTGAGTTTCTTTCGCCAGTTCTTCTCAGGTCAGTCTTCTTTTTTCCGAACTGGTAGTAGACTCATGACGTTCAGTAAGAAATTGTAATAATTTTATGGTGAATAAAATATTTTTGATTTTTGAGATGAACTCCCTAAACTATCCATCGACATCCTACAACTTTAAACAAAACAGTAGATTTTCGTGACCCCTTAAGATTGAAAGTTTATCATATCAGTTTAAACTTTAAACGTTACATCACATCTAGACAATTTATAGTACAGTTAAATGTAACAAAATAAAACAAATAACATAGGTTGGAATAATAATATATCACATTCCTTGATCTTACTGTACAACTAAATTAGGCTACAGACAAGCACTTATATATTAAAATTACAATAGTATGTATATTTAAATAAATTCACGTAGGCCTCGTCGTCGTCGCCTAGGAGGCGGAGTCCCACTCGATGAGGTAGGCGGGCGGCAGGCCGGGCGCCAGGCGGCGCGCCAGCACGCGGTAGGTCTGGCCGGCGCGGAAGTACGACTGCACGCTGGACTTGAGCGCCGACAGCTGGCGAGCGTCCACTGCGGGCGCGCCGCTGCTCGCCTTGTGCGGGCTCAGCTGCAAGCTCTTCACACTGTTATTGCTGGTGGCGTTGTTGTTGTTTGTATTGCGACGTGCGTTCTCGTAATAGTTTTTCTCTTGTCTTTGTCTCAGTCTTCTGCCGTGGAATTTTACATTACTCATGCTGCGGGGGGCGGGTGGAGTGACGTCGCCGTTCTCGGTCGGCGTCTGAGCAGTCTTAGAAGCCTCGTCTGGCAGTGGACATGATTTGTTGAGCTGGAATTTAACGTATTTATAGAACATAAAATAACTTTTTTATGGCAAATTCGTTATATTCGTTAAAACCAGGTAAAAGTTTTGATAAGAAAAGAGTACTGTATTAAAATTGGATTTCACTAAGTTCTTTAAGAGTTTCGACCTTCAGATAATTTTAAACAAATATCAAAAGAACCTAAATATTACATTGAAAACTAACCTGCAATTGCAAATGCTTTCGAGGCCGTCTATACTTTCTTCGCTTAACTTCGCCATTAGGACCTATAACAATATCCTTTTCACTTAGTTTTCTTTTCAAAGGTCTCACCATTGGGCCCATAAGTGGATTAAGTTGACTTGGTAATGAAAATCTCGAGTGATATTGATTTCTACCATTCTGTCTACTATACAAATTCATGTTTGAAGAAAACGGTGCCTTTGATGGGTATGTATTTTGCATTAGAAATGGATTATTTTTCCCTTGAAAATCTTTTAGCGGTGGTATAATAACATCTAGCGTTCCTCTACTTGAAGTTTCATCACCAGAGGACTCCATGTCATGGGTAAAACTACTGCTATATGGAGGTAAACTGTCCATATGCTGGAGTGACATTATTTTGGAATGTTCAATAATGTTCTTAGTGGATAATTTAGAGACTTCTAGGTTCATAGTGGCTATTCGCGAGGTGTGTTTGTTAATATTAATATTACAAGAGTCGTTATTGCTTGAGTTTATATCATCAGTATTATCTTTGGGTGTATTGTCTAACTTAACAGAGCATGGTAAAAGAGAGTTGTCAAGAGATGGCACAGGAGAGTTTTCACACGTAGATTTCGCTTCGTTAGATTCTGATTCATTAATTTCTGATATTTTTTCTAAAGCATCTTCTTTGGCATCGGATTTCCTAGCAGTGGACGTACATACGGAGGGAGAAGGTTGATCGTCGCGTTCCGTTATTTTTACTGATTCATATGAACTCGCTGAGTCATTTTCTGAATTGGAATTTGAATTAAGATTTTCATGAAACCGCTTCCCCATCATAAGGTTCAACCAGTGACTATCAACTGGCACTATCATATGTTGATTATGACTTTTATAGGAACTTTTTTCGTTGTTACTACTGGAAGGTTGTGAACTGTAATAAAAACAAATAATTCTAAATAACAAACAAACATCTGAGTAAATGAATACTAAAACATTAGTCTTTTAGTTACCTATCATCAATAGATAGTACGGTGTGTGGTGAAGGCGCTCTGGACAGAAACCTTAACCGAGGAGCGTATTCACGTACAAGTTCATCAGTCAACGGCTCTCCTTTTTTAATCTGTTAAAAATAGGAATCATTATTTTTTCTGTGACGGTATGATACGGAGGAGATATGATAAGGAGCAGTCAAACAGGTTAAGCTCTACTACAAAATACATAAAATATCGACAAACATTTTCGAGGCCTTGCAAAACAAACAATGATGTATTTTCTAGGTGGATACAGAATCCATGTGTAAACGCTAAAGTTGATACGGAGATAGCTTCGCGTTAGACCTAGTCAATTGGTTAGTACTGACCTGTTCTAGCGCAGACAGCTGAAGTGGCGGCGGGGGCGGACGTCGCAGACGCAAGCCCCAAATGGTCGCACGTTTCTTCATCTCACGACCGCATTTGAATCTCTTTCGCGATGACGTCAAAGCAGTTAATATTTTCTCCCGACGCTCGTTCACTGGAGTTCGCCACATCTATTTGAAACAAATTGATCTGTCTATAATATTATCTTGTCTTGCTGTGTGGTTACGGCAGTAAAAAATATTGCCGTGGGTGTCGTAAGAGGCGACTAAGGGTTAGCAGTTCCACTACCACCTTGGAAATTAAAAAGCCGACCGATTTCGGAATAACCATCCTGTGCTGGCTTTCAAATACACAGGCCGAAGACGGGCAGCATCGTCTTCGGTGCGACAAAGTCAGCCCTGCGGACACCAACCCGCCTGCCCAGCGTGGTAACTGGGCAAAACACATGAGTTCGCGCCATTTTTGACGCAAACTTGGGGAGGCCTATGTCCAGCAGTGGACTATGATAGACTGAAGTGATGATCTGTGATAAGTAGAAACCATTAATGGATACGCGACAAATCATTACATGAAAACTGCTCTGCCTGATAAAACTGTGACATATACCTATATATATTTTTGTTAGGCTATTTCTAAATTTATATCTTACTATTTACACTATTTATATAAGCTGTTCGATTCCTAACTTTTTTCCGTCAAATGGTAATTCTATAGGTATTATAGACCACATTCTACATGAAAAAAATTTTCCTAGCCCTATTTTTTGCAGACTCAAAAAATGAGGAGGTTCTTAATTAGATTGTATTTCTTTTTTATGTATGTTACCTCAGAACTTTTGACTGGGTAGACCGATTTCAACAATTTTTGTTTTAACCGAAAGGTGATGCGTGTCATGTGGTTCCATTTCAATTTAATTGAGATCTGAGAAATACTTTTTGAGTTATGTCTAATAATGCGTATTTACTAGCTTTTTTTTTGTCGCATCGCATACCCATAACTTTCACTTTTCATCATACTTTTTGAGTAATCATTGACAATGCGTATTTACTTGACAATTTTTTCGTGTACCTACATTAAATTACTTGTCAAAGTAAATCAGTCGATTTCTTTTCGTTTGCAAGCAAACATTCATAAATTATACTTTCTCTTAATATACAAGCTACTATGGAAACGTACTTCTGCATAACAGTCTAATGCTATTTTTCTGAGCCCTAAAACATCGATAAAGAGAAATATTAATACTAACTGCCCTTTACAACTAAGGAACCGCATATGGGAACAAATTGTTTTTCTCGTAGAAAGTTCTTCATTGTAAATTATAGCCGTGCTCACGAAAGGTATCATACGGAACAAGTCTATCAAAGTAGCTCGTCTATTTAAACAAAGTCAAATTAAAAAATGGACTAGAAATTTTTTTTTCACACGGAACGTGATCTATTACACCTATAGAACCCACTTGAAAGAACACAGATAGGAGTCGAACACCTTATATTACACAAATGCAAAAGTAGATAGTTTTGTTGTGTACGATATTTATAATATAAGGTAGATAGAATATTATTTGAATAAATCAGTCTGCTTTGGATCTCGGCCTTTCATTGACGTAACATTGGCGCAGTCGGTTTCTTTTTAAAGTTATTATCGGATTTAAACAATTATTAATAAATCTCAAAATGCCTATCGGTAAAATAGAACCTTTTTCGGTCGAATCACAAAACTGGGACAGTTACGTGCGTCGTCTAAAACAGTTTATAGCTTTAAATAGTATCGACGACGGACTTTAAGTTGCCACGTTGTTAACATTAGTCGGTGGCGAGTGTTACAATTTACTTTGTGATTTGTGTTCGCCCCATCACCCGGAGGATAAAGAATTCGATGAGCTCGTCGAGTTGCTTAAACATCATTTGGAGCCTGAAAAGTCCGAGATAGCCGAGAGACACATTTATAGACAAAGAACCCAGCTACAAGGTGAAAGCATTCGTTTGTATCTACAAGGATTAAAACATAGGGCTAAGGAGCTGTCTCCACGAGCGAGCGTATCGCCGGCGATAGTATCGTCGTGCCACCTATTTCTATACACTCTCTATGGAGCCGTCTCCACGAGCGAGCGTATCGCCGGCGATACGCTCGCTCGTGGAGACAGCAATCTGTATGGAAATGTCTCCGCGAGCGAGCGTATCGCCGGCGATACGCTCGCTCGTGGAGACGGCCCCTAAGACTTGTAACTTTGGGTCGAATCTGGAGGAGAATCTACGAGATCAGTTTGTCTCCGGATTATACAGCGAAGAAATGCGGTCGAGAATATTCGCCGAGAAGAACATCGACTACAAGCGGGCTGTGGAACTGGCCAGCGCTCTCGAGGCGGCGGAGCGGCACGCGAGCACGGCGGGCGCTCCGGTCGGCGGTGAAGGCGCTGGCGCGGACGCGCTGCACCGGGTGAGCGGCGGCGGCGGCGAGCGGCCGGCGGACGGGCGCGTGCCGTGTGCGCGATGCGGTAGGGCTACTCACGCGCCGAGTAAGTGTCGTTACAAAAATTTCACATGTGATTTGTGCGGCATAAAAGGACATTTAAAAGTTAGGTGTTTAAATAAAAGTAACCATGGGGGGCCTATTGGAAAGGCAAAGTCGAAAGGTCAGTACTTTATAAATAACAGTAGTGATTCCGAGGGCGACCATGATTGTTTTTATAATTTAGTTACGGGCGGCGAAGGTGATAGACCTTATTACGCCACTTTGTTCGTGAATTATGTCAAATGTAAATTCGAAATTGATACGGGGAGTAGAATATCCGCAATATCCAAAACATTTTATGATAAATATTTTAACTATATTGTAATTCATAATAAAAATTTGATACTGAAGTCATATACTGGAGATACTATCGACACCCTCGGGTATATTGATGTGGATGTACGTTTTGGTCAACGTTCGGCTAAACTTAAACTATATGTTGTTGAAAACGGAGGCCCACCATTGATGGGTCGTACGTGGATCAAAGAATTAAAGTTATCAATCGTAGAATGCCACAAGATAACCGAACGTGACTCGATAGCCAGTAGGTTAAAACGAGAATATCCAGAAGTGTTTGCGGAGGGACTCGGTACTTTTAAATCATGTATTCGCTTACATTTGAATGATAAGAAATCGGTTTTTGTTAAGGCGCGTCCTCTGCCGCTGGCGCTGCGCGATCGCGTGGCGGCTGAACTCGAGCGCTTGCAGCGCGAAGGAGTTATCTATAAGGTGGACCGTTCGGACTACGGCACTCCCATTGTGCCCGTCATTAAACCCAATGGGGATATTCGCATATGTGGTGACTATAAAATCACTCTAAATCCGATACTTAAAGATTTTCACTATCCATTGCCACGGATAGAAGAAATATTTTCAATTTTAGCGGGGGGAGAGCAGTATACGAAACTTGACTTATCCAACGCATTTCAGCAGTGTCTCCTGCATGAGGGGTCGCAGGCGATGACAGCCATCACAACGCATGTGGGGACATTTGTAGACCGTCGAGTACCGTTCGGTATCAAGTTTATACCGGAAAACTTTCAGAAAATTATGGAGGAGACACTCCACGGACTGCCGTCGACTGCCGTATTCGCTGATGATATTTGTATTACGGGTAAAGATAGTGATACTCATCTTAAAAATTTAAGGGCTGTTCTACAGAGGCTAAAAGATAACGGTCTTCGTATTAATTTGATAAATGCCAATTTTTTAAGGGCAGCGTTACATATTTAGGATACAAAGACGGTTTGCAAACTGACACCGAGAAAATAAAAGCAATTGTCGACGCGCCACAACCTACTGACATAACACAGTTGAGGAGTTTTATAGTACTAGTCAATTTTTATTCTAAGTTCGTATATAATATGAGTGATATTTTAAAACCTTTATATCATCATCACTATCATCATTTCAGCCTATTGCAGTCCACTGCTGGACATAGGCCTCCACAAGTACGCGCCAATAATGGCGTGAACTCATGTGTTTTACCCATAGTCACCACGCTGGGCAGGCGGGTTGGTGACCGCAGGGCTGGCTTTGTCGCACCGAAGACGCTGCTGCCCGTCTTCGGCCTGTGTACTTCAAAGCCAGCATGGATGGTTATCCCGCCATCGGTCGGCTTTTTAAGTTCCAAGGTGGTAGTGAAACTATGTTATCCCTTAGTCGCCTCTTACGACACCCACGGGAAGAGAGGGGGTGGCTAGATTCTATGCCGTAGCCACACAGCAAACCTTTATATGATTATAAAACCTTATGATGATTTATTGAAAAAAGATGTCAAATGGGTGTGGACACACAAGTGCGACAAGGCTTTTATTAAAATAAAAGAGCTATTAAGTAGCGCGCAGGTGCTCGCTCACTACGAGCCGGAAGCTGCCGCTCATCCTGGCGGTGGACAGCAGCGCCTACGGGCTGGGTGCGGTTCTGACGCAGCGCAGCGCGGACGGTCGCGAGCGTCCCGTCAGCTGCGCTTCTCGCACACTCAACGCCACGGAACGCAACTACTCCCAGCTCGACAAGGAGGCCTTGGCTAGTTTTCGGTGTAACTAAGCATCACCAGTATCTATATGGCCGACGCTTTATACTACGCAGCGATCATAAGCCTCTCAGTTATATCTTTGGAAAAAATAAAGGTATTTCCACTACAGCCGCGAGCAGACTACAGCGCTACGCCATGACATTGGCAGCTTACGACTTTACGGTCGAGTTCGTGAGGTCCGCGGAGAACTGTCAGGCCGATGCGCTGTCCAGACTTCCATTGCCGCGCTCGTCTGTTGGACGAGGCACAAAGGAATACGAGGCAGCCACTTACTTGAATTTTGTGCAAGATGGTTTCCCGCTCAGTTTTAAAGGTATCAAAACTGAAACGGCAAACGATCCCGTTTTGAGCAAAGTTTATGGTTACGTCTTGTACGGCTGGCCGCCAGCTGTGGATAAGGAGTACAATGCGTATTTTATGCGTAAAGAAAATATTTGTATTGATCAGGGCTGCTTATTGTGGGGCTACAAAATAATAATACCGGGGACGTTGCAAAACGCTATTCTAAAAGAGATTCACGATGGACATCCGGGTATTGTTAAAATGAAGCAAATAGCTCGTAACTACGTTTGGTGGGCGACTATAGACGCGGATATCGAGCGGGCGGTGCGCGAGTGCGGCCCGCGCCGCCGCCGGCCCCGCTCCACTCGTGGCCGTGGCCGGTCGAGCCGTGGTTCCGTCTCCATCTCGACTATTTGGGGCCCTCCAATAATAAATATTACCTTGTCATTATTGATGCTCACTCTAAATGGATCGAAGCTGAAAAGGTCAGTAGCACGTCTTAGGCAAACCTGATTTCTATTCTTAGAAAAATATTTGCCCGTTTTGGATTACCAAAAAGAATAATTAGTGATAACGGCCCTCCTTTCACGTCAGCGGAGCTCGCGACGTATTTCCAACGAAATGGAATAGAGCATACGCTTACGGCTCCGTACCATCCCGCTAGCAATGGAGCGGCTGAAAATGCAGTGCGCTCGGTAAAAAGGGCTTTGAAAAAGGCTTCTTTAGAAAACGAAGACGAGGATACTGCTTTAAGTAGATTTTTATTCTCGTACCGAAATACTGAACACAGTACGACCGGGCGGGAACCGTCGGTTGCGTTGCTCGGCAGGCGGCTGCGCGGGCGCCTCGATCTGCTACGGCCCGATACTGATGAGCGCGTCCGCGACCGGCAACTAGCTAGCGAGCGTCGAGACGCGCCGCTGAGGGTTGTGGCTCCCGGAGATTCAGTGTTGATTCGAGACTACTCTAGGCGCAATCGGAAGTGGGCGGAAGGAGTAGTTTTAAATCGTTCGAGTCCGGTGTCGTACTCCGTCAAAACGAGTGACGGTCAAATACACAAACGACACATGGACCAGATAATGTGCGATAAAAATCGTAAATCACGCTTCTCCCTCACGAAAATCGAGGCCTGCGATAGGCCTAGACTGAGTGTAGAAGGAGAAGATGATAGTGAGGCTAGAGAACCGAGGGAGAAGGATGAGCTGGATAAGCCGTCTCCAGAAAAGAGCTCGATCTCACCTACGGAACAAACGTCTCCAGTTGCGCCGGTAGGTCGTGTCCGGCGGCAGGCCGCTGTACAATGCTTACAAAAAATTAGCAAAATCGCGAAAAACGTGTGAGATAATTTATATTTAAAAGACCGACGGCCCCCGCAAATAACTTTGATATGTGTTGACTAGTTCATTATGATACACGAACCACTTTGTATAATGCACATAGGTAGATACATGCTATCTGTACAAAATTATTGTCAAATAAAATAATCGTTATGTTTAACTTATAATATCATGTCTTAAGTGTTAAATTGTTATAATATTATTAGTATAAGTGTAGTGTACCTAATGTAACACAAGTATATAGTATTTGAACTGCCTTGTCAAGTTGTCATCATATATGTAAGTTGTAAACATACTGCATAATCTGGGATTATTTAAATGTAACTACCTATATTTTCTTTGGTATAGTATAGTAATAGACAATAGTATGTAGAAATAGTTTTATCTTGTCGAATACTGATGTTGAATGAGTCATTTGTATTTATAATTTGTATAACCGTACTATTTTGGGTGTATTAGCTTAATATGTATGGTTAATAATAAGAAGGGAGGTGTTGTGTACGATATCTATAATGTAAGGTAGATAGAATATTATTTGAATAAATCAGTCTGCTTTGGATCTCGGCCTTTCATTGACGTAACAGTTTATGAAATATATCTTAAGAGCTTTATATTAAACTAGCTTCTGCGCGCGGCTTCGTCGGCGTGGACTCCGCTCCTATTGGTCTTAGCGTGATGATACATAGCCTATAGCCTTCCTCGACAAATGGGCTATCTAACACTGAAAGAATTTTTAAAATCGGCCCAGTAGAACCAGAGATTACCGCGTTCAAACAAACAAACAAACAAACAAACAAACAAACAAACAAACAAACAAACAATCAAACAAACAAACTCTTCAGCTTTATATATTAGTATAGATGTAACTTACCTTTTCGGGCAGTTGCAAAGCGTGCCAGTTGTCCATGATGTAGGGCATAATGACGGTGTCGAGGTCAAAGTAGTTGGGCGCGTTGTATGCCGTCAGGTTGTAGAGCGCGAGATGCGCAAGCTCTAACCAACACAGTTCCAACCGCCGAAGGTACTCTTCGCCGCCGTTGCATTTCGCACAAGCGAATATGTATAACCTGGATTGCAACAAATTTTAATGCAATGTGTTGGGTTGGTTTTGGGTTAAACTAATTTTATTAATACACAATAATTATATACAGATTGCGGGTTGCAGTCTGCAGACAGCGGGTTGCTAGCCTGACAAAAAAAAATTACAAAGATGATTCCCTATCACTCATATCATATGCACGAGGTGATTTAGTACATGAAAACGATAATTAGGAAAAATTTCAACTTTAAATTATGAAACACAACAAATCCGATTCGTTATAGCAATTTCTTATCCAATTGTTGTCGTCATTGAGTCAAACAACAATGATAGTCCACTGCTGAACATAGGCCTCTTGCGTGGTTCTCTTATGCACTTCAAGATCTGTAAAACCTTATTGTAGGTATCTACGCATCTAGGTGCAAAGCAGGCAGGAGCAGGTGCAGACTGAATGACAACGTTCAATTTTCTAAACTGTTTGTGTGCACCACCCATTGTAAGTAGGGTAGCTGGAGCAGTTTCTCGCATTCTTCTCTGACATTCCGAATCGTTGGCAGTTTCACATTTAAATAATAATAAAGCCTTTTATTTAGATCTAACATAAAAACTAATACATGTTCAGTAACAGTATTTATGTTGGAAACCAAAAAGAAACTAAACCTATTTTAAGATTTGTTTTTTTTTTTTCTTCAAATCTGTTTCAAATGGCAAAGGCTTCCTCCAATCTTTTCAATTCATGTCTCTCTTGAGCCACTTTGTCCCATATCACGCCTGCCACTTGTCTTATGTCGTCGTCCCGCCGCTTATTTGGTCTGCCTTTTACCTTCTCTGGGGTACCATCTTGTTACCATTTTTCTCCATTTGTCATGACCTTTTATGATGTGTCCTGCCCTGTCATTTAAGTCTTCTAATCTTTTATGTTACATCTATTATTTTTGTTTCTTTCGAATTGTACAGTTTTGTAATTTGTATGATTTCTTTATATTCAGCATGCTACTATCCATTTCACGTTGGCACTATACAAGTTTGTTTGTAATATCTTTAGTCAAAGTCCATGATTGGCAGCCATATAAAAGAACAGGTATTATATAGATGTAACTTTTTATGTTTGTATGAAGTTTTTTATCTTTCATTGCCTCTTTCAAGCCCCAGTACATCTTACATGCGTTTGTGAACCTCCGTTCTGCCTCTTTTAGGTTTTTCTTGACTAATCACTTTCAACAATAACTAATTAATTAAAGTCAGACATAATTTTTATTTGTAAAATGACGATGATTCAAAAGTATCTGTGAAGCCTATTTGAATAAAACAACTTTTAATTTTAATTTCTCACTAGCTTTGCGTCGAGTCGTGTTAATTCGTTTCTGTTACAATTTTTTTCTGAACAAATAGCGTAGGCTTAACCTGAATGTAGTTCATCAAATTGATACAGACTTGTTGGCATGTTTGTAAAATCATAATACTGCTTTTATTTTGCTTTTATTTTTTCCATTACGTTTGAATGTTTTTAATAAAAGTACGAAGGCTACCCATGTGAATGAAGGAATTGAATAATGTTTTTCAATATGAATTTACCACAATACTTTCAAGACTTCTGCTGTAATGTAATAATCATGTCGTTTTGTCGTTCTTAAGCTTTTTAAAAGGAATATTTATTTATTATATTCATGTGTTATTTTAATTAATATTTTGTTTTGCTGTCAAGTTAGTAAAATTAATTTTTTCTAACAGTAATATTGTTTTAAGCTAACGCGATTACTTTTCATTTATAAATTTATATTTCTTCAGTCTCCCCGTGATCATGGCGATTGAAACATTGCCGAAATATAGGGACATCAACAAAACAATAAAGGAGGTAAGCATCTGAACAAATATATAAAGGTATATAATATAATGGGCATGACGAAAGATTTTGAAAACTTGTTCCGTAATGTGGGTACACATTTACTATTTACGAAAATACCTATATTTCGGTAATAAACTTAAGTTTAAGGAAGATTAAATATAGTCTTGGGTAGCACAAGTACGATGTGCTAAAAGGTACTATTGAGGTACTAAATGTAATAGCACCAAACGTCAATCGCTATTCGTACCTAACCGGACTAACAGTACACTGTAACAGTACAGTACTGTTGAACTACGTTCACCGCGGTCCGACAAGTTTGTATCGTGTCACTGTCCGAGTTTACGACTGTCCGGTGTCCGATTACAGTCCGACTGTCCGATTAGGCGCTTAGGCGATTACAGTACAGTCCGAGATGATAATTATTATTCGTACATCGTTCGTTTAATGTTGAATGTGTTAAGAGGCTAAGACCGTACAAGTTACATCGCGTCGTGCATTTCGCGTTTTAATACTTTTAATGTGCCCTTTTTAATTAAATATTTATGAACATAACGTAAACTAATTCCTTTTACGTAAAAGTAAACTTGTTTTTGTTACCTACCTATATTGTTTAGCGTAGGTTAGTAAAAATTGAGAATTTTATTAATTTAAAAACTTTTTAAAAACGCTTTTACGTAAAAGGAATTTGTTTACGTTATGCTTATGACTGTATGTTTATAAAATTTTATTATTTCTTTTTTAAGGTTTGTTTGTGTGTGTGTGTGTGTGTTTTTTTTACTGCGGTGATAGTTAGTAAATAATAACAGAATGACAGTCCTAAAAGCCTGTTGAAGTATGAAGGGAAATCAAATCTATACTAATATATAAAGCTGAAGAGTTTGTTTGTTTGGTTGTTTGTTTGTTTGTTTGAACGCGGTAATCTCTGGAACTACTGGGCCGATTTGAAAAATTCTTTCAGTGTTAGATAGCCCGTTTATCGAATTAGGCTATCGGCTATGTCTCATCACGGTAAGACCAATAGGAGCGGAGTCCACGCCGACGAAGTCGCGCGCAGAAGCTAGTGTGTATATAATAATGAGGTTTGTTATTTCACAATCGTATCTTTAGTGTTAAAAGACACTTAATATTATCAAAATGAAAAAAAAAATTGCGTGCGTACAAAGTACACGCCAGAAGTGAAACTTTTTTAGCAGACTAATTTTAAAAAAATATTGATAAAAAAACAAAAATTCAACGCCACGAGGTGTTCAGTTGTTCACAGGCGGTCACCCATCCAAGTATTGACCACGCCCGACGTTGCTTAACTTCGGTTCAACGTGGTATTATGGAGGTTTAAAAATTCGTAACTCGTGACGCGGTGACGTGTTTCAAAAAATCTGTGTACTATTTAAGTACTAATTGTACTAGTAGGGTGTACTAGTACAATTTTCGAATTGTACGAATAGTGCGCGCACCCAACAATGTCCGATTAAGCCCAAGACTAGATTAAAACTATTTTTCTAATATGTTTTCAATGTGCACGTCAAAACGGCAGCAGATGTCATGGCGTCGGCTCTGACGTCATGACATGACACACTTCGGACGCGTTCAACCTAAGACCAGCATGAAATTAAAATTATAAATAATGGAGATAGAGTTCCAGGAGCTGCAAGTTTTTTTATTGGAAATTTCCTCCTCTTTCCGAATCTATTTTTGAAATTTCTTTAATATTAATAGTTTATCAAATATTGGCAAAAAACGGAATGCCATTTTTTCCTTTTTTTAATTGTTTATAACTTTTGCAATGTTTGATGTGCAAAACACACTTATAGAACATTTTTCTAGGCGATTCCGAATCCAATGAGCTATTACACATAATTTTAAGAGCGGTATCTCTATTTTCGACCTTTTTCAACTAGTCGACTAGAGTGAGTTGTAGGTGAACGCGTCTGACGTATTATATTGATGTTATAGCGTGACATCATGCGCTGTAATTTGTGTTTCAATCAAAATGGCCGATTGCAGTATTTTAATGTTTTATTGAAAATCACAATAATCTTATTATTTAACATAAAACTAAACCAGTATTATGAATTTTTTTAATATGAGTGATCCCCTGAAATCATTAAATTGACGATTTTTTGATACTGTCGTCATGCCCATTGAAATATAAAGGTAATTATAATAAACTATTTATCATTATTAGAAGTAATTATTTTGATACGTGGGAAAATTTCGAAATATTTTTAAGGATTACATTACACAAAAAATTATTTTGCGAGTCAAATATCTTTAGAACATAATATTCTTTTAGAAGTTCCTTTTTTTATATCACTAAGACGGCAAACAAGCGTACGGGCTCACCTGATGGTAAGCAATTACCGTAGCCTATAGACACCTGCAACACCAGAAGTATCGCAAGCGCGTTGCATACCCTACCCCCAATTCCCCCCCAGGAGCTCTGGTCACCTTACTCACCAACAGGAACACAACACTGCTTGAAAGCAGTGTTATTTAGCTGTGGTCTTCTGTAAGGTCGAGGTACTACCCCAGTCAGGCTGCTCCATTTTTTGAGCAGGAAATTTCCTGCTGTGCCCTACCTCAGTTAGGTTAGGCCCTACTTCAGTTCTTTTTTTTCTTTTAAAGGGCTCCTCCTAAAGAATTTACATATAACAATTTTCTAATATATAAAATTCTCGTGTTGTGGTGTTTGTTACAACTCCTTCAAAATGGCTGGACCTATTTTTATGAAATTTAGTGTGCATATTGGGTACGTTTGAGAATTGGCCAAGATCTATTTTTATAAATTCATAAGGGAGGGGGAAATAAGGGGGTTTATTATATATATTGCAAAACAATGTTTGCTGGGTCAGCTTGTTTTCTGATGCTCAGTCACCAGTTTTGATTTTGGAAATAAATGAAAAAATAAATAGATTAATAGATAAGATATTTCATATTTTGACTAGTCTAGTAGTGTTACAGTACCTACTTGTACTAGTTGTCTTACAGGATCGAGCCCCCCCCCCCCCCACTAGACACTTAGTAAAAGTCTTCTTCTTCAAAAAAAAAAAAATTAACACTTCTGTTTTTCTTGTTTGTTAGTTTGAGGGCTATTTTGTATTTTTAGAGAGACCCAAGTTCTTCAATTATATATATTAAGCATACATTATTGACACTTAAAACTTCGAAAGGATAGTTTTTCACATAGGAATTAAAAAACCTCAACAATTTACTTACTTATCACCAGCATACAGCGGATACTGCAAACTCGAAACACATCTTTGGTGAAACCAGCGGGAACATCGACAACATAATAACATCTAGAACAAAACACATTATTTATTAGTATTCAAAAATAGCATAGATACATAGTTACAAAATAAATTGACATACTTGCGCAAGCCAATCACTTTTTTCACCACAATAACAGTGTACCTCATTCTGATCTTTCCCAGCATCCGATGCTGTCGACGACGTAGTGGATGCAGTCTGAAAATAAAAATACTTTTACATGGAAATATTTTATGCTTTTGATCATATGTATAAGAAAATATTACAAATATTTTATTGAAACCCACATCACAGGGTGGTGTCAGTTCTTGTTGTTGCCGTCTCTGCTGACCTCCCTTGAACCTTAACAGATCGGACCTTTTTAATGCTCGATTTTCTGCTGCTGCCACTCTGTAGCGTTGATCCACACATCGCTTACAATGCCATGATGCACCTATAAAAGTTATTTTTTTTATTTGTCAATGGCTCAATTTACACACATAGAAAAGTACTTCTCTTCTAGTAAGTAGAAGTGTGAAAAGATTCAACTGACTTGACAAAAAATAGAGACAATTCACAATTCCATTTGTCTCTTATTAGACCAGGGTAGAAGCCTTTAAAAATAATAAAAAGTGAAAAAAAAATAACAGTAGGATGAAACCCATTAGAAATGGAGGAGAATATTATAAAAATGAAAGGAAAAATAATTTACGGGCGATCTGAGGTCGGGAAGGGGATGGGGGTGAGTTTATAAGGGTAAAAAACGGTTTTTCTCGATTTCCGGCAAAACTAAAAGTCCCATCGAAAAAAGTCGAATGGCAAAGTTGTAGGTAATAAAAAGATCTAAAACTTTCGTATTTTTACACTTTTTTCACATAACCTCAAAATTTATGTGAAAAATTCAAAAAACCAAGTATTTGGTTTTTTATTTTTCTTTTCCAAAAAAAAATTTTTTTAACGAAATTTGGTGAAAACTTAACTTTTTATGTCCCAAAATACGCTGTAATTTATTGGATTAAAAATATTTATTTTTTCACCTTATTTGAATTAATATCGAAAAAACACCCTAATTTTCAATCGAAAACTCACCCGTCAAAATATCAGCTTTTTTCAAAAAGTTGGTATGTTTTCTGTTCGTTGAAATCTCTACTTTCCGATGGTGAAAAAAAATATATGTTACTATAGTAAGTCTTCTCAGAAAATGCAAAAAATCGAAAAAAACTCGAATTCGAATTTTTTTTTTTTAATTATTATAAATAATTGAGTCGTATAGAAGCAAATATAGCAATCTCCAATCGGAGTGGTTTTAAGAAATTTAAATAAAATATTTTTCTGTAATTAAACCTGTTTTTTTTTTGAACCAAGTCTATTTTATTGTTAAAATGCATATATGCTAGCCTTTAGATGATAAAAATAATAAACGATAGTGGTAAAATATTGGAAAAATGACAGGATATTATTGTTAGGTCTGTTTGGCAAAAAAGTGGATATTGCTATATTTGCTTCTATACGACTCAATTTCATCTAAAAATGTGATTGCTACAATTTGTTTCGATTAAAAAGTTGATTTATTTAATGCTAACTACATTTATGTCATAGAAAATCTTATTATACAGGGTTCGGCACTCGAAGTGTTACTAATACAAAATGCTGTAATTTTGTTAATTATGAGCATATTTATTTTAAAACTCTAGTATCAAAAAGAAAACATATAAAATAAATAAATAAAAAATTATTGTTCAATATGACCACCTTTAGCACGGATAACAGCATCGAGTCTGACCGAGAAGGCTTCCATGATTGATTTTCCCCACGAAAAAAAAAAAAAGGCTGAGGTAGGGCACAGCAGGAAATTTCCTGCTCAAAAAATTGGAGCAGCCTGACTGAGGTAGTACCTCGACCTTACTCATGAGTAACGATCGCTATCAGGTGTACATGATAAACACCAAAACCGACGGCTTAACGTGCTCTACGACGCATAGTGGGGAGGCTCACAAGTTCTGCACAAACACCCAGACCACGGCAAACATCTGCATGCCCAATAAAAATGTTTGTCATGTGTGGGGATCGAACCCGCAACCGCCAGCGCAACAGCCACAAACCCGTGTTATGACCATTGCGCCAACGCGCGTCTAATGCATAAACACCAGCGTACCGTTGATCCAGGCGTCGACGGGCGGCGAGTGGCACTTGGCGTGGTAGCCGCGGCCGCACAGGTCGCAGGCCACGACGGCGTTGGGCGCGGGGGCGGCGGCGGGCGCGGCGGGCCCCTCGCGCCGCTTGCACACCACGCACATGATGCGCCCGTCGTCCGCCGGCGGCGCGCTCAGCAGCTTCAGCGAGCACACGGGCGCCCACGCGTGCGTGCCGTCGCCGAACTTGACCAGGCAGCGCGCCACTCCCGTGCCAACTTCGCACGAATCGTTGTCATTGCTCGTGCTCAGCTCTACTATTGTACCTGTACCAATTGTAGCGCATTCATTAGATTCGATTATGACTAGCCCGTTGCCGCACTTTGTTTTGACCCCGCTTTCTGTTTCGGGTATGTGGGTTCGATTAACACCCCATATCTCATATATCATTTGACTAGCCCGTTGGCGCAGTTTGTAGTGACCCTGCTTTCTGCTCCGGGGTTATAACACAAGCATTAACATTGCTTACTTTAGGAACAGACGACCGTGTGTGTATTGTGTAGATATTTATTTATTATTTATTTATTTATATCTGGATTTAATATATATATTTATTTATATGTTTATTGTTAAAAAAAAATGTTGCTAATCTCAGTCGGCTGTTACTATAACACAAGCATTAAGTTACAGACTGTTTAGGAACAGACTTGCTTTTTAGTATTCATTTTTTTAGTGTTTCATTGATCTAATTGATTTCAAACAATATTTTCAGATTCCCTATACAGAACATTGAAATTGTTATAGCAGTTTATACAATTATAGACTATAGATGGGGTAAAATTAAGGGCTTACTAAGTATGTACACAATAAAATCTATAAATGTAAAGGTAAAAATTATGAATACATAAAAGCGATATATAACAATATAGACACATCTTATACTATTAATCAAAAATTTTTTGTATATATATATAATCTGAATCTCGGAATCGGCTCCAACAATTTTTGTGAGATTTTGTACGCAGGGGATTTAGGGACGATAAATTATTGATCTAGCTAAGATTCATTTTTAGAAAATGTCTTTTTATCCCTGTTTTTAGGCAATGAAAAAATTGCTAAAATATTGTTAGAATATGAAGGTAAATTTCGCAATTGTTATTAAAGTTGTAATAGCTCAGGTGGGAAATCGGACGGTCGGTATTGACCGAGAAAACCATGGTTCAAATCTCAGTCTCCAGATTATTTTTTTAATTTTCACTCATGATTTTTTATTATTATGTCGGTAAAATTGAAAAATATTATTCATTGATAAAATATCAATAATGTAATTCGTAAAATACCGAGCTAGGCTCGGTCACCCAGGTACTAGTATATGAACTGCCTATCATACTATGATTATCATATGCTATGTCAGGAGTGTATTTAAATGTTAATATGAGATGCTCAAACCTAAATAATATCTTCCATCTTTGTTGGGTACGAGGACATCGTCACCGCAGTGGAATGGGTTTGTGGTAGTTTTTTCCGTGTTGGTAGTAGAGTCTGGCATGGCATCCTGTGTTTCTTCTTCTTTTTTCTCATTCTTTTTGTTAGCACATGGTGTAATTGTCTTGTCAAAGTCGCTTAGCAGTGCATCGATCAGGGACAACTGTGTTGAGACCTCTATGAAAGAAAAAACAAAGAGATGTATTACAAAATTCTGTTTTCAGTTTTTTTTTAAATATAGCCATGCATAATTAATTATGTAAATGTGATAATAGTTATTCAAAGGTTTGTAACTGATTTGTTAACACCATTAAAAAAAGCCAACATGATCATTAAATTAAAAAAGTCACAAAGCTTTTTTTTTTAACTGTTTTTCTTTCTTTGCAAGCTATTTGATTTTGTTTTTGTGCCCTACTAAAGATCATTATAACTCACCAGGAGTAGATGTTTATTTTAAAGTCCTAATTAGCCAGTTAATTGTAATGGATAACAATTAGTACATTATTGTTAACTACAATATAACATCTACATTAAACTATTCATTGAGCATAGTAGAACCTTCATTTCTCATTGTACTTTTAAATCATAACACATTTTCTTCTCAAAGTTATCAGCTTTATTAAAAAAATTGTTATAAAGGATTTATTAAATTGAAACATATTATTTTACACTGTCTAAGTATATAGAGGAACAAAGATGTATATTTTAAATTAATACAGAGTTAAACACTACACTAAAAACTTAAATTTAATTTGGTTATGATCTTAGCAAACTGAATATAAATTTCTGCTCAATTACTTTAAATGAAAGTTTTTTTTATAAAAAGTTGAAATACAAAACATAGAGGTATAATTGTACAGTTACAAACTTACTATAAAAACTTAGTAATTGTATACTCACTTGAATCAACACATTTCCAATATTAAGTCAGCAAAAATAGAAGAAAATTTTATATACTTATTGATATTTTACTATAAAACTAAAGTAAAAGACACTAACTTAATGTAAGACTAACATCCTAACCACACAAATATATGCAATGAATACTTTGATATGCTCATTCATATATTGTTATTAAATCAAAAGAAATTGATGTTGTTACATACATAACTTTCTCATTAGCCTATCTATAGTTACGGTCGTTACAACTTTCCTGATTTATTAACAATGACATTATTTCCTCATAATAACTTAATTTTGTTTTGTAGTTTAGCCTGACAAATTATTGAAATGTAATTAAATACGTGACAACTGACAAGTTAACAATGACTGCAGCTTATTATTTCGAAGAATGTTTATTGTAAGTAATAAATGTAATCTTTGAAAAGTAGAAAGAACATAAAATCTCAACATTCGTTACAAATACCAGTCGACGTGTTATATAGGTTTTAGTTAGGGGAACATCGATGTCATTTTATCTTGTACTTCTGATTAAAAGCAAGTTAGTCACTTACAAATATTAATGGTAAAATAACAAATTTATTTTATATCATGAATGCTAGGATATGCTTGTCTTCTAAATATTATCCAGCGAGACCCTAAATATGGTACATTATAAAATTAAGCGTGGCAATAAACCGGCACTTACCAGCGTTAATGTCCATTTTAAATTTGCTCTATGTCAACGAAGTGAAATACAAAAAGTTAACTTAAAAATCGTAATTCATACTAGAAGAACAAACACTCTAAGCATTGGCGCTATTGCGGCCATTATAGCAGTCAAACCTATTGCTGTTTTCCCGCGGTAACAAAATTGAAACTGATAAATATATAACGACCTTAGGAGTAAATTATTTATTTATGATTTTATTTGTCCATTTCATTGATTAAACAATATTGAGACGCGTAAATTTACTTTATTAACACAAAAGCCTGTACAAAATAGCCCTATATCCTAAACTCGATTAACTCGAATATTTGCTCGAATATGAATATTTTACAGATTAACAATTTAACAGATATATTCAAACCACAGACCTTATAATTACAGATGTCATGCGCTTATTACACCTTCCTAAATTTAAAAGTTCTAAATTCAGAACTTCTAAATTTAGGAAGGTGTAATCGCATTAGTTAGTTGTTCTGAATTCAGAAGCAAGGATGGTTTCTGACAGACGTGTTTCCAAATCTGAGGATTTTCCGCTAAATTTAGGGATATAATAATAAATAAAATAAAATAAATATCATGCAAATAGCGGGAAAGTTTTAGGGGATACATTTTTTTAGGGTATTTTTTGGGCATTTTTAATTCATCAAAACGTAATATATTTTAATATAAAAACTATTAAAAAATAACAATTCCTAAACTATCAATTTTTAAAAGAACATGTTTAATGAACATACTAAAAACTAAAGCAAAGTATACAAAATAATTTATTTATATATATACATCTGCTATTCAGGATTCTTGCTTGAGAGCGATCCCAAAAAAGAAGGCGTGGAAAGGTGTAAACAAACCACCTTGGTGGTCGGCTGAACTAGAGCAGTTGAAGAAGGACGTTCTGAGGAAGAAACGTCGAATCCGAAATGCTGCTCCCACCAGGAGGCAATTCACAGTCGATGAGTATATACGGGCAAAAGAAATGTACCAAAAGAGCGCGAACGAAGCGGCCACACAAAACTGGAAAGAGTTTTGCACAACCCAGGACCGCGAGAGCGTTTGGGACGGAATTTACAGAATCATCAGAGGGACCTCGAGGAGACAGGACGATATGCTATTAAGGGACACAAATGGTGAGACACTATCGCCGGAGCAGTCGGCTAACCTCTTAGCAAAGTCGTTCTATCCTGATGATTCAGTGGAATCCGAAACAGAACAACATAAGATGATAAGAGCGGTTACAGAAGGCATGGCTCCGGAGGATATTCAAGATCTGTCTGACGATGACCCTCCCTTTACAAAACCGGAATTGGAAAAGATTCTGACGAATCTCAGTCCCAAAAAAGCTCCGGGCCCGGATGGGCTTACATCGGACATCTGCACCGCGGCCATCAACTGTGACAGGGACTTATTCTTGGCATTAGCCAATAGATGTCTATCACTGTCATATTTTCCCAAACAGTGGAAGGTCGCTCACGTGTGCATTCTACGCAAGCCAGGAAAAGATGACTACACCCATCCAAAATCATATAGACCGATCGGCCTATTGTCAATCTTAGGTAAGATAGTAGAAAAGCTCCTGGTGGGTAGACTTCAGTGGCGCTTCTTTCCAACTCTTCACCCAAGCCAGTATGGATTTATGCCACAGCGTGGAACTGAGGACGCGCTCTACGACCTAGTTGAACATATACGAGCAGAAATAAAGTTGAAAAAGGTAGTCCTTCTAATCTCGCTCGATATAGAGGGCGCGTTCGACAATGCATGGTGGCCAGCCCTCAAGAAACGGTTGATAGAAAAACAATGCCCCAGAAACTTGTATGCCTTAGTAGCGTCCTACTTAACGGACAGGAAGGTCAGAATAAACTATGCCAGAGCGACCAGCGAAAAGGGTACATCTAAGGGCTGCGTCCAAGGATCAGTTGGTGGACCGACCTTCTGGAACCTAATCCTGGACCCGCTACTTCAAAAAATGGCAATGTCAGGGATTTATTGTCAAGCATTTGCGGATGATGTGGTCCTTGTGTTCTCCCACCACCAGACTAGCGTATTGCAATCCCAAGCCGACACCATCCTTACTGCCGTTCAAGACTGGGGCACCCTTAATAAGTTGAGCTTTGCACCGCACAAAACCAAGGCGATGCTACTTACAAGAAAGCTCAAATATGACCTCCCCAATATTCATATGTCCGGCACTCGGCTGGGTTTTGTGAACGAAATCAAATTGCTAGGCTTAGTCATAGACTCTAAACTAACCTTTAACGCGCATGTGTCTGCTATATGCAAAAAAGCCGCAGATATATATAAACAACTAGCACGCGCGGTGAGGGTCACATGGGGTCTAAATGGAGAAATAGTGAGGACCATATATATGGCGGTCATAGAGCCTATAGTTCTCTATGCAGCAAGCGCATGGTCTCCAGCAGCCGAAAAACTGATGACTATAAGACAGTTAGGCTCGCTTCAGAGAGGTTTCGCCATAAAGTTATGCAAAGCGTACAGAACTGTATCTCTGTCATCGGCCTTGATCCTCTCGGGTCTATTACCCCTTGATCTTCGAGTCCAGGAAGCTGCTACCCTATTTAAGATAAAAAAAGGGCACTGCGTGGACTTCATTCCACCAGGAAAAGAAATGGAGCGCAGGGTGGGATATCTACAAAATCCCCATCCATCTCTACTCATAACAACCGAGTATGAGTGCTTGGAGAGCTTAGACAATCAAACCCTTAAAGATCACCGAATAGTCGGTCCCCTTATATTCACAGACGGAAGTAAGATAGAAGGAAAAGTCGGAGCTGCCCTAACATGGTGGGAGGGAGATAGGGAGTCCGGGCATTCCACATTTCAGCTTGAGCCTCATAACACTGTTTTTCAGTCAGAAATGTATGCACTCTACAGAGCGGTCAGTATGGCAAAGCGGTCGAACTGGGCCTCGATCAACATCCTAAGCGATTCAAGATCCTCGCTTGACTTATTGAGGAGCCCATCGGTGACCCACCATCTCGCTCTCGATATGAAACAATGCATACGCGATATTCAAGAGGATGGCAGGACTGTGAGGTTCTTCTGGCTTAGAGCCCACGCAGGAACACCGGGCAACGAACGAGCGGACGAACTAGCCAAGAAGGCAGCACTAACGGAAAAGTCGACCTCCGACTACGATCAAGTTCCAATATCGTACGTTAGGAGGCGGATACGTGAGGAGACGGTGAGGAGATGGCAGCAGCGCTATGAGTCATCTGTGGCCGGCTCGGTCACGAAGGTGTTTTTACCGTGCGTAAAAACTGCCAGGGTTATAATAAAAAATATGACACTAACACCAGTCGATGTCCAAATTCTGACCGGTCACGGTGGCTTCGCTGCGTACCTGCATCGTTTCAAACTTAAAAGCAGTCCCTCATGTTTATGCGACTCGGGGTGCGAGGAAACGGTGATCCACATTCTTTTGGAATGTCCACGGTTTGGCCGAAGAAGACTAGAGCTGGAAACCCAGCTACAGATAAAACTAGACCAATCTTCTCTCCACACCATCTTGGAGAAAGAGGCCACAAGATCGCCTTTCCTCCAATTCGCGAGAACGGTCGCTCAAATGGCTGCCAAGGCAAATGGTTCGGTCGCCGCGCTAACTACAACCCACACAACACAGCCCACACAAACCACTCACACAACTGCAATACAAAACACAGTCGTTCTCGCAACACACATCCAGAAACACAACACACAGATACAAACAGATCAAAGCCGTGTCCAACAAGCCACTCAGAGGGATAGCTCAACAGCTCCGCGGATGTCTCTTGGCCGCACTTTTCTGGGCCGAATAACGAGAGCCATGCCTTCCTCTCTGCAAAAGCTGTTCAGGAATAGAGCCAACCAAAACGCACCTCCGCAACCGACCCACAGCAGGATGACACAATCCTCGCTTAGCGAAGGGAACGGGAGCGGAGAAGTGGGAATTAAGAACAGATGCGTGGCTCTATTCATGGACGGTGAAGTAGAGAGAATGGGAATAAGTTTCTGTCGTTCCGAAGGACGCGATCGGCTGGCGATTTCGCCGGGGCTCGCTTTGCTGATAAAGGGTAGCACCCAAAAGACAAGCATAAAGCGCACTAAAATCACAGCGCTAGCGCAAGAACAGGAGGGCGACTCGACCTACCGTCTGGTGCGTTTGAATAATAAATGCATCGTGTTGTTCGAGTGGGGAGAGACGTCCGCCTTTGCGCAGTCTAGTGCGTGGCTACTTCGGCTGAGCGAGACCCCCGGTGAGGTCCCCAAAAGAATTAGTGTGGATTCGATGAGAGTCGGATATGATAGAGGTGACGTATCTGATAGGTACGGTTGCCTAATGGCCTCCAAGTATAGTGAAGTCATAGTCTACGAGGACAGGGGGGAGGATCTCGGATATCTAAGACCGAAATCTATAACACCGACACCTCCTGCATCTCTGACTGTCAACGAACCCACGCTCAGCGGCTCGGAGCGCCTACAGCAACGGATCGAGACTCAGAAGACAGAGCGAGGTAAGGCAAAGGCCACACCCGAATCTAAGCCAAGCTCGATGTCATTGGCGACCTTTATCCGCGCGACCATCTCCCCAAAACAAGGTAGGCTCCCGCATCATTTCTCTTCCAAAAAGGCTGGACAGGGAGAGCGGCAATCGGCGGCGCTGAGCTGTTTCACCAGAGACGATAGTCCGAGGCACCCAAAGGCGTCACCGGACGCTCGAACTAGGGCCGACATGGGACACGTAACACCACCGAGACTTCGACCTGCGTCCACACCGCTACAACATGCGGAGAACGCCCTGATCGAGTTCCTGGCCATAATAAAGGCAAACCGCGAGGTCAGCCTGGCCACCTGCAAAAAGATCATGCAGGCCTACCAGTACGATAACCAAGGATTACTGCAGGTGGAGCTCGAGGAAGCCGAGGCGGCCTTATACAACAGTGAAACCCGACAGATACTCAAGGGCAAGATGTCGGGTAGATATATGGCAGCATATAACAGCACAGCAGGCTTCGTAAGCGCGGTCGAGTCTGAGGGGAATGACGAGGGGCCACAAACCTTCGAAACACCTGAAGGGGACCCGGTGGTGGTAGTGGCCAGATGCACGAAAATAATGCTGGGGGACCGGATGCTACGGATGGCGGAAACCGTCTCGGGCGACCGGGAAGGCTTACCAACCGTGCCCTGGGGACTGCCGTCGCTGGAGTGGATAAACGGGGTACCGGGATGCGGCAAGACAACTCGTATAGTCGGGGACTTCGATGAGGACACGGAGGTCGTTATCACGACCACAGTCGAGGCGGCCAAAGACCTAAAAGAAAAACTTGCGCACCGTTATGGTAACAAAGCCAAGCAAAAAGTGCGCACTATGGCCTCCGTCCTAGTTAATGGTTTCCGAGAGGGCTTAAAAATCAACCGCCTAACGGTGGACGAAGCCCTCATGAACCACTTCGGAGCCATAGTAATGGCCGCCCGACTATCGGGAGCTCAGAAAGTAGTCCTCATCGGAGACATAAACCAGCTGCCGTACATCGACAGGGACAACCTGTTCGAAATGCGGTACTGCAGACCAACCCTGATAACAACCATCTCGTGCGAGTTGTCATGCACGCATCGTAACCCCAAAGACGTCGCCCTTGCTATCAGCGAAGTTTACAAGACCGTCTACAGCTCTAGCACAAAGATCCGATCTTTGCGAGTGGAGAACCTCACGGGCGCGCGTATTCCTGCAGGAAGGGACCGCACCTTATACCTGGTCTTTACGCAAGAGGAGAAGAGATTGCTGACTGACCAGGGATACGGGTCCGGTGAGGGATCGCGCGTCTTAACCATCCACGAGGCGCAGGGCCAGACCTATGAGGACGTCATTGTCCTCCAGACGAAGACAAGGAGGCTCAAGATCCACGACAGCGTTTCGCACGCTGTAGTCGCGGTGACTAGACACACCAACACCTGTGTCTACTACACCGACGACCATGACGACGCAATTGGTCACTTTGTGGCGAGAGCAGCGGAGGCAACAGATAAGAAAATCCTCGAGCACAGTCTCAAGATGGCGATTCATCATAGGGATGCTGCCGTCATTGAGTGTGTGCTCGAAATGCTGAAAAAAGTCGGGGTGTGAGGACATCGCTATATTCATTGTATGTGTAAACAGTGTGTATTTATTTAAAAGGCGTAGATTAATGTAAAAAATATATATATAGAATGTAATAGGTAGATTGTAAGATTGTAAGTAAAAAAGTAAGTAGTAAGTGTATATTGAAAAAAAAAAAAAAAAAAAAAAAAAACCTTTACTAACAGTAACATAGGTTAAGTGTATATTGTAAGTAGAACATAAGTGTACATATATGGTAACTAGGAAATAAGTGTACATATATGATAACTAGCAAATAAGTGTATATATATATGATAACTAGCAAATAAGTGTATGAACATAACAATAACAATATGCTCAAGAAACGATGTGCATACTATTTCCATAACAGGATTAATTAATTATTGTAAAGGAAAAAAAAAAAAAAAAAAAAAAAAAAAAAACGTCAGCGTCGGACCACGTCCTAGTCTTACTACGCAGTCACAGGACTGTCGATCTGTAGTTCTAATGTAAAATCGCCTCCGGTAGTGATAATTAAAGCATGCATGTTTAACAAAAGGCATGGGCACTTTGAGCCCATGGATGTTTAATTAAAAAAAAAAAAAAACACAAAAAAAAACAAAAAAAAAAAAAAAAAAAAAAAAATCATTTATTTTCTATTTTAAAACCCTTTGAAAAATAAAAACAAATAAAAAAATCTGACTTATTTTGAAATAATTTCGATTTTAGGTTTAGGCCTTGTTTAGGCCTTTGGGGGTTTTGCTTTTAATTTTAGAAATTTTGTTAAAAAATTTAGAGCAAATGTTTTTTCAAGAGTTGCAACACTGGTGGCCGCATTGTTCTATATTTTATTAACCTCTTTTTAATAAAAACCCTTAAAAACATTTTTCTATCGCACATATTTTTAGGAGCTTTATTTCTATTTAACACGTTTTTAAACTTGTTGAATAGACTACTACGTAATACGATAAATACGTCCGACTTCGTCGCTCTCTCGCAACTGAGTGATTTAGCTTTTAGCAACTGAATTAAAAAGGTGTGATCAGAAGCTTCTAACTAGCGTCCTAACTGGCTTTCTGAATTCAGTGACTAAATTTAGGAAGGTGTAATAAGCGTATAAGCATAATGAACTTGAGTAGTCCATTCGAAATTCGAATAATCATTATTTTTGGATATTTTCGTTAAAAAAAATTAAATTGAAATCGCATTACAAATTTTATTAGAAGTGATTTTAAAAATGTATAATAAATACTAGATACTTAATTTTGTAGAATATTTTGACTAAACGATTTCCATCACAAACACGGCTCAAACGATTTTCATGAAATTTAGTATGCAGGGGGTTTTGGGGGGCGATAAATCATTCATTTTTAGAAAATGTTGTTTTATTATATCGGAATTGTGTTATTATTATATCGGTAAGATCGAAAAAATATATAATAGTTCATTATTATGTAATTCGTATTTAAATAAAATTTCCAAACAACACTATTTACCAAAAAAAACCGACCTAAGCTCGGTCATCCAGGTACTAATAATAAAAAGAATAAGTGTTTTATTTTTATATCTTCTTAGGTGTTGTAAGAAATCACTTTCTTATGGTTTACTTTAGTATAAAAAATACAGGAGTAAAAAACTATTTAAAAATTTTATTTATATCTTATTTATATTAAGAAATAGAAAAATTATGAAAATTAAATAATTAAAACGAAATTTTACAATCGATCTCATAATAATATTTGTAATCTAATAAATGTTATGAATGCTTTCTACAGGGCTGAGTCGTGAATTTGTGGGGCTCTGGGCTAATAGTATTCGGGGGCCTGTTAATTCAAGTGATGTACATAGGTTACGGTACAGGAAAAAAAAAGGAAAAAAAATTGTTCATCGATGTACTTATATAGTCAACCTCAATTCTAGTTACATTTGAAAACAAATACTTTGTAATGAATGTAGCAATTCAAAAATTACACGTACAATATCAAAGAATTTTCATAAATATGTCCTAAAGTACAATAAATTCTACTCTAATTAATGCACTTTTGATTAAATCTCTCTGATTTCAATACTGAATACCTATATAAACCTCTTCCAAATTTGAAGTTTTTGTTTCCTCCTTAAGAATCAGTATAAGGCCCGTGATATAAAAAATATGGGGAGTAAAATGAGAAACCTAACTCTTTGAGAGTGACCGCGCAATCGACGCAATATCTCTCGGAGAAAGACATAAATATAGTTTTTAAAGAGTAAACTTCAGTCGCATGTCGGAGCTAGCAAACGCTTTTTTTTTTTATAAAATAGAGATTTAAAAATTTTCATGGAAAAAAATGACAAAATTTTACACATTTGTGTGAAATTTGCCAATCAGTGATGGACAATCATTAAGAGTTGGTTCAAAATGTAATAAAGAGAATAGGACTTATATTTTGCACCATATTTATTGAAAAATGTTTTTTCGCTTCTCTTTGCTTAAGCCTATCGTAGTCCACAACAGGACAAATTCCTCCCTTAGTTTGCGTCAAACATCCTAGTTCTCCGCAATGTTCATCTTTTCGTCAATGGTCTTATATAGATCGTCGGTCTAACGGGCCGAAGAGAGTCCTATGGTGCGTGTGCCAGCACACGGACTTTAGGGCTTGACACTTAATTGTCACTCCTGCGACAAACGTGACCAGCCCACTGCCACTTGTACAGCTTGCCAGCTTGCGGTTTCCATGGGCAGTCATGTCAGCTATACTTTTATTCTCTCGCAAAGATTTTCATTTTTAATCCTATTATTGAGAGAGACCCCAAGCATAGTCCGTTCCATAGCACGTTGACTTTAAAGTACTAGCTCTGAAGCCAGTGTCCACGTCTCAGCACCGTATGTTAAAAAGGCAGAAGAATGTGGACGCATGAATACTTTTGTTTCTAGGCAACTTCATCTTTCTTCATCTTTCTTCTCATTCTTCGTAGATCTTCGAATTGAAGATTCCTTGAAGCTTGTCAAATGCCACCATGTCCAAACGAATTCTCCTATCGTCTTCCTTTTCGAAGTTATCTCGGATTATTAGGGTTGTAAGTTCTAAGTATAGATAATTAATCCTAGGATGCTGTTTTGGTAACCTCCTTCTTCTTGCGAGTAACTTATCGAGCGTTCAACTGAGGCGTGAAGTACCGGATGTGGTTCACTCCGGGTTACTGAAGCACTCCGGGAGAAACTCCGGTGCCACTGCGCTCAAACGATGGGGAACCGTGGAGGTCTGACGGGTTTGACCGGCACTCACCTAGACGAATATCAAACGCATCGTTGGATTCGTTGGCTCAATTGTTTATTTTCGTAATCCCACTATGTGGTGTCACTGAGGGACCGATTACCTTAACCGGTCGGACCACGATGAAGAAATTATATAATCTCTATAAAAATCGCCCAGAAATCCTGACGGTTACGCAGCGTGGTCTCAACTACGATTTTGGTCATACTATCATTCAACAACTTTTTTTAAAGCTGAGAAACGTTCTTATGCACTTATGTGGTATAAGTGCATAAGAACGTTTCTCAGCTTTTTGGCTTTTGCTTTCAACAAAGTTGACGGGAGTCTGGGACTCCGAGCGCGAAAATAAATTCCGATTTAATTACATTAAGTCACAAATAGCTCGAGGAATCTGAGATGTGAAAGCTCTCAAAAAGTAATTGACGTCGATTAAGATGGTTTGTATGTCCTCCATTACAGTACACCGACGGAAGAAATGAAGAGACCCAGCAGAAATAAGCAAAAATGCAAGTTTGGAGAAAGACATCGCGGCTCTTCAAGTGGAAGTCGCAGAGAAATAGATAAAATAAACTGTAAGACAGACCTCATTCAATACAAAAAGTAGGGTGAGTAATAAAAGAATAAAAAGTAATAAATAAACAAAACGCTTGGCCGTTGTTTTCTTGGCATTAATTTTAGTTCATATATAACGAGCCCAACAAAATAAAACGCTTCAGCCTGTAATATCCTACTCCTGGGCATAGGCCTCTTTCTTCATGTAGGAGAAAGATCAGAGCTTAATCCACCACGCTGCTCTACTGTGGTTTGGCGGATATATTCCTTACTAATAAACAATGAATAAACGCTTCACACTTAACGGCCCCCAATAGGATTTTCTCCTGTGTCGGGAGTCCGGAAACATACACAACACACAAACACAAACGCCCAGACCACGAAAAACATCTATATGACCAATACAAATGCCCGTCGTGAGCGGGGATCGAACCTGCGACCGCCAGCGCAACAGCCAGTGCTGTGACCGCTGCGCTAACGCGTCGTCATAAGTACTATGAGTAAAAATAGCTATCAGGTGTACGTGATAACAACCGGGACTGACAGCCCAGTGTTCTCCGGGACCGAACCGAAACCTCCAGACCGAAAATAAATATTTGTATAAACATAAACATCCACTCCGAGCGGGAATCAAACCCGCGACCGTCGGTGTTTAGGCGCCGCTGACACGGCACATACACCATTATATCAAAGCGGTCGTCAAACAACAAAAAGTAACTGCTGTAAATTATTGAGGAATTCCCTCGACTATTTATGGGCTCCATCATCAGAGCTGTAATGGCACTTGTAACTCATATGTGTGCAAAATTCTCATCAATAGAAATGAATGAAGCTCAAACAGCAGGTGATTGCTGTAAATAGTTGAAGATTTCCCTCGACTGTCTTTCGACTCCATCATCAGATCGACTCCAGACCTTCATTAAATAGTAGTGCTTTATAGTATTTAAGGAAAAAGTGATAAAACGCACTAGTCATCACTACAATTTTCGAGGGTTCTCCTCGATTTCTCTGGGATTCCATCATCAGATCCTGGTTTCCTTCTCATGGTACCTAAGTTGGGATATCTCCTTGCCAACAAAAAAGAATTATCAAAATCGGTTCATAAACGACGAAGTTATGCCCGAACATACATAAAAAAAATATATATATATATACGGTCGAATTGAGAAACCTCCTCCTTTTTTGAAGTCGGTTAAAAAACGTTAGTATCGATTATCGAAAGTCGTTTCGATAATCGATACTAAAGCCCTGCGCGCACTAGTGACATTTGTCACCGTGACAAAAAATTCTTTGTCACTGTCACGTCACCGTCACCTTCGCGACTGCGCGCACTTGCAGTGACAGATTATATACAGATATAGGTTGTCTGTGAGCTCGTTTTTAGAAATAGAAAGAAATACAATAATAAAAAGTATTGGGTTCACCCGCTTTGGAGTGATAGGCTGATAAGTGGAAAGTTCTACACCATGTTTGCCAACCTACGTACATATGACACGTGACATTTTGTCGCGTCACGGGCATGTTGGCGTCCTCCGCGGACAAAAAAGTCACCGAATTGTCACGCATCCAAGTGCGCGCACCTCCATTAGGGATGATGGACGCGGTGACAGTGACAAAACGTCACGGTGACAAAATGTCACTAGTGCGCGCAGGGCCTAACGCTTTTTTTATCGCTACAATTTTTTCAAGATGGCGCATTGTTCAATTGTCATCACGTGACCAACTTTGACGCTCAAAATCAGCGTCAAGCGTCACATGAAAATGCACCCTTATTTTAAATTGACACAAATTGACGTATCACCGTATTCATTGCATAGATATAATAAAAAGAGGATAAGAGTTAATTGCATATACATTTTGTGCGTTTTCCAATATCAGCACTAAAGCGCATTATGCGGTATAATGCTCACTGCTCAACGTTGAAAGTTCCAAAGATACAGCAACGCTTCACACAACGAGCACTCTCAAAAGTAGGGCTTCCGTGTGCGTGCTTGCAATGGATACCAACTCAGTGGTGGCTCAGTGGTTTAGTATTGTGCGCCACTGAGTCGCATTATGCTCTGTAATTGGAAAACGCACTTTGTTGCTATACTTATACCATGTTAATATATAGTTATATACCTCAATAACAAAAGTATATCTGTCTCATTCTAATACGTAGTAATTTACATATTAAAATGAGTATAGAATGGTATAGAGATAATTTCATTGTTTCAATTTTTCGTTGTCAGTTTTCATGACATCATCAAACTCCGCCTTGAAGCCAAAACGCCATTTTAAGTCGACATTCCTAAAGGTAATTCGTCTGTCAATCTGTCATAAAAACGTTTTTTGGACTAAAGTTGTTACTATTTCTGTTAAACTGTGTGTGTTTTGGTGATTTTGTAAATATATGAAGGATATTTGAGCAAAATTAACATGATAAAGTGTTGCATCAGAGGATTCAATTGAAAATCTAGAGAGAATGACGGAGGATTATCATTTTTTAAGGTTAGTTGTAGTTTTTTCTTATATCGGTGTATATTTTTCGTGTAAGTTAAGTTTTAGCTCCATAATAGGGATTGAAGATTATGTTTTTCGCTTTTATACATAATCATTTCTATTAATAACACTTAAATAATAAAACAATTATGTTTGGAATGTTTACATACAAACGTAGTGCTGGGCATCTATTATGCAATTGTTATGCAAGTTTCGATTTATCGATACATACTCTATAATATTTTTCTCATTAACTATAGTTACGACAATACAACGATATAAAAGTAATATTCTTATAGATGTTCCTTATAGTTTCAACTATAACTTTAATTTTTTTTTATAAATGATATATGCAGTGCATTGTTTAGATTTCCGAGGAATGAAGCCCCTCAAAAATTATAGAAACTTATCTCTTACTTATCTACTTGTGTGGCTTATAATAATTTGTAGACTTGCTGATTCATACTGGAACACCTGCCTCCTTTTAGAATAAGAGAGAGGAAGAGTGTGTTTTTAAATATTAATATAAATTTTCTGTTTTTTTAGTTTACTTCACCATGATCGCCTGACTTGAACCCCTTGGACTTTTTTATTGGGGATGCATTAAAGAAAAATTTGGATAAAATTTAGACTATGGACCGTCGATTTAGAGGTTCATATTTTTTCTGTATATAGTACTCATAATTAGAAAGCTTTTTGTGAATTCACAGGTTTCACAAATTTACGGTTTAAGAGATATAATTTTTTAAATTTCGCTAAGGAATATTAATATATGACGCCATTTTACTTCGACTTAGATGTTCATATTTTTTCTGTATATAGTACTCATAATTAGAAAGCTTTTTGTGAATTCACAGGTTTCAGAAATTTGCGGTTTAAGAGATATAATTTTTTAAATTTCGCTATGCAATATTAATATAAGACGCCATTTTACTTCGACTTAGATATACTAGACTAGAATATGCCGGTAAACAGTCTAATATTGAAATTAGATAGGTTAGGGTTATTTTTTTTGTTTCTGTGACAAAAATATGCCGGTAAACAGTCTAATATTGAAATTAGATAGGTTAGGGTTATTTTTTTTGTTTTTGTGACAAAAATATGCCGATAAACAGTCTAATATTGAAATTAGATAGGTTAGGGTTATTTTTTTTTTGTTTCTGTGACAAAAATATGCCGGTAAACAGTCTAATATTTAAATTAGATAGGTTAGGGTTATTTTTTTTTTGTTTCTGTGACAAAAATACGACGGTAAACAGTCTAATATTGAAATTAGATAGGTTAGGGTTATTTTTTTTTTGTTTCTGTGACAAAAATATGCCGGTAAACAGTCTAATATTGAAATTAGATAGGTTAGGGTTATTATTCTTAAAATTATATTAAAAAAATTATATCTCCTAAACCGTACATTTCTGCAACCTGAAAATTTACAAAAAGCTATCTATTTATGAGTACTATACACAGAAAAAAATGTGGGAAGGTCAAAAGTGTTATAATAGCTCTAAATTCTTCTTTTAATCTCAAAACTTTAACCATGGATATCTCCATAACTATGGGTTTCTGGTACGTGGGAGTGGTACTGGGGGGTAGCCCCCCCTCCCCCTCCCCCCGCACCCCTCAAAACCCCAAAAATCGACGGTCCATAGTCTAAATTTTAACCAAAAATTTTATAATAAAGCAGTGTCGACAATCGAAGAATTGCGCACACGTGTGCAATGGGCATGACGACAGTATCAAAAAATCGTCAATTTAATGATTTCAGGGGAACACTCATATTAAAAAAAATCAAAATACTGGTTTAGTTTTATGTAAAATACTAATGGTCTTATTCATAAAAAGTTATGGAACACCTAAAGTGTTCTATAACCTCGCTATAAGAAGATTGGCAAAAAAATGTATTCATAACAGCATTATAACACTAAACAGTTCTATAAACCTATCATAAAGTTATAGAGGCGAGGACCCTACTATAACAGTACTATAAGTTAAGATACAAGATGGCCGAATTCACAACAGCTGATTAATAAGAAATTGGCATTTGACACACAAATTGTTGATCAACGTTATTTTGTAAAGAAAACTTAATTTTATAAAATAATGCAAGCTTTACATAGTTTAGATGTCATTGAAACGATTAATGAACTTGAAAATAGCACGCGTCGAAGAAAAGTGTATAGAAGCAGGGTTGATCCGTTTTCTTTGAACGACGAAGAATTTCGAAAGCGTTATCGCTTTAATAAATCTACTGCGACTTATATAATCAACCTAGTGCGTGATGATCTCAACTTAGATCGAAGAGGCTCTGGTACATCACCTGAAATCCAAGTTTTAACAGCCATAAGATGTTGGGGTCGTCGAGAGGTAAGTTTTTACAATCTGAACAGTCATATCATGTTACAAAATCATTTACGAAATTGTTGTAGGTACGACATGAAACCTTGTGTAAATCCTATATTTCCATTACAGGTTCAAGAAGATGCTGGAGACCACCATGGATTATCTCAAGCGACCACCAGTCGTATTTGTGCCCGAGTTGCACGTGCACTTGCACGACACTCAGCTTCTTTAATTAAAATGCCCAGTACTTTTGCTGAAGAAGAGTGTATGATGCAAGAATTCTATAGAATTCGAAGTTTCCCAACCGTTATTGGTTGTATTGACTGTACTCACATCAAAATCCGCAAATGTGGAGGTGATGCAGCACAATATTATATAAATAGAAAAGGATTTTATTCACTAAACGTTCAGGTATTTTCTCATCCTATTACTTTATTACATAAAGAACACCATAATATTTTCCTATCAAATTGAAATTTTGTTTTGTTTATCACAGGTAACTTGTGATGCACATCTCCGCATCCGAGATATTGTTGCCAGGTGGAGAGGTAGCACTCATGATTCCCGCATTTTTAATGAGTCATCACTCAAACAGCGTTTTGAGACAGGGTCATTTAGAGGACGACTTTTAGGTGACTCTGGTTACAAATTGGAACCTTATCTGTTCACTCCCATTCTAAGGCCTCGGAACCGAAGTGAGGAAAGATATAATGAGGCACATATTTCTACAAGAAATACTGTAGAACGTTGCTTTGGAGTCTGGAAGCAACGCTTTCAATGTCTTTTATTTGGCATGACCTGCAAGCTACAAAATGTGAAAACCACAATAGTCGCTTTAGCTGTGCTTCACAATATTGCAGTGGACCATGGCGACGTGCAGTTAGAGAGTAGGGTGGAAAATAACAGAGAAGTGTCCGGAGAAGTTCCAAGGAGTAGCGCTAACGCTAATGCTGTGTTACAAACTTTTATTAGGAGACATTTTAGTGAATAATAATAATAATAATAAATTTACTATATTATTTATATAAGTATTTATTATATACTAGCCGACCCGTGCCCACTTCGTTGGGCGTTATAATCCATTTCACATAAGAAGGGTACGGTGAAATTTGATATGTTCCAATACACTCTCACTATTTTCAGCAAATCAGATAAATATAAATGTTTTAAAATCACCAATTAATTTCTAAGGCAAATAATAATGCTTGATTAGATTGAATTGTTGACACGGCACGTCAGAGGGCGCAGGTTCAAATCCTGCTGATTTAAAATCTTTATATATTTTTATCTTTTTCCTTTTATCTTGTCACTCCTGAATAGTGTAGCTTTCTGTTAGGGAAAGAATTTTCATGATCGGATCAGTATTTGCGAAGATTACCCCGTATATACAAACAAAGTTATAAACTTTACCTCTTTATAATATTAGTATAGATGTAAAGGAATAAGATTCCTTTAAAGTTTGTATATAAAGTATGTCACCTTTTTTATAGCAGTAGTTTTATGTTTTTGTTTTAAGAAGAGATTTTTGACACTCCAGAATTGTAAAATATGAAAGAAATGTTTTATTTTAATTTTATCTTAAGGAATTGGTAAATAAACTTTAAATGTCGTTTCTTTAATTTTTCAGGTAGGTTAAGGGTTTTTATGTGTGTAAATTGTATATATCATAATGTAAAATCGTACAATAAAATCTTTAATTTTCAGAGCAACACATTGTTTAATTTTCCAATTCAACTAGTGTCTTATATATATATATATATATATTAAGTGAGTAAAGTGATATCCAGTATTTTAATAAGAATTGTTTATTTGCAAGAACATGGTGAAGTTCAGTACAAGATTAACATTAGTATAGTCCAAACATATTCTACCTTACAGTGTGCAAATAATATCAATGAGGTTCAATACAATAAAAGATTATTTATCATTGAATTATCTCTACATTATTAATATATGATATACTTTCTTCCTAAAACTATTTTATTACAATAATTGAAAAAAAAAATATGAAATTAAATTGCTGTTTTACAAATACACAAATTTAAAAGTTATAGTATAAATTGAATAGTCTACACTAATATTATAAAGAGGAAAGATTTTTTTGTTTGTTTGTTTGTATTGAATAGGCTCCAAAAGTACTGGACCGATTTTAATGATTTTTTTCACTAATAGAAAGCTAGATTATTAGGAAGTAACATAGGCTATATTTTATTTGATGATGTACGACTGAATTATAGGACTAAAAAGATCTACAAAAAAGTTCGCGAGGGCTGTTATCTAAGAAAAAAGCGTTTTAATATTTGAAAATTTAATAAATGGGTTGGTTTGTCTTAAATTTATAATTCTTTTACCCGAACGAAGCCGGGGAAAAGAAAGAGCTGCTAGTTAATAATAAAAAATACTGTACAATGCAATAAATTTAATTTGTTTTTTTTTTATAATATTCTAGTTTAGTTTTCAAAAGTTCTTCTTTTAATAATACATTTTTTAACTTTTGTTTTTCAACCGCCATCTGCACCTCGTGGAGTTCCTTTCTACAGGCGATTTCATTTTCGGCTATTTGTAGTGTTGCACTTGCGCTGCCCTTGTTGATCTGAAATAAAAAATGTTATAGTTATATCCAAACAATTTATGCATCATAAATAATAATTGATTCTACTAGATTGTACTTGTTTCACCAACATCAGTTTAATAAATTAATTTTGATTTAGTTTGTATATTGTACTAATTGATTGCTGAGATTACATGTCTATACTGAATCTTGATTTAATGCCACAAACAGATATAAATATTATTTACTAGTTTAATAACACATGCATACTAACAGACTAGAACAAGTATAATACTAACAATGCAAATAATGTTTAGAATTAATGTAAACTCTATTATGTAAGAAATAAAGCTTTATTATTATTATAGGTTTGTATCAGGATAAAAAAATAATTAATAAAGATATAAAATAACTTACCTGTTTATTTTTTAATTTATAATTTGGACTCTTTAGTTTTTTCTTTGTTGGTGTGGTGGTGGTGGTGATCTGAAGTGTGTCCGGTTGTTTAGAGGTAGAGGTACTTGGCGGTGACATCTGAAAGTTTTTTTTATTTTATTATTTGGGTACTTGCAGTTCAATGCATGCAATTGGATGCATGATGATAATTATAAACACATGTCATATTTACCAATAAGTCACTTGTTGGTGTGTTGTGTTCGGTCTCTGTGGATGTGCCTGGTTGCGACATCTAAAATAATGAAATTAAAATTTATGATTATGCATTACATTACAATGTATAATAACATATAAAATTGGTAACAGTATTTGGTTGGCTACTACAACTTATTAACAACTATATAATACACATACCATTTCTATCACTGGTTCAGGATTCTCACAGAGAAGTGGTGATTGTACTAGTAGTGGTGGTTGGTTATCAGTTAATAGCTGAAACAAGAATTAATATAGTTATATACATGTTTCTTTACTGCAGATGGAATACTTATTAAACAAGTATGTGTATCTTTGATGTACCTGGTTATCCGAATCAAACTCATTTGAATCTACAGTAAACTCATGAGGGAGCCACACTGCTATGTCATCACCAGTTGGTGGGTCAGTAGCAGGTGGTGGACCACCACCAGTTTGGGATCTTTGTTTCCGTTCCAGACACCTCTTTTTTTTTTCACTCATTTTTATGATGCCCCACTGAGCTTTAATTTGTTGCAGAGTTCTCGGAGTGTGGGCCATATTGTTAAAACTGAAACACAAAATGCTGAGTTATAAACTACCTACTTACACAAAAATCTCATTAAATTATTCAAAGTATTTGAAATTTAGTACCTAATACGTAAATTATTCCAAGCCGCCACCTTTTTCGCGTTCGTATTTGCGTCCGTGTTTTTGTTTTCGATAATCGAAACCCTCTCCCTTATTAACTCTTTCAGTATCATCTAATAAATAGAAGCATAAGCAAGCGTTAGTTTGAGGTTTATGAATGTTGACTTACTTTCGTCCAATTTTAGGTGTATCAGTACAAACCTTATCTTCCTCCAACCAATTTTCACTTCTCTGCCTTTTAATATTCTTTAATTGAGATTCCATTTTAAAACAAATCAAACAAATTGTAATGTACGCTGACCGCTTGAAATTGAAACCACTTGACTTTCCGTAGATCGTAGATAACAAAATATGCTTTGAAGCCGTAATATTGACTATGGTCAGACGTATTTGAACAATCGATACTTGATCGATACATTCGATTCGGTATATTCGTCGCGAACTTCATAGTAATGGCAACATTTTTGTTTATAAACGATTATTAGTTATAGACAGTTTATAGAACTGTTATGAATAGACAATTTTATCGAACGTTTCATAAGCCTATCGAGCATTTTAACTAATGAACGTTATAAACGTTCTATAAGCTTTTTTTATGAATAAGACCATAAGATTATTGTGTTTTTCAATAAAATAAAACATTAAAATACTGCAATCGGCCATTTTGAATGAAACACAAATTACAGCGCACGACGTCACAACATAACATAATAGAGTCCGCGCCACCACTGAAGTCCGATAGACGCGGCGCTACTATCTCATAACAAAATGTTGCCAGTAAAAAAATTTATTTTCCACTAAGGTTTGTACAATAAATGTAATAGTTAAAGTAATAATTATGGACGCAAAATCAAATTAAAACAATAAGAATAACAAATGTGAAAATTTGTAAGCTTGGATATTTCAGGAAATCTCCCTACCTACTTTTTGATAAAATAAAACAAACATTTTATATAATTTTCGTTTTATTTTTTTTATAAAATAGTTATAGCTCTTTAGAAATAGGTTTTATTCCTAACATATCATCCAAATTAACCTTTTTCGTTTGCGATCGGCTTTTTCCAGGGGTGACGATTTTGTTAGAAGTGCTTGCTGCTATTTTTCCTTCTTTCGTAATTCGAGAAACTGTTTTCACAGAAAGACCTGAAAAATATTATTCATCTGAGAAAGGTTTTATTTATTTTACTTTGTATTTATAAATTGTCAATAGATGAATATTACTAATGATAATAATAAATTAATTTTTTTTACATAAAAAAAATTAATTTATTACATGATAATAATAAATTAATGAATTTATTACATTATAATAATAATTTTATTCTATAACTAACGATAATATTTTGGCTATCAATCAGGCAAAAGAGAGTGACTCTGGCATCCCTAAAATTTACCTGTCATGGCAGCAACTCTCATCTGTACATTATTCAACGCGATTAATAGTTCTTTATTCTTACTTTCCAATTCACAAAACTCTTTCACCTTAAGGATCATTTTACGACCTGCACTTTTTATCACTTTACGCTCCTTAGTTCACGTAAAACAATTAAAAATTCCACGTTTTCCACGAACAATAACATCCGCAAGCACATTTGACAGACGACAAGATGGCGGATTTGTCAAATTTAGTTCCAGTTTTGGCCGTAGGACTTCAGTGTTGGCGCGGACTATACGTCAGGCGCGCTCCAAAGAGTAAAGTAAAAAAATAAGGCCCACATTATTCTGTGACGTCAAGCCGACGCCATGACACCTGCAGCCGTTTTGCCGCTCTCATTGAAAACATATTAGAAAAATAGTTTCAATCTTCATTCTTCCTTAAACTTAAGTTTATTACCGAAATATAGGTATTTTCGGAAGTAGTAAATGTGTAGCCACATTACGGAAGAGGTTTTGAAAATCTTTCGTCATGCCCGTTAGCCGCTCGTGAAATTGAAGTATTAGGCTATGCACGCCGTATCAAAAGATCATTTATAAGGCGATGCCGAGCCTGCATTGCTGCCAATGGAGGACATCTAAAACATTTTATGTAACATTTGCAACTTAAACAACGTAAACATTTTATGTAATAAATGCATTTTTACTATAAAAACCTTTGTTTTTTTCTTTATCCTAACATTTAAGTGACACAAAACAAACTTACCGACCGTGATAAGTTCTTTCGCTCCTACAAAGTAATTTTGATTGTCAAGCTCTAATTGTTATACGTTTTTATAAAATACACAAACTTTAAATAATGGGCAATTATAGTGCAGTACATTTTTTTTTCACTATTAATGGTTAAAACTTGACAAAAAGTAACGAATAAAAATAACTTCTAACGTTAATTTTCATAAGTTTAGAATTAATGATGCCTGAAATAGTAATTTACTACGTACTGAGCAGAAAATACGAGACATAACCTTTCATACGTAAGTACAATTTTTTTGATAAAAATATCCCTTGTTGGGCAAAAACATTAACAGAATGAGAGTCGTAGCATAGTTACAAGTTATTATAAATAGAAATAATGTATGAAAATGGCATAATTATCATCATAATAACAAATATATTAACCAAACAAATTAAGTGGTAAGCTTAATTTGTCATCCTCGAAACAAACTTCAGGCTGGTCCACCATTTTTAACTACTTTATAATTTGATCAGGTTATAGATTTTTTAGGGATACTAGCTGAGGTTACTGATAAATTACCCTAAAAGTGGGGTATTTGTTATTCAATCTTAAATTTCATATTACTTAATGAAACTGTTGTTACTTGTTACAGATTTCCAAAGGACTCTGCAATTCGCCAATTATGGATTCCTGCCACTGGGCGACAAAATTAAATATATTCAAAGGACAATAAAAACTAAAATTTGGAGTAACTTGTTTCATTTTTTATTCATTATATGCTAAATAAGTTCCGTTCAACTCCCAGGTTCGATTAAGAGTTAAAAAACAGAACATTTTTTCAGACCACATCTTACAAGACATTACTGTCGTATTTCATGCGACTATCAAAACTCAAAAGCAGAAAAAATTCATTAAAAAATCGAAAAAACAGAATACAACATAGACTGAAAAACACATTACCCTCCTTTGCATTGCGCAGTCGGGTAAAAATCAGTGCCCGGTGAAATTTCAAGGCGAATGCACGACCATTTGTATTCCATTATTTTACAAATTGCAATATCAGAAAATATTGATTCATATGAATAAACCATAAGGGCGTTTGCGCAATGCAAGTCAATCGCATTGTCGCGGCAGTTATTACTACTTATAATAATAATATTATTGTTATTATTACTGGTTTATCGAAAATTCCTGAAGAATACGGGGAAATTTTGGTAGGGCTGGCAACCCTGACATCTTATATACTTTTATGTTTGTCCCTTTCGGGTGTACGCGCTTGTCACATCCAGAGTATACTTGATCCTAGGCATAGAGGATATAATATCCTCTTTGATCTTTTTATGTCTTTGATCCTCATTGCCGTATTGTGAATTTGACATTGACATAATGACATTTGACATGAAATTTCGGTTATTTAGGTACTGTAATGTTTGTATTGTTTTTTGTACATGTATGTACACTTCTTACATATACATTCTTGTTTTTCCGAATAGTAATTACTGATTTTATAGTGAGCAAAGAACAGCTTTAAATTTTTTTTATTGAAGTACAGACAAATATTTTTAGTAAATATATACAATATTCAATGAAATGGGAAATTCAGGATTAAAACAACATTACGAAACAGCTTCTAAAACAGGCGTTTTACAGATATCAAACCATAAATTAAAAGAAATCCCTGAAGAAGTGTTTACTTTAGCGGAAAATCTCCGAAATTTAGATTTATCGAAGAATAAAATTACTCATGTACCTGAAGATTTGAGTATGTTTAAGTTTTTAAAACAACTGAATTTAAGCACAAATATGATTCAAGTTTTGCCAGAATCATTAGCAAATCTCAAAAAGTTAGAATTACTCAACGTTTCCTATAACTCACTTGCGTCGCTACCCAACTCGATAACTACTTTATGTAATTTAAAGCAGGTGTATTTAAATGATAACAAATTCAAAGTTTTTCCAAAGGAACTGATTGGGCTTAATAATATTGAGGTTGTAGATATTTCGAACAATAAGATAACGGAAATTCCTAAAGGTATGTCAAAATTCTATGCAATGGAATTAAATGTGAGTCAAAATGAGATTTCTGTGTTGAGTGATGATTTACATGAGGCACCTCGCTTGAAAATATTGAGATTAGAAGAAAACTGTTTAAGTCTAGACATGATTACACCGAGCTTGCTTAGAGATTCAAAAATACACACTATTAATATAGATGGAAATCTTTTTGAATCAAAGCAGTTGGCATCTCTAGAAGGCTACAATGAATACACAGAAAGATATACGGCTATGAAAAAGAAAATGTTTTGATAGTACTTTCAAATAAAAAGCAATAATAAATTTGAAATTGTATACAATTTATTCGTATTTTATCTGTCACTGTTAGTATAAAGCAGGGTTGAGCAACACGCGGCCCGCGGGCCAAATGCGGCCCGAATAGAGATCTTGTGTGGCCCGCCAGAGGTTTCAGATTTTTAAAACTGTCAATTATATTATAATAAGGCACACCAAAATTCAATACTTGTATCATCAAGTCTTATTATTTTCCATCATTCTTGCTTTTGGCCCGAATATCAATTTTTCAAAATGTTGCAGCCCTCTAGTAAAAAAGGTTGCTCATCCCTGGTATAAAGTAACAACACTGCTATTAGCTTTAAGAAAATACTGCAGTTGCACAATTTATTTATTACATTTATCATATTGAAATAGTAGTTGCAGTTAAGTTTAGATGTCAATTCAAATTCAAAATATTAAATACAAAATAATATTATTTAATTGACTAAAATTGGACTAGAAAGTACCCTTTTAGACTTATACTTTGTACTCATAGTTATGAAATTTTTATAACAAGGGTATCATAGATTTTAATTTTACAGTAATTAGGATATACAAATGATTTGTTTAGTCTATTCCTAGTTCAATTGTTGTTTTTTTCCAATATTTAATATGTTCCAATTTATTAAATTTTAAATGTTAATGTACAGAATAATTTTTTTCAATAAATAATATTTTACAATTACAATGTTTTACTATTCACTATTCTCTATTTAACATTATTCCTAGTACATCCAACTCTTTATTTATTTTTTGTCTTATTGCTAGGCAAAACTTATGTAATTTCTGACTGCAAACAAATACATTTTTATTTTGCAATGTAAAGTAAGTTTTTTAATTCGCTCAAACTATGGATATACTTATCGTATCACGAGCGAGTCACGCAAAGAGTAATATAAACATACAGGAAGTCACGACTCAAGTATTCAAGTATATTATGTTATCGCGTCGTCAAAATGACGTCGACTCGGCGCGGTCGGCGGTTGGTGCAAATCGTAGTTCAGTTCTTTGGTTCAGTCTTCACGTCTTCACTCTTCAGTTGTTGTGGCACTCTAGTTAGTGTTTGTTGGGTGGAACTTTGTTAAGTTAATGTATTGTGAGAAAGCGTAGGACGCACGCTTATTTGACCTACATATGAAATAAAAAGTTTTTGTTTGACAACAAATCGTTTAAAATCAATAAAAATGTAAGTAATTTAATTTTTTTTAATTCATATTTTATTAGTAACTAAAAGCTTTTACCTACTAATATTTTCGTAAGTCGTATGGTTACTTTAATTTTTACTCCTTAATAAAAAATGTTTATACTTAACTGTAACAATAACAATATAAATACAAGGTCTAAATCTAAAAGCTATTTTTTTAGGTTTATATATATATATACTAGCTGCTGCCCGCGACGTCGTCTGCGTGCGTTCACTGCTCATTCCCCGTAGGTGATAGCGTGATAATATGTAGCCTATGTTCTGACCCGACTTCTTAATAATATTCGTGCCAAATTTGAAGTAAATCCATGCAGTACTTTTTGAGTTTATCCCGGACATACATTTGAAGAAATAAAGGTTCACTGCTCGTTCCCCGTAGGTGATAGCGTGATAATATATAGCCTATGTTCTGACCCGACTTCTTAACAATACCTATTCGTGCCAAATTTGAAGTAAATCCATGCAGTACTTTTTGAGTTTATCCCGGACATACATACAGACAAACAGACAAAAATTCTAAAAACTATATTTTTGGCTTCGGTATCGATTGTAGATCACACCCCAAGTATTCTTTAAAAAAAATATTCAATGTACAGTTTTGACTTTTCTACCATTTTATTATATGTATAGATACTAGCTGACCTGGCGAACTTCGTACCGCCTTTTTTTTCTTAAATATAATAATTACATATATATATATATACATATATTACCAAAATAAAATATAGCCTATCTTTCAAGTTGGATCAAACTGCACACGGTGTGCAAATTTGATTAAAATCGGTTAAGTGGTTTAGGAGTCCATTGAGGACAAACATTGTGACACGAGATTTATATATATTAAGATATATCTATTTCAAACTAGCTGCTGCCCGCGACGTCGTCTGCGTGCGTTCACTGCTCGTTCCCCGTAGGTGATAGCGTGATAATACTGATAATAATTATGTAGCCTATGTTCTGACCCGACTTCTTAATAATATTCGTGCCAAATTTGAAGTAAATCCATGCAGTACTTTTTGAGTTTATCCCGGACATACATTGACTTTCCTATCATTTTATTATATTACTAGCAGACCCGTGCCCACTTCGTTGGGCGTAAAATCGTACCTAATAATATCTTGTATTTATTATTTTAAATTACAGAACCAAATAACATACTATAAAGAACAAATTTTAAACCACTTAAATAAATAATATGTTGCTCCAACGCCATCTATCAAAAAGCGTAAAAACTTCGTCATCGATAGATTCAAATAGACAGTAAATAAAATAGAGTATTAAATAGTTAAATCTAACAGCGATAGATGGCGTTCGTTTCTTTGTCATTTTCATAATATATTTTAATATTTTTCTTTTTTACCGAATTTTTTTGTACAATTACAATAAAATATAGCCTATGTCACTCCTGAATAGTGTAGCCTCTCACTATTTTCAGCAAATCAGATAAATATAAATGTTTTAAAATCACCAATTAATTTCTAAGGCAAATAATAATGCTTGATTAGCGTCAGAGGGCGCAGGTTCAAATCCTGCTGATTTAAAATCTTTATATATTTTTATCTTTTTCTTTTTATCTTGTCACTCCTGAATAGTGTAGCTTTCTGTTAGCGAAAGAATTTTCATGATCGGATCAGTATTTGCGAAGATTACCCCGTATATACAAACAAAGTTATAAACTTTACCTCTTTATAATATTAGTATAGACTAGCTGCTGCCCGCGACGTCGTCTGCGTGCGTTCACTGCTCGTTCCCCGTAGGTGATAGCGTGATAATATGTAGCCAATGTTCTGACCTGACTTCTTAATAATATTCGTGCCAAATTTGAAGTAAATCCATGCAGTACTTTTTGAGTTTATCCCGGACATACATTTGAAGAAATAAAGGTTCACTGCTCGTTCCCCGTAGGCGATAGCGTGATAATATATAGCCTATGTTCTGACCCGACTTCTTAACAACATTCGTGCCAAATTTGAAGTAAATCCATGCAGTACTTTTTGAGTTTATCACGGACATACATACAGACAAACAGACAAACAGACAAAAATTCTAAAAACTATATTTTTGGCTTCGGTATGGATTGTAGATCACACCCCAAGTATTCTTTTAAAAAAATATTCAATGTACAGTTTTGACTTTTCTACCATTTTATTATATGTATAGACTAGCTGTGCCCCGCGGTTTCACCCGCGTTGCTTTGAGGAAAAAATACCCTTCCTTCTTCATAAAGCATAACCTTTCTCTTTAATAATAGGCTATCCACCTCAGAGGAATTTTTCAATTCGAATCAGTAGTTCTTGAGATTAGCGTGTTTAAACAAACAAACCAACTTTCAGGTTTATAATCCATACTAATATTATAAATGCGAAAGTAACTCGCCGCGTTGGCGCAGCGGTCACAGCACTGGTTTGTGGCCGTTGCGCTGGCGGTTGCGGGTTCGATCCCCACACACGACAACATAATAATTATGTCCATACAGATGCTTGCCGTGGTCTGGGTATTTGTGCAGTCCTTGTGGGTCTCCCAAGCGTGCCTCGGAGAGCACGTTAAGCCGTCGGTCCCGGTTGTTATCATGTCCACCTGATAGAGTAATAATAGCTCAATGCCTGATAGCGATCATTACTCATAGCATAGATTAGTACAGATTAAGATGCATCAAACATATCTTTTACACTTTGGCGACGAAAATATTAATTAGGCTACTTAGTAAATAAAGCATTTAACCTCGCACTAAAATTTCCGGTCCAATTTCAATTTTTTTTTTTAGGTTAAGGGACACTTACTGACCATAAAAACATAAAATACTGACAGATCCAGGTGGACCTTTTTGTAGAAAATAAACTTTCGCCTGTATATATACATATATACCTACTTTTTCCTGTAAACTTTTTTGTAAAACTTACCGTTTACGATTTATGGCCCATTTAATGAACCCGTTTTTCATTTTTGCCAATAACTCTTAAAAATATTGGATTAATCAATAAAATGCATCTATCCATTTTTTAAGATCACTTTATTCTCTACAACTTTTGTTTAAAACTTTTTTTTCTAATGTCCATACTTTTTGAGTTATTTCAACAACACTTTTCAACAACCCTTTTTTTCGCATTAAAAAGTAGCCTATGTCCTTTCTCAGACTTTAGACTATCTGTATATCAAATTTCATTTAAATCTGTTCAGTAGTTTTGGCGTGATTGCGCGACAGACAGACAGACAGACAGAGTTACTTTCGCATTTATAACATTTGTATGGATTTATTTATTTCAGGAAAATGTTTTCACGTTAAATTCGACCGAGCACACGATAACTTATAGCAACGCAGGTAACCCCAGTTTCTACAGGTTTAGGCGACTGTTTTTTTTTCGAAATGACTGTTGCTGTTGGCCCTACTGGCCTTTACAGCGTCACCGGTGAGAGGGGCCGGGTTCATAGACACCGGCCGCGAAGGAAGATGTGAGCCCTTTTGGAGGGCACGGGGGTGACGTTCGTCCTAAGGGTGTCTCCTAGCGAGATCGCACCTCGGCTTAGAACGTCGTCGGAATGGACGCCAACGCCATCTAGTTAGCAAACAGGAAACATTTTTATATGGCGAAAAATTATAACCCATCTAAGTTTACTTGTCTTGTTAAAATCATGTACTTTACATGATTTTAACATAAAATAAATGGCTGTGTGTGCGTAAAAAAAAATCTAGCTAGTTCCACATCTCATTTAAGCTTATATGCGACATGAAAATATATTATTAACTAAGACGCGAAAATTACACCAATAAATACCGAACAAAAATATTAACAGTCAATGTTTATTTTGTACTAACTCTATTAGTTCTATTACTATTTATTCTGTACTGTAAAAGAATAAGCATGTCTTATCTATACTAATATAATAAAGCTGAAGAGTTTGTTTGTTTGATTGTTTGTTTGTTTGTTTGTTTGTTTATTTGTTTGTTTGTTTGTTTGTTTGTTTGAACGCGCTAATCTCAGGATCTACTGGTCCGATTTGAAAAATTCTTTCAGTGTTAGATAGCCCATTTATCGAGGAAGGCTATAGGCTATATATCATCACGCTAAGACCAATAGGAGTGGAGTCCACGCCGACGAAGTCGCGCGTAGAAGCTAGTCTTTATTATATACTAGCTTCTGCGCGCGACTTCGTCGGCGTGGACTCCGCTCCTATTGGTCTTAGCGTGATGATATATAGCCTATAGCCTTCCTCGATTAATGGGCTATCTAACACTGAAAGAATTTTTCAAATCGGACCTGTAGATCCTGAGATTAGCGCGTTCAAACAAACAAACAAACAAACAAACAATCAAACAAACTCTTCAGCTTTATTATATTAGTATAGATATGGCATGCTTAATTTTTCTCTTTTTTCGTTATTTAGCTCAAATTGCTTACAGCAATAGCGTGCCGTTTTCGAGTTTAAATTTTGTTATAAATCTATGCAGTTCTTTTTGAGTTCTGTTTGTTATTACATAAAGACAAACTCGATGAATTTTATAAGACATAGATGAAGCAGCTTAAAAGTTATATAAACACATTTTTTTTAAATTGTCTTGCTCATCTCTGAAACGAATTAAAGATACCTACAATTTTTAATAAGAAAATGCACAACTCCATCTATAGATGACTTTTAAAAATTACAATTAACCTCGCCAACATGATCAAATTTAAATTATTTATATCCAAAAATGATAATGATGTTTTTGAAATCTCATAGATGGCGCTGCTTTAAATTTGTCTTGAACTACTGATATTCATTTAATTACGTTAATCGGCCTAAATTACTTATATTGCGTTATTTTTATAGTGAGAAGCTTGTAGCATGGTTATTATTAACATAATAACAACAACATTCAAATATGCGTCGTTAGATTACACGTTCTTACAGAATGCGTTGAGTAATAAAGCTTCACTGCTCGTTCACCGTAGGTGATAGCGTATAATATGTAGCCTATATGTTGACGTGACTTCTTAATAATATTCGTGCCAAATTTGATGTGAATCCATGCAGTACTTTTTGAGTTTATCCCGGACATATATTTGAAGAAATAAAGGTTCACTGCTCGTTCCCCGTAGGTGATAGCGTGATAATATAATAATAACTGAGGTAGGGCACAGCAGGAAACCTGCTCAAAAAATGGAGCAGCCCGACTGGGGTAGTACCTCGACCTTACAGAAGACCACAGCTAAATAACACTTTTCAAACAGTGTTGTGTTCCTGTTGGTGAGTAAGGTGACCAGAGCTCCTGGGGGGGAATTGGGGGTAGGTACGGTCGGCAACGCGCTCGCGATACTTCTGGTGTTGCAGCGTCTATAGACTACGGTAATTGCTTACCATTAGGTGAGCCGTACGCTTGTTAGCCGACTTAGTGATATAACAAAAAAAAAAAAAAAATTTAGCCCATATTTTGATGCGACTTCTGAATAATATTCGTGCTAAATTTGAAGTGAATAAATGCAGTACTTTTTGAGTTTATCCCGGACTTATATTTGAAGAAATAAAGGTTCATTGCTCGTTTTCCGTAGGTGATAGCGTGATAATATGTAGCCTATGTTTTGACCCGACTTCTTAATTATATTTGTGCCAAATTTGAAGTAAATCCATGCAGTACTTTCTGAGTTTATCCCGGACATACATTTGAAGAAATAAAGGTTCACTGCTCGTTCCCCGTAGGTGATAGCGTGATAATATGTAGCCTATGTTCTGACCCGACTTCTTAATAATATTCATGCCAAATTTGAAGTAAATCCATGCAGTACTTTCTGAGTTTATCCCGGACATACATTTGAAGAAATAAAGGTTCACTGCTCGTTCCCCGTAGGTGATAGCGTGATAATATGTAGCCTATGTTCTGACCCGACTTCTTAATAATATTCATGCCAAATTTGAAGTAAATCCATGCAGTACTTTCTGAGTTTATCCCGGATATACATACAGACAAACAGACAAACAGATAAACAGACAAACAGACAAAAATTCTAAAAACTATATTTTTGGCTTCGGTATCGATTGTAGATCACACCCCACGTATTCTTTTAAAAAAATATTCAATGTACAGTTTTGACTTTCCTACCATTTTATTATATGTATAGATTATTATTATTAGATATATTATGTACAAGATGATTTACAAGTAAAAGTGCAGTCATTTAAAAACTATGAAAGCGTTTCTTTTGACTATGAGAATGAGACGTAAAATCAGGGTTCTTTCAAACGAATTACAATATTCAAATGCCTGTTTTAAAATATTTAGTTTGTAACACATGTATGTATTACGCATAAATTAAGACTTCGGGAGTCAAAACTCTCAATGTTTCTTGAGTGGTTAAAAATTGATGTGGTCGGGCGTTGTCATGATGAAAGACCACACCTTTTCTGTTGATCAATTTGGCCGCTTATTCTAAATTTCTTGCTTCAGTCTCACCAGCTGTTAACAGTACAAATCCTAATCGATGGTTTTGCCCGACGGTAAAAGCTCATAATTAATTATGGCCTTGGCCTTCTAATCCCACCATACACTCAACATCACCTTATTGCGCGTGATCCCGGATTTTGCGAAGGTCTGTGCAAAGAATGATCCACTTTTCGTCAGCGGTGATCAACCTCTTCAAAAATTGTTCGATATCATTATGTCTTAAGAGAGAATCGGAAATGAGCCCACGGTCCATTAGGTTTCTTTCAGTGAGTTCACGTGGTACCCATATATTGAGCTTTTTTGTATAGCCAGCCTTTTTTAAATGGGTCAAAACTGTTTTATGATCAATTCTTAAATCTTCAGGTATATCGTAACTACTCAAATGTTGATCTAGCTCTACTTTTTCAAAAATACCGTCTCTTTTATCCGTAACTGGGAGAAATACATTTTTCAAATTTTCTTAACTCAAAACGATTTAACCAAATTTGTGCTACTCTTACTGACATTACACTAGGTCCATAAACGTCACAAATTTTTTTCTCGGCTTGAGTCGCAATTTTCCCTTTCTTAAAGTAAAACTTTGAAATATACCGAATTTCTTCGTTGGATTTACCCATTCTGGCGGATAGAAAAACAAATGAAAAGTGCCGGAAAACTGTTTTTTTACTTTTTAATTTCATTTTTAATCGACGAAAAAAACGGAGGATGTTATCAAGTCGACGCCTATATTTTTTATGTATGATCACGCATAACTTTTTACAGAATAGTCTAATTTTGATAATTCTTTTTTTATTGGAAAGAGTATACCCCGAAGTAGGTCCCGTATAAAGAAAATAAAAATCCAACCCTAAGGGTAGGAAAACAGGGGATGATTGATTGTTCACTCACTGATTGTAAGGTATGACCACGCATAACTTTTTACAGAGTAGTCCGATTTTGATAATTCTTTTATATTCTTCTATACTTACGTTGTATTACCTACTTGTCGATGTAATTGAAGTCGGATCTTTTCGTTTGCGAGCAAACACAATTATTAAAATGTCAACTTTTCATGGTATCAAAACCAGCCAGTTAAAAAGTTAAAAGCAACTTTGCACTGCAACTTTTTACTAGAAAATTAAAATATATATTTTCCTCGACCTATTATTGTTGTATATACGTTATATGTAATGCATCTAATAAAATTATCTATCGCTGGTACTAGATAACAAAATAAGCCTAGGAAGACTAGATGTGAAGTTTGCGTAATAAGTATAAAGAACGGAATTGTCCTGTTATTCGATTAATTATTAGCAAAAAGGTTATCTTTATTACAAAACAAATGCATACAGAAATCGCCATTTAAAATCAGTGCACGAGCTTTGTTAATGTTAGTTATTACTAGGGCTCGGATTAATATGTAAATACATATTTTTAATTTACACGATTTTCGGTTTTGAATGTCTTCTATACATTAATTATTACATATAGACTCGGAAAAACTAATTTTTATTTTCCATATTTTGCCATATTTCATGGGTAAGTCCATATTTTACAAAAAAATGTCACAATCATCCATATTTTCGATTTTTATATCATAGAACTTGAATTAGTTCACAAAAATTGATATAATTTTACGTATTTGCATTCTCGCCACCACACACACGGACGCGCGAGTTTCATTTCTCAAAAAAAAGTTTTTGAAGCAGAAGGCGGTGTTGCTGAATTAGCTAAACAAAAACTAATATCCTACTAACACTACAACTATATAACTGAGGTAGGGCACAGCAGGAAAATTCCTTCTCAAAATATGGAGCAGTCCGACTGGGGTAGTACCTCGACCTAACAGAAGACCACAGCTAAATAATACTGTTTTCAAGCAGTATTGTGTTCCTGTTGGTGAGAGCAGAGCTCCTGGGGGGATTGGGGATAGGGTCGGCAACGCGCTTGTGACGCTTCTGGTGTTGCAGGCGTCTATAGGCTACGGTAGTCAGTTACCATCAGGTGAGCCGTACGCTTGTTTGTCGACTTAGTAACATAAAAAAAAATAAAAAAATAATAGACTAGACAAAAATAAAGGCTTCGTTACACTAAAAACAATTAATAAAGTTAAGTGCGTATTGAGTTTTGAGGGTACTGCAGACGTGCCTTACCCAATTACGGAACCAGGCGTCTTTAAGTACGCTCCCATTATATCATGTTTTTTTTTTTATATTTAAGTAGGTCAAAAAAGCATACGGCTCACCTGATGGTAAGCGATTACCGTAGCTTCAACACCAGATGCATTGAAAGCGCGTTGCCGACCATACTCCCAATCCCCCATCCAATAGGCCTTCAAAACGCTCGAGTGACTACACATTTAGCATTCTGAGCTCCTCTATGATTATACCTTACAGGAAAAAATAAATTCAATAAAGTTTTGGTTATTTGGTTTGGCAATCAACCTTTAGCTTATGCTAAATACCTACTGAGATTTTTGAATGAGGATCAACTACATCTGCTTTCACTGGAATTTTGATGGTATAGGTTTTGTGCTTGGTGCTGTTGTCTAAGACGATATTTAAAATTCTGGGTAATTTCTGTAAACTTTTAAGAAATTTATCTGCAACTATTCAATTTCGAATACTTTTTTACAATGCAAACTTCTGTACTTAAAGATCCTATAACACTTTACTAGATCAATCTGTTTTCTTAAGGAAAATATTGTCAGTTACCTACTACTAGACGAGACAAAATGAACATTTGGTATATCGTGTATGACAGGAATTTTTATTATTTCTATAGCATTTTCAGTGGCAGCTGACAAGTGAAAGTGTATTTACTCTCTCCACATTCACCAGAGTATTGACCTCATATTTCTAAATCGTATAGACATTTTTATCTTAAAGATCTTACTTGGTTTGTTTTTCTTTCTTTTATTTAACTATAATAATTATTTAATTTCGCATTTAAAATTACAGATGTAAGGGACGAAAATTACAAAATAAATTACTTGAATTCTAAAACGATCACAAAAACTAGCATTTGAATCAAAATAACTAATATCTATACATGCATTTTTTTAATTCGTTGATCACCTATTCGTAGACTTGGCTCTCTAAGCTAACATAGGGATGTTTTTATGGAGGCAATCGACATAACTATAAGTATAATTTTAGTTACTGGTTATTTAACTCTAAAAGGTCAATATGATATACTAAATTTATGTTAATTGAACATTGTTATTTGGTAAGTGTTCTGAAAAAGTTTTTGGTTCCTCATAGTAGGTACCGTTACTTTACATATACCTATATCTCTTTAGACAAATAAATATTGTTTAACTGAAAAACAACATTTATACTTAACTGGTTCAGTTACCTATATCTACGTAAGCCTTATAAAAAAGCAATAAGTATGACTTTTTAGCTTTAAATTATATCAGAGCTCTAGAGTACTATAGACTTATAGAGCTTTAGTTAGTATAAACTGTTGTCTTTTAAAAATTGAAGCACAAAAACTAAAATGTAGTTTACATTATGGTTGATTAAGCGGTATGCATCGTAATAAACAACGTTTATTTTAGTTACATGTCCATAATTATAAGAGTTACATAATTTTGTACATACCTATATGAAAAATTTTAAGCGAATTAAACGAACACACTCATTTTAATTAATAATCAATTTTTGTTGCAAATAATAATACTTAAAAATTTTTTTCGTCTAAAAAATCTTTTCCCTCTCATGTTAATTACATGTAGTAAGCTAAAACCGTCAATATTTTACATTATAGGTATATCTAACTATAGTAGGCACCCATCTCTATGATTGCTATACTTACCTGCAGCCAGGTTACTGCTGACTGACGTTACTGACCTGGCTGCAGGTAAGTGTAGCAATCATAGAGATAGCTGCCTACTACAGTCAGGTATATAATGTAAAATATTAACGGTTTTAGCTTACTACATGTAATTAACATGAGAGGGAAAAGATTAAAAAAAAATTGCAGCAGGCTTATGGTGGCAGAGGTTGTTTTTATAAATTCACAATATTGAAATAAGCCTATAAAAATTATTTCATCTAATTAACAGATGAGGGAAGATTTAGCTTCTCGGATCTTAGACCATAATAATAAGTTATACCTAGCTAAAGAAATAAGATTATTGACTTATTTAGTATGTAAAATGATTCATTAATTGTTAATGACGGTACAACGGGCTTAGGTTATTATTTTAAATTAAAATTAGGTTCTATTTAAATTATTTAATCAGTTATTGAAAATTTATGTCGCAAAACTGCAAAATTTGTCTAAATTTGTTATTTGAAAAATAAAGTAAAGGTTGCTAATATTATTTAACAGAGACGAAGCTCCAAGAATCAGTTTCTTGTACTTAGATATTCATGCTTAATTCTAGGAGGAATAATATTATGTTTTAATCATTGAACTATTAAGTATTACTTACGCTAGTAATAGTAACTCAATGGTTTTAATACGTACCTATTCTATAGCATGGGAACGATTCTCTTCGAATAGAACTCGATGAAAAAATACAAATAAAGGTTTATTTATTTAAAAGACAGTTTTTATATAAATTATTATAGTTTAATTTGAAGATCAATATGTTTATTGTTGTTTTTTTTATTTCAGAAAAATGGCTGCTTTTAACGTCGTCCTTGGCTGTGTTATGGCACTTTTATTGATACTATTTACTATCAGCTCCATCGCTAGGTATTATATCAAGGTACGGTATAATGAATCAATAAATTAATGAACTTTGTTGTACACTAAGAAAGTAAGAATTAATACAAAGTAATAAAAAAGTTAAGAATAATACTTCGTTACTCAATCGGCTCTCTTATCGCTACCTACGTTAATAGAGCAACCTCTTCCAGGCAACTGGGTAGAGTGGTAGACTAAGGGCAGTATTAATTACCCATAAGTCTGCTTGGAAAGGATATTGTAATATTATGATAAACGGAAAGTGTTATATTAAAAATTTAGAATATTTCCTAATGTCATCTCATTGTTGTTTCACGATAATGTACGTTTCTGATGGCGATAAGGTATAATTAAAATTTGTTTTGTAGTTCCAAACTTTATCGCCTACAAATAAATAAATAATTTCTACTTAAAATAACATTAGCATAGATAACGTACTTAGAGAATCATCACATTCTTGCTGTTGAAATGCCCCTTTTGTTTCGGAGAACTTATACCGCTTTACTATGTAAGTAGGTATATATGTACCTACCTGTGGTACCTACCATATTTTTCTTCGACTAGCATGACACATACTTTAAACACAATGACTTGAGGCTAGTCTCTTTTTTGTCATGTAATTAGTAGGTATATTAAATTAAATTACTGTACACAGTTCACATTGTTCATCGTGCTGTCACTAATCTTCGCGTCTGCGCCGCTACCGTTGATGTTTTTTAGACCGTTTAGTCCTAAAAATGCTCTGTAAGTATTATAGTTTTTTTTGTATTGTGTTTTGTTTGTATTTAATTTATTTAAAGATTATACTTTTAACGATTGCCTGACTGATTGATGATTAGTGATATTGCACCCATGAATCGTAGCATAACGATTTAGTCTAAAATTTCTTCAACAACCCAAGCAGCAACCAAGCGTAATGAACACCTAAAAAGCAGCCAATATAGCACTTAACGCTGTTTTACAGCTGTATAAGGACGTTGAAAAGACATCATAGTGTTATAATATCGGTTTAGGAGTAATTATTCAGCTCTGACTGTATTAAGTCTGTATTAAGAGTCAAAGTACGCTTAAAGTTCTAAATCAGTGTATGATAACTGCCATGTACAGCGTTAAGTTTCCTGTAACGCTTTAATCTCATTTTAGTATTAAAGCTGTACAATAGCTGCATTTTGCATACCGTCACTTACATAATACAGCTTAGAGCTGTATTATGGTGGTCCTCAAATCTTATTTCTGTATTATGAAGTAGGCAAACTCTCTTCTACAGCTTCTTTTTATGGTGTAATTGTACACCCTTTTACAGACAATAGCTGTCTAATTTCTGTCTTTGAGAGTAATAAACAGCAATAAAAATAAATAACGCCTATAGTACAGCCTTAATCTGTATAAGTGACAGAGTCGCCATTTTGAATTATTGTGCATTGTATGCTGTTTTTGTAATTGTTTTATAAATATGTGGAAAAAGCGAAAAAGATTTGGTGCCATTAGAAGAAAGATTGAACAGGAATATTTAAATATGACAAATTATCAACAAAATGAAATTACTGCCGAGGAACATGGAGATATTGCAACAGATCAGATCACCTACAGTCAAGCGTCAATACCGTCGACATCTAATGAAAGGGGTTCTGTAGAAAATATTGTGAATGATCATAGTTATATCAGGTGTAACTTATTAGCTTTACCTTCTGCAACTGATGACGACATTTTATCATGCAGCAGTTCAAGTGACGGCGAAAGTGAATATGAAAAAAATTTATTATTTCGCCAACAAATACAGAATTGGGCCAGAGAAAGAAACATAGCTCAAGTAGCATTGAATGATTTAGCTACTCGTCATATTTGAATATATTCAAAGCCAAATTGCATGCCTCTGGGCAAATTGAGACCATTGTTAATCCTGAAGATGTAAAAATGAAACTAGTATGTATAGAATATAAAAACCAATTATATTTTATACCCCTTTTGCACACAGTTTGATGGAGAAATAAAATTCATTCTGATTTATATAGATTTTTTATTTTTTATTAGTTTTCGCTAATAGAGTCATAAATACAATTGCAATACTCATTGCAAAGTAATGTTCTACATATTATCTATAATACATAACTTTCACTAAGGGTCCTACTTACTATCTTGAAAAAAAAAATAGCTGTTTCATACAAATTAGTCGAATACGTATTGATATAAGTCATTTATTGTAATCGAACAGCTGGCTTTTGAATTAATTCACTGCGGGATGTAAGGGTTCGAGTATTTTGGTTGAAGCTGATGAAGTGGATGGTAGAGTTGGTTTCTTAAAACCTGAAACCAACCATAAGCAACATAAAATAAATATTATCAAAAACATCATGAAATGTTATCAAAACTGCAATAAGCCTAATACGGAATGTAAACATTTCAAACAAAATATTCATATTGAATAGGTATTCTATATAAGGTATTTCTAAAAAATAACTTTAATACTTTATTTTCGAAAACGTGATGTGATCTCTCAGTGCATTTTGGTTTTTCACTTAATATTACGTATCCCTAAAAAGAGTTACAGGTTATGTTCGAAACACTGCTATGCAACATTAATAGTAAATTTATTCGTTTATACAGCCCATCAACCGCTAAAAGCTGAATAGTAGTATCCATTACCTACATAATACAGCTATTAATGCTTTAAGACCATCAAAATAGAATTTAGGCTGCTTAGCAAATTGTCGCCATTTTATCAATTACAAATCGAAGTTTACGAACATGAGTACATAAAAATTAGACTAATGTTTTTATGTTTATCAATATTTTCAGTTTGTCCAATAACCTACTATGCACCAATGAGGCTCTACGTCCATTAATTCAAATATTTTTAAATTCTAACCTTTAAAAACCATATTTACTTACCTTATTTAATATCTCTTCCTTGGTTATTTTGCTGGCGCGTTTATTTTTTATCACAAAACATATATATGTCCACAATAAATTTATTTTTGCACGATAATACACTGTATCCTGTGCGTATCGAATCTCTATCTTTAAACACAAAGCGTTTTTAATAAAAGTCACTTTGATCAATACTGATTAATAAACGCCATCATTATTAAAATATAATATCTTCTGTTTCGTTTTAATTCCTTTGTAACTCTGTTCAACAGACTTTTTACAACGTAAAGCATTATAGGTGAGTTACAATGTAGTAATTGGAGTGTATTGGTTTCCTCGTACACCATAGTACAGCCGCAAAACAGCTCTAATGCAGCCTATTTTATGCTTATACAGCTACTGTACAGCTAATATAACGCAAAACGCTGTATAATTTGTGCCAATTTCAGGGGTATAAGGGCTGTATAAGCGCTTATACAGCCTTTATGCGGCCAAGAAATACAGCATTAAGAGTATAAACGAACTCTAATAGAGCTGTTATACAGCTTGTGATGCTGCTTGGGAATAATACTTTCCAACGATAGAGAAATTTTTAGTACTGAAATTTTTAGTTCCAGAAAAATCATCTTTTTTTGAAAAATCACCACTTTTTGTTCAAGTACAAAATTATTATAAACAAACTATGAATATTTTTTTAACTTTTATGGTGTAATCATGTATATAAGAAATGCTCTACGAAGCGAAACATTTTTACGACAATTATTTAAACATTTTTTTTTTCAATTATACACACCGGCATAATTAGCGGAACACAAAAAAAAGCAGGATTTTAAAATCTTTTACTTGAGGAACTGGCCAGTTATGATATTTTTTTAATTTACTGTCTTTGAAAATAGAAAATTAGATGACATACACTTTTTTCATTCATTTGTTTTATTTTCCCGAACAATACGTTTTGTCAACTTGTTCGAGTAATAACTACGTAATTGTAATTTTTTTGAAAAATTGCACTTAATGGTTTTTTATAAATTTGTTATTCTATAGGCAATTTTGTTTATTAAAAGCTCTTTATTATGCCTGACTTAACATCACTGAAAATCATTAGGGCTGATGAAATGTGAAGAAATGGCCATACCTACAGATCGATTGCCTCAAGGCTTCGTCGACCAGTATCAACGATTCATCGCAGCATCCAGCGGTACAGATAGTCTAATTCTCTTGTGAGGAGGAGGGGTCAAGGTAGAAAAAGATGTACATCGAGGCGAGATGACAGTTTTTTACAACTTGGAGTTCGTAGGAATACGCGATTAACGGCTGTACAAGCTCGAAATGAAATGGAAGACGTTCGAGGAGTACGAGTAAGTGAGCGTACAGTTCGCAGGAGATTTGAAGAATTTGGTTTAGGGTCGTATATACCTGCCAAAGGCCCAAAACTTGAGACGTCACCGCGTAAACCGATTAAGCTATGCGCGAGAACATCGTCAATGGGATTTGAACGAATGGCAGCAGGTTCTCTTTACTGATGAGTGCAGAGTTCTTTTAAAACAGATCGATGGGAGACAGCGAATATGGAGACGCAAAGGAGAACGCCACATACAGTCTAATTTTGAACACACAGTGGCTTATGGTGGCGGCTCGATTATGGTTTGGGAGCTCGCACGGAGTTAGTGATAGTCACAGGATGGACCATGACAGCAGATCGATACATCAGAGACATATTAGAAGGACATGTTGTACCATTTGCCCCATTTATTGGTGACGACTTCATTCTAATGCAAGATAATGCTCGTGCTCATAGTGCACAATCGGTACAGGCATATCTGAGCCACGTAGGTATACCGGTGATGCAGTGGCCAGCAAATTCCCCCGATATGAATCCGATAGAGCATGGCTGGGACTTGCTAAAAAGAAGGGTTAAATCCAGAATGCCACCCCCCAACAATCTGAATGAACTTGGAAACGCATTACTTGAGGAGTGGGAGCGGTTGCCTCAAGAAATCATCGATAACATAATCTGTAGCATGCCCAGACGAATGGAAACCGTAATCAGAGCAAGAGGGGGAAACACTCGTTATTAATTTTGCTTTAATTTTATTGTTAAATCATTTAATGCTTACTTTTTTATTTTTTGTGATGGTTCATAATCATCTAAAAATTTCACTTATTTCAAAAATTTTTTCTGTTTCAGAATCTTTTTTTGAAATTTCTTAAATATTAATATATTATGAAATATTGACAAAAAACGAAAGGTTGTTTTTTTCCTGTTTTTAATTGTTTATAACTTTTGCATTTTTTTAGTGTGCTAATACACGCTTTTAGAACATTTTTTTCTAGACGTCATTCCGGATCCAGAGCTATCACACATAATTTTAAGAGCAGTGTCTCTATTTCCGACCATTTTCAACTTGTCGCCTACACTATTCTCCGCATATAGGTACCTCTTGATTGCCCTTATTATACATTTCTATCTTACCACTGTGTAAAAAGCAAAGCCCTTTCGAGGCTGTGAAAATAATATTGTAAATCAGAGCCATTTTACATAAAGCAATATTTTTTCTTTATAGTTATGTGAAATTATTAAAAATCTTTAGAATATTTTTGCCATATTTCTAAAGCCCTAATAACAACGCAAAGCGCAATGTAGGTGTATTATCCCTGCTGGAAAAATCTCATAGAATATCATAGGAAAAACAAAATATTCTATGAGATTTTATGAGTTACTTGTATTCCTATGAGCCTGAAAAAAATTTGATCATAAACATTCTATGATATTTTATGAGTATTTCACCAACTCATAGATTCTCATAAAAATGTTACTTCTTGTCGCTATGAGATTTTATGAGTAATTTCAACATTAGACGAACAATGAGTAATACTTATGAGATTTTATGAGAATTTCGAGATTAACATTTCTATGAGATTGTATGAGGAAAATTGAAAGAAAAGTAGCTCATAAGAAGTTATAGACAATTTATAAAGAAGTTATGAGCAGTATTGCATTGAAATTCTTATGAGTTTCTATGAGTAATTTCGACGACAAATACACATATAAAATACCATAGAATATCTATATTTTATGAGAATTTCGAGATTAACATTTCTATGCGATTTTATGAGGAAAATTGAAAGAACAGTAGCTCATAAGAAGTTATAGAGAACTTATGACGTAGTTATGAACAGTATTGCAATTGAAATTCCTATGAGTATTTATGAGTATTTCCCCGGTCCAATACACATATAAAATACCATAGAATATCTATATTTTATGAGAATTTCGAGATTAACATTTCTATGCGATTTTATGAGGAAAATATCCATATAAAATCCCACAAAATATCATTATTAACTGACTTCAAAAAAGGAGGAGGCTACTCAATTCGACCGTATATACATATACTTTTTTTATCCGACTTCAAATGAGGAGGTTACTCAATTCGACCGTATATAATATATTTTTATTTTTTTATTTTTTATGTATGTTCGGGGATAACTTCGTCGTTTATGAACCGATTTTGATTATTCTTTTTTTTTTGTTGGAAAGGAGATATCCCAATTTTATATACAATCAATATACAATCCATCCTAAAATAAATCTTATTTTGTAAATAAATATGGCGTAATGGGTAACCATAGACTACTATAGTGCTGTAATATATGTTGATAAATGTCGATGTCGGTAAATTATTTAGAGATAGCTTGACATGATAATTTCGTGATTTTTGTATTTTAATGTTTTAAATAATCTGATGAAGTTGACGATATTACAAAAGTGAGTTATTTCATATAGAGTGGCTAATGAAAGAAGGCACACTAAAATATTTTTTTATTTGTCATGTTCGTTTCAAATTAGATTTCTGAAAGCACTTTTCGGTATTTGAGGTTTCTCTGTGTTTTGATAAATTTTACCCTTGAGTTGTGACAGCCTTTTCATGCATCGCCATTTCGTTCGTGTTGCAAATAATATCTACAGTCCGGCCGCTCAAAGAATGCGTTACTGACACCTGTCAAATCGTCATGACTAATGATGTACAATAAATAACATTAACATTAATAATATTTAGTAACGTTATTTATTGCATTCATTATGCATATTTATTCATTTTAATTTATATGTTGTTATTGTTTATAGGAATTATATATCAATATATTCAATAAATATTCAGAATGTAAATAAATTTTTAATGAATCAGTTAATTGAATTGAATCGTAATTTCTGAATTAACGAAGGGAAAAAAGTTTTATTCATTGGAAAATGTATATTATGAAATACATAATTTTAAGCATTAAACAATGAAGACTATGTCATACCGGGTGTATTTGGAACGCTTGAAAAGATTTAAACCTAATAATATACTATTCATATAAATATTTAAATATATAAAAGAAAGTCGTGAAATCGTGCTACAGTAGAATCAATAATTCAGTAGACTAAAATACTGCTAGCAGTTGACAGTTGACAGTGAGACTGCTGACAGTTGCTAATGTCACTTTGTAAAAAATCGTTGTGTTTGTGTTTATTGTTAAGTTTTGTTTTGTGTTTTGTTATTCTGTTTTGTTTGTACTGTTTTGTTATCAATACGAAAGATATGGATGGTCCAAGTAATAAACACAAACACAAATATTATTTTACAAAGTGACATTAGCAACTGTCATTTTAGTCTACTGAATTATTGATTCTACTTTAGTTACACTATTTATAACTCAAGATCGGCTGAACCGATTTGGCTGAAAATTGGTAGGGAGGTAGCTTAGAACCAGGAAACGGACATAGGATACTTTTCTTTTTTTGTATCAAATTTTGTAAGCATCTGTAATTTGGTCCAACTTGGGAGATGGGGTAGTTTTTATCTCAATTAGATCCTGTAGGTAGCGCTGCTATCGTTATGTAACTCCGAAACTACTGAACCAATTTGTATCGAATTTTGTAACCATCTGTAATTTGGTCCAACTTGGGAGACAGGGTAGTTTTTATCTTAATTGGACCCGGTAGGTGGCGCTGCTATCGGTATGTAAGCAATCAAATTTGGTAGCTGTTTTTTCCGGCAGGACAACGGGCGCCGAGTCCACTAGTACTATATAATACATATAACCATTTATCTCAGAAACATTTTTTAATAACATTTTAGTAAGTACTTATGTATTTTGCGAACTCTCGTTGACCGCGAGAGGCGCGACTAGTGCGTGCGAGAGTACGTTGACCTCGCGCCGGTCAGCTGATGGCGCGCATGAACTTGTGGTATTCAATGACATTGCCGATTTTTTCAAAACACGATTATTCTGAAGCATTATATTCAAATTTCTGTTTCATTATTTTTCCCAAACCGGATTATACCAAAAAAAGTTTTGAAGAGGCAAGAAAAAATTTCTTTTCGCGTTTTTTTTTACTTGTATCATGTCATGTCATGCCAACGCTATCATACCTCTTCGTTTTTTCAAGCGTTCCAAATACACCCGCTATAGTTTATCATTTTTTACCAGAAATATAAAGTAGTAAGTAATTTTATTTTCAATGTTTTTTTTTTAATTCATCTGACTGATATTATGACACTAGTTTTTTTAAGTTTTGTTTGAGCGTACCTTTATTATATCATTAACTTTATTAAATACTAAGTACATTATGTATTATAAAATATATAACAATCGAATGCTGTTCGTTAGTCTCGCTAAAACTCGAGAATGGCTGGGCCGATTTGGATAATTTTGATCTTGAATTGTTTGTGGAAGTTCAGGGAAGGTTTAAACTGTGAGAAACATAAATAATATGTAACGGAAAATACTAAAAACGACGATTTAATTTTCCAATACAAAATGTTCCTAGCGGGGAAATTTGATGTCTTTTATCAAAAACTTTTTTAAATAATTAACGCCCAACGAAGTGGGCACGGGTCGGCTAGTATATTATAAAACTAGATTCTGCGCGCGACTTCGTCGGCGTGGACTCCGCTCCTATTGGTCTTAGCGTGATGCCACATAGCCTCTAGCCTTCCTCGATAAATGGACTATCTAACACTGAAAGAATTTTTCAAATCGGCCCAGTAGTTCCAGAGATTACCGCGTTCAAACCAACAAACAAACAAACAAACATCCAAACAAACTCTTCAGCTTTATATATTAGTATATATTATAAAACTAGCTTCTGCGCGCGACTTAGTCGGCGTGGAATCCGCTCCTATTGGTCTTAGCGTGATGACACATAGCCTATAGCCTTCCTCGATAAACGGGCTATCTAACACTGAAAGAATTTTTCAAATCGGCCCAGTAGTTCCAGAGATTACCGCGTTCAAACAAACAAACAAACAAACAAACAAACAACCAAATAAACAAACAAACTCTTCAGCTTTATATATTAGTATAGATTAGTATAGATTATAACGTTTTATTTTATATTATACAGACAGATTATTATAATTATTAAGATTAAAAAAACATTCGATTACAATTGCCTCGTCATTTTGTCACATCACTACAAAAACAAATAGTTGACATAACCTTGAAGCAGCGCCGTTTGACGTGGTTTAACTTTTAAAAGCTATTGTTTTTATATTTGTTAATTAAGTAATTGTAATAATTTTAGCCCAAAATTGGTAGGTACATTTATTGTAAGTTGGCATAATTATTCGAATTTTAATGTTATCGCTCGTTAATAAGGTAAGGTGGTAACGTTTTATAGGTGTAATAACTAATTACAAATTATTTTTAGTTTAAGTATAATAATTTTAGTCCTATTCATCAGTTTTCAGAAGTAATGAGAATGTATAACGATTCTATGATATTGAGTACCTATGTAGGTAAAAAAGTTAATAAAATTTTAACTTTATAACCTATAAGAACTATTTACTTAGTAGGTAGCATTCAAAATATTTTTTGTCATGGTTTTATTTATGTTTATTTACATAATTATCAAATTAAGAAACAATATGTACAAATTCACAATTATAAAAAAAGCAAAAGAAAACCACTAAGGTTTGTACAATACACATGTAAGGTTTGTACATTTTACATTTCATAATGATAAAAAAGTAGTATTAATGGTAAAAATAGTATTTAAAAAATAAAACAATCACAGTTACATTTTCATTTGGTACATCAATTTTTATACAATGTATTTTAATAATATTTATTTTTTCTCAGTGTTGTCAAAAGATAAAAAAATTTAAGTTTTTGTTTAATATTATTGCTTTTGATACATTCAACCAAATGTGATGGTAGTATATTTATTAAGGGACTATGTAAGTCATTGTTCTCTCACCATACACGTTGTTGGCAAGAGCTGTGTTTAAGTGGTTTCTCGCTACAACCCGTGTAAATGTAGGGTGTTGAACACGTTGCCTAAACTTACTACTCCAGAAATTTTCTTTTAGAACAGTATACTCAAACTTTTTATGTACTGGTATAATACTTTGCAATGATTAAAAAGTGCAATTTTGTCATTATGAAATTCAGTCCTAATATTTGATGAAACAATGTTTTTTAATATCTTAATTGTAATTTGTATATTCTGTTTAGGTAACTTTTGTAGGTACGACCACAACTACTGAGGCCATATTGGATATACGAATCTGCCAGAGCATAATAAAGTAACAATCTAATTTTTAAAGGGATTCTTTTTTTTTTTAAATCATTATGTTAACTAAAAATTTTCTTAATTTGGCACATACTCGATCTATTTGTGATCTCCATGAAAAGTTGTTGTCTATTACCAGACCTAAGTAAATCTGTGAATTAACAACTTCAATAGCTGAGCAAGCACAGTTATTTTTATCTTTGACATGTAAACTGTTGTGGTTGTGAGCAATCAATTTTGTTGTGAGAGTGTCGCTGATGTGATGATTTTATAATTAAAAGTTTACTTTTGTTTGTATTAATTAAAATTCCTACATCATGGCACCACTGTATCAATATGTCGAAGTGCTTCTGAGGAATATTATATATTAGTATTCGTTATATATTATTTTTCATTTACTAATATTGAAATTACCTTATATATTCTCTTAAAAAGAAAAATTGAAAACTTTTGCTGTTGTCATTTTCCATACAGCTTAGACATATATTAATTTTTTTTTACAGCTTTAGATTTATTTATATAAACAACAAATTTAAAATTGGTTCTGTCAAAATTAAAAATGAAAAAGTTATTCTTTAGCATAAAAATTGTACCCTACAGTTTAAAATTACTTATTTATTTATTGTTCAAACATATAAATTAATAAAAAAAAAGTCAGTGCTAAATCGCTTTTATATAAACAATTTAATTTGCAATAACAAATGTTGAGATCAATAATTGAGATAAAAACTACCCTATCTCCCAAGTTGGACCAAATTACAGATGCTTACAAAATTTTATAAAAATTGATTTAGTAGTTTCAGAGTTTATCGCTAACATACATCGTGACACGAAATTTTTATATATACATAATTATATAGATAGATATGTATATATATTTATACAAGGTAACTTTTTCATCAATATCCACTTTTTAACATCGTTCATCTGGATTGAAAATTAATAGCTCATCAATACAACATCATTTCTAAATCTCCGATTGATTCTTTACGATTTTTTTTCCACATTAATCGCTTGAGCCTGTGTTGTCCTACTGCTGGGTATAGACTTCTTTCCCCATGTTGGATAAGGATCAGAGCTGCTCTCCGAGGCACGGTGTGGAGACCCACAAGGACTGCACAAAGGATCAGAGCTGCTCTCCGAGGCACGGTGGGGAGACCCACAAGGACTGCACAAACACCCTGCCACGGCAAACATTTGTATGGCCAATACAAATGTTGGATAGCCTACAACACATGAGGCATCGATTTTTGGGGTTGGGGAACTGTCGAACTGTACCACTTCCACCCCCAGCACTGCACATATATATATATAGAAATCCGAAAAAAAATAACCAAAACCGAGTCTATCTATGCCCAGTTCTGGGGCTGGGAGTGGTACCAGAGGGTAACCCACCCACCCCCTCCCAAAACCCCATAAATCGATGCCCAGTGCTGGGGGTGGAAGTGGTACCAGAGGGTAACCCACCCACCCCCTATCCTCCCCCAAAACCCCATAATTAGATGCCCAGTGCTGGGGGTGGGAGTGCTACCCCTTCCCCCTCCCAAAACCACCATAAATCGATGCCCAGTGCTGGAGATGGGAGTGGTACCCCTTCCCCCTCCCAAAACCCCAAAAATCTTGCCCAGTGCTGGGGTTGGGAGTGGTACCAGAGGGTAACCCACCCACCCCCTATCCTCCCCCAAAACCTCATAATTAGATGACCAGTGCTGGGGGTGGGAGTGGTACCCCTTCCACCTCCCAAAACCCCAGAAATCTATGTCCAGTGCTGGGGTTGGGAGTGGTACCAGAGGGTAACCCACCCACCTCCCTCCTTTCCTCCCCCCAAAATCCCATAATTAGATGCCCAGTGGCGGGAGTCCCCTTCCCCTCTCCTCCCAAAACTCCATAAATCGATGCCCAGTGCTGGGGGTGGGAGTGGTACCCCTTCCCCCTCCCAAAACCCCAAAAATATACACCCAGTTCTGATGTTGGGAGTGGTACCAGAGGGTAAAGCATCCACCCACCCCTCCTCCCCTCCCCCAAAACCCCATAAATCGATGCCCCATGTCCTATAGACTTACCCAAATGTTTGTCATGTGCGGGGATCGAACCCACAACCGCCAGCGCAACAGCCACAAACCAGTGCTATAACCGTTGCGCCAACGCGTCGTCCACGTTAAAACTCATAAAGTCTCATAAAAATTTTTAATCTAAACATGAGCTCATAGATTCTCATAACTTTTACATTACATCCATTATGCTCATAAGATTGTAGATTTTTTACGTAAAAAGTTATGAGTTTCTATGAGATACTGAAGATGCTCATAAGAACTTAGAATCAAATGAATTGTGACCGCTATGAGTTTCTATGAGTAATTTCGACGACAAATACACATATAAAATCTCATAGAATATTTTCGTATTATTTTTTTATGAGATCCTATGAGATTTTTCCAGCAGGGATATTATGATACTAATATATATATAATTGCGTTTGCGCTATAAAACTACATATAAAATCGTACCGGGGTCCGGGAGACCAATAATAATCTTGTTTTATGTGCTTAATACATAAATATACATAGTTATATTTTTTTTAAATAAAGTTAATGTTCGAAGTTCACTTCCTGTATATATATGTAGATACTTTATTTCAAATAAACAACAATGCTCACTCATACAAATATTCTAAATATAGATAATACGTAGATATATAAACATGATTAGTATTAGTGTTCTTATAAAATAGGACAATAATAATACTTCGGGGATTTTTATCAAGTTACAAAGATTACGATAGTTTATTAGTTGGTTTTTTTTGGAAAAAAAATGGATGGAATCGATTTATTATCGGAATCTATTGACAACGCAAGACTTGAGGTAATTTTTTGGAAAGAATTGGTTTTTATGTCGATTGATTGATTGATTGGTTTAATGGCGCCAATGTCACGTAGAGTGTGGTTTATGTCAACACAGTCAACACACCTGTGTCACCTTAATGTCATTGTGAAATTTCTCTATAATCAAATTACAAAAGATATATGATTTCGCAATGATTAATATCGACAATAGTGTGTTAAGGTTACCTTATCACATAGCAACTCAGCGATTCACTCTCGTTCCTTGTTGAACCAGACACACACACGATGTAACGATATTGACAACAACTCTGTGATCTGTCCCTATTTCGATCAACAGTAATAATATTCATAACCTTTTTTCATGTATTTAATCCTCACAAGATACACGACTTTACAGGTTTTTGATAAGTTTCGATTAGTAATCTGAGACTTATAACGGTATCTAATGGGTATCTATCAAAAAGTTTCATAATCAAATCTTACCATTTTTTTTTGTCAAATATTTCTATTTTGCGACCTGTAAAATCAAAAGTTGTAGTTTATTAGTTGAAGTGGTCGAGCATGTCGTGTGTTTATATTTTACCTTTTGCTAACTCTACTATAGCCTATCACTAATAGGTTAAACAGGACCTCATAGGCCTTAATCCGGTAAATTAATTTAAATAATTTGAACCAAGTTACTTCTGAATAAATTAAGTTGTACCTTTTAAACAGAATACCAGCTGCGCTTCTGCGACTTTCTGCTCGTTTGCTAGGCATTAAATGGACGGTGCGTGGCCTTGAGAATGTGGACGACTCTCGAGGAGCAGTGGTACTTCTCAACCATCAGACCGCCCTCGACTTGTACGGTAAACGCTGTTTTATTACAAATTAATATCTGACAGATTCAAATTTTCTTCTTCAATCAACTTGCGAAAAAAAGGAAATTTAATGGATACAATTTTTTAAGAATGTTCAGTCATTCATATTTCTTAATAATAATATTAAATTATTTTGCTTTTGGTTAGAAATAACGTTTAGAGACCCCGCAGACATACAATTGTGAATTGGCCAACTATCGAACAACTAAATTGGGTACTTTTACAATTTAGTTGTACAACTTTGAAATTGTGCGTAATCGGAAGGGAATTTCGATTCTGATGCGATCGGTATCCAATTAGTTAGTTGTACAATTTAGTTGGAGAAGATGTGCGGGCTAGCATATGTCACCATACCTATTAGTATACTCTCCAATTTAGTTGGCCAACTTGAAATTGTATATCTGCGGGTGCACAACACGCGTTCTAACATGTTTTAAACGTTTGAAAATCACACGCTTAAACTGTGAAATATGAAGTAATCTACGCGAATGAAGGAGCTGACATCAGCTTATATAATATAGAGCGCTTATTGTCATTTGTATACAGTTGTATACTATGTGTACTTATATTATTTACGGTATTCATATTCGTACAGTACCTACTGTATTTTGCATTAGCTAAGTGCACCCGCAGACATACAATTGTGAATTGGCCAACTATCGAACAACTAAATTGGGTACGTTTCCAATTTAGTTGTACAACTTTGAAATTGTGCGTAATCGGAAGGGAATTTCGATTCTGATGCGATCGGAATCGATCGAAATTGTATATCTATCGAAATTGTATATAAATCGGATCGAAATTGTATATCTGCGGGTGCACTTAGTGCACCCGCAGATATACAATTTCAAGTTGGCCAACTAAATTGGAGAGTATACTAATAGGTATGGTGACATATGCTAGCCCGCACATCTTCTCCAACTAAATTGTACAACTAACTAATTGGATACCGATCGCATCAGAATCGAAATTCCCTTCCGATTACGCACAATTTCAAAGTTGTACAACTAAATTGTAAAAGTACCCAATTTAGTTGTTCGATAGTTGGCCAATTCACAATTGTATGTCTGCGGGGTCTCTAATAGTTTTGAAAGGGACAAATCTCAATATCTAGCTTTTATCTTCGCTAATAAGTTATACCTAAATGTGATAGATAACCTCTAATAAGATATCTGATTTTAATTATTTTCAATAATTGTTTCACTAAATTGTTTTTAGAGAGTAACTACTGAGTTAAGAGAGAAATTAAACATATAGGTAGGTACAGTGGTGACATATAAGTAACCTAAAGAAACAAAAAAAAACGTGAATAAAGTATTTATATTTCCATTTTAACATTATTTATTGAAGTAGATAGCAGGATATATTCTGCTCAAAATTTGGAGCACCCCGTCTGGGGAGGTACCTCAACCTTACAGAAGACCATATCTAAATAATATTGCTCTCGATTAATTCAGCTTATATTATCCCACTGCTGGGCACAGAGCTCTTTCTCAATGTAGAAGGGGTCCGAACCGAACTCAAGAGCAACATTGGCTTTTGTAAGATGTATTTTGTTGTGCCTTATCTAAATATTTATAGTTATAATCTTTGTTTTACATTAATATACAGTGTTGGCAGTGCTATGGCCGCTTATGGAAAGATGTACAGTGGTTTCGAAGCGTTCGCTTCAGTACTTGGTTCCTTTTGGAACAGCAACTTGGATGTGGGGGACTGTGTTCATAGATCGTGGTGCTAAGTCAGCAAAGTCCGTGCTCAATAAACAGACGGAGGCGGTGAAAAAGGAAAAGGTAAATAAAACTTACCCTTTTACGAATTTTTCGTCTTTAGCTATAATTATGAATAGGTATGTGTTAATAAACAGCCTGTAAAGCTTTCATCAAGCGAAAAAAGACCACAGTCTCAAAGTCTAGCCACAGATTTCTTTATTGCCCATGTGATCTAACTTCTCATTTTATAACTAAGCAACAGGAAAACGAGATAGCCTGTAATAAACGAATTCGTCTTTTTTACAACACCAACTAAACATTCTATAGAAAGCGTCAAGTAAAGATCAACAATTATTTTTACTTGTCCTTCTCATTTTTATTTGCCACCTAATTTACTAACTCAGCCACGAATTTTAATCTTATCACTATTTTACGTTTTACAGCTTCAACATTATAATTCAAGCTTCCATGGACAGTATTATTTATATAGTATAATATAAAGTAGCATATAAAATAATACATCAATTCTTTTATCGTGAAAATAACCATGCCTCATCGTCGATAATTATATTGATACACTAGTGATGTAATTTTTAGTCGATATTTTCTAAAATTCGTATTAACAAAATTAAATAATCTCTCTTTTTATAACTAGAATAAAACAATAATCTACAATAAAACCGTATTTGGATGCGGTTTTCATTAAAATTATAATTATGGTAAATAATTTAAACTAGTGGTCGCCAAGAGTAAATAAAGAACCTTTTTTAAATTTTTCATTTTACCTACAGACTGACAATCAATAAAAAAGTATAATATACGTGTTGTGTCAAATAACTGAGGTAGTACACAGCAGGAAACAAAGAGTATATAACCACGGAAATTTCCTGCTCAAAAAATGGAGCAGCCCAACTGGGGTAGTACCTCGACCTTACAGAAGACTACAGCTAAATAATACTGCTTTCAAGCAGTGTTGTGTTCCCGTTGGTGAGTAAGGTGACCAGAGCTCCTAGGGGGGGAATTGGGGAAAGGGTCGGCATCGCGCTTGCGATGCTTCTGGTGTTGCAGACGTCTTTAGGCTAAGGTATTTGCTTACCATCAGGTGAGCCGTACGCTTGTTTGCCGACTTAATTATATTAAAAAAATACATGGTAGTGCTATGTAATGTTTTTTTTTTATTAATTTGATATATTTTTATACATAATTAAAAAATATATATTAGCATTCTGCACTCCTTATCTATACAAACTATAAGTGTACGAAATTTCATACTCCTCCGTTAGCGCAATTTTTAGTAATAAGGGGTACAAAGTTTTTGCTTCACGTATTAATATAAATTATGTTGTTTATGTTTTTGGTTTGACTATAATTTTGGCAAAGGAAGGATAGTGTAGAAGGACGGACGGACAGACACTGAGAAACGTAGGTTAACTAAATAAAGCTACAAAATTTCAAAATAAGAAGGATTTATTTAGTTCAAGTTCAAGTTCCCTTACTGGTTGGTAGATTTCGTGGTATACGACCGTCGATTATTTCTGGCAAAAAGCAATAATAGTAAAATTTTTCTAATACTGGTTCCATTGAATTTCAGAAAGCATCGTCCTTTTTATTTCTTGGTAAATTATTCTTTTAGGGTTCCACAAAATAAAATAGCAGTAGGTAACTTCTGCGAGTTATATGCAACTGGCCTTGCACTTGGTAATAATAGTTGTGGTTTTCTTTCAGTTTTAACTGATTCAAGTGTACAGAAGTCAACTTTTTTTGTTCAATTCCTTGCATAGGTGTTATTTCTGCAATCTTGTACAGACATTTAACTTCCACGATTAAGTCTTCTCCGATTAGAACCACCAGGACTCGCAGATAAAAATCTTTTGTGATCATCGACAAATAATCCGCAGCACTTGTAGTCCTGTTTCAACCATAAATTGTTCCGCTGCTTCCTGTTCTTTTTCTTTGCCATAATTTGTAGCTCGAGTACCCTTAAACTGTGATTATAAACTTTTTAACATATTCCTGTTACTGATGTTTTATTTCGCAATTTATAAATTTGACCAAAATTAGACGCTGTAAGTCGCTTTCGCCTTTCAATAATCTACATACTATTGTCACTCTGACCTACTGTGTTTCGTTCAATCTCTTCAGTATTCGATTTTAGCAATTTTGCTAGAAGTTCTCCTTTTTTTCTCAACAATCTCTCAGTATATTCAATACAACGCTTTTTCCTCTCTATTAATTGTTTCATATGTATTCCAGGACTACGGTTTTGAATTTTTTTTTGAAGGCGATTGTGTACAGCTTTTTCACTGTTCCATGAAGTCACAGTACCAAAACACCTCGTTTGGTATGACCCTCTTGCAGTAACATTCACTCTTTTGTCTCCGATGAATTTCGCTATAACATTGTTAACTTGATCGACTGTGTTATTGGTCACGTCTAAGATAAAGCTGTCGCTATTTGCCATTAAATTTGTTACACATTGCTGGATGTCTGACTATAATCCATAAGCTTGCAGTTCAGGGACTAAATTTATTTCGGTGTCATATTTTTTGGGCTTGCAGAAATATGATGCGCAGTTTTTGTGGTGGCCGAAAACGTGGTTGGCTGAATTTTTAATGTCCATTTTCAAATTTTTAATTTTCTCTAGATAGGTATGTTGTCCTCAATTTTTTTCCTCAGTGATACTGGTACATAGCCTTTGTCGTTATTGGTTTTGGTCTTTTTACACAAAACTTTCAATTTATTGCAAAAAATTCGAAATAAATGATTTTTACACTCGATTTTTTGGATAAAAAAATAAGTCCATATGGCTTCTTTAAAAGCAATTTTTTCATGATACTCGAATCACCGCCCAGTTTATTAAATTTAACCCTATGCATTTAAATACTTTTGAAAATCCTTTTGCAATTATATCAGCCTCTATTGCATTTGCACTATTGCGCCAGTTTTTGAAGCACGTGTGTTCTGGAACATCTAATTTTAATTTTTCATATCTCGCACATATACTGCAATACGAGTTTCTCACCCCGAGAAATAAAATCTTTTTGGTCCGCAGTCCAACTATGCATGCTGTACCTGACGAGGAACTGAATCCAATTTTGTAGGACCTATTCGCCCAAGGTCCATCAGCTACCACTGTTATCAACGGAATTCCATTGGTTACCACTTAAAATAGCCAGACTCTTCTCTTCTTTTCCTGCTGCGATCATTTTGTCCAAGGCACATTCGTGAATTATTGGCGTTAAATTTTGTTCTATGTTTGTGTAGGTTTTTCTACTCATGGTAGGCATATTTAATATACTACATAACTCATTAAATTGGGAATAGCCATTACCAGAACACATTATTCCTTCAACGAAGGCGGTATTCACAGAGAGTTCCATCTGCGCTTCTTCAAAATGAATTATTTCAACTTTTTTTGCACATTTTGCTCTCAAAAAAATACTCGCTCAGAAATCCATTTCGTTTTTCTTTTATCAATTTTAATTCTGCTAATGAACAATTACTATGTTTCGTGTTTTATATTTAATACAAATAGCTATTTTACAAAAGTCTCTTAGATACCCTTTCCTCTTAATGCTTGTGTTATAGGTAAGCCGGTTGGTATATTTGTTGTTAAATACGCATAAATAATACTTATATAAATAAAATTATAGAAACATAATTATAGCACAGCCAGACTCGAGACAGGAAACGAACGCACAAACCCCGCAACAAAAAGTAGGATGACTGCAAACTGCACCATTGCACCAACTATGCTAGTCAATAGTTATTTCATTGTCTAGAATTCCTAGATAAAAAAGACAAATGATGAACTTGTATATTATTTATTTTATCGGATTGTTTGTTTATACGTTTTAAGGCTTTTTCCTCATGATTTCATCATTAAATTGCAAGAAGACATTTTATGGCCGCTGTGAGGGATAGGTACCTATAACTCGGACGCGATAACTTGAGACTCCGCTGGAATGCGACCCCCGTCCCGAGTCCCCGCGCCGCGTCCCGCACTCGCCTTGCGCGCTCACTACCGATAGCATCTTGTTACGGATACGCGCTTCGACTCTCGTTCGATATTTTTGATAATTGTTTGTTTAATTTTTTAATTGCGTGCGTTTATTTAATTGTTTATTGTCTTTGTTTTTATGAGGTTCCTTTTCCGACTTTTTTAAATTTTACAAAAATATGATGTCATTATCTATTGTTACCCAAAGTAAACAAAACCGCTACTTAGTTTGAATTACATTCAATTGCTTTATTAATTTGAAAAAGCAACAGTATATATCAATTAATAATATCGTTTCTAAAACAAAACAAAAAATTTAAATGAAAACTACGACGCATTGTTTTGCACACCGTACATTGAATATGACGTCATCGGCCCAGGTCTCAAGTTATCGCGTCCGAGTTATACCTCTATAAATCATGACAATAATTTTGTATTTTTTTTTAAAATCATATTAGTGTACGTTTTATCTGGTGATATACTCGGAGGCTCCTTGTGTTGGAGGCAGCGATAATAAACTAAATGAAATTTTAGTCACTATCTTGCCAAATCGTTTGTATCGCATGCCGTCTAGTGAGTCGTCTTTATTACCGTGATTTTATTAGAGTGAGCAAAGATGGATCGACTTTCTCACTCAGGAATAGCGTGGTACCAGCTAATTCAGGATGTTTCTCCATAATTTTTATAAATTTTAATTCCCCATATTATAGGATGTTGATGTTGTACCACATCCTGAGAAAGCATGAAAAAATCGGCCAAGTGCGAGTCGGACTCGCGCACGAAGGGTTCCGTACCATTGACTAGGTACATTGATTTTAATATCGGGCAAAAAGCGGCTAAAAAAATCACTTTTGTTGTATGAGAGCAAAAATAGGCAAAAATGACGTTTTTTTGTATGGGAGCCCCCCTTAAATATTAATTTTATTTTAATTTTATTATTTATTATTAAAGTAAAAATAGAACTGAGTATTTTGTGAATATTTCAAGTGCCTACCTATTGCCATTATTGATATCGAGCAAAAAAAGGCAAGAAAATCGCGTTTGTTGTATGGGAGCCCCCCTTAAATATTTATTTTATTTTGTTTTTAGTATTTGTTGTTATAGCGGCAACAGAAATACATAATTTGTGAAAATTTCAACTCTCTAGCTATAGCCGTTCTTGAGATACAGCCTGGTGACAGACACACGGACGGACGGACGGACGGACGGACGGACGGACGGACGGACGGACGGACGGACAGCGAAGTCTTAGTAATAGGGTCCCGTTTTTACCCTTTGGGTACGGAACCCTAAAAACAGCAAATTATGTGCTACAAAACAGTTAGGAATAAAAAAGTAAAGTTGTACGATTTAACAAAAAGTAAAAATAAAAAATAAAAAAATAATAATTTAAGAATGTATTTACATTTTAAAAAAAGATTATTATATAACTAAGTTAAACATTTCGATTTGACCGGATTATCATGAGCATTGACGAATCCGGTCAAATTTGGAGCGCTGTAACAGCGTTTTAAATAAATGCAATTAAAAAAAAATGAAAAATTTTCCTCCAAAGACCATCTACAAGATTGGTCTGAGGTAATTTTGTTGTAAAATGTATTAAAAAAAGCTATAGAGGAAAAAAAATATAGACATTTTCTCACTTTTTTTGCTTAAAACTTCTTTAATTTTAAATTTAGGGCAAAAAGTTATAGGAACATGAAATCGCTCTTTATAGCGATAAGATCGCCTTTGTACATCTTGTATTGTATCTTTCTTTATATGTGTCTGTATTTCGTTGTACTTTAAGAATAAATAAATAAATAAACATATTTGTAGGCAAAGCAATGTGCTATACATTATGTTTTTACAAATTTTTTGTAGGAAACTTAGTTTACGAGATATCGCGATAAATGTGTTTGCACCACTTTTTCCAAGATGGCGGCCGGGGGACAAGGGCGGCAACCCTACAAACTTGGGGTTAAGCTTCTATTGACCCAAAAATAAAATTGCGTCCTCTAACAAATGCAATACTTGGTCCGTAAATTGTAACATTTCAATGGACTAGGTATATGGCGAATGATCAGGACGTGTCTTGAGAACTTGATCAATTAGGCTGTTTTTTTTTATTGAGTCTGTGACCGGCAAAGTCAACCGTTATTATTGATTAAAAATTTGATGATGTATTATGTAGGATGAGTGTATTAAGTATCTCCAGAGTCTCGGTCAATGTGTCTATGACAGGGACGTACACGTCGTTGTTGACGTCTTCCAAGTTTCAATAACTGCAAAAATCATTGCAATCATTAAATCTCCCCCCGTGTTTATCGTTGAAGTTGCGTAACGTACAGTTCCAAGAGCAAACTTGCTCGTAGTACCTTCAGACTAGCAGTGGTAGAGAGAGGATCAAGATTCGAGTCGGCTTCGGGTGCTAAAAATCCCAAGCACAGATTTCACAGCTAGCTCCAATGACTACACCTGGTGGCTTACTGTAACACACACTTCAAGGATTAACGAAAAGAGTTTTATATATTAAAGATAAATAAAATATGCCGAGTTTTTGTAACATATATAAAGTAATCACATAACGATAGTATTTATTTTTCTCATATATTTTTATCGTAGGTACCTTATCTCTGAGGATAGATAGTATCAACGTTTGGAGCAGATTCAGATATGTATTCAATAATATTAAGTTATTCTTTTTTTATCATACTGAAATTACTAGCGAAATAGAATTTGTCAAAGAAAATATAAATTGAAAAAAAAAAAAAACTACAGAACAAGTATTAATTGTTATTAATTTTATTTGAGTAAAGCCAGATCTACAGAAAAGTAGTAATATCGATCTGGCTCTACTTTTTCAAAAATATCTTCTCTTTTATCCGTAACTGGGCAACCAGAGCGAAATATATTATCTTTGACATGAAAATTTCCTGACTGAAAACGCTTAAACCAATTTTGTACTATTCTTAAACTTCATTAGGTTCATAAATATCGTAAAATTTTTCGCTGTTTGTCTTATCTTTCCCTTTTCCCTTTTTTCTTCGTTGTATTCACCAATATTGGCGGAAAGAAATACAAATGAAAAGTGGCAGGAAACTTTTTTTTACTTTTTAGTTTTATTTTTAATATAAAACTAAAAAGAAAAAAAGAGAATAAAAAACAGGTATCAAAACTATGCAGCCAGTCGGTAACAAACAATACAACAAAAAAGATTTTATTGCATTTTATTTATTTTTTACTAGAAAATACGAACAAACTTTTTCCCCGCCCTATGAATACGGTTGTCAACTATTAAGAGATTATCGTCTATTAAAAAATTAACGTGTAATTATGAAATAGGTATACCTATTAATTTGGGCAAAAATAGCAAAAAAATAATTATTGTTTCTGATAAATGAGGTCACGACTTTGGTTCATTTTTAAATAACTATGTAATTTAAGTTTAATTTTATCATAATTTTTTATTTTATTGGCTATGTGTCATCACGCTAAGACCAATAGGAGCGGAGTCCACGCCGACGAAGTCACGCGCAGAAGCTAGTCTGACATAATTTTGTATTTCTATATTGATTTTATAATGATTCAGTTTTATTAGAAATCAATTCAAAATGTTAAAGTTTTAAATAAATAGTTTCTAGTCAGTCTTTAAGTGTCTTTTTAGTATCAAAGTGTTCACATTAGCCACAGCTACCGTTCATTTACCCGTTCATATACCGTAGATCTCTTTAACACTTGTAATGTCATAATCATAAAGAAAGCTTGTGTCATGTGTTTCTATATATCATCGACTAGCCGACCCGTGCCCACTTCGTTGGGCGTTATAATCCATTTCACATAAGAAGGGTACGGTGAAATTTGATATGTTCCAATACACTCTCACTATTTTCAGCAAATCAGATAAATATAAATGTTTTAAAATCACCAATTAATTTCTAAGGCAAATAATAATGCTTGATTAGATTGAATTGTTGACACGGCACGTCAGAGGGCGCAGGTTCAAATCCTGCTGATTTAAAATCTTTATATATTTTTATCTTTTTCCTTTTATCTTGTCACTCCTGAATAGTGTAGCTTTCTGTTAGCGAAAGAATTTTCATGATCGGATCAGTATTTGCGAAGATTACCCCGTATATACAAACAAAGTTATAAACTTTACCTCTTTATAATATTAGTATAGATGACGAAAGATCTTGTTTTAGAAAAAACCTTGGTTCTAGTCCTTAATCAATAGTGTCAATGTCGATTTTTTTTTAAATACAAAATATTTTAAATGTGTTTCCCGGTAGATGTCTAGGCACTCAATTATCCTTTAACCTCGCAGAAGACGCATGTCAACCGATAATAGTTACCTATTTCTTAACATGAGTAAAAACACTGAACAATGCAATTGTACGTAATTTAAAAATTTAATATTGTTTATCCGCCTCTTCGTGATGAATAATACTTATTTACTTGTGTTTATTGAGGTAAGGGCTTTGGACATAGTATGTATGTAGTGCATAAGTGCCAATCTATGGGCTAGCAGTGCAACTCCATATTAGGATTGATGCCAATATTCGCATCCGTATCCGCAATAATACAGGGTTCGGCACTCGAAGTGTTACTAATACAAAATGCTGTAATTTTGTTAATTATGAGCATATTTATTTTAAAACTTTAGTATCGAAAAGAAAACATATAAAATAAATAAAAAAGAAATTATTGTTCAATATGACCACCTTTAGCGCGGATAACAGCATCGAGTCTGACCGAAAAGGCTTCACACGCTGCACGAATGTGGTCTGCTGGTATTTTGTTCCATTCTCAGCGGAGAGCAATCTTTAAGGCGTCGACCGTCACATATTTTTTTGTTTACATTTTGGCTTCTAGAATTGACCATATAGAAAAATCCATTGGGTTTATATGGTGGCCATTGTTGCTAAGAAATGAAGCTCGGAACATTTTCTTGTAAAAAAAATTGGGTTTCACGTGCTTTGTGGGATGGTGCCGAGTCTTGTTGAAAGGTCCAATGATTTCTACCAAATTGTTTACGTGCCCAAGGTAACAAAGCATCGTTTAAAATGTTTTTACGGTAGATCTGCTGGTTTATCTTTACACGCTGGTCAATGAAAACGAGAGGTGAGCGTCCCGTGGCAGTTACCGCAGCCCAAACCATCACAGATGCTGGTGCTTGCTTTCGCAAGGCAATTCGTTGGTCTAAATTGTCATTTGATTTACACTTTAACCATACGCAATCATTTTGTTTGTTCAAATACCTATTGCTGAACCGTAAAATTTTTTTCATCGGAAAATACCAAATTTTCAAGCATGCCACCAACGTGCAAGTGCTTTAAGTTCTTAGCTCTTTCTAGACGAGGTGCCCTTTGTGCAAGTGTTAGGTCTTGCACTTTTTTTAATTTGTAGGGCTTCAGTTAAAGTTTATTTTTCAATATGCGTCCTATGCTCCGGGCAGATACATACATTGACTTTTCGCCAATTTAACTGCGCTTTGTCGTGGATTTCGTTCAATTCTAGCCTTTACCTTTCGAACCATTTCTGATGATGTTGCTGTTGTTGGATGTCCACCTCCATGGCGTTTTTTGATGCTACCCGTATCATTGTAACGCGTGATGGTCCGATACACAAACATTTTGTTCAAATGTAAATGTCCTAGCTCATTAACGATGACTGACTGCAATTTTCCAGCCAAATACAAAGAAATAATACTGTTTCGTTTGACTTCCATCTGCAAAACTTTTTTTAACAACGACGAAAAATAATAGGCTTTTGTAAGTTTATTAACAATACAATAGACTAAGGAATGTGAAAAAATTGGCGCCATACTGTAAACAGTTTAGTTGCTATGGCAACGTAAAGTTAGTAACACTTCGAGTGCCGAAGCCTGTATATATTTGCGAACAATGTATTTTCATCGACCGATACTGGTCTCGGTATAACTTGGTTTTTAAACATAACTTTCGTTTTGTCCAAGTTCATAATGAGATCGACTGGTGGGAGGACTCGTTTAGGCCGCCTATCATTTGTCCTAGGTCATCCAACGTCTCCGCAAAGATGACGATATCGTCGGCGAGACGACTTTTGTTGACCCAGAGGAAATCCCTAACGGAACAGCCCGGGGGAGCTGGAGGGTAAGTCCGATTCGCACGGACTAAAATCTCTGGGGTGTTCCTTCGCTCGCCTGGGACGGGATCACGGGGACGTTAAGCACTACCGCGCCCCTACCCAATCCAACGTTTTAAAGACATCCTCCAGTGCAGTGATAAACAGTTTGCGCGACATTACATCCCTCTGTCTTACACTTCGACGAAGGAAAATGGGTATTGTTCGCTGGTCTTGGAAATGGACGGTCATCGTTGCCGTGTCGTACCATACACTTTAGTACCTCTATATATCGCCAGTCGATAAATCTATATAATAATCTTATATCTTACAATCTTACATGAACAGTTAAAAGCGCTTTAAAACGTAACTCTCATCGTCACTAAACACTAAGCGTCAGCGTTACTGAGTGACTGAGTGTCAGTTGTTTCACACGATTCTCTCCCGATATTTTTTTCATGGCACGGGTTATCGTTTCTTAAGATTTTCAATAAATCTTTTCTTTTTTAGGGTTCCGTACCCAAAGGGTAAAAACGGGACCGGGGTTATTACTAAGACTTCGCTGTCCGTCCGTCCGTCCGTCCGTCTGTCACCAAGCTGTATCTCAAGAATGGCGATAGCTACACAGGTGAAATTTTCACAAATTATGTATTTCTGTTGCCGCTATAACAACAAATACTAAAAACAAAATAAAATAAATATTTAAGGGCGGCGATAATTATTTATTAGTCTCCAACGCCATCTATCAGAAATTAGTAAAACTTCGTCGATAGACTAATAATAGTTTTCTAATAGCGGCATAGATGGCGTCAGAATGAAATAAATATTTTACAGAAAATTTGCTTATATTTAGTTTAGTCAATGGTACGGAACCCTTCGTGCGCGAGTCCGACTCGCACTTGGCCGATTTATTTTAGTTTACTGAATCTCCATTAAAAAAAAATTAGAAGTAGGTACCTATAGATAAACGTACCTAAAGTGGAACATTTTTTGTTTGCGATGATTAGATACAAATTATGTATGTACTAAACTACTAATTGATAGTTTACACTTCTAACTTCTAATAGACAAACGTCCTAAAAATTGTTTTGCAATGATTATTATATAAGTTGGTAATGTTGAACGACTTTAGGACAAGTAAATATTTTCTAGTTTACACAGCACGTTGAAGTGACGACATCGTAACCTTCCGGGATGCGATTATACATATAGATATGGCTAGTTAAATAGAAGATATAGGTATATTCAACAGAAACATCTCTGTTTAATAGTGTTTGCTATAAACAGTTTAAAATGGACTTTAAGGTGTTTTACATCGTATCTTTATGGATATAATAATCTCGTTAAACGGATAGGCGACGCGACGTTTGCTTGTTAGGTACACGGTCTATTTTAAAATTATGATGTTGAAATTATTTAATTTTTATCATTGAAACAATGTTTTGGTGAATCCAAACTATTTTGGTTACCAAACATTTGAATAAATAATATTAAAAAAAATAATGTTGACTTAAAAAATAAAAGTTATCAATCTACCTACATAATATAATTATTATTTATATTTCTAGGTTTTTATTATTTCTATCTCTTTACTTAGTTTACAGTAATTTAAGCCATCTTATAAAAATATTATTTTGTCTTATTTTTATTTTAAAAAATTAACGACAATCAAAACAATTACGTAATTGTACATAAAACCAAAATAATATTTTTATTACAATTTTTGTCTGTCTCTCAGTCTGTTTGTTTCCGGCTAATCTCTGACGACTGAACGAATTTTGACGCGACTTTCACTATCAGATAGCTGATATTATAAGGAGTAACCTAGGCTACTATTGTTTTACAAATTGATTTATTTTATGACTGCGAAATGAACAATAACTTTTTTGTTAAATTCCACGCGGACAATGTCGCGGGCACAGCTAGTATACACATGTCACATAAATATATATATTTGTAACTAGCTTCTGCGCGTGACTTCGTCGGCGTGGACTCCGCTCCTATTGGTCTTAGCGTGATGACACATAGCCTATAGCCTTCCTCGATAAATGGGCTATCTAACACTAAAAGAATTTTTCAAATCGGCTCAGTAGTTCCAGAGATTACCGCGTTCAAACAAACAAACAAACAAACAACCAAACAAACAAACTCTTCAGCTTTATATATTAGTATAAGATATATACTTAGTAAGTTATTTTATATACGAAAAGATTAAAGTGAACCTAACATATCACAGTTTATAATTCTGCAATGATTTGTAATGTTAATTAATAGGAAATATTATTTGCTATTATATTTTGAAAATTACTAACAAGCAATCTGTGTAGACATCATCTTTTTAAAGTTTTGTCCTACTTTCAAGTGTGATCCAAAACAAGTTCGTCGATCTCTATTCAATTACTCAATCAGATTGAATAGCGTCCTATCATCACTGTCCGCGTTTAATTTTTGTTGTCAGCAGTCACTTTATTGTATGTAAATAATTTTCTGTTTTACAAGTATGTTAGTAGTTCTTGGATACAATACTAAATGAAGCAAGCTGAAGCCCTGCAGTTCTAATTTCTATACGCTTTTTAAATAGATTTTGACGAATTTGCATACTCAGCCTTATCGCAGACTGGTGAAATTAAGCACTAAAACTATTTCGACACCTGAAATGAAGAACATTGTATCTGATTTTGTTAAGTTTTCAGGAGTGATTTAAAAAGTGGCTAAGTGATATTAAATAAATTTATTAATAATAAAACAATTTACTTCATTACGGTACGGCTTTATTTAATATCACTTGGCCACTTTTTTGTACACAAATAATATTGTAAAATGCTCTCCTGAAAACTTAACAAAATCAGATACAATGTTCTTCATTTCAGGTGTCGATTTATATCGACATGTGAGTCAAGTTTTTGCGTAGAATTAGTTTGCAGTCTGTTTGCATATATATTTTAATACAATATTAGGTAAGTTCATTCTAGTTTTCTTAAAAAAAAAATGGATGAAACCCTATTCTCTTTCCCTGAAGTTAAATTTACCCGCATTTTTGAAGTGAAACTTCTTTAGAAACGTTGTGATTTCAAACCGGATGCAACGAAAAACGACAGGGAAGGGCGTGCCGCACTGGACGCCCGCCGCCCGCGCCGCGCTGCCGCTAATTTTAAATTAGTTTGCCAAAGAAGTTTCACTTCTATCGTGTGTGAATCGCACGCACACCTTTTATTTATTTATTTGCGTTTTTATCATCAAATCATATTATTTACATTGTTATATCAAAACATATTATGAATATAGCGATGGTAATTAATAACACGACTCTACAAAAAAAATTTCGTTGTTTGTCCTAACGTTTATACTAGGATTTTCCGGTTAATAATACTAAAAAACGAAAAGAAAATAACTTTTTTTGGTATAAAGTTTGCTTTTGTGATAGTTATGGTAATAATAGTCATTTTTCAATTTTTTTATAAATTTTAATTAATTTTAATTCTTTCAAAAAGACTGCGCGATGAGAGTGGGTTGTTTACGTTTATACAGTGAAGCTAGATGGAACTTGGGTGATAAACAACGATTAGGAGTATTTTACAAGCCCAGAAAAACTTACAATGTCGTCCAGAAAGTGTTAATAAGATGCTGATGAATTTTGTTTCATGTGTGGTCAATTTACTAAAGTTCGAGACGACGAAATTTCAAAATGGTGGGATTTTTAATGGGGTTAGAGAGTGGATATACAAAGTATCCGTGTTATCTGTGCTTATGGGATAGCAGAGCGGATTCTAAACAATATATTCAATGGTCATGGCCTGTGAGAACAGAATTGTGTGTCGGAAAAAAGAACGTAAAATTTGAGCCGATTGTTGAAGTGAAAAAAAGTGTTAATAATGCCTTTTGCACATTAACTTAGGGTTGATGAAACTATTTGTTAAAAACCTTGATGACGCTTCAGAAGCTTTTGGATACTTGAAAACGTTTTTTTCGAAGTTATCGGAAGCAAAGGTTAAAGCTGGTGTTTTTGTTGGTCCACAAATAAGATAGCGCCGATGAAAAATTTCTAACGTTGTTAAATCGTACTCAAAAAGAAAGTTGGGACAGTTTTAAAGCAGTAGTTTCTTGATTTATAGGAACTCACATAGCTGAAAACTAGAAACAGTTGGTTGAGGATTTGCTTCAAAATTTTTAGGCAATGGGCTGCAAAATGTCATTAAAAGTACATATGCTGCATGCTCAATTGGATTAAAAACAATATGGGAGCATATTCAGAAGATCAAGGAGAACGTTTTCATCAAAACATCATGAACTTTGAACAACGTTATCAAGTCCAATACCTATGAAAGCATGATGGGCGACTATGTTTGGGGTTTAGAGAGAGAAAGTAGTTATGAACATAAAAGAAAAAGTAAAAGCGTGCACTTTTAAATTATTTTCCACTTTTCTGTATGTTAATTTAATAGTAAAACTTAATAAAAAATAATAAACATATTTATTTCAATAGTTTTATTTTCGATAAAAAATTAAAATCAGAGATTTTGAAAAATATCGTTCAACCAGTCTCCTAAGCACAAAAGCAAACTTTTTCATGCCATATTTTTTTTTTCGTCTAATTACGATCTAAAATATCGAAATTTTATGCTTTGCAGTCAAGGTCAAATTTGGTGTTGACCCGTGTAATCAAAGTTTCGCATAAACATGTTAAATGAACTTGACCATTTGTTTATGCAATATTTTATCGTTTGTAAGATAATACACGTTAAGTGATGATTTCATGACACGTTGTGTATGGAATTATACAAACAGAGTGGCCTAGAGATTCATTGCTATTTTATTTATTACTAGCTTCTGCGCGCGACTTCGTCGGCGTGGACTCAGCTCCTATTGGTCTTAGCGTTAAGCGTGATGATACATAGCCTATAGCCTTCCTCGATAAATAGGCTATCTAACACTGAAAGAATTTTTCAAATCGGCCCAGTAGTTCCAGAGATTACCGCGTTCAAACAAACAAACAAACAAACAAACAAACAAAGAAACAACCAAACAAACAAACTCTTCAGCTTTATATATTAGTATAGATAAATAAATAAAATACATCATTTTAATTATAGGTACCGTTTCTGGACTTGGCCTCGTACTATTTCTTTGTTTGGTTGGCAGGGTTTGCTGGAACTGTTACAATTGCACCCGGTCTGTGCTTTTAGTATTATAGCCGATCCAGTTGGTTCTGACCACAGAGTACATGTTCTGACGGTTTTTGCATATTCAGGGGATTAAATTTATGTTGATCAAATTAGAAATTGCCATAAATTTTAAGCATCTTCCGAAAATAAAGGAAATTGTCTGATTAAAAAAAAAAAAATGAAAATGAAAAGAATGAAATGAAAATTTTCTGCCTTAAATGAGGTCTAGGCCCAGTTTTTTCGGATATTTCGTAAATTCGTAATAAACTGTTGATAACGTTGTCATAATCTCTAGATTACAATAGTGATATCATCTTAACCTTGTTTGACGGAAATCTATAAAAAAATTACACACACTACCATGTATTTGACACACGCACACACGCACACACACACACACACACACACACACACACACACACACACACACACACACACACACACACACGCGCGCGCGCATATAATATGCTCTTTTGTTTATTATTATAGAAGTGTCTTGGACAACAGAACCTTAATAATGTTCAAACTTATAATTTAAATTGATTATTATGGTCGAATTTTGATCACTAGGCGACCACTAGTTTAATTATAACAACGATTGAAAATTTATTGGGTTATAAATGTTATAATAAAATAAACCCTCTATAATTTTTGATTAAAATAGATACCTATTGTACGGTGTACCTATAAAGACGATCGCACTTTGGTATATACTTATTCTACAGTCTACATAATTTAGCTTTTTATGATAATGACAACCGATCTGGTCAAGTGGTGCGTGTACTCGCCTAAAATAACACTTTTTGCGGGTTCGATTCCCGCTCGGGATGGATATTTGTATTTGTAAAAATATTAATTTCCGGTTTTGATGTCTATCCTTGAGGGACTCCCTATCGTGCCTCGGGACGTTAAGCCATCGATCCCGTTTGTTAGCATAAATAGGTTCCTGATAGCGATCGTTACTCATATTAGGGGCATGTCTGCCTATTACGCGCAGTGGAGCAGCGTGGTGGATTAAGCTCCAATCCTTCTCCTACATGGCCTATGCCCAGCAGTGGGATGTTACAGGCTAAAGGTTTAAATATATAAAAAAATTAATTAAAGTTATAAATCGTTCCACTTTATAATATACTAGCCGACCCGTGCCCACTTCGTTGGGCGTTATAATCCATTTCACATAAGAAGGGTACGGTGAAATTTGATATGTTCCAATACACTCTCACTATTTTCAGCAAATCAGATAAATATAAATGTTTTAAAATCACCAATTAATTTCTAAGGCAAATAATAATGCTTGATTAGATTGAATTGTTGACACGGCACGTCAGAGGGCGCAGGTTCAAATCCTGCTGATTTAAAATCTTTATAATTATATTTTTATCTTTTTCCTTTTATCTTGTCACTCCTGAATAGTGTAGCTTTCTGTTAGCGAAAGAATTTTCATGATCGGATCAGTGTTTGCGAAGATTACCCCGTATATACAAACAAAGTTATAAACTTTACCTCTTTATAATATTAGTATAGATATACTAGTACCTACTGTTCATTAAACCTTTATCGTTACCGTTACAGCGCAAGTTGTTACTGTTTCCTGAAGGCACGCGTCATTTGGGAGACAAATTGCTGCCGTTTAGGAAAGGTGCATTCCACGTAGCGTTGGATGCGGGGGCGCCAATACTGCCGGTCGTGGTGTCGAAATATCATTTCTTGGATTCTAAGCGGCACAGATTTGGATCAGGTTTGTTCTCAACTAATCAGAAAAAACCGTCGTAGAATTTTCAAACCGATTAAAGCTCGATTCACATATTTAAAAAACGATTCGTTTTGCTCACGAATCGTTCATTTCCTGTCATTTCATTCACAGGGGATGAAGTACAGATATACTAAAATACTAATGATTTTATGGACTGTTTTAAAATTAATCAATCACAGAAAAGAAACTAAATTAATACTAGCAGTTTCCTGTGGCTTTTTTTAATTTGATTCAATATTATATTTTTTGCGTTTAAATTGATAATATTTATTTTATAGGGGCTAAAGTAGTTGATACCTAATCATTATATTACAACAATTCATAACCTCATTTTACGACATTTATGGTTCACCTTTCGCGCGTTAGAACTACCAGACTGCTTGCAAAACTAGCTTCTTAATCAGATCGTGTGTAAACAGTCTTAATTAGCCATTGTAGGTACTTTCAATAATACGGACTAATCTCCTATTTTACCATTTAGATTTTCCGTAAACGCTGGGATACTTATTTATGTTACCTATATTATACAATGAAAACCCTAAAAATAAAATTTCGTGCTTCTAAACTTTTTGCCTTTGATATGACAAGAAAACGTTTTATAAGATACTAGCTTCTGCGCGCGACTTCGTCGGCGTGGACTCCGCTCCTATTGGTCTTAGCGTGATGACACATAGCCTATAGCCTTCCTCGATAAATGGGCTACCTAACACTGAAAGAATTTTTCAAATCGGCCCAGTAGTTCCAGAGATTACCGCGTTCAAACAAACAAACAAACAAACAAACTCTTCAGCTTTATATATTAGTATAGATATTGAGGCGTCACGACAAATATTAGGTCACAAAATGCTATTGGTTTATTTTGTGACATATATGTGTGTGTGAGTGTGTGTTTGTTGGGCGGGAATTGAATCCAGAATCCCCGGTGCAGAAAGAAGTGTCATTACGAATTGCGCCAACGGTCGATTCAAAACCTTGACCTTAATCTATACTAATATAATAAAGCTGAAGAGTTTGTTTGATTGTTTGTTTGTTTGTTTGTTTGTTTGTTTGTTTGAACGCGCTAATCTCAGGATCTACTGGTCCGATTTGAAAAATTCTTTTAGTGTTAGATAGCCCATTTATCGAGGAAGGCTATAGGCTATATATCATCACGCTAAGACCAATAGGAGCGCCTCGTAGCACCAATGAAGAATGTTTAAAAATTGTTTTTTTTTTTCCTTTTATTCCACGGGGACGAAGTCGCGCGCAGAAGCTAGTACAATATATACAGGATGTCCCGTAATGAATGGAGGGAGAGGTGGGTTACAAAACCATTTTTTTTTTTAAATCTCAAACAGTTCGCGGTCTATGCCATTTTTTGTAAAATTTAGAAAAATCCCAGTTTTTCTCACATTTCCACACGCACCACGTCCGCTATTTGAGGCCTAGATCGGATTTTTTTTCTTTAAAGTGTTCCCTAATAATGCTGTTCCTTAATTATGTTTCAAAAAACTCAACTACTATGAATACATAGTAGTTTACAAGAAGTCGCTAAACTTAAATTTTAATTTTGAAATTTACTTAACTGCTAAGTTTGAGCACCTGTGGTGTAAAAAAATGTATCGGAGTTGTCGCGGCCAACTACTTAACAAATAGACTACTTCATAAGGATTCTAAAACAGTACCATGCTATCTACTTTATTTCGTAAAATTATTGAGCTATAGCCATTAATATGTAAAAATAGGCATTTCATCACAAAATTGCAAAATTATTTGCAGATATTTTTTTCGACTTTTTAATAAGTAAGTAAAGCTGTCGACCCTAAAAATTAGATTTTTACTACCTGCTCAGCTTATTCAGATGAATTCTAAACTGTTTGAGGGAGACAAACAGTGCTTGAGAAATTATTCTGACAAAATTTTGATCTTCGATTTTTCTTAACATTTTAACTGAGGTAGGGCACAGCAGGAAATTTCCTGCTCAAAATATGGAGCAGCCCGACTGGGGTAGTACCTCGACCTTACAGAAGACCACAGCTAAATAATACTGTATTCAAGCAGTATTGTGTTCCTGTTGGTGAGTAAGGTGACCAGAGCTCCTGGGGGGATTGGGGATAGGGTCGGCAACGCTTGCGATGCTTCTGGTGTTGCAGGCGTCTATAGGCTACGGTCTTACCATCGGGTGAGCCGTACGCTTGTTTGCCAACCTAGTTACATAAAAAAAAAAATGGCGTTCGATATCTGGCATCGAAATACTGGGATCTTCGTCCAACATGTCAAGTCAATTTCCGCACACGCACGTTCAGGATTATCCATTCATTACGGGACATCATGTATATTCAGAAAACAAAAGTCAACATAGGCATAATGATTTCAATTAAAAGTAAAAAGAGACGATAATTTTCAACAATCTATAGTAATATAATAAAGCTGAAGAGTTTGTTTGTTTGATTGTTTGTTTGTTTGTTTGTTTGAACGCGCTAATCTCAGGATCTACTGGACCGATTTGAAAAATTCTTTCAGTGTTAGATAGCCCATTTATCGAGGAAGGCTATAGGCTATATATCATCACGCTAAGACCAATAGGAGCGTAGCACCAATGAAGAATGTTTCAAAATCGGGGTTATTTTTCCCTTTGAGAGCTTCCGCTGCGTAAACGGTTAAAGTTTCGCACAAATCATGTATGAGAGAATTGGTCCTATTCCACGCGAACGAAGTTGCGCGCAGAAGCTAGTATAATATAAATTTAGGTAACCATAAGGTTGAGCCAGATCAGAACGCTTATCATGTTAAAAAGTAGGTATACGATTCTAATTTAAAAAAAACATGATACATGCAAATTATACCTATATTGAATACACATTCAATATTTTATCTGGTAATTTTTCACGTGAAGCGGAGAACTAAAAATATTGATTTTAAATAACCTGTTTTGAGTTTAAAAGATAATTAAATATTTCTTTTTAACCGACTTCCAAAAAAGGAGGACGTTCTCAATTCGATTCTATTTTTTATGTATGTTACTTCAGAACTTTTGACTGGTTGGACCGATTTCGATGATTTTTTTTTTAATCGAAAGGTTTTTCGTATCATTTGGTCCCATTTAAATTTTATTGAGATCTGACAAGTACTTTTTGAGTTATACTTATATCTAATAATGCGTATTTGCTTGACAATTTTTTTGTCGACCTACGTTACATTAAACCGTACAACTTTTTCCTCGGTTTACCGATTTTTATGATTCTTACTTTAATCGAAAGCTAATGATTCTCGTGTACTTTCATTTAAATTTGATCACGATCTGATAAGTATTTTTTTCATGTTTTTTCGTCAACTTATGTTGTATTACTTGTCGTTGTAATTGAAGTCGGTTTTTTTCGTTTGCGAGAAAACTCAATTATTTAGGTGCATTACTTATATACTAATTCTTTCTTTTTATTTCATAAAAACTGAGTTCCGGTTTCGATTTTTGGCCGAAACCACACCGGAAACAAATATTTGTATAAACTCAAATATCCACTCCGAGCGGGACTCGAACCCGCAAACCGTCGCGTCGGTGTTTTAGACGACTACTCGCACTACTAGGTATACCAGAGTGGTTGTTTACTTTCTAGATGTTTCACATTTTAATCATGTTTATCATATAAGCAGTAATATTTATAATAAGCTGTTGATGCTTTATTTAAGCAATCAAGTTTAAATAAAGTGTCTAAAAATCTTTCTACTTTTAAGTAAATTTTATAAAAAAATATAACATATAAAAAATATGATATACCTATATATATTTTTCCACCTGATTAGTATCAATCTAATGTTCCGGGAGTAACTTCATTCAGATGAGATTTTCAAAAAAAATCAGCTGGTTAGTAATAATTATTTATTGATTGACATCAAATTGATGACCATCGTAAGGTCACTGCTGCTCTATCCCCTGCTATCTCTGTTAGCTATCACAGTCGAGAGTTTTCGTAGAGGAATTTTTTGTTCGTCTCATCAAAATGAAGCTACTCCCGGAAAATTAGCTACTATCAGTGATACTAATCAGGTGAAAAAATGTACTAGGGATCCCTACCTAATATATTGGCGAAAACACTCTTGCTACTTTGAAATTGTTGTAATACCTATACTAAATTAATAAACTAATTTCAATTTTAGGTGAACTAATCATAACGATAATGCCGTTGATCGAGACGGAAGGTTTGAAAAAAGAAGACATAGACGCGCTGGTTGAGGCAACACAAAATAAAATGCAAGAGGAATTCATTAGAACCTCCGCGCAAACGAAGAAAAGGCTCTCTGTCCACGAAAAAAACTAAATGGTACGTCTATTTTGAAAAATTACTAACTAAAATGAAGACTATAATTAACGCGTGATTTTACTCATCTTTTAACAATGAATGATATGCATCAAAAATTGACTGTTCCCTATTGAAAAATTCCGATAGAATGAAGAATCCCATCAAAGCGACAAAAGCCACTTATGCTCCGTCCAATCGTTTATTATCTTTTTGACAGTTCAAGAAAATTCGATTTTCGAAATTAGTGACTGCCTCACACGTTATGGATTCGATTTGAAATAATAATCGATTTTATTTAAGAAGAATTTTCAATCGATTTAATATTATGAAACATTTTTAGTTTAAAAATATTATTTATTTATTTATTAACACTTTATTGCACACAAAAGAAAGATACAGTTTAGAAACATGATACAGAATAAATAAGTATGCAAAGGCGGCCTTATCGCTTATAGCGATCTCTTCCAGGCAACCTTTAATGAAAGAAGCTTTTAGTAAAAGTGTGCCGGGTAGTGTGCAATCAACAATGCAAGTTTTTATGCGTACTAAAGACAACTTAAATTACTAACATAGTTTTATAATACTCATACATCAGACAATACATACAAATATATATATATATATATATATATATATATATATATATATATATACATACACACATACATACATAAATACATACAAAATATATACATACAAACATTAACTTGGAAACAATATGCTAATAGATCACAAATTTAAGACAATGTAAGAGATATGTAGTATTTGTACAAACGGTTTTTAAAAATATTTATAGACTCTGCTTGACGGATATTAATGGGCAGAGAATTCCAAAGTTTGATCACTCTACAGGTGAAGGAATTACTATAAGAACTAGAGCGAGAACGGGGCAATACAAGCAAGTTATTGCTACGGGAACGCAAGTTAAAATCAGTGTCATGTCCTAAAAATTTAAACCTTTCCTTAAGATAAGGGGGTGTGTATGGGTGATAAAGGATATTGAATAATAGAGAAAGAGCATGCATATTTCGTCGCTGTCTTATTGGTAGCCAACCCAACTGTTGACGATGTTGAGAAATATGGTCAAATTTGCGCAACCCGAATATAAAGCGAATACACATGTTTTGTAATCGTTCCAATTTGTTTAACAATTGTTCAGATAAATCAATATAAACAATGTCGGCATAATCTAATAATGGCAGCAGTAAGGAATTAGCTAAGGCAACTTTAGTTTTAAAGGGAAGAAAGTTCTTCCAACGTTTTAGCGAACTTATTGTTGCAAAGACCTTTCGACTCACCTCCGCAACTTGAGGCGCCCAGGTGAGATTATTGTCAATTAATAACCCAAGGTCCTTAACAACAGGGAGAGGTGAAAGAGCGACAGAATCGAATAAGATGGGAGGCAAGTTAAGTGAATTAATTTTGGATAGCTGATATGAGTTGCCAACAATAGTCACTTGAGATTTATTTGGATTAATTAGTAGACCGTATGAATGACACCAAGTAACGATTTTATTTAATTCAATGTTTAGAGTAGCGATAGCATTAGCAATATCATCAATAGGTGTAGTTACATATAGTTGCAAATCATCAGCGTAAAAGTGATGCTTTGAAGTGAGAAATGTGGATAAGGAATTGATGAATATTGAAAAGAGCACGGGTGATAAAACTCCTCCTTGAGGGACCCCACAAGAAAGAGTACAAGAAGCAGAAAGTTTATTGCCAAAGCTAACGCACTGTTGTCGATCATGTAAGTAAGCCTGAAACCATTTGGAAGCACATGAACCGATATTTAGAGTCCGTAGGATTGCGATAAGTAAATCATGGTCAACGTTATTGAAGGCATTACTAAAGTCAAGGAGTGCTACAATTGCCACCTGTTTATCATCCATTGCAAATCTGATATCATCACAAATTTTAATAAGAGCTGTGACTGTGCTGTGTCCAGTTCGAAATCCAGATTGAAAAGGACTAAGTAAATTATGAGTACATAAGTATAGATTAAGCTGAGAATAGACAATACGTTCAAGAACTTTAGATAGAAAAGGTAATATAGAAATTGGTCGAAAGCTGGTGCCAGACGAAGAAGAAGATTTCGGAATAGGAATGATCAAGGCGTTACGCCAAATACTGGGAAAACTACAAGAAGAAAGAGAGAAGTTAAAAATATGGCAAACCACAGGTAAGATGCAGTCGAGGGATAGAAGAATCATTTTCCTGCTTATACCATCACTGCCAACGGCTTCAGTTCTTATTGCATTAATATGTTTCTTAACCTCCACCGGAGAGATGGGATCAAATTTAAAGGAAGCATACTCCGGGATTGGTAAAGAGCTAAGGTAGTTTATAGTTGATAATTTCACTTGTGTATCAATTTTAGAAGTAGAAGAAAAACTTTTGTTAAGAGCGTCAATGTCAAGATGTTTACTGATACAGCCCTTCTGCCGCCCAAAGCCGAGTGTCTTTAGAAACTGCCACGTTTGACGAGGATTATTGTTTTGGAGGGAGGAGTGTATAAATTCACGCTGTGCATCACGGCAAACTCTACTGCAGAGGTTACGCAGTTTTTTGTATTTTAATAGATTTCTATCAGTAGGTTTAATCTTATATTTAAACTTAGCAGCATTGCGTTTAGCCATTAGTGTTTTTATATCTTGAGTAAGCCAAGGAGCTGGGAGATGCTTAAGTTTCACAGGTCTTAAAGGAGCATGTGTATCAAATAACTCTAAGAGATAGTTGTTAAATATTCTTAGTTTATCTTCTATTGTCTCAGCAGTGTAAATAGAACTCCAGTCAATTTCATCTAGATCTTGCAAGAACCTTGTGTTATCGAAATTACCGAAATTGCGACGCATAACTATTGTGGGTTTCTCTTTAGGTGGACGAATTTTATAAGACAAAAATACAAGATCGTGGTAAGAAAAACCTTCAGCCGGCATTTGTCCATATGTCCCAACGTGATTTAAGGAGGAAACCAACATCAAATCCAGTAAAGAGGGAGTGCAATTAGGGAAAAAATGTGTAGCGTTTGTTGGAAGTAAGTTAAGGTTAGCACCACTTACAATATTTTTAAGACGTTTAGAACGTAAATCATTTTTGATAAGACAGGTGTTAAAATCACCCATAATAATAGTATGATCAAACAAAGGTACATATTGCTCCAGAAGGGTTTCAAAGTTTTCGAAATAATTTATATGCATAGATGGATTGTAAAAAACTCCAAGTAAAAGTTTCAGCTGACCAAATAAAACTTCAATAAAAATGTGTTCAGCAGTTTCTGAGTATGGTGCAGGTGATTTATGCAGTATAGTAAATGGGATATTACTACGGAGATATATGGCCACCCCACCGCCACCCTTCCCGACACGGTCATTGCGAATTAAATAGAAACCAGGTAAGCAGTAGGACGTGGAAAGCAAACAAGGTTTAAGGAATGTCTCAGAAATAAGAACAGCGTGAATGTTTTTACTTTCAAAAGATGCCAGAAGGTCAGAGAAATGAGCAGGTATGCTTTGAGCATTTATATGTACGACGTTAAAATTTTTTGGATAAGCAGAAAATGTCGTGTGAAGAGTCTGGTTGAGCGGCATATAAGTACTATGAAAACTATCATTCGAATCCGTTGAAACAGCATCGTCCGTTAATTCAACTAAATCATCGTTCGCAAATGTCGTATTGTTCATAATGAGAAATACAATAAACAGTAATTGTTAACAATGTATTATAGCAGATAAAATGTAATAACAATAATATATAAAACGCAATAAATTATGTGCTAATAAAAAATAAAATTAAAAAAGAATATATATTAATATAGTACCTAATTATAAATACCTATAAACTAAGACAACAAACTTAATAAAATATAATAAGTAAAAATATATAAATAATAATAAAATGCAACTGTTTAAAATAGTGTCCTTACAGGCTTACACCCGCCAGCTAAAAAAAAAAAAAAAAAAAGAGAGAAGACATTTACACCGTAGACTACACAGAAAATCAACAGAAAAAAAATAGCTTTATATAAAAATAAAAATAAACCACAAAATTATAACAACGATAATGAAATCATAACGGGTATTACAATAGAAATAAAGTATATAACTTAGAAATAACAAATAACAAATCACCCCAACTACACTTAACTTTTCACATTATATAAAAATGCAAACAAAATAAAAAAGAGAAGAAAAAAAAAAATACGCAAAAATTAATAAGTGAGACACAATAAAAATGAGGCAACTACAATATACAGTTATATCTAACAAAAGCAAAGAAAAATAGTTTCCGAACGCATTGCATCAAACATCTGTCACATCCAGGGGGGGTAGGTACACTCTATGTAATCGATCAAAGCGGCATCTGGTGATTGTTTGGTGTCGATTTGTGGTAAAACAGTTCTTTAATTAAGCATTATTTTTATAGATGTCGCTTCTACTCGTATCAAATTGTTGATAAATATGGATGTTGCCACTTGTTATAGTATATTGCGCTTAAGGGTGTTTATAAAACTACCTTTACTGGGCCTACAGATACAAATTAAAAATTTAATCACTTTTAAATACATTTGAAATGAATTGAAGTTCAAAAAATCAATTATATACCCTATATAAATGTAATTGGCGGTTCTTTCAACTAAATAAATACAAAATATGTGGGAAATGAAAATAATAATCTAGCAACATTATAAAACTAAAACGAACACGAAGTTTTTGAATTTTGACATTTATTATGTGAAAAAAGAATAAGATAGGTACTTTTGTACCAAAACTATTTGTAATTATATTTTATTGTAAATAACTATGTAGAATGTTTATTAATAAAGTATTGTACTTTTAAGTAATTTGATGACTGCAAATTTTCAAAAGTGAAAACGATTTTCAAGTGTGTAATCCGATGAGCTCTCGTTTTGAATTTAAATTCATATAAGTTTTTGTTTGATATTGTTGAGTTTTAGGTTGTTTTTGTGTTTTTGGTACGTTTGTGTTTTATATGAACTATAAAAATAAATGATATTAAGTTTTAATCAATTGTTTTATTTTAAACTGTTCTTACTTTTTCTTTATTATGTAAATATCATATCTATCATCAGGTTTGCTAAACATAAAATCCATTACATAAATCACTCCTTTTGCGGGACTGATTTGTAATAGATTTTATTACTTTAACAAACCTGATTCGATACAGGAAAACTAATTAAATAAAATAACTAAGGTATGTATAATAGATAGGTACTTATATATACCTATATATAGGTTATGGCATCGTAGTTTGCACCAAACATCCACCAGAGGCGCTACTTTCCATACTTGCAAAAAAATAGCGGAGTTGGCTCTCTTTTCCCGTATAGTTATTGTACTCTGTGGTCACATCAATGTCAACCCATTGTTTGAAGTACATATGACAAAAAATAAAAAATCTTCTAAAAAAGTATCTAAAAGTAAACAAACATCAATCTATCTTAATTCTTAACCCGTATCAATATTTATAATTTAAAAGTAAGAAAGCGAAATAATAAATAGTGTTTAAAGTCTGTCACAAAAGTTATATAAAAGTAAACAAACAGTAATTACAGTAAACATATAGGAGAGAAAATTAAATAATATAGTGAAGCTAACTCTAAATATAATTTGAAAAAGGAAAATAAGTTATAGTTAAGAATCAACAGTAACTGACAAAAGGAAATAAGTAAATAACAAAAATCAAAAATATACAGGTAAGAAAAAAAAAAACCGTACAAAAGTTATTTTTTTAACACTCTCTTCGCTCGTGGCACATTCACTTTCACTTCGTTAGCTTTGGATGTCAAATTCTTTTCATGAGCTGGAGATTTTTGTGAAGCGGAACTGGGAATACTTTCAGAACTGGGAATACTTTCAGAACTGGGAATACTATCAAGGTCCAACATACATTCCGCTTTATGACGCTGTCCATCCGCTGACAAAATATGGATGCAACCGTCTCGGGTCCAGCAGCTATTAATGCCATAACGCCGCCTTGCTTCTAAGAACACCTGGTGCCGAGTTTTAGTTAGGAACTCAGATTGAGTAAGCCCGGTACCCTTGAGCTTTGTTTTGGAAAACCACACCCTGTCACGCACACCAATATCAGCAAACTTTATTACTATCGGCCTAGGTTTCTTACCTATTGAGCGACCTAGGCGATAGGACTTCATAATGCAGCTACTGGAGAAATTTTCTAAATTCAGGTGCTCAGCCACGAGGGAAGTGATTCTGGCGGAAGTGTCCTCAGACTTCTCTTCAGGTAGACCATGGACTAAAAGCATCTTACGTCTTCTAGCCATCTCTAAACGATCCACATCTCTCATTAGAAAATCTACTTGACGTTGAAGCAAATTAAGTGCCGAGAGAATAAACGTTTTGAAGTTACTAAACTCGGTAGATAAAGATGCAGGTGAGCCTCCCTTCTCAAATTCGCTCAATTTTGAGTGAAAAACTTCAGAAAGATTAGCAATTGTCTCCTTCATGGATTCCATAGTTGAGGTGGTATTTATCTTCTGTGTCTTTGCGTAAATTGCTAGGATAACACTTGCTGGTGGGTGATGCTTTGTAAACTTACATATAATGCATAAAACTAGCCAAATAAAGACGTTAAAAGTATTTTTCAGTAATAAAACGATAGCACTGTCAGAAATATACGTATGGTTATTTTCACTCCTACCCGCAAAAAAAAAAAAAAAAAAAAAAGTATAAAAATATTATTTATTAAATTAGTTTCTTAAATACGTAGTATAAATAATAAGTAGTATAAGTAATAGTAGTAAATGTAGGTAGGTATGTGATTGTTCCGGGGTGGGGCCCACCACCACTTTCACCAACCGCGACCAAACTCCCTTACTGGAGACCAAGGGGTATTTACCACTCCAACGGGAAGTTGATTGGGTTTGGTGGTGATAGAGAAAACTGTGTATTTACGTACTAACAAAGCATTTTATATATATACATATTTAGATTTCACTAACGCGTGCTTAGTTACATTTTAAGAGGGCTATTACAATTTTTCTTGGATTTGAGCGTTTGACTCGAGTTTTGATGTGTGATTATGGTTTATATAAATCCACAAATTAAAAAAATTATATATTACCAAGAAAGTTTGATTCGTATTCTTGGAAATGTTTTAAATAAATATTTCAATTTGTTTACGTACATCAGTAAAAACTTAGTCTCTGGAAAGGATGTTTCAGAAAATTTTAGTTTTGGGCATCGTTTCATGCTTTGTTATATCGAAGATATAATAATTTAATCATTTTTAAAAATGTTTATGGTACAACTGTATCTTCTACTTTGGAATGATTAATGCAATTTATTATGTTTCATACAGTAATACATCATAAATAATTCTGCAAAACAGAGAGTTACTGATAATATTTCGTCCGAAATTAAATTTTTTATCTATGAATATATAATCCAAATTCAAACAAAAAGTAAGTAATTACGAAGCTTACTATATTACCTTGCTTGAAAAAAAAAATAGTCCATGTAAATGAAATAATAAGTAATGTAAAAATTATTGTATGTAGTGCTAAAATCCTTTATAAATCTCGGGACTCGCGGTCTGTAACTTTAGATAGCGCCAAGCGCTCACGGAGGGTGGACGTATCGCTCGCTGTTGCTGTGTTACGCGATCTCACCAATTAGCGAATGTAACGCAACCTTGATTCTTAGTCCGAGAGCGCAACCAACACTTTTTGATTATTTATTGAAAAAAGAACATATTTACAAAAAATATGTTTAAAAGTAACAGTGTGATTCCTTTTTTTTACCGACTTCAAAAAAGGAGGAGGTTCTCAATTCGACTGTACTTTTTATGTGTGTTACTTCAGAACTTTTGACTGGGTGGACCGATTTCGATCAATTTTGTTTTAATTGAAAGGTGTTGCGTGTCATGTGGTCCCATTTAAATTTAATTGAGATTTGACAAGTACTTACTTTTACAGTTATATCTAATAATGCGTTTTTACTTGACTACTTTTTCGTCAACCTACGTTGTATTATACGATTTTGATGATTCTTACTTTAATCGAAAGCTAATACTTGTCATGTAGTATTGTTTAAGTTAGATCGAGATTTGATTACAACTTTTTGAGTAATCTTTAATAGCGCGTATTTACTTGACTATTTGTGAGTTTTATTACGTTGTACTACTTGTCCATGTAACTGAAGTCGGTTTTTTATCGTTTGCAAGCAAACACAATTATTAGAGCTTAGGCATTGCAAGCGTTCATAGGCCGCAGTAACAGCAGAATTATTTTCTTGATTTTAATGTTTGTCCCATGGTAAAAGTTATTCAGTTCTATGGTCTAAAACACTCCTTTAAGTTTATAAAATGATTTTTAAGACCTTATTTCAATAGAATCAAGTTATTTTTATGACCCTATAACCTACTAATTGACAATTATAATTTTTCTAATGAATATTAAAATCAAAACGATGCATGCGCGTCTTAAGTAGGTACAATGTTTACAAAATAATTAGGCACAATAGCAAAATATTATACACATATTTATTACTTTCAGAAATTAAAATAAATTAAAAGTAAAAAAATCTTTTTAAAAAACAAGCTTTTATTTGAATGTGCTAAAACGCAAAAAAATAATTTTTACTTTAAAACTTTTACTATCTACTTATAAAGTCATTACACATAATCTATATGATAGAAAAGCTTGTCGCGAGATAGTACTCGTATTTCCTTAGTTTGAAAATTTTAATATGTAAAATCAATCACATCAATTTATTTAATTTACTTGTTTACAAGCAAATCTCGTGACAAGCTTATATATCATATATATTATGTGTAATGACTTTAAATAAAAGCTTGTTTTTTAAAAAGATTTTTTACTTTTAATTTCTTTTTGACTTTTTAGTCGGTTATTACGTCACTTTATTCGAATTATTGTTAGCAAGCCCTTTCATTTGATACCCATATTGTAGAAGTGCACTAAAATAACTAGTCCGCACTCTTGGATATTCTGCCATATTGGGTTTGGAATGACGTCACAAAGTTAACCATGCATTGTCATCCAAATTGAACCTGTATACAAAATTTCAGCTCAATTGGTTGCTTCAAAATTGAGTTGCAAGATTTCACCCGAACAAACATACATACATACATGCATACATACAAACCATGCGTTGTCATCCAAATTGAACCTGTACACAAAATTTCAGCTCAATTGGTTGAAGATATCTGCTTCAAAATTGAGTTGCAAGATTTTACCCGAACAAACATTCATTAAAGTTACATACAGTCATACATACATTGCAAGTTAAATAAAAGCTTGTAAAAATAGGACAACAATTTTCATTTTTCGAGATTTTTTTAGTTTTTAAAATTACAAAATTATTAATGACAATACAAAAATATTAATGTTATTAATTTAAATAATAAAATAATATTTCACGAACTTTATTTAACAGTAATAATTTAATTTATTTCGGAAACAGTCTCAAGTTGGTTTGGTTCTTGGATTATGACTCAAAGCGTCTTGCATGTGTGCGTAGCGTACTTTAACGAGACGCACACGTACGCGACCACTGCCGCGCGCCGTCTAAATTACCTAAAACCGAGAACTTCGATTGTGTGATAGCGCTCTTAAGGCAGCCGTCAAAAAATAAATAAATGAATGAACAGCTATATGAGCATATATTGCTCTTTGTTTGAAATTAAATTCCAAAATTTCGACTTAATTCCTTGCAAATAATCAATCTTGGAGTCATAAATACTATTTTTATTACCTTTTTTTTATTAAATTTATAGAATCAATAATTACATGACGTAAGATTATTTTTATCATATTATGATCGATTTATCGTATTTCAAGAACTGTTTCATAGTCTGTGCTTGCTTGTTATGCACAGGACACTTCACTCAATTAATCAAATCGTCAATAAAGTATGACATTACTGTAGAATTTTTTAATTTTACGTTATTCCAAAAAAAACTGTAATTTATAGGCGTGAGCTGTCAAAAAGATACTAAACGATCAGACGGAGTATAGAAACCAATACACATTTATCGGCTTGGTTATTAAATCAAGCTTTCAACTTTTGAATGCGACATCTAGAAAACGTATGTGCCCAGTCGTATTAGCTCAAAACGGGCTGAGATTTACAAAAATTGGAAGCAGCAATTTTCCTTTGGAATTCATTGGGGGGGCGGTTTACTAGTAGTCTAAATTCAAAAAGTAGTGGTACCAGACTTATTGCTTCATCCGCCATCTTGATTTAAGGGGTTATTTTTTCTCTCTTGAATAACTCGTTTATTTTCATTTTCACGAAAAATAGTTATTACAAAAGTTGTTTAAAATTAAATTTCCTACAATTTTGGTTCTTATCAATTTTTTTCGTGGGATCGATATTTTTCGATTTATACCGGAGAATATGGGAGGGGATGAAATCTTATCATTGTATTATCACGTTAATTGTCTAGTTTACGAGAAAAATTGTAATGAACAAAGTTGTTTAAAATAAAATTTTCTACAATTTTGATTCTCATCAATTTTTTCGTACGATAGATATTTTTTTGATTTATTCTACATCTATACTAATATTATAAAGAGGTAAAGTTTATAACTTTGTTTGTATATACGGGGTAATCTTCGCAAATACTGATCCGATCATGAAAATTCTTTCGCTAACAGAAAGCTACACTATTCAGGAGTGACAAGATAAAAGGAAAAAGATAAAAATATATAAAGATTTTAAATCAGCAGGATTTGAACCTGCGCCCTCTGACGTGCCGTGTCAACAATTCAATCTAATCAAGCATTATTATTTGCCTTAGAAATTAATTGGTGATTTTAAAACATTTATATTTATCTGATTTGCTGAAAATAGCGAGAGTGTATTGGAACATATCAAATTTCACCGTACCCTTCTTATGTGAAATGGATTATAACGCCCAACGAAGTGGGCACGGGTCGGCTAGTCAATAATAAACGCGATAATACAATACCTAGGTTTTCCCCCAACTGCCATTTTTAAGCCCAATTTTGATTTTATATTGTTTTAAATTTTCATGGTTAGAATTCACTTTTTTGGGATTTACACCATGTACCTGTTTATATTTGAAGCTAATTTTGATTTTGCTTGATGTAGGAAAAATATGAGTATATTAAGAACAATTTGATTTTTCAATTGTTTAAATGAATAATAAGGAATTACGTGTTACATATACAAATGGCAATGAATAAAAATAGTTTATTCTATTACAGGTAGTCGAGATAGTAGGTAGCTAAGTAAGAATAAAGGGGCTGTGATACTTCGAAGCTTGTGGTACAAAAATATTAATATTTGTTAAATATATTTAAAATACAATAAATTTATTACTAAAATTAATTTTGTTTTAATAAAAAAAAAAATAATTGTGTATTAAACTTTTAATTATGATTTCATATATCCACAGTTCAAATATATGAAAAAATAGATGACATTTTTATGAAGTACGTAATATACAAGTGTAGATTCATTAAAACATCACATTAATTATAATTAAGCATTTATATAAAATGTTTAATTAACCTAGAGATCACATATTATACCTTATAAAGGATCCTTTTTATACATAAACAAGGCCATAACCATGGATATATTCCAAATGATTCTGTCTATAACTCGTCATTTATAAAATAATTACCTGATTTAAAGTGTTGTACAGATGAAGACAATACATATTTATTTAAATTTAAACATTTTCAACAAATTTCCTCACTCTAGATTTCATATAACAAACGGTTTACATTAAATATAATTTATTCACTATATTTTTTTTGGAAGCACCTGGCTTGGCCTTGTTAAAAACGCAAATGTCGTCAAGGTTATATTTATTTACAATTTATTATAATGATTAAAATAGTAATAATAATACTAAATCTAAATGACATATTAATAATAATACTAAATCTAAATGGCAATATTTAAAAGCGTATATAGCAATTACCAGACAAGGTAATGTTAAAGACAGGTCAATATATACCTACTTTAGAATTGTATTTTGAGATTACGCATTACATAGTTGAATATAAGAATACTTGTACAAGTTACATGGGTAAACAAAGTGTTTTGTTTATGTGAAACTTGTAGAGGCGAGAAAAACTTTTTTTTTAATTCACTTCACACTGAATCCGATACCTATGCTAATAAATAAACCGAATTAAAACTTTCTTAAGACTAGACAAAATACATGACTGCCATAAAATAAGTCCATTTAATATATGTTTAATTAGATGCCAATAGTTCTAAAAAAGGAACTCTTATTGAAGCACTAAAGGGAAGATTTGCCCAAACTATACTATTAACATGGTTCTTTAAATACCTTTGAGATTCAGAGGCTTATTTATATCTTTGTTTAAAATTAATAATACTTAAAAAAAAATTTTTTTGTTTATGTGTCCAATCTTCCCCTATTTGCAACATTTTATCATAATAATATTAAACTTAAGTTATTAATATCTTAAAGATAATTTGAAACAGTATAATTATTGTGACCACACTATTTTAAGAAATGTATTATTCTGAGATATTTTACTACAAAACGTGAAAAATCTTAAAAGTAGTATAGAATCATCTAAAAATATTTTTTCTTGTGTATTTAATAAACTTGTTACAAATGTTCAATTTGTATAAGGTAGGAATAAGGAGGAATATATTTTTAAAGTATAACGTATAGTAATAAGAAAGTGGTTTTAATATGTAATGAGATATACATATACATTGATATTAATCTTTATTTATAGTAAATGTAGTATACGAGATGAAAACTAATCATCATCAATAAATCCTTATACTAATCTGTATAAAAATATACAAAATTAACGACTTGTTTTAAGAAGAGAAAGAATAATTAGCAGTACGAAGAAAAACAACTACTATGGGGTTTATAATATCAATATCTTTTTGAAATAAACATTCATATCATATCACATGAAAGAACAAATATTTGCTACAGACAAGTTTAATTCACAGAACCCAATTACTCGTAAATCATCCTTACTTCATAATATGAGGCTGTGTAGTTTTATATGGAGTCCATATAACTTACACAACCTCAACTTTCAATATAACACACTAAAGATTCTAAAGATGACACAACAAATTATTTGTATTCAACGGCCGAATATTTTAAATTCAACTCGGGATCTGAAACGTGTATATTGCGAAACGTTTTCTTAACAACTTTCTATATTGAAATTGTGTGCTATGTTTCCATACAAAGTTTTCCTTTCTGACTCACAAATACAATGTCCACAGTCAGTGGTATATCTTTGGTCAATTAAAATATGCAATTTATTTTGAGTCGAGTATTTTTTTTTTTTTTGTTATCCTCGCTTAACATATTTTTAATTCTAATACGGTTACATATTAATTTTATGGCCAAGACATCGCCTTGTAAAATGTTTTTGTTAAAACAAAAAATAAACTGTTGTCTATTACTTAATTCTAAACATAATAAATACATTACGATATAGTAGTTTCTAGTTAGGTCTACATTTCGATTGTAGGCTAATTTAAAAAAAAAAAAAAACACAGATTATTTGTTTCAAGTAATCTCACCTATAGATCCTATGGAGCAATTATTTACGATATATAATGAAAAAAAAAAAAACTGCTTAATTTACCATTTCATAAACATTGTAATTACGATTTCTGTGTGGTTCTTGAGAAGAATTTTAAATATATGTAAACCTTATACATACAAAGTAAACATTTTTAATGCCTCCATTAAATACATATTATCTAATATTTGATGCGATAGCTGAAAATTTAAATTGCTTTAGAATTAATTAAAAATATCAGTTTCATTGTAAAAGCTAATTTTATACAATATTTTCTTATTATAACGAGACCATTTTTAATACTTTGATAATAATATGACTAAAAATAAACGCAGTTAATTTAAAATAATAATACTTCATTGATTTTTCGAAGAGATATAGGAATGATATCAACTATAAGATATATTTGGCCTATTCAAATACTGCTTTTAGTATTTTAATATGATTAAAACATTGATTAGTAAAGAAGTAAGAAAATAATTACAAAATTTCTTCAATCAAACGTAAAATTGAATGTTTGCCTTTAAAAACTAAACCATTATTGTAATTAATAAATGCAAGATGAGCCTAATATTTTCTTTATAGTACATTAAAAAACTAAATCACACGTTGTTGTATTTGAAATAACGTTTTTTATGATATTTAAATAATAAAAGAATAAAATTGTTTCATCTATATCTGATATATGCCTTATTAACTACTACAGTAGTAGGTATAATCATTAAAAAAAACTAGAAAAAAAAATAAAATAAAGTACTAGTTTCATTCCAAGTACAAAATACATTATTACTGTGCTTGAAATTAAGTGTATTAACTAATTTACTGGCTCTGGTATTAAAGTAAGTCAAACAAGTTGAAACTAGTGATTACCAGTTTTAACTAGTTCTTAGTTTGGTTATGTAATGTACATAAGAGTTTTGACAAATTTTTACCAATTTTCTTAGCCCTGTGTAGCAAGAGGGTAGTTTGGCGGTAGAGCGCTTAGGACCTCCTTGGACAGTTCCTTGTACGCACTTTCCATAATGTTTTGGATTTCATCCTTGAGTTTTGGTACATCATCTATTGTAAGACCAACAGTTGGCACTGGTTCCAGACATTGAATTATTGCGTGACCTGTAATTAAAAGATGATTAGTAAACACATTAATGTCAAACGAAAAAAACTCTTTTACTTTATTAAATTTATTATTATGTTTTTACGTTTTTTCATAATGTAGCGACTTCATGTTTTAGAATACCTAACAGTTTTAATTATATTTTTTGGTTAATTGTGTAAGGTAGTCATTTATTTATGATAATTTATAACTTAGTACAAAAAAAAATTAAATAGTCTCTAAATAGTAAAATTTTAATTAAGTCGAAAATAAAACAAAAAGCATTCTTTTGTTTTTTCTAATTTTTTTAATTAAATTTAAAATTTAAACTCCTACATTATATCAAGCCCTATTTCACATCTGTAATATTTAAATTTCTGAACTCCTTATTTATGTTTTAAAATAATGTACATAGGTCTCTTAAGCTTGATATAAACGGAGAACATAATCAGCTAGCATACAGGAATCGTAGCATTCCAATGAGTACCAAATCATTAATCATATTAAAGTAGTTATATTATTTAAAAAATAAATTAACGTTCACTTTTGAATCAGTAGCGACACCTATATATTTGCCTATATCTTATACTATTAAACGAGCAATTCTTGTATATATATATATATATATAGAATTTGAATCTCGGAATCGGCTCCAACGATTTTCGTGAAATTCAGTATACAGGGGATTTCGGGGGCAAAAAATTGATCTAGCTAGGATTCATTTAAAAAAAAATGTCGTTTTATCCCTGTTTTTAGGCAATGAAAAAATATCATTAGAATACGAAGCTTAATTTCACTACGGTCAATATAGCTTTAATAGCGTAATTAGGAAATCGGCGGGTGTCAAATCGTGTTGACCCGAGTTCGAATCTCAGTCTCCAGATTAATTTATTTTCTTTTTTTTTTAATTTCACTCGTGATTTATTATTTAAATAAAATTAAAATATAAAAATACCGAGAAAAAAAAAAGAAAAACAAAAAATAAAATGAAAATACCGAGCTAGGCTCGGTCACCCAGGTACTATGTAGTAAATTACGTAAGTGGTTTAATTAGTAATAGTGGTTTTATGTAATACTTGACATAAAAATAACAGTTAAAAAGTTTGAAATTAAAATTGTTAATCATTTGTTTTAAATACGAGTAATACTTATTAGTGTAAAATGTAATTTTTTTTAAATTTCTATTAGAAAAAGATTCGTAACTAAACATGAAGTCTGCACTGATATTAAACCTCACATAGATTACGGAGTCAATTATGTATATTATAATCTTGGTATAGAAAGAATATAATTTACCTTTGTTAAATATATATTTTTTACTATTAATAAAATAGTATGGTGAGATCACAACTGGAATGATGGGAACTTGTGCGGCGACAGCTATGTTGAAGGCTCCTTTTTTGAATGGTAATAACTTTGTGAAGTCTTTATTCCTTGTGCCTTCAGGAAATAGCCAAAGCTTTGTCTGTGAAAAACAAACAGGTTTAAAAAAAATGTAATTTAGGCACAGATAATAACAACAATGTAAATAAATATACTAAACACATCTATAGTGTGAAATGAGTACATATGTAACTGAATTAATTCTTGATTAATATGATGCTATATATAGTTCTAAAAATCGGCCAAGTGCGAGTCGGACTCGCGCACGAAGGGTTCCGTTATCCGTACCATTGACTAGGTACATTGATTATAATAACGGGCAAAAAGCGGCTAAAAATCACTTTTATTGTATGAGAGCAAAAATAGGCAAAAATGACGTTTTTTGTATGGGAGCCCCCCTTAAATATTAATTTTATTTTAATTTTATTATTTATTATTAAAGTAAAAATACAACTGAGTATTTTGTGAATATTTCAAGTGCCTACCTGTTGCTATTATTGATATCGAGCAAAAAAGGGCAAGAAAATCGCGTTTGTTGTATGGGAGCCCCCTTTAAATATTTATTTTATTTTGTTTTTAGTATTTGCTGTTATAGCGGCAACAGAAATACATAATTTGTGAAAATTTCAACTCTCTAGCTATAGCCGTTCTTGAGATACAGCCTGGTGACAGACGGACGGACAGCGAAGTCTTAGTAATAGGGTCCCGTTTTTACCCTTTGGGTACGGAACCCTAAAAAGTAAGTTAAGCAAAAATATCTTATCTTGTTGTTTAGTGCAGTCATAATTTATTAATATGTCTCATACCTTATTTTTAATCATGATGTCAGATGTGGCTTTGAGAGTTTTGTAAGCATCCTTTGAGTTATTTCTGTCAATGAATACAACTCCTGCAAGATATGCCGATAAACCAAATGGCCAAATATAAAATAACTCCTTTCTGGCAACTGCAGCTATTTTCACTGCTACATGCCATATGTTAAACATACCTGAAAAATAAACATTGTTTCTTTTAGTCTAACTAACAACAATTTTTTAAAGTGTTATTATTAGCTTTTTACTGGGTGCAAAAGTTTTGATTATTCTCATTTCATTTAAAATCCGGTGCTTGTCGTGTGGTCCCATATAAGAGATATTGTACTATATTTTTCGATTTAAATTGAAGTATTCTTTTGTTGGAGAATAGATACAATTAATATCTTAAATAGAATTTGAGATAGAAAAACATTTGTATTCCAAATATATCAAGACTAATACAGAACAGATAAAACAAATCAATTTTTTTTTTTAAATATTATTTATAAGAAAGTCCTTAATAAAATTAAATTATAATATTTCCATGAACTAAATAAAAGAAATTAAGAACAATAAGAGAGACCTGGATATTTTGTTTATGTAAAAATACTTCTTATGGCTCTGCTTCGTGGGTTGTGTGTTTGATTCCCACCTCTGGGTGTAATATATATATTTATTTATATATGTAGTATTTATGTATGTTTATCGAGAAAAAAAATGTAGCTATACCAGTCGGCTGATACCTATAACACAAGCATTATGATGCTTACTTTAGGAACAGACAACCGTGTTAGATATTTATTTATTTAAAGGTTAATTCAAGAATATAAAAAAATATCATACCCAATATATCAATAGAAGACTGATGGTTTGATACAATAACAGCTCCTCTATCCTCCATAAGAACTTTGCCATTTCTCAACACCCATTTTATTTCCATAAGTTTGGTAATGTGTTTAATTAATTGAACACCATATCTGAGGAATTAAATGTAGAATATTGCTGTGTTATTTACATACAATTGCAATAAATAAATTAGTATTTTTTTAAATTAATATTTATATTTAATATCAAAATAAATTGATTTAACGGTTTTGAATCTATTTTAAAAATATGTACTAACAAAGTTACGATGTACTTACAAACAATTCAAAACGTTTCTTGGGTTGAATACGAAAAACGGCAGCATAAACAAACTTATCACAGACGACCAAATGTAAAAAACAAGGAATTTTGATTGAAATTTGACATAATTAGGTGTTTCGGAAAAAAGTTGCTTTAATATATACGTCGCTATTGTTATTATCAAAACGTAAACAATTTTGTCCCACATATTTAGTTAGTTTACGTTGGATGCGGCGCTTGCTCCTTATCTTCTTACTTCAATTTATAGATGATTTTAATTACTTCAAACACTTTTTAGCTACGCCGCATTTCTTGTTCTAAAATGGTTTGCTTAACATATCATGGATGTACCATTTACATAACATTACACAAAACATAACCAAACCGCGTTTACTTTTACTCCTAACGATGGCCTGAAGCCTAGGTAGCAGGGTTGCCATCACAAAATTTTTAGTTGCCGTGTTTTGGGTATCTGGGTTGCCGTGTTTTGGAATAAAAACTACAAAATTGCCGTGTATTTACTTTACATTAACACGTAAGATTAAACATGACAATAAATAATTGTGTTTGCTAGCAGCAAACGAAAAAAACCGACTTCAATTATATCGACAAGTAATACAAAGTAAGTAGACGAGAAAAAATTAACAAACGCACTAATCGTCACTACGATTTTCGAGGGTTCCCCTCGATTTATCTGGGATTCCATTATAATATCCTGGTTTCCTTATCATGGTACCACAATTATGATATTTTCTTTCAAACAAAAAAAGAATTATAAAAATCGGTTCATAAACGACGAAGCTATCCCCGAACATACATAAAAAAATATATTTATACGGTCGAATTGAATAACCTCTTCCTTTTTCGAAGTCGGTTAAATAACCTCCTTTTCTGAAATCGGTTGAATAAAACATTATTTTTCACAACCGTCATACAAATTTATCGTAACCAACATTTTTTCTTCGGCTTTATTCAATTTATATTTATTTTTTTCCTTTATATTGTTTATCATTAGTTGTGTTTTGGTTTAATTGATTTGAAATTTACACAATTTCCTTTGGATCGGATAAAGTGCTTACAGCCAGTAAAGTTCCATTTATTGGGGAAGTACCTAATAATTTCATTTCTTGTTTTTTTTTGTAATAATTTTATTTCTTGTTCTTGTTTTTGTGTTGCACTATAATGACTTATCAACTATGGATGACATTATTAGGAAAAACAAGTACACATTGGATTGCCGTGTTTTTGAACACGGCAATGAACGTACTGCCGTGTACCGTGTTTTATCACCGAATATATCCAAATTGCCGTGTAACACGGCAATTGCCGTGTAAATGGCAACGCTGCTAGGTAGTAGGTACTTAGGTAGTAGTATGGAGTGTAGAGTAGGTAGTAGGACGTAGGTAGAGGTAGGCTGCAAAACTGACATTTAAGAAATCGGTGTTTCTACCAAATAAAAATCGAGAGCAATCGGGAGATTGCTGCTTAAATAAAAGAAAGTATGTAATAACATTCTTTATTAATTTTTATAATAATTATGCTGTACAGTATACCAACAAACCTTTTTGTGCTATTTTAACATGTAGGTAATTCTTTACAAATAAAGAAATCGTAGCAATGACTCTTGTTAATATACCTTTTGGGGCTTTTAGTATAATATGTAACAATCCAATAATGGATTCTGTGCACAATCTGTTTCGTAGAAACGTTTTCATTAAATTAATACTTGAAAAGTCTCTTTCCAGATAAAAAGTGAATTAGTAAAATATGAAAAGCTGTGATTCATTAATAGGGTATTCCACTATGTTTGAAAAAGTACTTCAAAATCTGATTTTCTAATAAAAAGCCTCAAAAAATATATTTCGGCAAAATAAACACGCTTTCATGCCGTAAAATTAAATTAAATTTTAAACCTTTTTTATTACCGCGAAAACGCTACAGCCATTTTGGTGACGTAATATGTGCAATAACAAAAGTGTATGACGTATGTAAGAGAGTAACATAACCTACAATTACTATGACAACCATCAACAAATTAGAAATGAATGCATATTATTTCAGTTGGAACAAGATATTAAGAGTTATTATACGAAAGAACACAACCATTACTCCTTGAAGTTAAAATTGATAGATATTATTGATATAGATAGCTGTTGACAGCACTGACAGAACTTTGTTATTGCCCGTATGACGTCACACCATGGCGGCTCGTGTTTTAGGTCACGTGATATACAGATTAAAATATACGACTTTTAATAGGGTATTCCACTATGTTTGAAAAAGTACTTCAAGATAATGATTTTCTAATAAAAAGCCACAAAAAAATATATATCGGCAAAATAAACACGTTTTCATGCCATAAAATTAAATTAAATTTTAAACCTATTACCGCGAAAACGCTACAGCCATTTTGGTGACGTAATATGGGCAATAACAAAAGTGTATGACGTATGTAAGAGAGTAACATAACCTACAATTACTATGACAGCCATCAACAAATTAGTAATGAATGCATATTATTTCAGTTGGAACAAGATATGAAGAGTTATTATACGAAAGAACACAACTATTACTCCTTGAAGTTAAAATTGATAGATATTATTGATATAGATAGCTGTTGACAGCACTGACAGAACTTTGTTATTGCCCGTATGACGTCACACCATGGCGGCTTGTGTTTTAGGTCACGTGATATACAGATTAAAATATACGACTTTTAATAGGGTATTCCACTATGTTTGAAAAAGTACTTCAAGATAATGATTTTCTAATAAAAAGCCACAAAAAATATATTTCGGCAAAATAAACACGTTTTCATGCCATAAAATTAAATTAAATTTTAAACCTATTACCGCGAAAACGCTACAGCCATTTTGGTGACGTAATATGGGCAATAACAAAAGTGTATGACGTATGTAAGAGAGTAACATAACCTACAATTACTATGACAGCCATCAACAAATTAGTAATGAATGCATATTGTTTCAGTTGGAACAAGATATTAAGAGTTATTATACGAAAGAACACAACTATTACTCCTTGAAGTTAAAATTGATAGATATTAGTATGTACACTAGCTGTTGACAGCACTGACAGAACTTTGTTATTGCCCGTATGACGTCACACCATGGCGGCTCGTGTTTTAGGTCACGTGATATACAGATTAAAATATACGACTTTTAATTTCAATAGGCATACCGCCCCTACCCCAGCCTATAAAAGTATATTTTTTGTAATAATAAAAATACTGACCGATGTATTTTAATTAGCTCTATCCAAAAACATCGCCAGCTTAAACTGCTCCACCTTATATTTCTAATGAAAAATCAATAAAGATTTGGGAAAAAAAAATTATCTTAATTTTGATACAGCCATATCTTTTTAAATAAACAATATTTCAAACTGCTCCAAACTGCTCCAAACTGCTCTACATCCATATAATACTGCTCCATAGTAATTTTTATCGGCTCCACTATAGTTAACTGTAAAATAAGTAAAATTCATTTTGTCATAAATGAGCTGACTGAAGCGGGTAGCGCGCAGGCGCGGATCTCATTCATTGCCGTATTGGTCAAGAATTCATGCGTTCGTGTCATCATAGTTTTGTTTTAAAAACATGATGTGTGGTTTCAAAAAATTTTATTTCATTAATAATTTGAAAAATTAAATAATTGCACTCGCATTTTATTCCGATAAAAATTACTATGGAGCAGTATTATATTGATGTAGAGCAGTTTGGAGCAGTTTGGAGCAGTTTGAAATATTGTTTATTTAAAAAGATATGGCTGTATCAAAATTAAGATAATTTTTTTTTCCCAAATCTTTATTGATTTTTCATTAGAAATATAAGGTGGAGCAGTTTAAGCTGGCGATGTTTTTGGATAGAGCTAATTAAAATACATCGGTCAGTATTTTTATTATTACAAAAAATATACTTTTATAGGCGGGGGTAGGGGGGTTAATAGGCATAGCGATTCAACGGGGAAATGCTGCCAGCATTCTTGGCACAATTCCACGCGGACATGATTTGTATCAAAACTATCTGTAAATATTTAGTTCTTAAGTTGTGTCTTGTAAATATGTATAATGTTTAATAAATGCAATCTTTCATATAATAAATCAATAATGTGCTTTTATGATTCTAAATCAGAATATTTAGGTGTAGGTATTTCTATATAAATTTTAATTTTTATCAAAATTTATAATTTATTTTTCACTACGGAAAGTACCATCTATACATATAATAAAATGGTAGAAAAGTCAAAACTGTACATTGAATATTTTTTTAAAAGAATACTTGGGGTGTGATCTACAATCGATACCGAAGCCAAATATATAGTTTTTAGAATTTTTGTCTGTTTGTCTGTTTGTCTGTATGTATGTCCGGGATAATCTCAAAAAGTACTGCATGGATTTACTTCAAATTTGGCACGAATATTGTTAAGAAGTCGGGTCAGAACATAGGCTATATATTATCACGCTATCACCTACGGGGAACGAGCAGTGAACCTTTATTTCTTCAAATGTATGTCCGGGATAAACTCAAAAAGTACTGCATGGATTTACTTCAAATTTGGCACGAATATTATTAAGAAGTCGGGTCAGAACATAGGCTACATATTATCACGCTATCACCTACGGGGAACGAGCAGTGAACGCACGCAGACGACGTCGCGGGCAGCAGCTAGTATTTCAATATAATAAATCAATAATGTGCTTTTATGATTCCAAATCAGAATATTCAGGTATATTTCTATATACATTTTAATTTTTATCAAATTTTATAATTTATTTTTCACTACGGAAAGTACCCTATTTTGAGGCATTTCGAAAAAATATTCCCCGTAGGGACATCCCATTTCTGGTCAAATAAAATTAATAGAATAATAATAGGTAGGGATCCCTAGAACATTTTTTTCACCTGATTAGTAACAAGATAATTTTCCGGGAGTAGCTTTATTTTGATGAGACGAACAAAAAATTCCTCTACGAAAACTCTCGATTGTAGTAGCTAACAGAGATAGCAGGGGGTAGAGCAGCAGTGAGCGTAGGACCGGGATAACGTACCACGCAATTTGTAGGACAATATTACTATTAAATTATATAGATATTAACTAACTAAAAGGAAAAAAAATCATCAATTTGATAACCTCGTCGTAACATTTTCTAGATATCATTCCGAATCGAATGAGCTATCGCCCATATTTTTAGGAGCTTTATCTCTATTTAACACGTTTTTGAACTTGTTGACTAGACCAGGGCTTCCCAAACTTATTCGCACTGTGACGCCCTTGGGACTTAGCTATTTTTTTGTGACGCCCCAGCCTCCAAAAATACTTACCAATTTTAGTACGAGTATTTTAGTTACGCGGACAACATGGTTCTGTTGAGCCCCTCGGTCAGTGGTCTTCGAAAATTAATAAATATCTGTGAGGAATATGCTAAGGAGAACGGACTCAGATATAATGCTAAAAAGAGCGAAATTTTAATCTTTCGGGGAAAAAATAAACCATTAAATTTTAATCCTAACATATATCTGTGTGGAACTCCTCTGAAACAAGTGTCTGAGTTCAAATACCTTGGCCATATTGTGAATGAACGCCTGGATGATGATAGCGATATCGAGCGCGAGCGCAGAGCTTTGTCAGTTAGAGGCAATATGTTGGCCCGTAGATTTGCACGATGTACGTTACAGGTAAAAGTAATATTATTTAAAGCCTTTTGCCAGTCTTTTTACACGTGCAGTCTATGGGAGAATTATACTCAGCGAGCATATAGTGCTCTGCGTGTACAGTACAACAGTGTGCTGAGGGTTTTGTTGAAGAAGCCTCGGCACTGCAGTGCGTCAGCAATGTTTGCGGAGGCTCGTATTGATGATTTTTATGCGATCATACGCAAGCGAACAGCGTCCGCAATGCGCAGGTTAATGAACAGCTCCAACAACCTCCTCAGCACATTGGCTGTAAAGCTAGACGGTCCCCTCTGGAGACGCTGGGATGGTGCACACGTAGCTGTGAGGCACGCATATAATAAATAAATAATTTTTGATAGCTTTTCTGAAATCTGAAGTAAATAAATTATTATTATTAATATTATTTAAATTGGGTTCAATATTGCTAGGATTTTGAGTTTAATTTTAGTTGTGTTTTAATTGAATTTTAGTATTAGTATTAATTTTGATTTTAATTGTATTATTTACTGAATTTTGATTTTGACATTTATTGTAATTTTAATTAAATTTTGATATATTAGCCTTGTAACAGGTTATCAGAAAAACACTATTTGAACATTTATAATTTTTAGTAGAAAATAAGAAACAAAATCGAAACAAGCACAAAAATAAAAAAAGATATTTATGTAACTGACTGGTTAATGTGAGGGGTGTGCTTGCTTTTCTGAGCATAACTTATGAAACCAGGGCTCCAGTTTGGAAGTTGTCACACTCATTATTATATTATTTTTCTAAGTCTATGTTTGACCTATACTTGTTCTTAATTACCGAAACTGCAGAAAAGCCCGATTCGCACAAGTACGAAGTCGCAAATGGTTTTAAAACCTTTGATGCAGCAGTGCCGATGACACGATATTATTGAGAAACTGAGCTCCAAAATTCAAACAGTTTGTTCTAGTTGTGTTGAAGCTTTATGCTGGAATCCTGTGATTCCAGTATATTAGTTGTTCTTCTTCATCTGTTGTAAGTATCGATAGTGTGGGTGACTGGAAAGGGTTTCTGACCCAGTCATATTGCTCTAGATTTTCGGGAAAATATTTCTTACTACTTTTTCTTTCTTGCGCCTGGTGCTCACTCGACTCAATCGCATCGATACGTGATGCCCCTGGAACAATGCCGCGACGCCTACAGTTAATTTTACAGTACAGTTAAATTTAGATACAAACAGTGTTACAAACCTCAAAACTCGTATAATTTAAGTTAAATGTGCTAAAATGGAATAAATCGGGAGCTTATACCCTAAAATCGTATTATCGGTAGTTATTCACCAACATCGGGAGTTCTATCGATAAATCAGTAACTTTACATTACTGACTAGGGAAATAGATAGGTGCAGAACTTCAGAAAATATGTGGATGTGCTAATAATAACGACTGTAACAGAGGCGGCCTCCGCCTTACCCATTGCGAGGCTCCGGGCGGCAAGTCTTTGCGAGGCCCTTTGTCCTTCTAGTCTAGTCGTAAAGTTGAAAATGGTCGAAAATAGAGATACTTCTCTAAAAGTAAATAAAAGAATAGCAATGACGATGTTTTAATAATAAATAAAAAAATACAGTTAAAAATCTATATTATTTTAAATATGCTTGGGTTGTTGCGCCAGGACCCTGTGAAGAGCAAGGCCCGGGGCGATTGCCCTGTTCACCACCCCCTAAGGCCGCCACTGGACTGTAACATCATGGGTGCGTTCCACTAAACGACCGCAACGATTGTAACGTCCTCTATCGTTCTACCCAAGGCCCGTGATCGACGTCTTAGATGACGTCACTGTTCGCGACCACATCGCGTCCACTTCACCCACAAAATATACGTAGGTAAGAGTTGACTTTCATAAAAAAGTACCGGGATTTTGAAAAAACAACTGTGAATGTCAAATTGTGAATGTCATCAGAACTTGATGAACTTTCCGAGTCATTATCTCTCTTTCATTTCGTCAAAAACGCAACAATAAAATCACGAGAATCCACGTTGAATTAAGTTTTATTTCAATCCATGTGAAATATTTAACTCACATAACAACAACGTTAGTGGAACGGCAATTTCGACGATCGTGGTCGATGGCGTTGTGGACGTTAAGCGGAACTTAGCCATTATAGCATGTCCATGGAGTCACTGGTCACATGGAGTGCCATGGACGTAATCACGAAGTAGGTATACTTCGTGGCCCTAGTAATAAAAAAATTGCATCACGAAAAATTTCCCTTTTAACACATTAATTTTATTTAACACATTAAATAATTAAAATATTTTTGTTTCCGTATTATGGTTTATTTTGAACTTACACTATTGCACTGTTTTTAATCTTAAATCACTATCCTATTCTAATAGGTATCAACTTATACTATAGCATGCCCTAACCCTAAATCGACTTATGACTACGACTTGTAGTATGAGAAGGGGACGATTGTGGACTCAGGCCAATATATCCTCCTTATTTAAAAAAGGGCATATCCGGCATCACGGCACTGCTCACGTTGAACAATCCAAAAGCCCTCCATCCCCTGGCCGTCGAGGCGCGGGAACATCTGCGTAGGGCTCTGGTCCGGGACAACAGTGTCAGTTTGTTCTGGATCAAAGCTCACGCAGGATTAGAGGGGAATGAGCGTGCCGACCATCTGGCCAAGGAGGCTGCGCTAAAACTAAAACGCGTTTTGACTATGACAGCTGCCCGGTTTCATTCATCAAGCGGAGCATTCGCATGCAATCGCTTGATGAATGGAACCAGCGGTATCGTGGCCGCGAAACGGCTGGCATCACCAGGGTGTTTTTCCCTGACGCGATAGCCGCGTACAGAATCATCGGAAAATTAAAGGTGGACAGATTTCTCACCCAGGTTCTGACGGGGCATGGTGCACTGTAAATTTTTTTTGTAAAATTACTATTTCTTTACTCAACATGAGGTGGCTAAATTTACTAATCAGTGTGTATGAATTCAAATTACAACACAATTTGAGTAATTTTCCAAGACATATGCGAAAATTTGCTAAGATGCGGTGTAATTTTACAATCTCAGAGTATAAATCTTACTTGTGTTGTAATTTTACTGAACTGTTTATTAAATTTCAATAACAAACTTTGAAGATTTACCTAATTTTTTAGTAATTTGAGTTACTATATTTTTTTGTAAAATTACAAAATGTTTTAAAATTCGAATTACTGTGAAGTGTTTAGGATTTTAATTTTTTTTTATTATTTTTACAATTTAAACTGTAAAATTACACAATACATTGTAAAGTTACTAAAAAATACTATTTGTCTGTGACCATGTGTAATTTTACTAAACAGATTATCAATTTTCGGTACCAAGCTCCTTAAATTTACTAATATTTTTTGTGTTTTTAATTACTAATTTTGTTGTAAATTTACAAAAAAAAAACATTGTAATTTAAACTACAATCGAAGTATTGAAAATTAAAAAAATTGTTTGGTAATTTTATTATTCTTGTTGTAAAATTGTACAAGTATTGTAAAATCACTAAAAAATACTAGTTTTCTTTAGCCTTGTGTAATTTTATTATTAAAAAAATATGTAAATTCGAATTTTAATGAATCCTTTGGAAATTCAATAATCTTCTTATTAATTTTATTATTTTGACTGTAAAATTATACAGTGTTTTGTATAATTAACAGTATAACAGAGTAGCTACTTTTTTAGATGAACAAAAAAGAGCTTATTTAAATATCCTTGAAATCATTAAAAATTTATCAATATTTTTTTCTCATATGTTAAAATTTTGATTTGAAAATTATATAGTAATAACTCACATATAATTAATTAAGCATTTTTTTTAAAAAGTTACCAAGTTTGAAAATGTTGGTGAAACAGCTGGTTAGAAAATAAATTATCAAAATATACTTAATTTCTTTTCATTCAATTTGAATATATGTATTTTAATAATTTTTTTTCGTGCAGTTAAATGTATTTTTTTTTTCTAATACGTTAAAGTTCTAAGGAAAATTTTTATGTATAAACTATCATTTAAGATAATAAATATTCCATGATGGATGGTTTGTTTACAAAACTGCATAATAAATTTACTAAACATTTATATGATAATTTATTGAATAAAATTACAAAACTGTAACTAAACTGTAACTGTAACTGTCTGATTAGTAAAATTACTAATCAAATTTATAGGTAAATTTCCAAAAATATTTTGTAATTTTATCGAACCCAATTCAAGTGAATTGAGTGGTATAGTTACAAAACTCCACAGTAAATTTACTAAACAGTTTTATGATCAATTGTTAAATAAAATTATAAAACTGTATGGTAAAATTACTATGGAACTGCTTGGTAAATTTCCAAAAATATTTTGTAAGTGATGAAGCATTCTGTTTAGTAAATTTACTAAATTGTTTTGCGTTAAAACTTCCTACACATTTTTAGTAAAATTTCCGAAGAAATTTTTAACAGTGTGGATTCTCCGAGTACTTGCATCGTTTCAAGTGCAAGGAGAGTCCATCGTGCATCTGTGATCCTGCGTGTTCGGAATCTGTCCTCCACGTTCTTCTAGAGTGCCCGGCCCATGACCGCGAGAGGCTGGATGTGGAGTTTGCAATGAACGTAAAATTGGAGAAAAAATCCTTGTCGGAACTAATAATTAGAAAGGACAGACTTGTTCCTTAAATTTTGTATAAAAATTTGTAAAATAGTTAACTTAAGGAATAAGAATTAAGCAAATTATGTTAAGTAAATATTGTTATATATATTTAATGTAACGTAAGAAAATTGTTATTAAACTAAGGAACCTAGTCACAAGGAAACAAAATTGTAGCGTATAAATATTTCATTATACAAAACAATTTAGAACAATAATGTAAAGTAATTACTACTTGTTCTTTTCATCGTATAAGTATTTAAGATTGTACCTCCATGGTATATTCATTCATTGGTCATTTTTTTTGAATGGCCCTGTAAATAATAATTCAAAAATAAAGTTAGAATAAGTTTATAGGTTAAGAAATCATTGTCAAATAAAGAGGTTATTTCAGAAGAAAAAAAAAGTTTATATACTAAGGAAAACCTGTAAATGTAATAAAAAAATACAACTGTTCTCTCCCCTCATTTTCCCCCTGTGTTAATAGTTATAGGTAAAAAAGTAAGAGCCTTAAGCTAGTGTGAATGAGGAAGGATAAAAGAAAGATCAAGTATGCAGAATGAAAGTGCGAGAGGCATAAATGTGAGAACTGGAATGAATGAGTAATTAGAATCAATATGTAAACGCAGACTCGCATAACGCGCGGGGGCAAAGAAAAAAAAGGGCATTTCCGAAAGCTACGACAATACAAATAATTTAGGCTACCTACCGATATTATATAACTACCCCTTCGCGCACAAAGCAGCACACATTTACCACATTTAGATTTTCCGCATAAATAGCATTCATAAATACGCAACTTTATTTCGTAACTTTATTTTTAGAAACAGTAAGTAGTTAAGTACTATCCCCTACGTCTTACTTCACGTCTGCGAGATCTTTGTTTCGCCCCGCTGCCAATTTGCCTATTCCCATACTTACCTACCCAGATAAATTTTAAGTTTTATACTACCTACCAGACGTAATAAAGTATTTACCACCTTTACCATCAACCACGTCATTAATCTATACTAATATAATAAAGCTGAAGAGTTTGTTTGATTGATTGTTTGTTTGTTTGTTTGTTTGTTTGTTTGAACGCGGTAATCTCTGGAACTACTGGGCCAATTTGAAAAATTCTTTCAGTGTTAGATAGCCCATTTATCGAGGAAGGCTATAGGCTATGTGTCATCACGCTAAGATTAATAGGAGCGGAGTCCACGCCGACGAAGTCGCGCGCAGAAGCTAGTATTTTATAATTTTGTATATTTTTTTAAGAACAATTTTTGGTAATGTGATGTAAACTGTTAATTTAGTTCTAACTAACAAACATTTTTACTAATTTTCTCAGTCCTGTGTAGCAAGAGGGTAGTCTGGTGGTAGGGCGCTTAGAACCTCCTCGGATAGTTCCTTGTATGCATTTTCCATAATGTTTTTGATTTCATCCCTGAGTTTTGGTACATCGTCCATTGTAAGACCTGCAGTTGGTACTGGTTCCAGGCACTGAATTATGTTATGACCTGTAATTCAAACATTCATATCTATTCAAAGACGTCTAATAATGACTAGTTTGCTGTTGCTGCTAAAAATAACATATTATAAAGACTCCATATTATCAAACAAGGTCCCAGACCATGTCTGTCTATTCGAGATTTGAGTTTTAAAAACTGCCTATTGAATAGATTTTTATGTTGTTTTCACTAATAGACAGAGAGGTTCACAGGATAGGTTTAGGTGTATAATTTAATAAGATTTTGTCTAAATTGGTTGAGACATGGCAATAATTCTTGAAAATGTTGTAATTAATCAAGCAATCTAAGAACTTTAATCGAAAATGCTGATGCTGGAATAACCTTTTTATAGGTCTGTAAAAATGGCCTGATGATATATTTATATAGCTTTTCCTTTACATTTAAATAGTTTAATTTATTTAATGAATGAATATAAGAAGAATAGAAGTCACTGTATGAAGATCGTGTCATCCGCTACAAAAAAGTACCTGAAAGTGAGTGGATGGTTAAAAAGTATTTTATTAATTATTGAAATTTTTTATAAGAACTAACAGAAGGAACTGAAAGAAAGTTCCAAACTTAATGTGTAATATTAATATTTTTTAATGTAGGTACTTATTACTAATAAATTAATAATGTAAAAAAAAACAATTTACCTTTGTTAAATATATATTTTTTACTATTGATGTAATAGTATGGAGAGATAACAACTGGAATGACGGGAACTTGTGCAGCAATGGCTATGCTGAAGGCTCCATTTTTGAAAGGCAATAACGTTTTGTAATTTTTATTTCTAGTACCTTCAGGGCATATCCAAAGCTTTGTCTGTAAAAACAAAAAGTACATATATTAACATGTAGGCAATAACAATACTGTTAAGAATGTTACGAAGGATATTATTAGATATTAGGATGTAGGTTTATTAGATATAAAAAAAACAATAATATGAATTGTTTTCGATTAACTAAGGAAATGCAGATGTGTCCTGGAGTGGAGACCGCGTCTTGGCAAACGCAGTGTGGGACGTCCTCCGGCCCGTTGGACCGACGATCTACGTAAGATTGCCGGCGTCGGCTGGTTGAGGATTGCGGAAAACCGGGATATCTGGCGCGAACTTGCGGAGGCCTATGTCCAGCAGTGGACTGCGATAGGCTGATGTGATGTGATGAAGGATTTGCAATATTAGGAAAATTAACACTTAAAAGAATAATAATGTAAGTCCAAAGAAATTTTTGTTCCAGAGAAAAAGGGAAGTTATATAATTATAATTAGGGAAGTATGGGCTTAACTTATTAGGTACCTATAACTTTAAAAGAATTCTAGGAAATCTTCATGGATAGTTCTCTAAAGTTTAAACATTATACTTTAAGTTATCAATAACGTATTGTTCAATAAATGTCTTGTACCATATTATGTTTCCAATGAAGCTGGGGTCAGCTCTTCCTGCTTGTCCAAAATGAATTATTTCATCACTTCAGCCTATCGCAGTTCACTGCTGGACATAGGCCTCCACAAGTTCGAGCCAAAATGGCGTGAAGTCATGTGTGTTGCCCATAGTCACCACGCTGGGCAGGCGGGTTTTGGTACCACCGCACGGCTGGCTTTGACGCACCGAAGACGCTGCTGCCCTTCTTCGGCCTGTGTATTTGAAAGTCAACAGTTGGTTGGTTATCCCGCCATCGGTCGGCTTTTTAAGTTCCAAGGTGGTAGTGGAATTGTGTTATCCCTTAGACGCCTCTCACGACACCCACGGGAAGAGAGGGGGTCGCTATATTCTTTACTGCCGTAACCACACATCGTATTATCTTATATATTAACCTTTAGTAAAAAAACTTTCTATACTTAATCTTTAGAAAAAATATTGTTTTCTAATGTTAAAGCGAATTTCACTCATTATAATGGAACAACTTTTTCGGATTTTAATGCGGTTTATTAAGTTTTTTAGATGCCCGACGTTTCAGATAGGTAGGTTACCAGCTACTTTACAGCAACCATGGTCAGTTGGTCACGGACAGACTCAGTCCTCGATAAAATCCGAAAAAGTTGTTTAATTAAAAAACATATTTTTATATAGGTACTATAATATATATAGTTGTAATTGTAAGTAGGTATAAGCTGGGTAAAAGTCCTACTTTGTTCTTTATTAACAGATATAAAAAAGGAGGAGGTCCTCAAAATTAACTGTAATTTTTAATATCTGTGTTACTTCATAAATTCTAACTGGTTGTATCGATGTTGATAATTTTTGTTTAATTCGAAAGATAGTGCTTGTTGTGTGGTTCCATTTAAATTTAAACAAAATCTGACCAGGATTTATTTCAGTTAGGGATAATATTGCGTTCATTAAGTTGACTATTACATATTTATAATACATGCGTTAATAATGTTCTCATTTTAATACTTGTCGGTATAAATTAGATTGTTTTTTTTTGTTTGATGACTAAAACAATTATTGTAGTCAATAATTTACTACAAATATTTTTTAACGGTTCTCAGGAACGTGGACGTGAGGTGCCAATCAGTTCCTGAGAACCGTTAAAAATACTTATAAGCAATGGACACAACGTTACATGATGAAAATTTACAACAAATGTTTTAATGTTTAATGAAATTCTAGTGCTTGGCTTATGTAAGGATAAACGGGGCATACACTGAATGGTTTAAGGCTCCGTCGCATGACAAAAGTAGGCATTTAACGTCTACCCCGTCCCCCTTGGACACACGTCGCGCGAACTCGTTGCTGTTGAACTCAGTCCGTGACCTGAAAGCGTCAGTGGCTGTAAAGCGAACTAATTTGATTTGACTTTAAAATAGAAATGCATTTAATATGATCATTTTTTAAAGTAGTGATAAATATGTAATACTTTCGTAAATAAATGAAATAAGTAAATGATTTCAGGGTTATTTATTATAAAGACTGTTGGACATAAATAGAAATATAGAAATATAGCTATATAAAATAAAACAAATTACATATTAAATCTATACAAATAAATAAAATTGAAGTGTCTGTTTGTAATATTGTAATACCCGCTTTTAACTAAATTACATATTATATAATATACATGGTGCAAATACCAAAATAACATTTTTTATAATTTGTCTGTCTGTCTGTTCCGGCTAATCTCTGAAACGGCTGGATCGTTTTTGACAGGACTTTCATTGGCAGATAGTTGCTGATGTAATAAGGAGTAACGTAGGCTACTTTTATTTTAGATTTTTTATTATTATTTTATAACTGCGAACTGAACAGTAATTATTTTGTTAAATTCCACGCGGACGAAGTCGCGGGCATAGGTAGTTTAAAATAATTATTATTCAATAAAACGTATCTCAATAAATTCCACAATACAATTACAATATTTAAAAAAACTAGTTGGAAAAAAAAGCGGTCACCCATCCAAGTACTGACCGTCGTGACGCTGCCGCGTTACCGGTCGCTCAAATTTTATCTTAAGTAACTTATATCTCCCTCAACTTCCGTTCTCCTCGACCGATCACACTTTTCGTAACGCTCTCGTCACGCATTAACCTGCTTACTACCCAATTTAAGCGCGCCTAAAGAAGTTTCACTTCAAAAAAACTAGTTGAAAAAAAAAGCGTCACGCATCCAAGTACTGACCGTCGTGACGGTCCCGCGTTACCGGTCGCTCAAATTTTACCCCCCATGCGCCTAAAAAAGTTTCACTTCAAAAAAACTAGTTGAAAAAAAAAGCGGTCACCCATCTCAGTACTGACCGTCATGAAATTTTATTTGGCTTTAAAATAGAAATGCATTTATAATGATCATTTTTTATAGTAGTGATAAAATAATAATACTTTCGTAAATAAATAAAATAAGTAAAGGATTTCAGGGTTATTTAGTATAAATACTGTTGGACATAAGTGGAATAAGAGCTATTAAATGAAACAAATTACATATTAAATTTAAAATAATAATTATTAAATAAAATTTATCTGTATAGGTACAGTAGGCAGTATTAGCTCTCCGATGTTGATGAATTTTAAAATTGCTAATTTGCTACATCGCCATAGGCGTAAAAATGTAACAGACACACTTATACTTTTGAATTTTGTACCTAATTGTAATAACTCGAAATAAAAATATAATTTAAATTATTCATTTTGAGCTGTGTAACATACGAATGTAAAGTTTGTCATGAAGCGCTGCTTAGTACTAGTGGTCTAAGATCCGAATCTAAATCGATCTTCACCGAGCTGATAATATAATGAAACATACTTTGTAATAAATTTAGTATATATATTAGATAATATTATATTAAAAATGGGTTACCTCTATTTTGAAAACTCTATTTTGTTGTTATGTATTATTATTATAATCTATGTATATAATAAAAAAGAATGTTGCTAAGCGCATAACTCGAGAATGGCTCGACCGATTCGGCTAATTTATTTTTGTATGTTCCTTAAAAATTCCACAGTAGGTTTTTATATTTAATAATTCTTATTTTAATATTAATTAAATATAATATATTATAACAAAGAAAAAAAATGGCAACGTCACGTGGTGTTCCCAAGTGGTCACCCATCCAAGTACCTGATGCTGCCGCGTTACCGGTCGCTCAAATGTACCTCATGTGATGAAATGCGCCTTAAGAAGTTTCACTTCAAAAAAACTAGTTGAAAAAAAAGCGGTCACCCATCCAAGTACTGACCGTCGTGACGCTGCCGCGTTTCTGGTCAGTTAAATTTTATCTTTACTAACATATCTCACTCTCAACTTCCGTTCGGCTCAACCGATCACACTTTTCTTAACACTCTCGTAACGCACCTGCTTACTCCCCAAGTTAAGCGCGCCTATAGAAGTTAAACTTCAAAAAAACTATTTGAAAAAAAAGCGGTGACCCATCCAAGAACTGACCGTCGTGACGCTGCCGCGTTTCCGGTCGATCAAATTTTATCTTAACCAAAATATCTCCCTCTCAACTTCCGTTCACCTCGACCAATCACACTTTTCGTAACGCTCTCGTCACGCCTGCTTACTCTCCAAGTTAAGTGCGCCTAAAGAAGTTTCACTTTAAAAAAAACTAGTTGAAAAAGAAAGCGGTCACCCATCCAAGTACTGACGCTACAATGAGCGTAACGCTACAAATAGCGTAACTACAAATATCGTAACGCTACAATGAGCGTAACGATATAAATAGCGTAACGCTACAATGAGCGTAACGCTACAATGTGTCATCCTTTTTCATGCAAGTCGCTGCGCCGCGCGCCCTTCCCTGTCGTTTTTCCGTTGCATCTGGTTTGAAATCACAACGATTCTAAAGAAGTTTCACTTCAAAAATCTAATTGAAAAAAAAAGAGGTCACCCATCCAAGTACTCGTCGTGACACTGACGCGTTACCGGTCGCTCAGATTTTACCCCTCATGCGCCTAAAGAAGTTTCACTTCAAAAATGTTAATTTGGTGTAATATGTACCGTGTATTTATACATACATATGAATTTAGTTAAAAGACGTAATATTACAAACAGACACTCCATTTTTATTAATTTTTATATAGATAAATAGTGTTTACAAAAACTTAAACAGCAACAAAATAATTATATTAAACTAGCGGACCCGGCAGACGTTGTCCTGCCCGGAAAACAGCTACCAAATTTGATTGCTTACATACCGATAGCAGCGCCACCTATCGGGTCAAATTGAGATAAAAAATTCCCTATCTCTCGAGTTGGACCAAATTACAGATGCTTACGAAATGTGATAAAAATTGGTTCAGTACTTTCGGAGTTACATAGCGATAGCAGCGCCACCTACCGGGTCCAATTGAGATAAAAACTACCCTATCTCTCAAGTTAGACCAAATTACAGAAGCTTACAAAATTTGATACAAATTGGTTCAGTAGTTTCGGAGTTACATACCTATAGCAGCGCCACCTACCGGGTCTAATTGAGAAAAAAGTACCCTATCTCCCAAGTTGGACCAAATTACAGATGCTTACAAAATTTGATACAAATTGGTTCAGTAGTTTCGGAGTTACATACCGATAGCAGCGCCACCTACCGGGTCCAATTGAGATAAAAACTACCCTATCTCTCAAGTTTGACCAAACTACAGAAGCTTACAAAATTTGATACAAATTGGTTCAGTAGTTTCGGAGTTAGATACCTATAGTAGCGCCACCTACCGGGTACAATTGAGATAAAAAGTATCCTATGTCCGTTTCCTGGTTCTAAGCTACCTCCCCACCAATTTTCAGCCAAATTGCTTCAGCCGTTCTTGAGTTATAAATAGTGTAACTAACACGATTACACGACTTTCTTTTATATTATATTTTATATATATAGAATAAATTTAAAATAAATAGCGAATTTAAATTTCATTACTACTGTGGGCAGTTATAGGTGTATGGATATTGAATGCATACTACGTAATATTAAAAATACAAAAGACGGAACGCTTTTTTGAAAAATTTTGCACACGTCTTGCCTCTGTAACGTCCAACGGGACAGTGTGAGTGCCGCGAGAGCGCCCAGCGCTTCGAAAATCACTTGAATAATCGATTAAAAAAAAATAGATGTAATAAAAAAAAAAAAACTCGCTGCCACGCCTTACAGTTATATATGTACTTTATTTTGGTAAGTTACTCATAATATCAAATCAGTTATTTTAAAAATAAAACCCAATAATAGTAGATAAAATGACCCGAAAAGAGGTAACTTTGTGAATTTATTCTATCGAGCCAAATTTATCTAATCATGTTTCCATCGGTGTTTTTACCTAGAATATACCCTCAACAATACCAATTAAATTTATCAGATAAAAATTTCACTGTTTACTATTTCAAAACTGAATTCATAGAAACGTGTTTTGCAGGAATACATCAATTACCTCACCTTAATATCGAAAAAGGTGTTAGACAGGGATGTGTAGCGTCACCGTGGCTGTTTAATCTATTCATGGACAATTGCTTGACAGATTTAAAAGAGAATGAAAGTGGGTTGAGAATGAATGAGTTACTCATCAAATGTCTTCTCTATGCTGATGACCAAGTATTAATTGCGTCTTCGGCCGAGGAGTTGCAGGAGATGGTAACTGCTATGAGTGGAGCTTTTGTTAGAAAGGGAATGAAGATGAATGTAAAGAAGACGAAAGTGATGGTGTTTGAAAGAGATGAGGCAGTGACAGACTGCAATATCATGATTGGAGATGAACAAATTGAACAGGTGAATGAGTTTGTGTATCTGGGTTCAAAGTTTACAAGAGATGGAAAGTGTGAGAGTGATATTGAAAGAAGAGTGAATGGAGGAAACATGGTGAATGGAGCTTTGCACTCCTTTATGAGCAGCCGGAAGGTGTCTAACAAGGCTCGTTTGCCTGTGCATAGGGGGGTGTTGGTTCCGACACCCATGTATGGAAGTAAAAGTTGGGTATGGCAGAAGAAAAATGAAAGCAGAATAAATGCAGTTGAGATGAGAGCGTTAAGGGCGTTGCCTGTATGAATGACCTTGCGCATTTCAACTCGCTTGATATTTTCGGAATATTGAATTTGCAGAAGTAAAAAAGTAGTTATTGCGTCCTTTCGCTTATTTATAAATATAAATAAACAGTATTTGCACAAGCCAACAAGTAACAGTGTCCTATCACACAAATTTCAAAATTGTAGGATCAATTATTGTAATAATTTAATAAAAAATCGGCGCAGCAAATGACACAGGTTTCTCGTCCGACGGCCGATAGGTGAATGCATCTCGTCCCCCGCGCGGGCGAAACATACACACGAAATTCAATATTACAGATTTCTCAAAAATTCTCTATTTAATTGAAAAATCGGCAAACAGTATTGAAGAGTACTGCATTATTCACAACTGGTTTAAGTTCCATGTTTAAGCGTTCAATAATAAGCGAGTGCATACGGATTTTAGACCGAAAAAAGGAAAATTCATTTTCTCGTGATAAGGTACTTTTTTCGATATATCAGTACACACGATTACAGATCTATTATCAAGCTAAAATATTGTCTTCAGAACTTTATTGTTTATTCAACGTTGAAGCATACTATAAGCGATGTAAAAGCAGTAAATTCGGGCGGTAGCCCCTTAAGAAGTATGATAGGAGTTAAACTGAGTGACAGGATAAGAAATAGTGAGATACGGAAACGTTGTAGTCTGAAAGAAGATGTAGTGACAAAAATTGAGAAGGATATGCTGAGATGGTTTGGCCATGTTGAGAGAATGAATGAAGAGCGATTGACGAAAAAAGTGTATAAGGCGAGTGTCAATGGGAGTGTTGGAAGGGGTAGACCTAGGCTGACATTTCAAGACCAAATCAGTGACTTCTTGAAAAAAGACTAGGTCAAGAGTACCCTAAACCGAAGAGCATGTATGAAAAGAATAATGAATGTGGACGAAGCTAAAACAAGTATGTAAGGATCGTTGCAAGTGGAACGAAGTGGTCTCTGCCTACCCCTACGGGAAAGAGGCGTGATTATATTATATGTATAATTTACTAATTTGTCCGATACCTTTTTTTTAATCATGACGTCAGATGTGGCTTTGAGAGTTGTGTAAGCATCCTTTGAGTTATTTCTATCAATGAAAACAACTCCTGCAAGATACGCCGCTAAACCAAATGGCCAAAAGTAAAATAGCTCCTTCCTGGCGACAGCGGCTATTTTCACTGCTACGTGCCATATGTTAAACATACCTGAAAGAACCAATTTTGCATTTAGTTAGACTATTAAATAAAACCAACGGAAAATAAAACTATTTTCCGAATTTAAATGTACACACTAGATTGCACAAGAAAGTCACTTTGACTGCTTTTTAGTTTCAATAAAAAAAAAATACAAAGTAGGTACACATGTCAGAAGTGAAACTTTATTGGAAAACTAATTGAAAAAAAAAGCCAATGTCACGCGGTGTTCCCAGGTGGTCACCCATCCAAGTACTGACCGCGCCCGACGTTTCAACTTCACCGTCCCGCACATTTCATCCGTAAAAATTTTACCCTCATGTGCCTAAAGAAGTTTCACTTAAAAAAAATAAATTATACAATGATACAATTACTTAATATTTTGTGACTTTTTGTACAACATATATTTATATGCAACGCATTTGCGTTAAAACTAATCTATACATATAATAAAATGGTAGAAAAGTCAAAACTGTACATTGAATATTTTTTTAAAAGAATACTTGGGGTGTACAATCGATACCGAAGCCAAAAATATAGTTTTTAGAATTTTTGTCTGTTTGTCTGTTTGTCTGTATGTATGTCCGGGATAAACTCAGAAAGTACTGCATGGATTTACTTCAAATTTGGCACGAATATTGTTAAGAAGTCGGGTCAGAACATAGGCTATATATTATCACGCTATCACCTACGGGGAACGAGCAGTGAACCTTTATTTCTTCAAATGTATGTCCGGGATAAACTCAAAAAGTACTGCATGGATTTACTTCAAATTTGGCACGAATATTATTAAGAAGTCGGGTCAGAACATAGGCTACATATTATCACGCTATCACCTACGGGGAACGAGCAGTGAACGCACGCAGACGACGTCGCGGGCAGCAGCTAGTGGAAAATAAAACTATTTTCCATTGGTTGTAATAGTCCGACACACACTAGTAAGATTTTGTTAATTTTGGACTGGTGCATTGGGTGCAACTGGTAGTGATCCTGCGTTCTGCTCTATTAATTTAGATATGATTAATAACAAGTCTGGGTCAAATATATGTTACATGTATATACAACATATCTATTCGAGAAAGTAGGTACGATCACGATCACGATTCAGCCTGTAATATCCATAAGATTTAATGTATCTATAAAACTTATTATTAGCGTAATGCTTAAGGCTTATTTAATTATGCAACGGCCGCTAGTTTTGACCTAAATCGCGTGTCAACTGGACCGGTTTCATACATATGAATGTGAATGTAAACTATCAACACTTTTTGCATTGCTGTTTTTGAAATATGTTTAGCTAGTAATAAAGTCTAAGGTGCATTTTCATGTGACGCTTGACGCTGGTTTTGAGCGTCAAATGTGACATTTGAACTATGCGCCATCTTGAAAAAATTGTAGCGAAAAAGCTAAACGTAGTTTAGCTTTTTTAACGGGTGATGTTAGCGTCAGCGTAACTCGAACAGCTATATCGACAATCAATAGTAAATCGATCCTTATAAAACAACAATCAGCTGTTACTTTGTGATTTTATAAATAAAAAATAGCGTGTAGAAATAAATTTTTATTTATTTCCAAATGTGGTATTTTCAAGTATTGGTAAATACAATTTTTTGATTAATTTTACGAAATGAAATTAATCAATAAATATAGGCGTATATTCAAATTCAATTCAAATTTCAAAATATTTTATTCAGCATAAAATTATTACAATTTCTTACTGAACGTCATGAGTCTACTACCAGTTCGGAAAGAAAAAGCCTCTGACCTGAGAAAACTGGCGAAAGAAACTCAGCGGGACTAATATGATTTTTTTTTATCATGTCATAGATCTGTAAAGTTATAAACAAAATTATTCATTCAATTTTTTTTACCCGACTGCCAAGGAAGTATAATATTCTTTATTCTTAATAATAATATTCTTAATTACCTGATTTCTCTAGAACCGCTGAACGGATTTGCGTAATTGAGATATCATTAGACTCGTCTTAGCAGCCCAAGTGTTCTTAGATAGGTGACATTAAAAAAAAAAACATGGCGGCTGTGCGAAGCCATTGTAGTTAATGAAGAAATATCTCCCGCAGGCAGTAGGGGGCCCAATTAGTAGGTTCGCCACCTATGAAAGGCTGCCCCGCCACCTCGCGAAAAATCCAGGGATGGCCTCCATCGTGCCGGTTGGCGACCGGTGAGAGGACCCGATGGCAATTTCCTGGGGGGTTCGGGCGTCCCCGCAGTCTCCGGTCGAGCCGTCCATCAGTGCGGTTTCTGTGTGAATCGTGGGGTCTATAGATGTAGCGCCTCGTACAACTGCCATTTCCCTCCCTATTCACCTCTTGACCACATCAATGAAGAACAGGAAAAAAAGTAACTTTAAACAGCGGCGGCACCTCCTCTCTCTCAAAGTGCACCTCACCAACATACGGGGATTGCACTCAAATCTCGTTGCGGTCCACCACCACCTGGAGACTGAGAAGCCGCATTTACTTTTTCTAACGGAGACGCAAATCGGTAGTCCAGCAGACGTAGCATACCTACAGTACCCTGGGTATTCGCTCGAGCATAACTTTAAATCTCGCGCTGGAGTCTGTATGTATGCTCGTAATGATGTCTGCTGCCGGCGTCTACGTAATTTGGAGATACCTAACCTTTCCATCATGTGGTGTTTATTGGACACGGGCATGGAGCAGATTGTGTATGCCTGTTCCTATCGGTCGCACAGTGGTGATCGGGAGACGACTCGGATGTTTGACTATCTCAGTGAGACGGCAGACACAGTCCAACGTCGGTATCCAGCTGCCCAAATGGTATTTCTGGGGGATTTTAACGCTCACCACCAAGACTGGCTATTCCCATACCAGAATACCGACCATGCCGGGAGAGAGGCGCTCAAATTTGCCCTGTCGCTAGATCTCACCCAGCTGGTCCAAGAAGCAACACGAGTACCCGACGTTGACGACCATACACCTAATTGTTTGGACCTTCTGCTGACAACTGACCCAGACCGGTCCTCGGTATCAGTTGCGGCTCCTCTGGGCACATCTGATCACTGCGTGGTAAAGTCAGTATCTAACTTCCACCCTCTGGATACTAGTACTACCGGAACTAGACGTGTGTGGCGATATAAGTCAGCAGATTGGGATGAAATGCGACACTTTTTTGCATCCTATCCTTGGCGGCGAACCTGCTTCTCTTCCTGTGATCCGTCAAGTTGTGAACAAGAAATATCGGAAGTGATACGTCAGGGGATGGAATACTTCATTCCATATGCTGACGTATCACTAGATGCCAAGGTCCCTAGGTGGTACAATACAGAATGTGCTGAAGCTGCAGCTCGTAAGGACTCAGCGTTTGCAGCGTGGGCTGAAGCCCGCACCCTTAAATCTCCGGACATCACTACGAGAAAGAGAGCGTTCAACTCTGCTGCCAAGTCCTACAAAAGGGTTCTTAAAAGGGCTCGATTCAACCGCATTAATCACATTGGAGCCAAATTAGCCTCCCATCCTTGCGGTAGTAAAGCCTTTTGGTCGCTTTCTAAGTCTGTGGAAATGAACTTCTGCCGTCCCTCGCTGCCTCCTCTGCTGAAACCAGATGGATCGCTGGCCTTTACTGCAACAGACAAGGCTAACCTTTTAGCGAATCTGTTCGCAGAAAATTCGCTCCTCGATGCAGGCAGCGCCTCACCGCCCAGACATCCACCTTCCAACTCTGTTATGTCAGAAGTACGCATTCACCAAACTATGGTTTTGAGAGTGCTCCGCAATTTGGATGTGAATAAGGCTAGTGGCCCTGACGGCATACCAGCAAGAGTTCTTAAAACATGTGCTCCCGAGTTGTCTCCTGTTCTAACGCGCTTGTACCGCCTCTCTCTAAAATCAGCTCAAGTTCCTAAAGCTTGGAAGATTGCCAACGTACAACCTATACCTAAAAAGGGTAGTCGCGCCGACCCGGCCAATTATAGACCTATCGCGATCACCTCCATACTGTGTAAAAGTTTGGAGCGTGTACTGAATGATAAGCTCCTAGCATATCTTGAGGTGAACGACCTCCTGTCGGACCAGCAATACGGCTTCCGGCGTAACAGGTCCACGGGGGATCTTTTAGTGTATGCCTCGCACATCTGGGGCGAAGCCTTGGATAAGCACGGAGAGGCGCTAGCCGTCTCACTTGATGTATCGAAGGCATTTGACCGGGTCTGGCATGGGAGCTTATTAAGCAAGCTTTCAGCTTATGGAATAACCCCCAGCCTCTGTAACTGGATATCAGATTTCCTGAGCGGGCGATCATTTCGAGTGGTCATAGATGGATCCTCGTCTGACCTGATGGCGGTTAATGCCGGTGTCCCTCAGGGATCAGTTCTCTCTGCAACCCTCTTCTTGCTTCACATTAACGACCTCCTTAAGCCCGGTATCTTTGGGTACGCAGATGACTGCACTGTTGCGGAGAGATATATGTCCGGTCCCCGTGCTGGTGGGGCTGAAACTTTCGAGCATAGAGAGGCTCTGGTCGAACGCACAAATTTGGCTCTGAAAGAGGTATCCGATTGGGGTGACGCCAACCTAGTCAAATTTAATGCTTCTAAAACGCAAGCGTGTCTTTTTAGCGCTAAACGAAGTCCATTTCCCTTAGCTCCGACTTTCCGAGGTGTATCTGTACCGATCACCGATAATATTAATCTTCTAGGCATAAACATCTCGTCCACTCTCAACTTCGGACAATGCATAGAATCCAAGGCAAAAACCGCGGGTAAGAAGCTTGGTATCCTCAATAAAGTTAGGCGGTACTTCACACCGGAACAACTCCTTACTTTGTACCAAGCACAAGTTAGATCATGCATGGAGTACTGCTGCCACTTATGGGATGGCTCTGCCAAGTACCAGCTTGCTGCTTTGGATTCTGTGGATCGACGCGCCAGAAGACTCATCGGTGACGAATCGCTAGTTAACTCTAGACTTCAAAGTCTAGAACACCGGCGCAAGGTTGCCTGTCTATCCGTATTTTACAGGATATATTTCGGAGAGTGCGCTCAGGAACTGTACAACTTGGTTCCACCTTCACCTTTCTACCATCGGACCGCAAGGCATCGCATGGATCTGCACCGTTACGTGGTTGAAATCCCACGATCTCGTACTAAGCGCTTCGCTTCCTCATTTCTAATACGCACCGCAAAAATTTGGAATGCCCTTCCGGCTTCCGTTTTTCCAAATAGCTATAACTTGGGTATCTTCAAATCAAGAGTGAATAGGCATTTTCTAGGCAAGCGCGCACCATCTTAGGCTGCATCTTTACTTACCATCAGGTAGATCGCAGTCAAGCGCTAGTCTATATATGTAAAAAAAAAAAAAAAAATAATTTTTTTTAGAATACTATAATATGGGTATCAAATTAAAGGGCTCAATACAAGGATTTTAAAAATGTATATTATGATTATTATTACTGTAATAATAATAAAGAAATACAATAAGAAAGTTTAAAAATGTTGACTTTGCTCTTTCCCATGCCTTAGGCAAGCAAGATGCGAGCCGAGCTTCTTCCTCGCCTCCTAGGCAACGTCCGACGGTCAATTTCGGGGTGTAGCCTTTCCCTTAAAAAAAGAATTATCCATTTCGGACTACTCTGTATAAAGTTATGCTCGGTCAAAGATAAAAATGATATATACGTGGCAACTTTAGAACGGCCTCATTTTTTTCGTCGTTAATAAATTACTTAATCAAACTGTATGACTGATGTAAACTATTTTAATGAATTGAACCGATTACGTAATTTATCTAACTAAAAAGACATAAATAAAATAATAATTAAAAGAAAACAAAAAACCCGCCTGCATAAAAAACAACTAATAGAAAATGAACTGAAAAGACTGAAACAAGATAAAAATTCAAAATTACACAACGCTAGCGAAACAAATCGAAACAATATCAAACATTATGTACTATACACTTAAAAATATCAATACGGTAGTCCTTTAAAATTTTATGCAACATTGTACATAATATGCAGTCGGAGACATGCACAAAGAGAGAATGATTTGACTTATCCTTCAATTTTATGTCTCCGACTGCATATTATGTCCGATGTTGCATAAAATTTTAAAGGACTACCGTATTGATATTTTTAAGTGTATAGTACATAATGTTTGATATTGTTTCGATTTGTTTCGCTAGCGTTGTGTAATTTTGAATTTTTATCTTGTTTCAGTCTTTTCGGTTCATTTTCTATTAGTTGTTTTTTATGCAGGCGGGTTTTTTGTTTTCTTTTAATTATTATTTTATTTATTTAACAAAACACAATCCCGTATCTCAGTTCCAAAAAAATTGTCAAATGCAACCTCGCATCTTAAAATACAAGGTGGCGATGGTGCATATAAATAAACAAGCTCCCTCTCAGCAGTGTAAAGTGTTATTTAGTTCAATACTATGAATTAGTATAAAAATTATCTTTCAGTAAAAATTGCCATTCAAAGTGAATAAAATAGTTAGTAAACACATTTTTTATTATAGTGAAAAAATATCACAAGTAATAAAAATAAAACAATTATCAAACTAAAAAAACGTTAGTATCGATTATCGAAAGTCGTTTCGATAATCGATACTAAAGTTCTTTATTTTTCGCTTGAATTTGACGCTTAACGCTGAAATTTATCGCTACAATTTTTTCAAGATGGCGCTGTAATCACGTGACCAAATTTGACGCCCAAAACCAGCGTCAAGCGTCACATGAAAATGCACCCTAATATACGCGTTTGAGTGTCTGCGAAAGATCTTGAAACATAAGTTGAATAAAAAAAATGAAACGTGATTGGATTACAAAATTAACCTGACCGGGAGAATGAAGCGCGCGACAAGCGAGTGATTACAATAGTGAACAATATGTACACAAGATTGAAGGCGTCGGGCGGAGCAATGCGCAGTGTTATGTCACTCTATTGTCATAACATTTCCTACTAGGCTTCGTGCAATGTTAGAGACCGGGCGCCAGTACCGAGCTGACAGACGGGAGGCTGCGTCCCGGGATGAGCGGCGGATTGGCGCTACGACGTGCGACCGGTGAACGAAGGGCGGCTGAGAGCGGGGGTTACGACAGATAATATACTTACCGAAAAACTTCCATGAAGCAACGGTACGATATTATTTGAATATTATATCCCACCAAACACATAAATGTGAAAAATGACAGCCAAGTTCAATAATAAGAATAATTATGTTGTTTGTGGACTTCGCCGAAAAAAGTATTGAGATCTAAATGAGCGCCAAGTTCTACAGAAAATATTAAATTAAGCTAAAGATTTCACTTTGCCAGTTTTCACTAATAATTCATCTTTTATTTGGCTAATAGCTTTTTAATGTTGTTTTTAGGTAAAAACTAGCCAAGTGAAATCTTTAGCTTAATTTAATATTTTCTGTAGAACTTGGCCCTCATTTAGATCTCAATACTTTTTTCGGCGAAGTCCACAAACAACATATTCTTATTATTGAACTTGGCTGTCATTTTTCACATTTATGTGTTTGGTGGGATATCATTACTTTTTGTAGAGATATTTATAATACTAATAATAATAATAATAATAATTCTTTATTCAAGTGACCTGTGACTCATTATGGTTAGTAATACAAATATTTCTTACGTACTATGTTAGTTATTACAATTTTTTTTTTTATGTTATAAACAAATGTTACAATACTATCGAATCATCGCTACACCATCCCGTTGGCAACGGCACAGCAATGATTCGTGTATATGCAATCTAGTCTATCAGATATCATGCCCAGAATTCTGTTGGCACTACCCCGCACCCTACGCACCAGAGACCCACATCTTTTTCTCATGACAGCGTAAAAACAATAAACACGCGCTTCAGCAAACATCCCTGAGGCGCTGCAGTATCGAGGTAGCCCCAACAGCACCCTGAACGCGTTATTATAATTATTGAACCCGGAGAGCACTATAGGATTTTTGAGTATATCTCGCCCATAGGCTGCACGTGTAAAAAAATGTACAATATGCTCTAAATAATGCTATTTTAACGTTGCGTGAACTACGTGCAAACCTACGAGCAAGCATATTCGCTCTCACCGACAATGCTCTCCGCTCCCGTTCAATATCAGCATCGTCTTTTAAATCGGGAGTCAGATAGTGTCCGAGATATTTAAAATTATCAACCCTATCCAGAATACAATTATTAAGTAATACCGGTGGTAATTCTTTCGTACACTTGCCTCGGACATTAAACACCATTGTTTGGCTCTTTTTTACATTATAAATTAAGCCGTGTGACTTAGCATATGACTCACATATTGACAATAATTTTCTTATGCCACAGACGGAAGCACTCAGCAGCACCATATCATCAGCGTAGCTAATGTTATTCACACATACACCATCTATGTAACAGCCAACTCTGGTACTGCTGAGCTCAGCTATCAACTCATTCATATAGATGTTAAAAAGAGTTGGCGAAGTCAAGCCCCCTTGTCTCACACCACACTCCAGGCCATACGGCCGAGACAACGCTCCTTCCCATCGTACATAGTTGACCTGGTTCCCATACCAATACTTCAGAATATTAATGAACTCTACAGGTAAACCGCTTTTCTGTAGTTTCTTCCATAAAATATTGTATGAGACCAGGTCGAAAGCCTTAGAGAGATCAAGGAAACAGGCAACAATTGGTGTTTCTCTCTTTACGTATTAGGTGACAGCACTCTTAAGACACAGCACTGCGGTTTTTATTATTCTATTTATTTGAAATTTATTCTTTTTTCTTGCTCATTCTGTTAACGGATTCGATGTCGGAGACCAACCGGTTCCTCAGATATCGATTTTGAAAGCAATCGGTCAAATAACTAAAAAGTTCAAGATGGCGGCTACTTTTTCTCATTCTGTTAACGGATTCGATGTCGGAGACCAATCGGATCCTCAGATATCGATTTTGAAAGCAATCGGTCGAATAACTAAAAAGTTCAAGATGGCCGGCTACTTTTTCTCATTCTGTTATCAGATTCATTTTCTGAGACCAACCATGTCCGCAGATATCGATTTTGAAAGCAATCGGATGAATAATTACAAGTTTTTTGTATAGGGACACTCTTTATTTTTTGACTTCATTCTATTTTTATACTTGTTTTATATAGCAAATGTATCAATTCATATTTTGTGCAAGTTTCAAATATCCACTTATAACGGTTCAGACGCTACAATTAAAAAACGTTTTTTTTTGTATGGGGCCCCCCTCTATTTTTTAACTTTCTTTTGTTTTCAGATTTTTTCCTGCGCTTACACGTAATTACCTAGCTAGATGCCAAATTTCGGCTTCCTAGGTCATCTGGAAGTGGGTTAGGTTTTTGATGAGTCAGTAAGTGGAAAATTTGCGACTTTTGAAGCTTCATATTTTTGTAACTGTTTCAACTAGGTTAATGAAATTTGGGGTTCTAGTTGTCCTTATGGATATAAATAAATATATGCAATTTGATCTGTTTCTGTTGAATAGATTTTGAGTTATGGAGGGGTCAAAAGTCGCTCGAAATGGTTCGTGTAAATATACACACGGCGCTGAGTCGCCAGTTATTTTGCTTGAACTTGGCTTGACACGCTGCCGCGTGTCTCGATCGAAGACCGGCCGTCGTCGGTCGCACGTCGGTTGCGTCACGGACAGTGATGGGCCGCATTACATGCGTACATACATGAACATTGTTTGATTTCTTGACGCACAGTCTTAAGGTCGATTTACATCAGACGAGCGAATGCTCATTCTATCCCCACTATATCAAATTCTTTTAGTACCTATAAACAGGCGTAGAGCATTCTTTCGTTGTTCTTAGTGCGTTCGCAAAGATTCTATGGAAGATTCTAAGAATGCTCGCTCGCTTGATGTAAATGGCGCTAGAGCGTGCGAACTTCGAACAGTTGCTTAGAGCGTTCTTGCGTGTTCGAACGTGCTCGCGCCCCTGAGCGGTCTCTTCAAAGCGTTCTTATGTTCTAGCGATTGTATACATATCTAATCTATTAAATTATGGATTGGTCTAAAAAAAATGTTTATTAATGATAGAAGCCCACCAAATACCAGATGTCTGTGGTTTGTTGTGGGTGTTTTGCATATCCATCATTGTTTCACCTACATTATGCAGTGTCCTTCGTTGCATTAAATTTGTAACCCACCAACGTCTCTTCCTTCTTTTATTTTTGAATTTTTGCGACAAAATAATAAATGCAGCACTTGCAATTATGATATCGCTGTCAGAGTCAGACATGGCGAAGCACTACCAATACTAACCACAGAATTGACCCAAAAGAGCAAAGAACATTCGTTCAGATGATCTTGATTTCGTTTACACTAAACAATCAAAGATTACGAAAGAATGCTCTTGTTCTAGCTCTAGCTCTTTGTTCGTTTGGTCTAAATCCACTCTAAAGGTCGATTTACATCAGACGAGCGAATGCTCATTCTATCCCCACTATGTCAAATTCTTTTAGTGTAAACAGGCGTAGAGCATTCTTTCGTTGTTCTTAGTGCGTTCGCAAAGATTCTATGGAATATTCTAGCTCGCTCGCTTGATGTAAACGGTGCTAGAGCGCGCGAACAGTTGCTTAGAGTGTTCTTGCGTGTTCTTACGTGCTCGCGCCCCTGAGCGGTCTCTTCAAAGCGTTCTTGTGTTCTAGCGATTGTATACATATTATTCAATCTATTAAATTATGGATTGGTCTAAAGAAAAATGTTTATTAATGATAGAAGCCTACCAAATGAGTTCTGTGGGTTGTTGTGGGTGCTTTGCATATTCATCATTGTTTCACCTACATTATGCAGTGTCCTTCTTGCATTAAATTTGTAACCCACCAACGTCTCTTCCTTCTTTTATTTTTGAGTTTTTGCGTTAAATTAATAAATGCAGCACTTGCAATTATGATATCGCTATCAGAGTCAAACATAGCGAAGCACTACCAATACCAACCACAGAAATGACCCGAAAGAGCTAAGAACATTCGTTCAGATGATGTAGCTTTCGTTTACACTAAACAATAAAAGATTACGAAAGAATGCTCTTGTTCTAGCTCTAGCTCTTTGTTCGTTTGGTCTAAACCCACCCTAACACTCATTCCAAGCAGTTACACTGAAGCAGTTATAACATCGTTAATGAGGCGTTTTTATATTCAGATAAGTAGGTAATACAAACCGGCACAATGTGTAACTGCGTGGAATCTGTATTATGCAATAAACCATTATCTTTAAATGTACAATGGAGCTTTGGAGCAGCATAGTGGATTAAGCTCCGATCCATCTCCTACGTGGGGAAGAGGCCTATGCCCAACAGTGGGATATTACAGGCTGAATCGTGATCGAATCTATATCTGTAATATGTATTTTATTTACAGTGATAATGTTTTTTTTTTTAAATAAATAAAGTCATTTAATGTGATAAAATATTATAACATTGGTCTTAAAAACATTTGTATAACAAGATATGTACATTTTTATAAAAGTAATTTAAGAGATTAGTTTATATTTTTATGTTTTAATCTTAAAACAAGTAGGTATGTTTTTAATAAAATTTAATTTTTGTGAAGACTAAAAATGACAGCGATCTGGGTGAGGGTTTTGTATAAATATGTTTACGAATATTGTAGCGTAAATAAGACATAATATTTTTTACAAAATTTAATAAAAGAGAAACAAATGTCATACCCAATATATCCATAGAAGACTGATGGTTTGATACAATAACAGCTCCTCTATCCTCCATAAGAACTTTGCCATTTCTCAACACCCATTTTATTTGTATAACTTTGGTTACTAGTTTCATTATTTGAACACCATATCTGAGAAATTAAAATTACGAATGATACTTCTGTAAATAAACAATATCTCTTTGAACCATGTTTTAAAGGAAGAAAAGCAACAAAAACTTAAATGAATCATGTAATTTATTTAACTATGTAATTATTAACTCGTACTTCAATTCACATTTTTAATCAATTAAGAGAATCTATCCTTTTATTTACAAATAATTATAATATTCTCATTCACTGGTTTAATATAGATAGACCCGTCTGCTAAGATCTGATCTCACGACAGTAATATTTCGTAAAAGTAGGTACTTTCTGAACGCCGATTTCCTCTGGACGAATTTTCATCAATCGGACAATTTTGCTATAAATTAACATTCACAAAAACTATAATTAGGTATATTATTATCAGGAATATTTTCCATTATTTTACTAAATCGTCGACATCCCAAATCGGTGTTATCTTAGGTCAGCTATTATTTGTGTTCAATTAAAATGATGTTCAACTTTATTAGAATGTTGTACTAAAAATACGAACTTAATCGTTCATGCCAATATGGATTTAACAATGTAGCGACTGCGGATTTGTAAACCAAAATTGTATTTTAAGCAAGGCCTTGTATTCGATGCAAGTCAATTCAAAGTCAGAACCAGTAGGTATAGCAACATACGCTGAATTTCTGCTAGCCCATATTGACTATTTTTTTTAATGCATTTTTATACGTTTTCAAAGTGGAACTACGCTAGGCGTTTTGTAAGAACAATTTTTGTTCCTTAGACCAGCCTTTCTAGCTATCAGACCACCCCACATATCCTACTAGAGTCATCTCCTGCCATCTGGGTGGTGGAAGGAAGAACTTTATCGAGATTGCGTAGGTATTATGTATAATAAATTAAACGCTTCACATTCAACGGCCCCCAGTAGGATTTTTTCCTGTGTCGGGGGTCCGAAAACACACTCAATACCTACACAAGCACAAACGCCCAGACCACGACAAACATCTATATGGCCAATACAAATATCTGCCGTGAGCGGGAATCGAACTCGCGACCGCCAGCGCATCAGCCAGTGCTGTGACCGCTGAGCCAACGTGTCGTCGTAAATGTATGTAAGACTTATTGGCTATTGCCCTGTTTCTGATATCTGGTATCCAAATAATCTAATGTCGGTATTCCCCATAAAGCAAAAATTTTTTTTGGGTATTTCCGGCAGGACAGGCAGGAGTGCAGGGCACTCGGGGTGTGCTAGACTGCGCGACATGTTATCTGCTTCGCTGTTGTAGCGACCTGGGATGTAGTGACAATCTATACCTTTGAATAATCTAAAATTCTGAATATTTTGCAAAACAGATTCATTAGAGCGTCTCATTTTGTTCCACCCTCATTTCTTAAATAGGCTATGACAGTTTTGTTGTTGCTCTGAACTACAAGAGTCCAATTCGTGAGCAGGACAGGAGCGTGATCTTTTGATATACACATAATTACTAACATCTCCCTTTTGTTGGACTGATAAGCTTCTTCTTCTAAAGACGATTGATCGCAAAGGCTCATATAATTTAATTTGGCTCACAATCCTATTTCTGAAGCATTGATCATGAGATAATGTACTGGCGGATAAAGTAGATATAGGAGAACTATTGGTTAAGTTCACTATCCACCAATTCAATTCTCTCATTTCCTCTGGATGGGTTGGATAACAGTGGCGAGGATATAGCCACTGTAACATATATTCTTTAAAAGCATTCGATGATTGAGACGAACTCTTAATAAACCGGCTCACCTCTACTTCACAAGTAACAGTCTAGGCCTAAATATAATATTGTGTTAAATTCATTCTAATTTGAATTTTATAAAATAATGTAAATAAAAAAATATTATCCTCATATATATGACATTAAGAAATAAAATAATATTGTACAAGACGTCAATGAGCCCCAAGATTATTTTAGGTAACAGTAAACTTCAACGCAGTGAGGGCTATTTTAAAAGGATGTCACACGACCCACGGACGAAAAGGAAGAAATTAATCGACACGCTCTACCGGAATTCTAGTTCGTCGCTCGCAAATAAAAGACCTCAAATAACGGTCAAGGCTTAATTACCAAAAATTGCAATAACTAATAGATCATAGACTCATAGACTGATAGACCGTCGATTATTAAGGGGACATCCATAAATGATGTCACACCATAAGGGGGTAAGGTCCGCGGAATGTAACATTGTGTGACAAGGGGTGGAGAGGGGTCCAAAATTTTGTGACATCAAATTCCAAAATATAATTTACACAATTGTTAGTATTAAAATAATTTTATTTTCATAACGGACGCGCCTGACGTTTGCGCGTGAGAAACCGACTTCTGGTTCTAGCTCGCGGGGCGCTGACGACGGAAGGCAGCGGGAGCCGGGAGGCACTAGCGTCGGTGCGAAGGCGAACGCAGTGACCACGTGCGTACTTTTTTTTTACTCACGACGCGGCTTAACCAGCATTCGGGTACTCAGTTTTCCCTAATCACCACGGTACAGGGTACTGGCACCAACAGTAGATTTTATTGAAAAATAATGTAAAAACTGTTGTTTTAATTTATTAAATAATTGTTTATATAGGTGTCAAATTGCAAAATATGTGACATCACGCTAGTCACGTCTCATAAATGTGATGGTCTAAGAGACGTGGAAGAGCGACCTTCACCGATCTGATAACTCGATGGGACATATTTTTTATGAAATATAATTTATAAACTAATATGCCTATGATAACATGCCTATCGAAAAGTGGTCAAGGCTATTTTTTTTTTAGATTTTGCAGGCAAGCCTATATGATTGGTTTTGTAATTACAATATCTTACCTATGATATCAATTTCGATTCGAACAGATCGATGTAGTATCGAATATAGGTATGTATATATTGACCTACTTGTTCACATCGACTTGCCAGGTAGCCATGACCAAAAATAAGTAGGCAAGCCTACCTAGGCATATTTTGTGTGTTAAAAACTATCAATTGATATAAAATTCATTCGGTTATCATATGACTGAAGGTGAAAAAAAATTATTAATTAAAATTAATTAAAACAGAAATAGCTTTGACCACTTTTCGATAGGCAAGTTATCATAGGCATATTTGTTTATAAATTATATTTGATAAAAAATATGTCTCATCGAGTTATCAGATCGGTGAAGGTCGATGTTCTACGTCTCCCCCAGTCTCCCCTACTATGACCATCTGTGACAAGGACGGGGGAGTGGACAAAAAATCGTGTGACGTGTAAATGTAATAAATGGCTGGCCTCTAATATGTAATATCATAATAAATAACTAAAAATATTTACTCATAATTAACATAATATGTACCAACTAAAGTAAGATAAAAATATACTTACAATGAATTTAAAACACTCCTAGGGTTCAACGCGAAAAAAGGCAGCATAAACAAACTTGTAACAGACGCCCAAATGTAAAAAGCGAGGAATTTAGATTGAAATTTTACATAATTAGGTGTTTCAGAAAAAAGTTGTTTCAATATATACATCACTATTGTTATTATAAAAACATAAACAATTTTTTCCCACATATTGTTTAGTTTATTGTGGATGCGACGCTTGCTCCGTAAGTTCTTTCTTCAAATAAAAATGATATTTATTAACTGTTTCTAACACATTTAAGCGATGCCGTAGGTATTTCTTATTTCAAATAATTTGGGCATTACTTTTCTTGAAACACTGATTAAATAATCATATAAGCCAAGAATGTAATATTCTATTGCATAATTTAATTTACGTTATAAAATAACATAAATTTATTAATAAACAAGATCGCAACTAGTAGTAAATTTAACATAGGATAGACTTTTATATAATATTAGGACCCGGTATACTGTGTTTTTCCATATTTATTATTTCTAAAATATTAAAATCGCTGTTAAGAAATAGGGGTTGGAGGTAGAAGGGTATAAATTTAGGGTTGTATGTATTTTTCAATGCCAAATCATAATAAAATAATCGTAAAAAATGCTAAAAAAATTAAAAAAATATGTTTTGGGGGGTTATATACCCTAATAACTTAGGGGCTTAAAATAGTTTACTACCGATTCTCAGACCTACCAAATATGCACAAAAATTTTCATAAGAATCGGTCAAGCCGTTTCGGAGGAGTTTGGTCCCTAACACTGTGCAACAAGATTTTTTTCACCACTGGTTTACGCTCTAAGACTTTATACGTGCGCACACCACGGACACAAAAACTAAAATCATAAACTGGAAAATAAATTCTTAAGCGCTTATTACACCTTAATCCAGTTACAGAATTTAGAAAGCCAGTTAGAACAATGCGGCCACCAGTGTTGCCAGCTCTTGAAAAAACATTTGCTATAAATTTTTTAACAAAATTCCTTAACTTAAAAACAAAACCTCTTAAAGGCCTAAACCTAAAATTGAAATTATTTAAAAAGAAGTCCCTAAAATTGAAATTATTTAAAAAGAAGTCGGTTTTAACTAACTGAATGCGATTACACCTTCCTAAATTTAGAAGTTCTAAATTCAGAACTTCTAAATTTAGGAAGGTGTAATAAGCGCATTAAGGGGTCAGCGTTATCAACTCGAAAGTGCGTTTCAACGAATAGCTCTTACGTTATGTTGGCAGCTTTTTTTCCAGTGTTTCCACACTACCTATAATAACCTCGACGACGACGCGTTGGCGCAACGTTCACAGCACTGGTTTGTGGCTGTTGCGCTGTCGGTTGCGCTATAATAACCTACCTCAAAGTAGGGGTTTTTTTAAACATGTTTTTAGTTAGATTCTTATATATTTACAAAATAGAATAGAATAGATACTTTAGGTACTTTATTGCACACCACTCATGAAAGATCTACATAAAACAGTTATTTAATTTAAACATAGAGTTAGTAATGTACAAAGGCGGTCTTATCGCTTAGTAGCGATCTCTTCCAGACAACCTTTAGAAAGAGGAAAATATGTTTGCTCGCAAACGAAAAAAAAAAAAACGTAAAGTAATACAACGTAGCGTAACCAACGTAGTCGGTAAAACAGTCAATTAAATAAGCATTATTAGAGAAAACTCAAAAATTACTCGTCAGATTTCGATTATATTTAAATCATTAAATGGGATCACATGCCAAGCTGCACATTGCACGAGCATGATTTTGATTAAAAAAAGAATAATCAAATAGTCACATACTTTTAGAAGACGGTTAAAAAGTAAAACAAATGTTGTTGATTTATTATTGTATCTTTCATATCCAACAATTTAATTGATGTTCCTTCAGATATAGTGATGAAAACAGTTACCTAGTATGAAAATTCTATTAGTTAATCCGAAAAATTGAGAAGAGAAAAGTTGTTATAAACCTATTGTTGAACAATTTGTCTACATTCTCTTCTTTCTATCCTGTCGCTATATTGTGGTCTTTGAATGCGTGTATGTAGTCAGGTGGCAATGCACTCAAGACTTCCTTCATGAGATCTTTGTATGTTTGATTCATTTGATTCCACACTCGTTCCATTAGATCCGGCACGTCATCCATTGTCAACCCCTCTGTTGAAACCGGCTCCAAACACTCTACGATTATGTGTCCTGTAATAATTTAATCTAATTTCATAAATTGCGAGGGCAAGTCTATATTTTCTAACTCTGTTTTTCTATCTGTAATACAAGGCAAAGCATTAAGCTGATCAGCAGAAATTTATAACACGTAGATTAAGATTTTGAAAGAGATGTAGATTACACTTTAATGATAGGTAGATTAGGTACGATCGATATAAACGAAGTTATGTTTTTTCATACTACTAGCAAACAAGCAAACAGTCCTCTGACGGTAACCGGTAAGCGTAGCATGTTAATACTTGCAACACCAGGACCATTACAAGTGTATTGCCAACCCTAAATATGCTGTCAATATAAGATCATTAGGAGTATGGGTCCGGCTACTTTACTCATCACACGAATACAACACTATTTGAGAGAACTATTAATTCGTTCTGATCTTTATTTACCAGTTTGGGAACTTCAGCAGAAATTATTTAATTTTTAATTTGTGTGTCGTTTTTGGTAAATTTTCAATTTTAAAACTTTATTCACATGTAGATAATATGTATCAATAAATAACTGTTCTAATTATATATTTTAAAACAAAATACAAGTGCATACGACAGAGATTACATTACAAAGATCCTACAATTTTTTTTGATTTGTACGTTTAATTTGCTTCAGTAATTTCATGTAAAATCTTAAATAAAGTGATAATAAAATTAATAACTGCGAATATTAGTTGGTACAGTTTATATAAAAATATACTCTATATTGCTTAGTAAATAAAGAATAATTTTGCTATTAACGGTATTTTTTAACCATCCTCGTACTTCAAGGACATTATAAAAAAAAGAATTAGCGAAATCGGTTCAGCTGATCTCGAGATTTGCGCTTAGCAACACATTCAGCGATTCATTTTTATATATGTATATAGAGATATTTTGTACCTTTATATTTTTTAATATGAATAATATATATTAATAATTAAATAAAATAACATATTCTTAATATCTATAAAAACATCAAGTTTACTCGCTGGCCTTGTCTTAATCAGATAAGCTTTATGTAAACACATACATAACAACCGCTCTGTTGTAGTGGTGCGAGTAGTCGCCTAAAACACCGACGGTTTGCGGGTTCGATTCCCGCTCGGGATGGATATTTGTATTTGTTGTATTTTTTTGTTTTTGTGTTATATATTCACTTCAGCCTGTAATATCCCACTGCTGGGCATAGGCCTCTTTTCCCATGTAGGAGAAGGATCAGAGCTTAATCCCCTACCCACGCCGCTCCAATGCGGGTTGGCGGATATAATCCCTACTATGAGTAACGATCGCTATCAGGTGTGCATGATAACAACCGGGACCGACGGCTTAACGTGCTCTCCGAGACACGGTGGGGAGACCTACAAGGACTGCACAAACACCCAGACCACGGCAAACATCTGTATGGCTATTACAAATATTGTCGTGTGTGGGGATCGAACCCACAACCGCCAGCGCAACAGCCACAAACCAGTGCTGTGAACGTTGCGCCAACGCGGTGTCATCCGTCGTCATGTGGTGTCATCTCCTACATGGAGAAAGCGATTTTTGCCTGGCAATGGGATGTTACAGGCTGAATGCAAAACACATACATAAAACTATACTAGTCAGGTACTTGTCTCAGAGGTACTATACGGTATGATCGACACCTCTAGGTTGCTGGTTTATTTCTGGGTTAGCATAATTCACTTTTAAGTGAAATATCGAGAGAAAACCTTTACGTATACATTTCAGAAGGAGTTTTTAGACATGTTCATTCGCCAACCTCTTGCTCTTTTGCTAGAGGTAACTTTACGCATTTATAGGCCTACATTCCACAACATTATTCGAAGGTACCTTTGTCAAAGATGTATTTCTTTTCATTAATAAAATAGTACGGGGAAAAGACCACCGGTATTATTGGTCTTTGCGCGGCAACGGCAATGCCAAATGCTCCTTTTTTGAACGGTAATAATTTGTCATTTTCTTTATTCCTTGTACCTTCAGGAAACAGCCATATTTTTGTCTAAAATAAAAAACAAGCCATTAAAAGGTAGTTTACATTATATATTAATAAATAAATTATTATTATGAAATTACTTTTTTTATATAAGTTATAATTACAAATATCTTATTTAGAAACACGGTAAGATTACAAATACTTGAAAGATTAGGTACCTTCTGCTTAACCATAACTTCTGAGGTAATTTTAAGCTGCTCATATGCATCTTTTGTATTCTTTCTATCAATGAACACTACCCCTGCTAAATAGGCTGCTAATCCGAATGGCCATACATAAAATATTTCTTTCTTTGCTACAGGCGCTAACCTACCCACCGCACCCCATATATTAAAGAGACCTAAAAATTATTATTTAACAAGTTTAAATCCTCGTTTTTTTCAATGTTAACACACACACACACATACACACGCACACACACACATCAGCCTATCACAGTCCACTGCTGGACATATGCCTCCCCAAGTTCGCGCCAGACATTCCGGTTTTCCGCAATCCTCATCCAGCCTACACCGGCAATCTTACGTAGATCGTCGGTCCAACGGGCCGAAGGACGTCCCACACTGCGTTTGCCAAGACGCGGTCTCAACTCCAGGACACGTCTGCTCCAGCGGCCATCGGTCCTGCGACACAAGTGACCAGCCCACTGTCACTTCAACTGGCTAATTCTGTGGGCTATGTCTGTTACTTTCGCTCTCTCTCGGATAGACTCATTTCTAATTTTATCTTTGAGAGAAACCCAAGTTCGATCGATCGATTCAGCCTGTAATATCCCACTGTTGGCCATAGGCCTCTTCCCCATGTAGGAGAAGGATCGGAGCTTAATCCACCACGCTGCTCCAATGCGGGTTGGCGGATATATAGGTGTACATGATAACAACCGGAACCGACGGCTTAACGTGCTCTCCGAGGCACGGTGGGGAGACCCAAAAGGACTGCACAAACACCCAGACCACGGCAAACATCTGTATGTCCAATACAAATGTTGTCGTGTGCGGGGATCGAACCCGCAACCGCTTGCGCAACAGCCAATCGCAATCCATTGCTGTGACCGCTGCGCCAACGCGGCGTCCAAGTTCCTATCAAGTTCATATCCAAGACCAGAGAACAAGACCCAATTTCCTCCGGCGTGGGGTAAGACAGGGAGATGTAATATCACCGAAACTGTTTACCACTGCGCTGGAGGATGTCTTTAAGACCTTGGATTGGACGAGGCATCAACGTCAACGGCGAATCCATCTCTCACCTTCGTTTTACCGACGATATCGTCATCTTTTCGGAGACGTTGGATGAGCTAGGCCAGATGCTGTCCGGCCTAAACGAGTCCTCCCGACGAGTCGGTCTCGGTATGAACTTGGACAAAACGAAAGTTATGTTCAACAACCAAGTCATACCGAGACCGGTATCGGTAGATGGTACCCTTCTCGAAGTTGTTCAGGATTATATTTACCTAGGCCATACCATCAAACTACCGCCGCCGCAACAACTTCAAGAAGGAGGCCGATAGGAGTGTGTTGTGGGTCTCTCATCCTCTCATCTCCATCGTGCCTCGGAGCCAACAGGAAGCCGAAGCCCAAGGAAACGACAGTTCCGGTTGTTATCATGGACACCTGATATAGATAGTTACTTATGATAGGAAATATATCGCCAACCCGCAGTGGAGCACCTTGGTGGATTAAGCTCTGACCCTCCTTCTACGTGGAGAAAGGGGCCGTTAGGTATATTATAATATTGGATATCAGAATACATAATGTACCTAAAATGTCTAGAGATGACTGATGGTTAGAAATAATAACGGCTCCTTCATTTTTAGATAAAACTTTCCCGTTACGCAAATTCCATTTTAAATTTAAAACTTTGGTTACAGGTTTTACTAGCCAGGCACCAAATCTGAAAAAAGCATAAAATATTGCAGTGTTAATTTTGATTTAGCTTTAATCTACTGATAAACACTATTAAAAATTTTAGACATTTATTCAATAAAAATAGAGTATATACGAGTATATATGTATATTCCCTAGGAAAAAGTATTTTCTTTTTTTGAAGATATACGACAAGGTTTAAGTTAAGAAACATTGAATGCTTTAGCAGTTTGTGTCAAAACATGAAAAACATTTCATCATTGATATAATAAACCACAAACTAAGTCGTTTTAGGATGTTTTATAGTAAAAGTGAAAAGAGTGAGCAATACTCTTTCGGTGTTCTAAGTTACATTTTGAAATTTCAATGATTATGACAGTTATTTTTAGATTTTGAGACGTTTAATTAGAATATTTTCTAACTCTTCCAAAAGCATGGAGGCAGCTTTCCAGCCAAGCGGGCACAGTCAATTAACGAAAGTTTAGAATGACACGGTTTATTGACAAACAATAATAGAGTTCATTATTACACTTTTTGTTGTCATATGACTTACAAAACTTCTCGTTTAAGTTGAAACTTGAGTACAGATGATATCATCCCGACAGGGTCATGCATGAGTATGACAATAAAAATTTGTTCGAAGTAAAAGTAAATTACAATAATAGGATCCTGGGTCCTATGATTTAGAATTTAGATGGTGTGGGTATGTTAAGAGGGCGCATAACGCGAGCAAAAAATCAGATTTCAACCGCGCGCCCGTGAGTAATTGATGAAACAAAATATACACAAAGTCTCGTGTCAGAGTGCGATAGACGATATAGTTTTGAGCGCATTACGAATGTAAAAAACGACAAATATCTTATTTTATATATAACTAGCCGACCCGTGCCCACTTCGTTGGGCGTTATAATCCATTTCACATAAGAAGGGTACGGTGAAATTTGATATGTTCCAATACACTCTCACTATTTTCAGCAAATCAGATGTATATAAATGTTTTAAAATCACCAATTAATTTCTAAGGCAAATAATAATGCTTGATTAGATTGAATTGTTGACACGGCACGTCAGAGGGCGCAGGTTCAAATCCTGCTGATTTAAAATCTTTTATATATTTTTATCTTTTTCCTTTTATCTTGTCACTCCTGAATAGTGTAGCTTTCTGTTAGCGAAAGAATTTTCATGATCGGATCAGTATTTGCGAAGATTACCCCGTATATACAAACAAAGTTATAAACTTTACCTACCTCTTTATAATATTAGTATAGATTCCGAAACTAAAAGTAATTACATTAAATGCCTAGGCATAGCCTTTACTCATATTTAAATGTAATTAATTATCAAATTTTTGTCTTAATGGTCATAACCATATCGAGTATAAAAAGAAAAAATATAAAAATTAGAGGTTACTTCGTGATTATATTTATCGAGGAAATTTCCTTATTTTATGTTTTTGATATGGGTTAACCCTTGCAAATATCACGTAGTTTGTCATATATTTTTATTTTAAGATTTGGTCTGGAATTTTTCATGTCAAAACAAATAGAAGATTGGTAATTTTGCATTATGCGCGCTCTTAAATAAACAAACATAAATAAATAAACTTTTTAAAAATATTTCAATAAAAACTTACGCGGCATTTTTAACATTTTTTGGGTTAAATAAAAAGAACGGACAAACAATGCATGCCACGAACGATCCATAGAAATAAAATAGAAGAAAGTAGAAATAATATTTCGTTTTATTTGGTTCACTGCTTATTAATTTTTTTAATACATAAGTAACTAAAATCACAGCCGAGACCAAACAAATTCTTTCCCACATTTTGCAACGAATTACTTTTAATTGAACAACGACGTATGGCTCACCGCGATGCACTAACTGCCCTTGTGTTATTATCAATGATAAAATATTAGGGTTTCATTACCTTGATAAGAAACATTTTTTGAGTTCGAGCTCATATACATATCTTATAATATTATAATCACATGTACCTACGCTTTTTAATCTTTTAAGAAGATAAGAAGATAAAATAAACATTAAATCGATTACTTGATGGAACGTAGTACGAACGTACAGTCAAATTATCAGTTTTCCAATTACCTAATACTTTTATTGTTTTTGCCTTTTGATAGTTCATAATAGATATTATTTTTTAAATAGACAGTTTTTAGAACGACCATGTCAATATTATAGTAGTTTATGCAACTGTCATATAATGAAGGGTATTAAAACACGAGTGTGAGTTTATGAAACGAGCGCAGCGAGTTTCATAATAGTAACGAGTGTTTTAATACCCGTGTTATATGCAGTTGCATACACTACTTTATCTTCACTAATGCAATTAATCAAACAACAAGAGTAAAAGCTGACAATAGTTTATTTATAATAATTGTTCAAATTTTGGATGGTACAATTTTGAAAGTTAATGTTAATTATTGATCCAATATATAATATAATATCCGGAGGCGTACAAATATCATCGTCGCTATCCATTTTTAACTTTGAATTTATTAAATTAAATTCACGCGTACGTGTATTGTCACAGTGATTTTGTCGCCATTAAAATCTAACCAATGAGAGCGCAGCTGCGCGCATGCGCGCGATGTTTTAATGAGATTTTACGATATCGATGTGGATATGATACCATCATGTGAAATTGCTTAAATTGAGTGTTTTGTTGTCTGTGCTATAACAGTAGTAATTATAAGTCAAGTATTGGAAACATAAGTAGAATGTTACAACATTAGTGTAGATGAAAAACATTATAATACTAAAATAATTTTTATACAGAACCAATGTTATATAAAATAGATATAGATTAAGGAGTTGTTTGACCCTTGGTTTAGTAACTGAATCATACTAATGCTAGTCTCGCATCTGATGATAACGCTATTATACAGTCAAATTATATCAGTTTTGTATTTTAATCCAATTATCGGGTTTTTTGCGACGGTTTATTTCACGATAGGTGATTTTCAATAATTAATTCTGGTTTTATTTATAATAAAATTTGTTTTAACAGTAAAAAACTACTAAAATAGCTTTAAACTCTTATATTCTATAATTATATATATCTACCCTAAGGAATTGGTAACTATCAAATACTTACGTAAGTTTGATGTAAACAACTTGCGGTAAATAAATCTAGTGTAAATATTTCATATTAATCGGTTAAAAGATAAGATAAACCTATTAAAAATGAATTATATTACGTGGCAAAATGTGACGTATCTATACAAATAAATAAAATTGGATTATCTGTTTGTAATATTAAAATAACCGCTTTTTAGTTGATGCATATGGATGTGATGTGTGATGTATCCACGTTACATATACCAAAATAACAATTTTTACAGTTTTTGTCTGTCTGTCTGTTCCGGCTAATCTTTGAAACGGCTGGATCGATTTTGACGGGACTTTCACTGGCAGATAGCTGATGTAGTAAGGAAAAACTTAGGGTACCTACTTTTATTTTACACATTTTATGATTATGATGATCATGATGATGATGGTCCTAGCCGATTTCGGCTACAGCGACCAGAGCGATACAGCATGGCTTAGCTGCATGCACCCCTCTGCTCCGCCCTATCGTATGCCCGGATATGGCTGATGTAGCCAATCTTCGCACGAAACGTGCGATCGCACTTGGGGCACGTCGGACACCACTGCTGTAATTATAGTTAATAGCCGCAGGTGGTCGGGCATTTATCTCGTCTCGTTTGGTTTCAAGGTCAATTTTCCTTGTGTCTTCAAAGGAGGTTACGCTTTGCTTGATCAGCTTTAAAAAAGCTGCAGTCATCTGCGCGGGATATATTATGGTGCATAGGTAAGTGCGCTTATCGCAGATGCACTCTCTCGTCCTTCCCCCCTGGATCCGATGGAACAGAGAACTGCTACAATCAGAGAAAGGGTCAGATGCAGTTTCTGGTCAACAGTCGCTATTGACCTCTACCCTCCACATGGCCTTGCTAACTTGCTGAATCCGCCAAAATCCCTTGCATATCTGCTGTGGATTACCTTCTTCACCAAGCCAGTCTTCGTACACTACGTAGGAGGCATCCGCGACTAGGTCTGTCCACCGAAGTGTGCAAATTCCCCTACACCAGGTTTAGCACATGAGCCGACGTGGTTTACCAGGGCGTGGCCGCTGCGTGAACAACAGCTACTTTTAGCCACTGGTGAGAGGTTTGTAGAACATCTGCGGACTAGTGTGACTTCACCACCCTCGAAAGATAGAGGGTCGGCTGCCGAAGCCTAAAAGGTACTACCACTAGACGCCCTACTACGCCCCAAACATTTATTTATTTTATAACTCTGCGAACTGAACAATAACTTTTTTGATAAATTCCACGCGGATGAAGTCGCGGGCACAGCTCGTCTTCCCATATTTTCTTTCACAGCTAGTTTATCTATATAAAGCGAAATACCACTCACTGATAAATCACGAAATCTCAGAAACTATGATACCTACAAAATTGGAATTTGGCAGGTAGGTTTCTTATAGGGTGTAGAGTTGTAGACGAAACTCCACCCCTAAGGGGTAAAATCGGGGTTGGAAGTTTGTATGAAGTCCTATGTTTTTGAAGAAAGATACTTGAAACTTAAAATGTATGCTCTATAGATGGCGTGAAGGTGTACTAATAAGTAATGTATCTTTAGAAATCAACCCCCTTTTGGGGTTAAAACAGGGAATGGTAGTTTTTATGAAAGGCCAATGTCATTGAAGTTAATGTAGTCATGGTATATAAGTTTGATTGTTTTTATATTTCGTTTATTTTTTTCCTTTCATTAGGTATAGGTAGGTACCAGAAACCCATTCCAATTTTAATTTATTTGTAACAATACTTTTTGATACAAATTTTCTTCTTTGTTAAAATTGTATTTTACCTACCTATACTGATTTTAAATTTTTTTTATAAATATCTATATATATAAATATGAAATGTCAATTATTTACAACGACCAGCTCATGTTCTTTATACTAGGTATCCACTTTTCAAGATATTTGACTGCAATATTCATGTGTTAGAGGCTTATATAGACGTCATTAACCTTTGTTAGGTTTGTTAAGTTGTTAGGTTAGTCACAGGCCTAAAAACTCCACAAACCTGCAATAGGACAGCGTGGCGGAGTATGCTTTAATTCGTCCCTCGTCAGATGGAACCATGGAGGTCCATACTCAGTAGTGAGTGATTGTAGATTACTACAACGCCTGTTTTGGTATTGATGAAGGCGATACCATCGAAAAATTTTAATGTTGTGTACTAAATTTTTAGTTACTTGTACTAAAAAGCCTCACACTCACCTCATTTAATTTGTACCATAGTTAAAATTGCCTGGCATATTATTGATCATTTTACCTATGGATCAAACATCTGTTACTTCTGGATGCATCATTTTGCTTCCAACACCATTATGAAAAGCTGGGGCTTAGTTAATTAAGATAAATAAAGATAAATATACTTTATTGTGCATTACCATACATAGGTTACAGATCTATCTACTAGGGTTACAGATCATTCAGCAACTTGTATAGATAATATATTTTCAGAATGTGACCCGGTAAACAAATTAGTTGTTAAAAACATTACATCTGACCATTACGGTCTACAGGCAGCGTACCAATTGGACGTCGCTGATACACCTGTCACTTTACAATGTAGGCCTATTACAAAAACACGTCTAGATAATTTTAAAAATAGTATCTATGATAAAGTTTCTTTAATGCCATATGTACATGACGATCCAAATAAACTTTATGGGAACTTCTTTGGATTACTGATTAAGGAATTTAATAACTATTTTAAAACGAAGACTATTAAGTGTAACCAAAAATTACAGTTTTGTCAATGGGCTACGACAGGTATTTATAAAAGTAGAAACAGGCTATATGAACTGTATAAATTAAGAGAAACTAATCACAGTCCTGGTTTTGTAGAACATGTTAAGCAATATTCTAAAATTTTTAAACAGTCATGTTCTATAGCTAAGTCTAACTATTTTAAAGGAAAAATAATGAATTCTAGCAATAAAATCAAAACGACCTGGGATATTATATAGCGTGAGACTGGCAAATATAAACCACGTGACAACAGCCTGACGCTTAAAATTAATGACGCCCAAATAAAGTCAGAAAAGGAAATAGCTGATATTTTTAATAATTTTTTTAAAAATATACCAATTGAAACAACGTCTAATTTGGATTCTTCACCCGCGTCTGCGGCCTTAATGCTCCAAAGACATGTGTCCGAATGTAGTTCATTGTTTGATTTTAAAAGCATTGATTTCACTGATATAATCAAAGCATTCAAATCTCTTAAAATGAAAGGTACCAATGATTTATGGGGTATATCTGTAACTATTCTTAAAAGCATTATTTACACCATTGCTCCATATCTTGCTATTATATTTAATAATTGCATTGCTGAAGGAATTTTTCCTGACTTAATGAAATTTAGCAAAATTATTCCAATATTTAAATCTGGGAACAAAGAAGACCCAAGTAATTACAGACCAATATCCATTTTACCCGCCTTGAGCAAGATCTTTGAAAAAATAATACTGGAGCAATTATTAACCTTTTTTAATTTAAATAAACTCTTGCATAATAAACAGTTCGGTTTTACGAAGGGTAGATCTACTACTGATGCCGGTGTTGCACTTCTTAAGCATGTCTTTGGGGCCTGGGAGAGGTCGCAGAATGCTCTTGGCATATTCTGCGACTTGTCCAAAGCTTTTGACTGTGTAGACCATCAGACGCTGCTGTTGAAGCTAAATTATTACGGTGTAAAAAATAATGCCCAGAAACTATTACACTCATATCTTAGTTCCAGAACTCAAACAGTTGATATAAATGGGGTGAAATCAATGGGTTCTGATGTAAAGCTAGGTGTACCCCAAGGGTCTATCTTGGGCCCTTTCTTGTTTTTGGTTTATATTAACGATTTACCTTTCTTTGCAAAAAGCCTATGCGAGATTGTCTTGTTTGCTGATGATACTTCTCTTATATTTAACATTGATAGAAATAAATCAAATTTTGACGATGTGAACAAAGCACTCTCGGAAATACTCACTTGGTTTAGTTTTAATAATCTACAGCTTAATGCAAGGAAAACGAAATGCGTTCTATTCTCTTTACCAAATGTAAAATCTCCACCCATAGAAGTTGTAATGAATAATGAAAAATTAGATTTAGTTGAATCAACAGTCTTTCTGGGTGTAACTATAGACAGAAAACTTCAGTGGCATTCGCATATTGCTGCATTAGCTGGTAAGCTCAGCTCTGCAGCTTACGCTATTAGAAAAGTTAGACAGTTAACTGATATAGATACTGCTAGGACTGTATACTTTAGTTATTTTCATAGCATCATGTCATATGGCATTCTTATGTGGGGATTAGCGGCTGACATTAATGCTATATTTATTTTGCAAAAACGAGCAATAAGGGCTATTTATCAACTCAGCTCTAAAACTTCTCTTAGGGAGAAGTTCAAAGAAATTGGTATACTGACAGCTGCATCTCAATTTATATTAAATTGTATTCTTTTTGTGCGTCGTAATATTAACTTATATACCAAACATGGCGATTTGCATGGTCGCAATACAAGGAATAAGAATAACCTTATAATGCCTCTGTACCGATTAGAGAAGGTGCGTGGGTCCTTCATGGGTCAAGGTATACATATCTTTAACAAGATTCCAAGTGATATCTTGGAGTTACCCTTTGAAGAGTTTAAGAATCGTATAAAAAATTGCCTCCTCAAGAAGGGCTACTATACTGTCAAAGATTATTTAAATGACGGGACAACTTGGTCATAAGCTGACAATGATTTTAATACTTGTAGTTACATCGTACTTTGGTTTCGGCGTTTTGAGATAGGTGGTCTGAGTATGTCATGCTCTCTGTAAACATTTCTGCGGTGGTGTCGTGTGAGGCGGGTCGTTGCGTTCCCTAAAATATGGTTGAGCGAAGCGATGGCTGGTTCATGCGTCATGCTCGTGAACGGGTGCCACCAGTGGGATGGGTCTGCTCCTGGCTTCTTGTCTCAAAATATGCCGATCATGTTTATTGTTATTTTATTTTGTAGTGGCTTGTATGGCACTGCTTATTATTGACTGTGTTCTTAAACTATTCAAAGTTTTATTACTTTTGTTACAGTTACTTGTCTATTTGTTTGGAGCGCATTTTAAAGAAACTACCTTTTAGGAGGTGTCTAGTTCTTAAGTAATTGAAAATTATTTACTGCTATGATTACCGGGTATTTTATTTTGTTTAAGATAAATTTGTGATGGAAAGTGACCTTACATAATTTTTTAAGTCAAAGTCATTTTTCAATTTGACGACTCTGTATGAAATATGACAGGGAGAAAAAAATAGCCCTTGACGAGTTTCTTGCCGGTTCTTCTCGTTACAAGGTCTCCCGCCGTAGGATTTGCGAACCGATGGCGTAGCTTCATTGACGTTCACAAGTGCTGTATCAGCCTAAAATGAATAAATTATTTGAATTTGAATTTGAATTTGAATTTGAGGTATACAAAAAAAAAAAAAACTTACAAAATAATATTATGCACAAAGGCGGTCTTATCGCTAGGTAAGCGATTTCTACCAGACAACCTTGGGGTAGAGGAGAATTTAAAAGAAAACAGAGTAGTTTAATTAATTGTGTTTGCTAGCAAAAAAAACCGACATCAATTACATCGACAAGTATCGTACGTAGACGAAAAAAATTAACAAACGCACTAGTTGTCACTACGATTTTCGAGGGTTCCCCTCAATTTCTCTGGGATTCCATCATCAGATCCTGGTTTCCTTATCATGGTACCAAACTTGGGATGTCTCCTTGCCAACAAAAAAAGAATTATCAAAATCGGTTCATTGACGACAAGTTATCCCCGAACACAGAATATATATATATATATATATATATATTCCGTGTGTTCGGGGATATAATTATATATTATGTGTGTATGTATATATATATATCTACATATATATGGGTATATATACGATCGAATTGAGTAAACTCCTCCTTTTTTGAAGTCGGTTAACAAAAGTAACGCTCTTATCGGCTAAAATTTTTACCTAAACATTCAACTAATGACCCGTTTTAATTTCAATTAAATGAGCACTAATTATACGTGAAATTATTTTCCGCCTCGAGCGAGTTAACGATCATTTTACAGCACAGCCATTAAAAGTTCGTTATATTTTGAGATGTGTAAAAAAGCGTTATTTTTGTTCGCTATTTACATTTTTTGTTTATCTAGTGCAAAATTAAAAATTACAACCTCAAAATCGTATCATTATCCTGAACTTTTTAGAAATCATGCGTATACTTCGTTAAGTAAGATGGGAGAGGAAATGTTTTTCGCTATCCAGATACGTGTGTAAAGTTTTTTATAATTAAATGTATTTTAATTCTTTTTATAATTAAATAATAGAAGTCCTTCATGATACGTTTACTTGTAATAATATTTTAATAATATATATTTAATGCATCATCAGAAGCCAATGCAAGCGTATTGCTGACTCTAAGTCCCTAATTCCTGCTGTGCCCTTTTTTTAACGTGGAGAAAATCCTCATGGACGCGTCCCGCGCTTGGGCACCGAAGGGTGTGAGGCCTAGAGGTGTTCGTTATATTAGATAGCGGATAAAATAATATATTATTTTTAAATAATCATATAATAACTTATTATTTTTTTCACCTGGCAAGCGTTATTTATGTTAAAAGAATTTTTTATTTTTACCCGACTGCCAAGGAAGGGTTATGTTTTTCGCGCGTATCTTGTATGTATATATGTAATATTCTTGATTACCTGATTTCTCTAGAACCGCTGAACGGATTTGCATAATCGAGATATCGTTAGATTCGTCTTAGCAGCCCAAGTGTTCTTAGATAGGTGACATTAAAAAAAACAAACATGACGGCTGTGCGAAGCCATTGTAGTTTATGAAGAAATAATTTTTTTTTAGAATACTATAATATGGGTATCAAATTAAAGGGCACAATACAAGGATTTCAAAAATGTATATTATGATTATTATTACTGTAATAATAATAAAGAAATACAATAAGAAAGTTTAAAAAATGTTGACTTTGCTCTTTTCCATTTCCATGCCTAAGGCAAGCAAGATGCGAGCCGAGCTTCTTCCTCGCCTCCTAGGCAACGTCCGACAGTCAATTTCGGGGTGTAGCCTTTCCCATAAAAAAAGAATTATCAACTTCGGACTACTCTGTAAAAAGTTATGCTCGGTCAAACATAAAAATGATATATACGTGGCCTCATTTTTTTCATCGTTAATAAATTACTTAATCAACCACATGATGTAAACTATTTTAATGAATTGAACCGATTACGTAATTTGTCTAAATAAAAAGACATAAATAAAATAATAATAAAAAGAAAACAAAAAACCCGCCTGCATAAAAAACAACTAATAGGAAATGAACTGAAAAGACTGGAACAAGATAAAAATTCAAAATTACACAAAGCTAGCGAAACAAATCGAATCAATATCAAACATTATGTACTGTTCACTTAAAAATATCAATAAGGTAGTGCTTCAAAATTTTATGCAACATCGTACATAATATGCAGTCGGAGACATGCACAAAGAGAGAATGATTTGACTTATCCTTCAATTTCATGTCTCCGACTGCATATTATGTACGATGTTGCATAAAATTTTGAAGCACTACCGTATTGATATTTTTAAGTGAACAGTACATAATGTTTGATATTGATTCGATTTGTTTCGCTAGCTTTGTGTAATTTTGAATTTTTATCTTGTTCCAGTCTTTTCAGTTCATTTTCTATTATTACTAGTTTATCTCAAATGTACACAGAGCCAAATTGTACTCTATGGCCACAAAATTCCTTTTAATGTCCAGAACATCTCAAAGTGCCGTATAATATCTTAGTCCCATGTCAAAAATTGTATTCTATTGTAAGTGAATAAGAAGTTAAATAGTCATTATGGACAACGCGTTTGTTCTCGTATGATGTTCGTCATTTTCATGAGTTTGTTATTTTTTAACCCCCGACGCAAAAAGAGGGGTGTTATAAGTTTGACGTGTCTGTCTGTCTGTGGCTCCGTAGCTCGCGAACGGATGAAGCGATTTCAATTTAGTTTTTTTTTTTGTATGAAAGGTGAGTTAGGAGCTTATGAGCGAATGTTTTTAGACATGTTTGATGAAAATCAGTTGAGTCGTTTAAAAGCGCATCACGTGCTCATTACCCAATCTGCAAATATATGTGGTAGGGAGAAAATTAGGATGGAAATCCGATGCAATATTTACCTTAAATATAAATTTGAAAATTTTCGAAAAGAACCAAAGAAGAAGAAGAAGATATTTAGGTCTCGTGAACAAGACATTCGCAGTTAATGTCGAAATATCGAGCTCCGCGAAGAAAAATTAATAAACATGGTAAATATCCCGTTTTCGAATAATTTTCGTAATAGAAGTAACCATGTTAATCTAAAATCTTATATTACCATTAAGTAACAATATTACTTATAGAAACAAAAAATAGTAATCAGTAAGTAAAATAAAAGCGAACAAGCTTGACCTTAAATGTAATCTTTACCTTAAACATAAATTTGAAAAACTTCGACAAGAGTCTATGTATTCAAAATCTACATTATAATAAGTGTGTAACTGTGTACCTATAAAAAGCATAAAATAAAAATATAATTAAAATTTAAAAAAAAAACCCGACACACACTAAGTACCTATGTACGAGTATTAATAATTATATAATCCCACATATACCTAGTCCCATATAAATTTGAAAATAAAATTCCAACCCTAAGGGTAGGAAAACAGGAGATGATTAAATTTTCACTCACTGATTGTAAGGTATGACCACACATAGCTTTTACAGAGTAGTCCGATTCTCATTCCAGCAGCATTTTTTGTAGGCCTACCCATGTTGGTCAATGTACAAAGATTACTAAATTACCATCAAATCTTACGCTTCGCGCATTACGCTTTACGTAATAGACGTAATTAATCAATTACATAGCTTGTTTGGCGCCGACTCAAAATTACTTAGCTATACTTAGGTACATTAGTTTAAGAACTAAGTTATTAAGGTTAATTCAAAACTCAACTATTTACAAAAATACATACCTAAGTATGTATTTTTGTATTTGTGTGTGTGTGTAAGTACCTAAGTATGATATAGTTTTATTACTTTAAGAAGTTAGTTATTAAGGTTAAATAAAAATTATTTTTTGCTTTTCAGTTTTTTCGGCGCTTTAATTTTTTGTTAAAAAGTTTTTATTATTTTTGTGTTTCCCACACATGAGAAAATTATAAAATGTTATTTATTATTAATTCCTCATGTGTGGGAAATACAAAAGTAAAAAAAATAATAATACGAATTAAAAATAGCATGGTGTCGTCTCTCGTCAAAGAATTCATTGTAAATTGTAATATATAACTTTGAATAGTTGGGTGCTGAAAGGACTCGCTATAGACGGCTCCACGGTTACTTAAAAACCGAATAAAATCATATCTAAAATTTTGATTCAGCTGGACATCGTTCCATAGCTTAGTTGGCTAGAACACCGACACGGTATGTCGGGGGTGCGGGTTCGAATACCGCTGGATCGAAATTTTGATATGATAATAAATAACATTTTACTATTTATTTCCTACAAGGGTTTCTAAATTGGTTGGATCAAAAAAAATTATATTATAGCGTAAAAAATAATAGGCGTTTTAAAAGTAGCGTAACGTTATAACATCAGTTGTTTTGTGTCATTAGAACTATATCTATATTACACCCTATAACATATTATTTAACTGAAAATATAAATTTTATTTATATAATAACTAGCCGCTGTGTCCGCGACTTCGTCCGCGTGGAATTTAACAAAAAAAGTTAGTGCTCAGTTCGCAGAGTTATAAAATAATTAAATTTCTAATATAAAAGTAGCCTAAGTTATACCTTATTACATCAGCTATCTGCCAGTGAAAGTCCAGTCAAAATCGGTCTAGCCGTTTCAGAGATTAGCCGGAACAAGCAGACAGACAGACAAAAATTGTAAAAAATGTTATTTTGGTATATCTACCGTGTATAGATCCATATGCATTTAGTAAAAAGACGGTTATTTTAATATTTCAAACAGACACTCAAATTTTATTTATTTGTATAGATGTATAAATATTGATTTATAAATACTAAATTGCGATACAATGAGTAGAAGGCACAGATATATGTCGTATCAAATGTAATTTCTTTATAATTCAAGATCCATACTGTGCAGAAAAGCAAGGACAATGCATACCAAGAGCTCAATGTGTAGAGAAGAAAATGCTCTATATATCAAGATCGTGCTATAAACGAGATTTAGTTTGTTGTTACGATAATACAATCCGTTTCCCTACAATTGAACACGTTACTGAATCGAAAAACTCCACAGAAGAATAATCAAGCACTAATATGCCTGCAACTGAAGTTTTAATAAAGAATGTTTCATGAAGTGAACGTATAATTATTGAAGTTTAGTATTATTATATCCATCCATCCATCCATTAGACCTTAAAAGTCCACTATTATACATAGCCATAGGACTCCCCTATAGTTCACCACTCCGGCGGGTTCTGCGTCATCTGAATCCAGTAGCTTCCAGCTGTGTTCTTAAGGAAGTCAGTCCATCTGGTTGAAAGACGGCCTGTACTCTGTTTACCGAGACGTGGTCGCCATTCGAGAACCTTCCTTCCCCATCGGTCATCGATTCTTCTTGCAATATGGCCTACCCTTTGCCAATTCCGCTTTTCAGATTTTGTGAGCTATGTCGGTGACCTTCGTCCGTCTACGGATTTCTCCATGCGGATCAGTTGTCCCAGGTAGATGTACTCCTCGATAACTTCGAGAGTAGCGCCATTAACAAGGACAAGTATGGGTGTGACACGGATATAAGACATAACCTTTGTCTTGTCCATGTTCATTTTAGGTCCCACTAGTTGTGAGGCGCTATGGAGGTAACCCAGCATAGTGTTAAGCTCTTCCAGGAAGACTGCCGGGATGACTATATCATCGGCAAATTGAAGGTGTGTGAGGTGTTCGCTATTGATGTTTATACCAAGCTCTTCCCACTGCATATCAGCTTAAACGCGTCTTCCAGTGCAGCAGTAAACAGAAACAAAAAAAAACAGACTAAAATGTACATGTATATGTGTATGCATAAATTAATATCTTTAACACGATTTATTTTTACTTAAAATTTCTAATTTGTACACCTACACTGACACCTAAGGTTGCCAGATGGTCGGGATTCGTCGGGATTGTCCCGACATTTCGTATGATGTCCAGAGTCCCGAAAAAATACTAAATGTCCCGACAAATAAGAACAAATCAAAAATCTCAAACTATCGCGATAATAATAATCTAAAATTCCGTAAAAAGTGAAAATCATTTCATTCACCACTTAGTCTAGTCGATAAGTTGAAAATGGTCGAAAATAAAGATACTGCTCTTTAAATTATGTGTGATAGCTTATTGGATCCGGAATGACGCCTAGAAAAATGTTCTAAAAGCGTGTACGAGAGTGTAAAAGCGTGTAAGCGAGTACGACACATTGATTAATTCATTTAAGGTATTGAAAAGTTCATTTTTCAACAAGTTAAACAATTGTTAACTAACAAAATTTTCTCCAAATTCCGTATCAATTGTAGTCAACTCTATCTAGAGTTCCGAGAGCTGGGAGTTTTTTATTGGACCTCCTTTTTCGGATTTTTTTTTTAATTTCTTAAATATTAACATTTTATGAAATATTGCCAAAAAACGAAAGGCTATTTTTTTCCTTTTTTAATTGTTTATAACTTGTGCAACTAAGAAATTAAAATTATAAATAATGGAGATAGAGTTCTGGGAGCTGGGAGTTTTTTTTATTAAAAATTTCCTCCTCTTTCACTCTTTTTTTGAAATTTCTTAAATATTAACAGTTTATGAAATATTTGCAAAAAACGAAAGGCCATTTTTTTCCTGTTTTAAATTGTTTATAACTTCTGCATTTTTTATGTACTAATACACGCTTTTAGAACATTTTTCTAGGCGTCATTCCGTATCCAATAAGCAATCACACATAAATTTAAGAGCAGTATCTTTATTTTCGACCATTTTCAACTTGTCGATTAAACTAACTACTCTACGCGGAATGGAACGCGCTTGGTGAGTCTCTGCGCTGCGATCGGCACGGCAGAGCGGGAATTTTTTTTTATATTTCGTAATATTTATTTGTACCGTTCGTTGGTCCCGACCATAATCCCAAAATCCCGACTTTTTGAAAATTTGTCCAGACATTTTAGTCTTCCCATCTGGCAACCCTACTGACACCATACCATCTCCTTTGCCTGGAAGAGATCGCTTTTCAGTAATATGGCCGCCTTTTGTACTTTATGATACTTTGTCGAAATCTATTTTTCTATGTAATATGTATTTTTGTTTTTGGTGTACAATACATTGTATTGTTAGTGAAACTGCTAGAGACGTCTAGCGAGATGGTTTCGTAGGAAAGTCATGTTTAAAATATTTATTTATATCGTTATCTTAACATGAGTAACGATTATGTTATACCTATTTTTATATTTCCATATTCTGTTCACGTACGAATCCTATACTAATGGAATGGATGTGGTAAAATGTGACTTGTCTAACCAATTTTTGTTGGGAGAAATCAATTGAATTTGTGCTCGAATAAAATGGCTATATATTATAATCTACATATAAAGCCAAACTTAGTTATACTTGCCGTATAACTGCAATAAACGCCCTATTGTTTATTTAACCAAGTTATAGTTAATCGATTCATAGATCGAGCATTTATATTATTATTATTTTCATACCATATGATCATCGTGGTAACCAAAGTAGTAGCAGTAGATAGAAGAAGACAGGAGGGGAATTCCATTCTCGTATAGTCAGTATGTCATATAGTAAGTATATAAAATATAGCCTTCCTTGATAAACAGAAGTTTTACACGTTTATAATTTTTCAAATCAATTTATAATGATAAATATTGAAAGACTTTTCAACCGTTCTGGTTTTGATTTTACTTTGCTCTTTTTTACAGATTTTATTTTACTTATTTTTATATATATATAAAAGTATTTGTAAATCGTACCTTTTTAATTTTTATTTCGGATATCCGATAGGTACATTCGGTTACGGTTGCGAAAATCCACAATATACTTAGTTTGAATTTTAATATTTCTTAGTACTCTGCAAGTAACTACAATGCATTAATATTATATCGGTCAATAAATCAGTAAATAACACCGCATAGTTAGTAGTAGGTACTTTAGTGTTGTTTCAGCTGTAAAGAGTTGAATACCTACACCATAAAGCATTTAGCTAATTTAAATGGCAGAAACAATCTAATCTTTTATCTCAACATCAAAGGACTTGTACACTTAAAACACACTCTATCATTCAATAGAACGGTTATTATTTTCTAAACTATGCAATCACCGGATCCGGCATACTATCATCGGATCCGGTAAACGTAAAATCAAGCTGGATCCACCAGATTATCGGATCCGATTTTCCAAATTTTTAATCCCAAATTAGATAACTTTCAACGATTAGAAATTAAAATATTTTTTTTTTGTAGTTGTCTTGTCCATACTTAAAAGCACCTGGCCAATTCTTCAAAAACTGTATACGCCAGTATATAATAAGTAATAACATTATTCGACCAGAAAAAGACGGTGTAATAAGTAATGTAATATTTAGATTATAATTATTTTTTTCAAATAAATGGCTGTTCCACTTAGATAAACTGCTGTATGCGATAAAAAAATAGAGCCCTTACTTTATAAAAAAAAAAAATGTAATGATTTTACTGTGCGCTAGTAATTTTAACTTGATGTGTTTATAAAAAAGCCGTATATTTATATAACTAATCACTATTGATTAGCCACGAACATAAGTTGTTGCAATAATAATAATATTTTGATGTAACCATTTGCTGTAATCGGTATTTTTGATTAGGATTGGCATTTCTTCTTAGCAGATATAGATCGGGAGCCAGGTTTAAATTCGGTCAATCATTTCCTCTCAATCGAAACTTTGTAACATTAATACGGGATTTTTTTATAAATTTTCGCCTTTGTCAGCTGCCATTCCGTGGGTGGGTTGGGCAGTGGCAGACTCCCAAACATCGAGAAAAAAATTTTTTAGTCATTTCCTCTCACTTCAAAATTTGTCGGATTATAGTTTACCTAATATCTTGAAGGAAAAATAACGTCAGCTGGCCATAACATGGTGGATTATACGTCAGCTAGCTGCTTGAACATGAAAATAAATTTTGTTTTCAATGATTTCCTCTCAACTAAAAATATGCATGGTGATAGTTTACATGCTACTATGAATGAAAATTAACGTCACCTGGCTGTATCTCGGTGGAAATTTTGTCAGCTACCTTGAAATATGTAAAAAAAAAATTTAGTCATTTCCTCTCACTTCAAAATTTGTCAGATTATAAAAATGTTATTAACTCGGCGAACATAATACCGTCATATTTTTTTTCGTAAATAAATCAATTTTTTTTACTTTTCTTTATATTATCATTGTCATCACTTTGACAAATGCAAAAAACAGTAATTGTTGTTGACTATTCTTTAAGTTTTTGAAGTAATTGCAGTAGAGAAAAAATTAAATTTATTTTTTAATTTTTTATTTTTATAATTAAAATCTTTTTATTATAAAAAAATTTGTAAACTTAATGTATACGAATAAATTATTTACATTTAATATTTTTTATCGCGTTTTACATCAACTTTGCGTAAGTCGACGAACGTAATTACTGTTGTGTGAAGGACATAATTATGTGTAATGAACATACGAGAATATTGTTACTATATTAAACTTACAAAATTATGCCGTGTGAGAAAATTATTTTTGGTGCCTCAATTGAAATTAATTCAATTAATTTCTGTATGAAAAAAACATTTATTTAGTAATAATATGCATGTTAATACGTTATGCACGAAAATTACGTCTGGAAAATATCATTAAATAGTAACATATACGAATTAAAATATATATTTTATATTTGCCTAAACATTAGACCCTAAAGCATGTTTTAATGCATCGTTTTAGATAGTAACAGTGCATCAATAAGCAATTAGAAAAACAATACTAATTAGACGAATGAGCGATTTATCTATACTAATATTATAAATAGTAAGGATTTGTATTTTTGTGTGTATGTTTGTAATGAATAAACTCAAAAAATACTAGACCGATTCAAAAAATGTGTAACATAGGCTACTTTTTATCCCGGGAAAATAATAGGTTCACGCGAGAAATTGTTTGCGCACACGGGTGAAAGCCGTTGAGAACAGCTACTCGTAGTTCGTAATACCTAGGTATATTATATTAATCTGCTAAGAGTATACATTCGTGTCATCATAGGCCTTTACGTCTTTTACAGACGATTTAAACAGTGCCTGAAGAGCATTTTTTCTGATGGCTGTACAAGCCGATACGGGAGCGGCAGACTCTACCACACACCGAACAGGGAAAAGATGCGCTAGTACGCGCGTAACAGCGGCAATTATGACATTAGTGTAGGTATACTCTAAGTTAATCTGGCTTATAAACGCACAAAGATCTAGAAAGCATAAAAATTAAAATACGTCATAGTAACAAATTCATGTTGTATGTAGTTTCAGAGAGATCTAATTAAAGGCTTTTATTTAATTTGCAATGTGTGTAAGTACCTATGTATGTATTTTTGGTAGGGTAGAATCATGCAAATCAATTTTGAAGCATATATCTGCAAAAGATTGAGAAATAATTTTGTATACACGTTTAACTTGGATGACGATAAATGTTTAGGTAAGTGACGTCATTCTAAATCCAACATGGCGTCCACACATAAGATGGCGGAGTATTAGTTATTTTTAATACACTCCTACAACACAAGGCCCGCCCCACCCCAGCCTGTAAATTTGAGATGTAAAAAATACATTTCAACGTATTTTAAATAGCACTTTCCAAAATTATTTATTATTAAAACAGCGCCCTTCTAGTTTACGAGTAAAAAATAAACAAAGATACTACGTGGTATACCGTCGATATCAGTTGAAATACTTCGAATTTCGTACTTTTTCCACAGTAGAAAAAGTGCACCCTACTCGAAACTAACTGCACTACCGTTAGAATTTCATAAAATGCAATAGTTATTGCAACACTAACGTCTACGTAGACGTAAGTAGACGTAAAAATAGTCAAGTAAATACGCGGTATTAAAGATTAATCAAAAAGTAATCATCAGATTTCGATCAAATTTAAATGGGACCACAAAACAGGCATCGATTTCGATTAAAACAAAAATCATCAAAATCGACCAACCCAGTGAAAACTTATCCGGTAATATAACGTAGGTCAACGAAAAAATAGTCAAGTAAATACGCATTATTAGATATAACTCAAAAAATACTTGTCATATCTCAATTAAATTTAAATGGGACCGAATGACACGAAACACCTTTCAATTAAATAAAAATTCATCGATATCGGTCATACTAGTCAAAAGTTCTGAAGTAACATAAAAAAAAAAAAAAAAATTGCTTGCGTACAAAGTACATAGTTATGTATGTCAGAAGTGAAACTTCTTTGGCAATATAATTTAAAAAAAAAAACGTATTTATAAAAATCTAATTGAAAAAAAAACCGAATATGAAATACAAAAAAAAAGCCAACGTCACGCGGTGTTCCCAGGTGGTCGCCCATCCAAGTACTGACCGTCCCTGACGCTGCCGCGTTACCGGTCGCTCAAATTTTATGCGCCTCATGTGCCCAAAGAAGTTACAAAAATTCAAAAATTGCGTACGTACAAAGTACACATGTCAGAAGTGAAAAAATACATCGAGTTGGGGGACCGCTCTAAACTAGGGTAAAAGACTATGTTAGGTATGCATGTGATACTAATGAAAAAATGAATAGTAGGTAATAAGTAGGAGCGGTCCCCCAACGCGATGTATTTTTTTTAGAATTATTAATACTCGTACGTACATAATATCTACTTAGGTACTTTAAGATTGAGTTTCTTTAATTATTTTTTAGTTTTTAAAGGGAACTCAGGTTATTGTGTCGTTTTTTTATTTTTAATGTATGCGTTCAAACAACATACCTACTATTTAAGGCAAAGTTTATTTTCGTACAAATGGTCTTGATGACGATGTAACTTTATTTAATAAGAGTTAAGCCATACTTGCTTTTGGGAATCGAGGTCTTTTTTAGATCTACAAAAGACTAACATTTTTCTAGTACATTTTATTAACGTGTCACTTATCATTACGTCAACGTAAGCGGATAAACTCAAAAACACTTCTATAATATCAATAAAGTCTGTATCAATACATAATTATTGTTTAGGTGAATTAGATTAATACTTACCTAAGGTTTAACATTTGATAAATGTAACTATTTGATAAATCCAATTATTTCAAAAACATTTGAGTTGACCAATGTTGTGTGATATTTAGATTAGATACTATAGTAGGTGTATACTGTAATATTTTAATACTTAAGTGTAGTAAGCGATTATCGAATTACTGTTTTTCCATTTGTCAATTTTATGACGTAAACTATTAACTTTTTGGCTCAAAAATAAAACGCCTAACGGTGGACGAAGCCCTCATGAACCACTTCGGAGCCATAGTAATGGCCGCCCGACTATCGGGAGCTCAGAAGGTAGTCCTCATCGGAGACATAAACCAGCTGCCGTACATCGACAGGGACAACCTGTTCGAAATGCGGTACTGCAGACCAACCCTGATAACAACCATCTCGTGCGAGTTGTCATGCACGCATCGTAACCCCAAAGACGTCGCACTTGCCATCAGCGAAGTTTACAGGACCGTGTACAGCTCAAGCACAAAGATCCGATCTTTGCGAGTGGAGAGCCTCACGGGCGCGCGTATTCCTGCAGGAAGGGACCGCACCTTATACCTGGTCTTTACGCAAGAGGAGAAGAGATTGCTGACTGACCAGGGATACGGGTCCAGTGAGGGATCGCGCGTCTTAACCATCGACGAGGCGCAGGGCCAGACCTTTGAGGACGTCATTCTCCTCCAGACGAAGACAAGGAGGCTCAAGATCCACGACAGCGTTTCGCACGCTGTAGTCGCGAGGCGACAGACAAGAAAATCCTCGAGCACAGTCTCAAGATGGCAATTCATCATAGGGATGCCGCCGTCATTGAGAGTGTGCTCAGAATGTTGAAAGGTGTTGGGGTGAAAAAGACATTATAAATAGTGTAGATTAATATAAAATGCATGTAATATAAAAGGAAGATAAATAGTGTTGATTAATATAAAATTCATGTACCTAATATTAAAGGAGTAGTAATTAATACTATAGGATTAATTATAAAAAAAAAAACTTACTAACATTAACATAGGTTAAGTGTACATTGTAAGTAGCAAATAAGTGCACATTATATTGTAGCTAGGAAATAAGTGTACATATATTGTAGTTAGCAAGTAAGTGTAAATATATAACAAAATTATATTATAGAATAGTTTTGGTCAGTGGACTCACGTTGATTCTAAGTCTAGTTATTAGGATTACTTAAGTTGCAGTACAGTACCAATGCATGTTTTAACATACTAAAAATTGGAATAACAAAAACACGGGTACTATACGTCCGTGAATATATCTTTTACTAGCTTGTGCGCGCGACTTCGTCCCCGTGGAATAGGACCACCCGATTTTGAAACATTCTTCATTAGTGCTACGCTCCTATTAGTCTTAGCGTGATGATATATAGCCTATAGCCTTCCTCGATAAATGGGCTATCTAACACTGAAAGAATTTTTCAAATCGGTCCAGTAGATCCTGAGATTAGCGCGTTCAAACAAACAAACAAACAAACAAACAAACAATCAAACAAACTCTTCAGCTTTATTATATTAAGTATAGATTAAAAAAAAAAAAAAAAAAAAAAAAAAACTATTAACTTTGAACATTATTTTAATCAATGCGTAACTTCATTAACGATTTAATTTCTTGTCTCATTGTTACGCCCAAACAAATGTCAAATTATTATTATTGAAAGACATGGTGTTTTGTTTGACCAAATCATGAAATGGTATTATTTGATGAAATACTGAGAATATCCATAAGTGGAACAATAATCCATTCGGACCACCACATGTACAGAATGTTCGACTCCTAACTGTGTTCCATTAGATGAAAGGTTCTGTAAGTGTCATGATCACGTCCTACGTGACAAAAAATTTCAATTTCTTTGTTCAATTTTACATCGTCTTAATATAGGCTAATCTGGCAACGTTCTGCATAACCCTCTTTTTTAGGCCAAAAACGACGTAATAAACTAACTGTAGTATATGTATATGTCGTATACAACTATAGAACCCCCTATGGAAACAAATTCTTATTCTCGTGGAATGTTTTTCGTTGTAAATTATAGCCTTGCTTCCGCGCTCACGAAAGGTGTTATGCGGAACGAAGCCTCTCGAAGTTAGCTTGTCTATTAAAAAAAAGTCAAATTTAAAAATGGGCTAGGAAGTTTTTTTTCACGCGGAACATGATCTGCTACACCTACCACTACCACCACTACATCCTATCACAGTCCACTGTTGGACATAGGCCTCCACAAGTTCGCGCCCGACATTATGACGCGAACTCATGTGTTTTGCCCATAGTCACCACCCTGGGCAGGCGGGTTGGTGACCGCAGGGCTGGATTTGTCGCACCGAAGACGCTGCTGCCCGTCTTTGGCCTGTGTATTTCAAAGCCAGCATGGATGGTTATCCCGCCATCCGTCGGCTTTTTAAGTTCCAAGGTGGTAGTGGAACTGTGTTGTCTCTTAGTCGCCTCTTACGACACCCACGGGAAAAAAGGGGGTGACTATATTCTTTACTGCCGTAACCACACAGCACATCTTATATTTCTACACACACAGAACTACACCTACAGAACTCTCCATTTAAAGGAAAGCAGTTACGAGTTGAACATCTTATCGCTCACTCTCTCTTCAGCCTATCGCAGTCCACTGCTGGACACAGGCTTCCACAAGTTTCGCACCAAAATGGCGTGAACTCATGTGTGTTGCCAATAGTCACCACGGTGGGCAGGCTGGTTGGTGACCGTAGGGTTGGCTTTGTTGCACTGAAGACGCTGCTGTCCGTCTTCGGACTGTGTATTTGAAAGCCAGCCGTTGGATGGTTATCCCGCCATCGGTCGGCTTTTTAAGTTCCAAGGTGGTAGTGGAACTGTGTTGTCTCTTAGTCGCCTCTTACGACACTCACGGGAAAAAAGGGGGTGACTATATTCTTTACTGCCGTAACCACACAGCACATCTTATATTTCTACACATCACACAACAACGTCTTATATTGAGGAAAGTTTTGGGTATTAAATGTCTACTAGTCTAGTCACCAAGCTTAAAAACATGTTAGGTAGAGATAAAAATCCTAAGAATATGAGCCAGAGCTCATTCGGAATGACGTCTGGAAAAATGGGTCGGAAGGATTTTCTAGGAAACAACAAATTGCTAAAGTTTTGAAGAAAAAAAGATTTTTGTTGATAAATCCGAAATTATTAACATTAAAGGAATACCTATTTTTAAAAAAGTTCTTAAAGATAAGAGGAAATTTCCAAAAAATAAAATTAAAAAAAAACCCCGACACAATAACCTGAGTTTCCTTTGAAGAGTAAAAAAATAATGAAACAAACTCAATCTTAAAGTACTTAAGTACCCTATGTACGAGTATTAATAATTCAAAAAAAAAAAATACATCGCGTTGGGGGACCGCTCCTACTTATTTATTGCCTACTATTTATTTTTTTATTAGTATCACATACCTAACTAACCTAACAATTCAATTACAAATAGTCTAAACTAACCTAACTTGCATGTGATGTGTTCAGTAGATTTTACTCCTAATATTTTTTTCATATCGGAGGCCTAATATGAAAATCGATTCTTAAGGAGTAAACTCCAAAAAAACATGAATTATTTAGTGTTATTGAAGTGGTCAATAATTTTGTGGTCAGTTATGGTCTAAGTCTAAGATTATTTATATGACAAAAGAATTAACTTATGGCCTAAGATCCGGGATATAACAAAATATTCCCTCATCTGTTAATTAGATGAAACAATTTTTTATAGGCTGATTTCAATATTGTGAATTTATAAAAACAACCTCTGCCACCATAAGCCTGCTGCAAATAATAATACTTAAAAAATTTTTATCTTTTCCCTCTCGTGTTAATTAACATGAGAGGGAAAAGATAAAAAAAAAAAAATTGCAGAAGGCTTATGGTGGCAGAGGTTGTTTTTATAAATTCACAATATTGAAATAAGCCTATAAAAATTATTTCATCTAATTAACAGATGAGGGAAGATTTAGCTTCTCGGATCTTAGACCATTAAGTTTATTCGGGTACCTATACCTACGCGTAGCGATATTTGCTTGACAAAGTTTTTGGCTTAGATGCCTGTAATCGATAAACAAACACTAAACAAGATATGTTCATCCTCAGCTTTTATTTGTTCCAGACAAAAAAAAATTAGATTCATTACAAAGTCCGAGTGCGGATCCAGCTTTGGCGCCAGGGGGGGGGGGGTCACAGTCATGGTCAAGGCGCCAGGGGGGGGAGGGGGTCACATAGTCGTGGTCAAGTAAAAAGAAGTTATAATTTAATTTTATAATGATAGATAGGTACAGGTAAAAAATTAGGTAATGATATAATAATATATTAAATATGAATACATTATCAGAAATATAGTCTGCATTTACTTCTAAACAAATATTAAAGTTTAAGAGGTTCCCAAGTAACTATCCTTTTGTAGACTCAGCGGAATTGAATTGATATTGACAAGTTAAGCAACTTTCTGTATTCTCTTTGATTAGGGGCATCGCAACTGGGCGACTTGTCGCCGCGACCAGAATTGGCGTTGTCGTTTGCTTCTGGCGTCTTATCGCTGCGACTAGACGCGGAGCTGTCACTTGCGTCGGTGATAAGGTAAAATGATATATATATATTTATTTCATTATATATGTCGTTACGACAGATAAGTCCCAAACTGCAGGACGCCCTTCGTCATCGTAAATGAACCCATCGACATCGAACGTATCCATGTTGAGATCGTGCTCACAGAAAGACTGACGGTGTGCAGTCGTCGTGAGTGCGCGTGCACATCGCAACTAGATGTGGCAGCAAGTAGCAAAAAGCGCACGACTCCCTTAGCTTGTCGTCGCGACTACACGACTCTGACTCCAATGTAAGATTGGCCTGGACGGCGTTTGGCAGGTTTCATCGCCTGAAGACAAAGTCTTCGATCAATGCGTCCTGCCTGTTTTGAAATACGGTGCCGAGACGTGGACACTGACGAAGGGACTATTCCACAAGTTTAAAGACGCTCAACGTGCAATGGAACGGGCTATGCTTGGGGTCTTTCTCAAACATAAGATCTGAAATGAGACTATCCGCGAGAGAACCAAAGTAACCGACATAGCATGTAGAATAACCAAGTTGAAGTGGCAGTGGGCTGTTCACCTGTGTTTCATGACTGATAGCAGCTGGAGCAGAAGTACCCTAGAGTGGACGTCCTCCAGCCCGCTGGAACAAGGATCTACGTAAGATTGCCAGTGGAGGCTGGATGAGTATTGCGGAAGACCGGGATGTTTGGCGTGAACTTGGGGAGGCCTATGTCCAGCGGTGGACTGCGATTGGCTATAGTAGGTAGCCTGTCGTCGCGTTTAGTCGCCGATCATTCCGATCGCCAATCACATTTAAGGCTAAATTTAAATAAATTTGTAGGCAAATAAATATCTAAGTTAAATAGAAATGCAATTCGTTTTACGAGTTAAATTGATCAAAGTTATGAAACGCGGTGACATATAGGTACTTAGTAAAACCTGTTTTATTTTTTATTCATACAGAAATACTCAACTACTTATAAAAATATTTTGAGGTCCCAATTTAAATTGTAATGATACTTTCATTTTGAATATTTTACCAATATGTATACACCCTAAATAAAGAAACGTGCCGACAGTATCTGAAAATGATGTAGTTGGGTAAAGGAAATGAAAACCCGGGCTGGGCCTCGACGTTCACAATAATTTCATATTATTTTGTGACATTATAATATATTCAACATATTATATCCCACTAACGATTACAGCTATGCTTATGGAGAAAATATTTTATGCTGTGTTCATTTATAGGATTTTTAGTAAAAAATATCAATTAATGAAATTTATATATTAATTGAATGTTTCTTATGTCAACGCTTTTTATATTATTTTGCCAATTATGTAATATGTATATGTATACAACTATAGCTACAAGCTACGTATATAATTATATATGTCACAGTCAAAACTCTTAATCAGTCAAAAGTACTATTGACTAGCGAAATCAGTCAAAAGTACTTTTGACTAGACAAGTTGGTCAAAAGTGGTTTTGACTGAAAATTATTGGTTATTAGTACTTTTGACTGCAAATTGCGGTTAAAAGTACTTTTGACTGACGCTCTCCGTCAAAAGTAGTTTTGACTGCAAAAAAGCGTCAGTCAAAAGCACTATTAACTCTTAAACTCTATTAACTCTTAACTAGTTTAGTTTTAACTGCAAATTAGATAGGTTAGGGTTATTTTTTTTTGTTTCTGTGACAAAAATATGCCGATAAACAGTCTAATATTGAAATTAGATAGGTTAGGGTTATTTTTTTTTGTTTCTGTGACAAAAATATGCCGATAAACAGTCTAATATTGAAATTAGATAGGTTAGGGTTATTTTTTTTTTGTTTCTGTGACAAAAATATGCCGATAAACAGTCTAATATTGAAATTAGATAGGTTAGGGTTATTTTTTTTGTTTCTGTGACAAAAATATGCCGATAAACAGTCTAATATTGAAATTAGATAGGTTAGGGTTATTTTTTTTATTGTTTCTGTGACAAAAATATGCCGCGACCACCTTACTTTTTAAGAGTTTTGACTGATACAACCAGTCAAAACCACTTTTGACGGAATCATTTAGTCAAAAGTACTTTTAACCAGCTCCATTGGGTAAAAGTACTTTTAACTGTTATTTTAGTCAAAACCACTACTTTTGACTGATTAAGAGTTTTGACTGTAACATATATATTTGTAATTCCAACGAATATAATATTACAAACGATATTTTGTGCCTATGTAGGTACATGTATGCTTATATGACGAAGAGACGGAACTTTAATCTTATTCATGAATTCAAGCATTTTCTTGGCAAAATGTTCTCACACATGAGAAGGCCGCCTTCTCAAGATTATGATAATATTCTCTACATATGTATATATTACAATGATATATGTTAATAACAGAGATGTTTTGTGAGTCACAGAATAGAACACATCTTCTAAACGGTGCAACGGGTTATAACATTGTTATTTTTACGATCAGTTTACATTATCAATAATTCAGTGTTAAGTATGAAATGATTGCTACTTGAACCATGCCATTGTTATCTTAGTTTCTTAATCTAGATGTATCTCATATCATAATAGGCTAAAAAAATCACTAAAATATAAATAATCAAACAATAACTAATTTGGTTGTTTGACAGATTTTTTTTTCATGCGGAACGTAATCTATTACACTTACGGAACCCAACACTACTTGATATACAAAGTATTATTTGGCTTTGATCTTCTGTAAGGTTAAAGTCACAGGTTAAAGTATTTCTTCAGACGAGCTGCTCCAAATTGTATTAATGTTCGTTTGTTGTTGTTATATTGTTCTATTAATTCTTGATCTGTCACCACATTAAAATGACTATGAATTAATACTTAGGCACATTTTAATGAGAGATGAAACAGATATCCGGTAACTATCCTGTATCCTACCTATCCGGCGGCCTAAATACTATCCGGCCGACTACCGGATAGCTAGCACCTATCCGGAATACTGGATGTGAAAAATATATATTTATAGGTGATTAATGGCTTTACTTATCACTTATGAAATATAACCAGTAATCTTAACATAAGTAATTCTAATTCTACAACTTACAAAATGAATTACCTAGAACTTATACTACACTAATCCCGAAGTATGGTGAATGAATTCCAATTTCTCTGAGTAAAGCAGCTACGGAGCTTCAGAAAAAAGTCACTACACTGCACACTACTGCAATGTGCTGAAAGGTAGATTTTGGAGCCCAGAATAACCACGTTGAAGTGGCAGTGGGCTGGTCACCTGTTTTTCATGACTGATAGCAGCTGGAGCAGAAGTACCCTGGAGTGGACGCTGTGGACGTCCTCCAGCCCGCTGGACCAACGATCTACGTAAGCGGACGCGGGACGCCTATGTCCAGCAGTTAAGAGAGCGCATAAGGCGAGCAAAAAATCAGATTTCACCCACGCGCCCGTGACTAATTGATGAAACAAAATATACACAAAGCCTCGTGTCAGAGTGCGATAGACGATATAGTTTTGAGCGCATTACGAATGTAAAAAACGACAAATATGTTATTTTGTATATAATTCCGAAACTAAAAGTAATTACATTAAATGCCTCGGCATAGCCTTTACTCATATTTAAATGTAATTAATTATCAAATTTTTGTCTTAATGGTCATAACCATATCGAGTATAAATAGAAAAAATATAAAAATTAGAGGTTACTTCGTGATTATATTTTATCGAGGAAATTTCCTTATTTTATGTTTTTGATACGGGTCAACCCTTGCAAATATCACGTAGTTTGTCATATATTTTTATTTTAAGATTTGGTCTGAAACTTTTCATGTCAAAACAAATAGAAGATTGGTAATTTTGCATTATGCGCGCTCTTAACTGCGATAGGCTGAAGAGATGTGATGAGTGATAAATGAAACATTTGAACGTTTAACGAAAAATTTATAATTTTAATAGAACGAAAGGTATTCGTAATTATTTATCACTAGCTGCCCGCACAGACTTCGTTCTGTCTGTTATGTTTAGGTATATCATAAAATATTAGTCGAATCGGTCGAGCCATTCTCCAGTTATGCGCTTAGCAACATTCATTTTTAATATATAGGTAGATTACAATCTACTCGGACTTAAATTTATCATTAGCATTACGATCACGGTCGGTTAATTTCCGTCTCGTTAATTATTATTATTTATGTATTTAGAAGTTAGCATTTTTACCGAGTCTACCTCAAAATTCAGATGTAATAATAATAAAATAATATGAATTAATTAGTTCCATTGTTGTTAATTAATGCGAGAAATTATGTGAATTGGTGTTTGTGTTTTTTTAAATAAATATTTAGCAAGGTTACTCGTGTGTCTCGTATATCGTCAGTTCTCAGACGAAATAATTTAGTCTTTGACAAAAATAAACAAACATAGTAGCAGTAGGTATTTTTAAAAGCTTTAATTTATTACTTGTAATCTATTTATACAGACTAGCCCGTTGGCGCAGTTTGTAGTGACCCTGCTTTCTGTTCCGGGGGTTGAGGGTTCGATTCCCACCCAGAGTCTGGGTGTAATATACATATTTATTTATATATTTATATAATTATGTATTACATATTTATAAGTTTGTTTATCGAAAAAAAAAAATGTAGCTAGACCAGTCGGCTGTTACCTATAACACACATTAAGTTGTTTACTTTAGGAACAGACGACCGTGTGTGTATTGTGTAGATATTTATTTATTTATCATCACTTCTTGTAAAAATCACCAGTTTTTGTTCAATTTCAAATATTATTATAAACAAAGTATGAATATATTTTTAACTTTAATGTAGTGATCTTGTTAATTATGTATATAAGAAAGGCTCTGCGAAGCGAAACAATTTTTATGACAATGTTTAAACATTTTTTTCATTTACAATTGAGACGTAATTTTGAGAAAATTTTGTTCGTTAACAATCGTTTAACTTGTTGAAAAATTAAGTTTAAGTAAAATTTCCAACTATCACCCATCCAAGTATTGACCGTCCCTGTCGCTGCCGCGTTACCGGTCGCTCAAAATTTACCCCTCATGCGCCTAAAGAAGTGTCACTTCAAAAAACAACGAAACTTTTTCATGTAAACTGTAGATTTTCTCATCTTTTAATACGTAAATGTAATTAATCTCTATAAAAAATAAGAAACAAAAGAAGTATAATTTAATTACACGTTGTAAAACTAAGTCCTTCGGCGCTTCTGTCTGTTCGTTCGTAATAAAACTTAAAGCCACTAAACTGATTTGAATGCGGTTTTCACCAATAGATTCACTACCTATCTATTTATTCATGGTTATGGTTTGGGTGTTTGCTTTATTAAAGGTTTGTTCATATCGGTTGAAATTTGACGAATGAAAGCTTTTAGCCTGTAATATCCCACTGCTGGGCACAGGCCTCTTTCCCCATGTAGGAGAAGGATCAGAGCTTAATCCACCACGGTGCTCCAGCCTCCAATGCGGGTTGGCGGATCTGTTCCCTACTATGAGTAACGATCGCTATCAGGTGGAAATGATAACAACCGGGACCGACGGCTTAGTGTGCTCTCCGAGACACGGATGACAGGATGGGGAGACCCACAAGGGCCACAAGGACTAAAAACCAGACCGGAAATAAATATTTGTATAAACATAAATATCCACTCCGAGAGGGAATCGAACCCGCGACCGTCGGTGTTTAGGCGCCGCCGACACGGCACACGCACCAATGTTACACCAGAGCGGTACAAAACCTCGGTATAATTCAAGACCTTTGTTAGTATATATAATGATTTACGTGAAAAATCTGTTTATTTCCTTTGAAAATAATAACAAAATTGTTTAGTGAAATTATAGGTCTTACATAGATCTACATAAAATTCGCTAGTAACTCTACAAATCAATGTTACTGAATGATTAGATTAGCGTGTTCGTTTTGATAATGCTGATATTATGCCGTTCCTATTCGGATTTAATTAATATAATAATTAAAAGTATCAGAACATACCTATACCTACAATGATACGGAAACTTTGTTTGCAAATATATTTACAAAATAAAAATTACGTTTATTATTATTAAATAATACCAAAAAAAGTATGTATCATGCAATCATACATTTTTACTTCCTGTTATTGAACAAATACGAGATTAAGGTTATAATTGCTTTTTTTTCTAGTTTAGAGTAGTGTATGCGCCTTGTGACACTGCAATGTTATTTTTGATTGAAATATTTTACGTTTCTTAGAATTTAATACTGCTCTAGTATTGGTGTTCTTGTGGTGAGTAAGGTGGCCACCACTTGCCAGAGTTCCTGGGGAAGGTCGGGGGTAGGTGTTAGAATTATCAAAATTGGTTCATAAACGACGAAGTAATCCCCGAACATATATATATATATATATATATATATATATATATATATATATATGTTATGTTGTTTTATATATTTATTTATTATTATTATTATTTATTAACACTTTATTGTACATCACAACTACAAATATCATTTACGGACTTTAAAGTACAATGGGCGGACTTATGGCTATTTAGCCATTTCTTCCAGACAACCCAAATATATATTTCCTACTATGAGTAACGATGGCTATCAGGTGTACATGATAACAACCGGGACCGACGGCTTAACGTGCTCTTCGAGGCACGGTGGGGAGACCCACAAGGACTGCACAAACACCCAGACCACGGCAAACATCTGTATGGCCAATACAAATGTTGTCGTGTGCGGGGATCGAACCCGCAACCGCTCGCGCAACAGCCAATCGCAATCCATTGCTGTGACCCCTGCGCCAAAGCGGCGTCAATATAATTATACAGGGTGTCCCGCGATAAAGTGCAACCCCGAATGGAGGTGAAACTAGACCATAAATTATCGACAAAAAACATAGAAAAAACTTTTTAAAAAAAATATTTTATTTCTTATTGACGAATTAAGATTTTTATATCTTACGTAGACTCTATGTACAAAAAATGATGATTTCTTCCAAAGTAGTGGGTCGATTACTTTTAATAAAATAAAATATTACGCCACGTAGTTGGTGGTAAGGATAAAATAACAATCAGCTCGCAAAAAAGTGGCATTATGACTTTATTTATGCTTCTTCTGAAAAAAAAACCATTTTTTATGACTGTTTTTTTCAATGATCTCTAATTTTCTCAGAATTATGCCCCCAATACCAGGAAATTTTATGATTTATTATTATTTCTTACCATATTGCGATTCAAATAAAAAAAATTTACGCCTGTATCCCAAAAAACACGTACAAAAATCATCATTTTTTGTACAAAGAGGCTACGTAAGCTATATAAAAATCTTAATTCGTCAATAAAAAAAATATTTTTTTTTCTGTTTTTTGTCGATAATTTATGATCTAGTTTCACCCTCTTTCGGGGTTGCACTTTATCGCGGGACACCCTGTATATATACACAAAAATAAAATTTATGTAGTTATCAAAACGCGCGTTAAGCGCTTGTCATCTGAACATAGCTTAAGTATTAATAAAATAATTCCAGGAACAGAAATAAAAAACGTCATTGTTGTATTAAAACAAGACTTTATTTATGTTCTTTAAAATATTAAAAATATTTTTATATATCTACCTATAAAAATTTAAAAATACTTTTTACTTTTTAGTAATCGCTCAACAGTTTTCTCAGTCTTCTCAGTATTCTTAGCAAATCCTTTTATTTTTGATACCCATATTGTAGAAAAAAAATTAAGTTTGCCATCTTTAGATGTCCGCCATATTGGATTTAGAGTAACGTCACTTTATTTGTCGAGTTAGTCTCAGCAAGCCCTTTTATTTGTGACCCATATCATAGGAATGCATTAAAAATAACTAGTCCGCCATCTTTAAAAGTCAGCCATATTGGATTTAGAGTGACGTCACTTTCGGTTTCGAGCTATTCTCAGCAAGCACTTTCATTTGATATCCAAATTGTAGTAGTACCTACACTAAAATAACTACTCCGTCATCTTGAGTCTGGACGACATGTTGGATTTAGAATGTCACCTAGCTAAACGTGCATTGTCATCCAAACTAAACGTGTATACAAAATTTCAGCTTAAACGTTTAAAAATACATGCTTCAAAATTGAGTTGTAAGATTCCACTCTGACAAACACATAGTTATACTCGTATACAATGCAAGTTATATAAAAGTAATATACATCTCTTAATATAGAGTACGATAAAATGCGAAATTACGTGACAAGCACAATATCGTTACTTATCTAGGTTTAACAATATAAAAAAAAAACAAATACTTTACATCAATCAATATAAAATGTTAGGTAAAAAATACATTTTCGACTTTAAAAAAAATCTAGTCTATTAATTGCTTATGTATTACTTGTATATTATTTTATTAATGAATTCGCAGGCTTTTTTGTGCAAATTTTCCTTAGTAACTGGTTATTTTGTTGCTAAGGGATAATCAGACGGCAAATCTTTTGTCACCTCATCCGACAGTTTCTTAAAGGCTTGCTCCATTGTGTTTTGTACTCTATTTATAAGATTCGGGACATCATCCATAGTCAAACCCTCAGTAGATATTGGCTCCAAACATTGTGCAATGACTCGACCTACACATAAATAAGTAGTTATATGATATTTATATGTAAAAGTTAAACGTTTGTAACTACATAGTAGTTTAAGTTATGCAACTCAATATAAACTATTATTAGTTCATTGATTTCAATCTGTACTAATTTTATACTGAAAAAAAGTGCGTGCGTACAAAGTACACATGTCAGAAGTGCAACTTCTTTGGCAAACTAATTTTTAAGACTCGTTTATCTATACTAATATATAAAGCTGAAGAGTTTGTTTGTTTGTTTGAACGCGGTAATCTCTGGAACTACTGGGCCGATTTGAAAAATTCTTTCACTGTTAGATAGCCCATTTATCGAGGAAGGCTATAGGCTATATATCATCACGCTAAGACCAATAGGAGCTTAGCAACAATAAAGAATGATTCAAAATCGGGGTTTTTTTCCTTTTGAGAGCTTCTGCGGCGTAAACGGTTAAAGTAAACGGTTAGACCAATAGGAGCGAAGTTCACGCCGACGAAGTCGCACGCAGAAGCTAGTATTTATATAAATCTAAAGCTTTTGATTTTCGTTCCAGCGCCATCTAGTTAGTTAGTAAGTTAAATTTACCCTCATGCGCCTAAAGAAGTTTCACTTCAAAAACAAAGAGAGTCAGCGCATCTAGCATGTTTAGCGGGTGTAGACAATAAATAAGCCAAGAACACAAGGAAAGAATGACAAATCAAATTAAAAAATAGAGAAAAAAAACCTGAGCAAATGTATTTCAGGAGTTTATCGTCAAATCATCTCTTACTCAAGACTTTGAACGAATCAACTATATAACAATGAAACTATCAGCTCTACTGAAAGTTTGAGGAACCCTTGTCCTGCACCTATCAAATGGTAAAGTTCTGCAACGGCTTCAGGCTGTAGTAGAAGCACTAGGTTTTAGCTGTGATGATTTCCTAATACACAAACTTTTTGAACTGTAATTGATTAAACTACGTATCTACTACTATATTTAGATGAGAAAAAAATTAAAATTAGGAGTCCTGAAGCAAGGGGGATGTTAAGAGATATTTACCTTTGACTGTGTTTATTGCAATATCTATACATAATAAGGATCGAGTATAAACGAGCTTCAAGACATTTCTTTATTCATATTATTATTTATGTTATAGCGAATTTACAAAGAGAGAGTTTGTGTGATTCTGGGAAGAGATACATTCCATCGAATGATTAAGTAAGAACGCATATATTATGTTTTTATAACGTTTGTCAAACTGACTATAAATACCATATCTATACTAATATTATAAAGCTGAAGAGTTTGTTTGTTTGAACGTGCTAATCTCAGGAACTGCTGGTTCGATTTCAAAAATTATTTCAGTGTTAGATAGCCCATTTATCGAGGAAGGCTAAATATCATCACGCCAAGACCAATAGCAGTGGAGCACCAATGAAGAATGTTTCAAAGTCAGGGTATTTTTTCCTTTGAGAGCTTCCGCGTAAACGGTTAAAAGTTTCGAAAAAATCGTGTATGACAGAATTGTTCCTATTCCAAGCAGACGAAGTGGCGAGCAGAAGCTAGTTTATTTTATAAAATTTATTACGTGATTATGTGTCAGTTAAAAGCATAAGTCTATTTTCTCGATTAGAAATGATGACAATTTATTCGGAAGGCCCGATTTTACATTGGACGAAGATGTTACCTATTTAGAGGCAAAAAGAAAAGTTCTTCTTTTAAGGGCATTTAATGATACACCTAAAATAGCTGTAAATCTAATACAAGATTTTCATGGTTTGATTGCTGCAAAAGACAAATAATTTTTCCTACACTTTGTGCAAGATCATAGAAATGTGTACCCTAATTCCTGACTGTTGAACAGACCTTCAAAAGAAAATATCTTTCCCGATCTAACAAGAAAAAAAATGTTTCAATTGTTATAGTTACATAACAGAAAGGGCTAAAAACAACAATTTTCAAAATCTTCAAATCCTAGTCGGCACGGGTTGCTGTTGACGTAGGAATACCAAATTTTGTATTTAAGTCTAGGTAGTTTAAAAAGAAATAAGCATGACGTATGCATTTGGATATTCGAAAAATATTTTGTTTACCCATATAGGGGATACCTTAATGTATATACCTAATCCTTATCTTATGCATTATCTTGTTATTAAAGAATTTGAAACAACTTAAAAATATTACTAAATCTATACTAATATAATAAAGCTGAAGAGTTTGTTTGTTTGATTGTTTGTTTGTTTGTTTGTTTGAACGCGCTAATCTCAGGATCTACTGGTCCGATTTGAAAAATTCTTTCAGTGTTAGATAGCCCATTTATCGAGGAAGGCTATAGGCTATATATCATCACGCTAAGACCAATAGGAGCGGAGTCCACGCCGACGAAGTCGCGCGCAGAAGCTAGTTATTAATAAAATTATCACTTACCAAGTTATTACTTACCACTATTAAACATGTGTCTATGATGATTAATAAAATAATACCGTGAAATTACAATAGGAATGATTGGAACTTGAGTTCCTACTGCTATGTTGAAAGCCCCCTTCTTGAAGGGCAACATTTTAGTAAAATCACTATTTCTCGTACCTTCGGGGAAAATTAATAATTTAATCTGCAATAAAATGAAACAATAATGTGTTAATGTAATGTAACAGGGTATATATTATGTAAGTTTAACCGTAAGGCACAGGCGTTTTTCTTTATCTGTAATTTTTTAAAACATGTATTAATTCTTAGAAAATTTGCATCTTTTGGTAGATATATTTTAAGAAATTGCCTTATATCCTGAGAAACTAATCAGGATCAGAATAAAATTTATTTGCCTACTTTATATAATATAAAATGTTTCTGTGGCTGGTGGGCCATACAGAGGTGGGTCATCAACTATCCTTCTAAGTAAAAGAAAACATCCATGTTTTGCATTATTAAAACAAGCAGTAAATTGTTAAATTTCGACATTGGTCATAAATTAGAAAAAAAAAAATCTATTACTGAGTTATACAAATATTTTGACTTTTATTATAACCTTGCGTCAATACCATAAGGTGTCAAATATTGTTTTAAACAGTACCTTATTTTGAAGAACATTTCTAGATTTGGTTAGTAACAATTCATGAGCAACTTTAGGATTCCCTCTGTCTACGAAAATAGCATTCATCAGATATAAACCCAATCCAAATGGCCAAAAATAAAACATTTCTTTTTTTGCAACTATTGCTACCTTCTTCCACGCATACCAAAATTGGCATACACCTGCAGATTAGAAATAAAAAAATTATATTCATTGTACATATTCACCACAAATTGGTCCACGCTTACAAACACTTACTTACCTAATAAGTCCAAGTAGGATTGGTGGTTTAATATGATAATAGCTCCTCTATTTTCTGATACAATTTCGGGATTCCTTAAGTTCCATGTAACACCTATGAGTTTTGTAACATTTTTAGATGTTTCTGCCATAAGTCTGAAGAGAAAAAAAATGAACTAAATAGTATTATTTAGTATATACATTGATTTCTCCGTATAGATTTTGTAGCTAGAGAATAGTAAAGAGATGCAATATTAAGTTCCCTAGAATAATAATATATTAAAGGTGGTTAACTAAATGCTTTTGTTTTAGTTAACATCCAACTGACACAGACAAATTCATATTTTAATAAATAATACATAATTATATAAATGGGTGAAATACAGCCAGCTCGTGGCGGGAATCGAACATCCGCAGCAGAAAGCTTGCTGCAGAATGTTTCAGGAGTGCTAGTCAAATATCAGTATATCTTCTCTTGACATGTAATGTATAAATAAAATTTTCAGAGTGAAACTTTTATTTTATCGCCTCAAAATTTTTTGTTAATCTATCGCATGCTGCATCATGTCACGTTAGAGCTGGCAGCAGAGTAGAGATAAAGTGAAAGGTGCACGGCAGAGAAGCCAAGGCCAATATGGCGGGCATCCGCTGACCGTGTAGCATTTATATTCTCACTTATTCGTGTAAGTGTTTCACGATATTTGTGTGTTATCTGTGTATAAATGTTTTTTTTTTCAAATTCACTAAAGTTTCACTTGCTTCGTACATAGAACTAGTAAAAAACATAGAAAAAAACATAAAAAGATAGATATTTATTATATTATATTAATTTATTAAATTTGAATTGCCAAAATACTACTGACTGATGAAGTTTCAAATTCAATTAATATTACTAAATATAATTTCTAGTTTTCTAGTGTACTTACTAGCGAGTTTATTAGTTAGTACCTAGATAATTCTAGTTTTAAATAGTAACAGACTACTTACCGTGCGTTTTTCACATTTTTGCCGTTCCATATAAATAATGGCATTAAAATCAAAGTATTAAATATAATGAAGAAAGTGATAATGGCAAATTTAAAATAATACTCCACAACTTTCACGATTGTATACAATTTTTTTTTAGTAACATATACTGCTATTATAAAAAGTAAAATATACACAATATAATTCCACATTTTAGAGCACTTTATATACTAGTTTAATACACCAAACTCTAAAAAATTATTAAAAAATAATAAAAAATTAATAAACAATATCATATGTCATTTCACTAAGTTGACGGCGTTGACGCTCTTTGTGTCTTTGCTTTGTTGATGTAGAATTGTAGATGTTGACGTTCTACTTCTATGAAGTATGTTGTATGGCGAACGGGCAGTGTGACCAGATTTAAATCGATCATTATGCCAGTTACTCGTGTAAATTCTGCTAAAATCTGCTATTTGCTTTTTTATAAAATAAATTAAAATTCTGCTAATCAATGAGGTCATAATTTGTATGAGGATTTAAAAGAAAAAAGGGCAGGTTAATTATTCCAAATATTTATCAACCAATTATAGCTGAGTATTTCTCACGAAAGATGTACATGTAACGAAAAAGTTGTTATGAAATATCATAACGAAATAGTTTACAAAGTAACGAAATAGTAAACTAAAGCTAAGTGTGCATGAGTGCTTTAATAAAAGTGCAGGGAATAAGGGAATTAATTAAAACATGTTTTTCATTATAGGTGCACTTATTATTAGCTGAAATCAAAATGAAATATTCAAATTAAAAGACAGGAAAAAGAAAAAGTTTTAACCGAAAAAAACTGAATTAAAAATAAACTGCGTCTTCTATATTCATCAGGGAAAGACTGCCCTCTTTTTCGACCAATTCAATTTTTAAAAATTACGTAAAATCAAACCAATATCCTTTAAATAAATACACCCTTACTGGCGGCGGAGCACATACATCTCTCCAAAGTTGAGCGGCTTAGGAGTACATAAAAGACGAACAAACGAAGCAACACACTTGTTTCTCCATAGACACATTTTTGCCTATTTTTGGTGAGATTAAAAGCAATAATAGACTTTTATTCTACGAGTTTTGCAACTTGTCAGAAAAAACATCAACTACCCGTGCTTTTTGGACTGATCAGCTGATTATCTTGTCGTTAAATAAAAGTTATTGCTTTTTACCTTACTAAATAAGAAGGCAAACAGATGTCAGTTTAGAACTCCGGTAAATAAATAAAAAACTACGCAGTAATATATATGTCAATGGTCTACACCCAGCTTTAGAACATACTATTTCGTTACGTGACGAAAAACAACGAAACAGTAAAAGGAAATAAAACTCAATAACCTCTAAAAGATGTAGATTTTTATCCATAATGAATTTGAAGAATGTAATTCACTTTAACAATTATCCTAACATACATTTTTATTAACTTGATATACAATTAAGAAGTATTTACCCCGAAAAAAGTATTTTTTTTCTCTCGTATCGAAATAGTAAAACAGCCGGCGCACTAAGAGAATCTAGTTTTTGACAGAGAAAAAATATGGCGTTGACATTTACCATCGTCCAATAGGGACGCTTTTAGAGTTGTCAGTACAAAATACTACAGATTCGTTCATAAATTAAAGAAATTACTGAGAAATGGCGTGACTAAAGAGTACGTGACTAAAAAGTAAAAAAGGTGAGACATTTTGTTTATCGCGTGAAACGCAATTATTTTAAAGAAAGCAGGATACAAGCATCCCTGAACCTTAAACCAGATTATACGAAGGTGCTAATTACAGAAAATTTGAACGTTAGACATACGTCATGTAGTATTTTTTGAAGCGGAAAAGTCGTTGGTACCCATTGAGACAAAAAGATTTTGTATGGAAGAGTAAATCATGATAGTGACAACTTGAAGCGTTACACAATTTTATGAAGTATTTTAGGTCCCTGCAATATCTAATCCTAATCAGGAGTATATTTTCTTCACCCCTTTGGAAATATTTTACAAGAAGTTTCATCGTTTTATTTTAATATTTTGACTCAAACTTTTGAGACATGATTTTTTCACAAATGTACATCTTTCGTGAGAAATACTCAGCTTCTAATTTTCTTCGGCTTCAATGTTTTATATAAAGTTGTCAAGCTTTGTACTGCCTTTACCATATTATTTTGTTCTGTAACTGCCCGTTTCACATGTAGAATTGCAACAAACATTTCATTTTTTAATTTGTTCCACAGGTCGGTTTTTATATTGTTCATTTGTGAAAATAGGAGCTCACAAGCTGTATTAGACATAGGCAAAATCAATCATTCACCAAAGTACGCAATTTTGAACAGTTCTATGGGCTACATTACGTTATACAAGATTTTTTTTTTTAATAAATGATATTTTTATTAGATAAGCTGCCTTAATCGGGACAAAGACGCATTACGTGAAAAATTAACATTCTGACCGTGATAAGCTCTTTCGCTTCTACAAAATAGATTTGCTTGGCAAACACTAATTGTTATACCTTTTTAGAAACTAAGACAAACTTTATAGTAGGCAGCAAAAAAATTGCTGTAATTTTTTTTTCACAATCAATTGTCAATTCTTGACAAAAAGTAACAAATAAAAATAACAAGTAAAAATCATGACCAAATTACTAGTCGCGCAAGATTTTTTTTGAAAAAAAAAAAACACATCCACCATATAAACATCCACTATATTTACGACACACCCTGCATATTTTTAGCGCTACTAACCAACTGAAACACAGTTAATGGTCAAATCCTGCTACAATTCTGCGGAGGTTTATAAGATTCCGCCAAAAATTTCCTTATTTTCAGAACTGCGACACAATCAGCTAAACCTTAAATTGGGGATCTAATTCTGCTAAAACCGCAGAATTCTGCTAAATCTGGTCACACTGCAAACGGGTGCAGGGATGTTAGACGGCCACTCAGAAATCATTGTACCGAACTAGCTAAAAAAATAGTACTGGCAACAAAAAAATGGTACGCCCATGGACGTAATAAGTCATTTAGTGAAAAAAAAAAATTATATTACAATTTCGTGTACCGTTAATAGAGAACAAACCTTTCTTTTTTGATATTATAATTAATTGCTGTACGTACGTCGGTACCATGTACTATGACGAATAGTCATGGTACATGGTACGTGACACTAAAAAATGCTATGTATACATCCCTGAACGGGTTTTGTGTTGTCAACAGCTTGACTGGCTCTCACCACCTAAAACCACTAGAAAACCACTAACAATAATTGTGTTTGCTCGTAAACGAGAAAAAACCGACTTCAATATCGATACAGTCGAATTGAGAACCTCCTCCTTTTTTGGAAGTCGGTTAAAAAGGTGTGTGCATTTTTTACCCGACTGCCAAGGAAGGGTTATGTTTTTCGCGCGTATCTTGTATGTATGTATGTATGTATGTAATATTCTTAATTACCTCATTTCTCTAGAACCGCTGAACGGATTTGCATAATTGAGATATCGTTAGATTTGTCTTAGCAGCCCAAGTGTTCTTAGATAGGTGACATTAAAAAAAAACAAACATGGCGGCTGTGCCAAGCCATTGTAGTTAATGAAGAAATAATTTTTTTTTTAGAATACTATAGTATGGGTATCAAATTAAAGGGCTCAATACAAGGATTTCAAAAATGTATATTATGATTATTATTACCGTAATAATAATAAAGAAATACAATAAGAAAGTTTAAAAAATGTTAACTTTGCTCTTTCCGTTTTTACGCAGGCGGGTTTTTTGTTTTCTTTTAATTATATTACTTGTTGTATATTTCTAATTTTCTATCTTCGCGATATATTTTTTTAATTGTAAAATATCCAGGAAAATAATTTTTATTCTTGTTTAAGATGGTTCGCTCCAGATTTCGTATAATTTATACGAAACCAGGATACGATGATGGAATTCTTTATAAATAGTGGAAATTTCGCAAAAATAACCCGTTATTTTTTGAACTAATTTGTGTATTTGTTTCTAGGTAAAAAATAATAAGAAGTAAATTGATAAAATACGAGTCATCATCATTATCGATAATTTACGTCATGTCTGCTTAATGTGTGACTAATATTATTAAATGGGTAATAATGACAAAGTAGAGGTTGGTTCTTGGAATTCTTAGTACAAACTAACATTTTTTGAGGTAATTAATATTACGAGTATATATAGCACTAGCTGTGCCCCGCGGTTTCACCTGCGTTGATTTGAGGGAGAAAAATTCTTTCCTTTTTTTTAATAGTATAAGATTTAATTAGCTTGATATATTTTCCTTAGTTTACACTAAATAAATTTCTGAACGCACGCATAAATATTTGACCAAAGAGTATATAAACACTACGTTTTATATTTGACAACCAATATATATTATGTCAATCCGTTTTCATTACTGACATTATTATACATTTTTAAAATGTAAAATACGCCAGTATCCGTATATTGTGGATATATGTTGTCGATTCGAAACCTTTATTTAAATACGTTCTTTAATTTTATCGGAGAGTTTACCATATCGACGGGATGAACATTAAATGTTTGACAGTTACGAAACACGAACATAGTTCCATACAAATTTTCATTCCCACCTTTCAACCCCTTACACCCTTTTATTCGCATTATAAAGTAGCCTATGTCCTTTCTCGGACTCTAGACTATCTGTATACCAAATTGTATTTAAATCTGTTCAGTAGTTTTGGCGTAATTGCGCGACAGACAGACAGACAGACAGACAGAGAGACAGAGATACTTTCGCATTTATAATATTAGTATGGATAATGTAATGACATAAAAATTTCTAAGCAAAGCGTAGATTTTTCTCTTTTTAAAGTAAAACTTCTATAAAATCGTTGTGATTTGAAACTCGATGAAACGAAAATGCCTCACGATAAAGAAACAAACATAAATGTATAGGACAGGTAGAATAGATATATTACATTACATAGTATTTTATATTCTCGGTGATAAAAATCCTTCGTAGTCTAGGTACTTTAAATAATTGAACTTTGGAAATAACACTAGAAATTTTCTGCTCTATTTTCTAATTTTTTGGAGTTTACTCCTCAAGAATCGATTTTCATATAAGGAAATGAAAAAATAGGAGGAGTAAAATCTACTGAACGAATGACCTCGATACGTTTTTGAGCACTATTTATCTGCTACGACGTTTACGACAGTAGCGGCTACGGCCTACGACGTTTACGACACTATCGGTTACGACGTTTTCTAATAATGCCATCGATGGATGGCGTTATTTGATTCGTTTATTTACCATTTGATATCGTATTAATCTTTTTCTTAGACTATAAAGCCTTTTTGTGCATATTTAGACAGTCGATCTGAAAAAGTAAACTCCAGTCGTGCGTCGGAGCAGACACACACACTTTTTCTTTTCTAGTACCTGGAACCGAGCTTTGCTCGGTATTTTTTTGTTATTCGTGTTTTTTTGGAAATTATATTAAATAAGAATTACATAGGTACTAATGAAATATTAATAATATAAACAAGGTTTTTTTTTTTATTAAAATTTTGATAATAAAAAAATATTATAATTAAAAATAATTATATATATTGCGTATTATTTTCGACAGTCAAAACTTAAAAGTTAATGATTATCTACTTCTATATAGTTAGTTCAAGTCATCTTTGCGCGGGGCTCTATGTGTGCGTGCGTTTGTAATTATAACACTTTGCGCGCACTAGTGACTTTTGTTTAAAGAATTTATTGTCACGGTGACAAAAGTCACTAGTGCGCGCTTAGCCTTAATTTGTGTAGCAGTGACGCGACCGCCGTCATTTGAAATTTCAAAAACACGTCTTCTTATTGGTCATTTTTCCACCGGTACAGTCGTTAAAGAAAATGTCTAGTTCTTCACGGAATTTTTTTTAAGGAGTCAGGTAAATATTTTCAAGTGCTAATTTCGATATTATTAATATTTATTATGATTAAATGTATACCTACATTACTAACTTACTTTAAAAACTATATTATTTTTAAAGTGAACGTATTATGATTGTTTTAGACTCGTGAAACTATTGCCAAGGTGTTCGAATTTCTAAAAAAGGAAAACATAGTTATATTGCAGCTAGTATAAGTGATCCAATTTGCAGTGCAGGTCCAAATTAAAATTAAAATTGAATGAATATTTAAACAGTGTGCGAAAGAGAACAGCAATGGCAGTGGGGGTATCAGAGAGAACAATAATAAATATATTGGCTGAAGGGAAAAAAACTGACTTCAAATTTAAATCTCCGTATAAAGACCGCAAAACAGAAATGCATAGATGGTTGACAGAAAAAAACATTACTTATAATGCACATATAAAAAAAATTAAACTGTATGACTTGATAAAAAAAAGAAAACCATATATTATTTGTCATAAGCTTGATGACATACTTCAGCCATATGACATAAAAGTTCTTCGACTACCGCCGTAGTATCCTGAACTAAACCCGATAGAAAATGTATGGGGAATTTTAAAAAATTATATTGCTCCGCATAATATCGAACAAAGTGTGACTGGAATAACGAAATTAATAAATGATCGTTTTAGTCAAATCAATGAAGAGATGTGGCGTAATACTTGTCAACACTTAAAAAAAGAAGAAGAATTTTTGATATGGAATCTGAAATAATAATTAAACTTGGTGAAAGCAGCGAATCCGAAAATTCAGCATTTTATTCTTCTAGTAGCGATACAGATTAATATGTTCAATAAACATGTATTAACAAACTATTATTATTATTTTTTAAATCCATATAGTTACTATTCCAAGTTTATTATTAAAGAATATGCAACGACTGATGAATGTTGATGAAGCGTTTTCGCTTAGGTTTGTCAGGATCGTGGCAAGTGTCATTTTCTTGTCTCTGCCTACCCCTCCGGGGATACAGGCGTGAGTTTATGTATGTTTGTATACTATTTGTCACCGAGATATAATTTTTTATTTTAAATTTTTTTTAATAGCTTTATTCATATTTTTCACTTCACTGTACCCCTTGTCACGCAACAAAGTCACTGTATATATACAAGGTTTACCTACACATAGAGCCGCGCGCAAAGATGAGTTGAACTTACTATACGTAAATCTATGCTAATATTATAAAGAGGAAAAATTTGATTGTTTATTTGTTTGCATTGAATAGGCTCCGAAACTACTGAATCGATTTGAAAAATTCTTTCATTATTGGGAAGCTACACTATCCGCAGGTGTCATAGGCTATATTTTCAAAAATATTAGTGAAGATTTTTTTTTGAAATGTTCGTTATATACCCGTGCGAAGCCGGGGCGGGATGCTAGTTAAAAATAAATAGCTTCCGAGTGATTGGCTTAAACTCAAAATAATATTTTTAAAGCCTTTAACTTTTTAAAGTCTTTCACCTTGCGGATGACGATACAAATAGACTTTGACAGCGGGAGATAGACCATTAGGAGACCTGTTGGATGGTAAAATTCGATGGTAAAAAAGAATAATGAATCAAAAATGATGAATCTTTTTACTGTTTTTTATCCATCAATTAGCGTTATCCACAACTGGTGAAACAGCCTCTTATTCTTGTTAATTAGTTAGTAGTTGTCTGTGCGTCAGTAAACCACAAAAAATGGATTTAATATAAACCATTGTATCTATATAAATTCCCTAGGTAATTATAACTATATTTACGCGATAAACCTGAATGAATATTTCAAACAAAGAAAAACACAAAAAAGGGTTAAAAAACAACACAAAGAAATAAAGTATACAAAAAAATATAATTTAAATATCGCGTGAACGTGAATTTTACTAAATTAACATTTTGTTATAGCTAAGGGATATTCAGGTGGTAAGTCTTTTGTTACTTCATCTGACAAGTCGTTATAGACTTTCTCCATAGTATTTTGAACTCTATTCAGTAGGTCCGGAACATCATCCATCGTCAAACCCTCAGTCGACACTGGCTCCAAACACTGTGCTATGACATGTCCTATTTTAAAAAAATGGTTATTATATTTATAACTCAACTGAGGTAGGGCACAGCAGGAAATTTCCTGCTCAAAATATGGAGCAGCCCGACTCTGATAGTACCTCGACCTTACAGAAGACCACAACTAAATAATACTGTTTTCAAGCAGTATTGTGTTCCTGTTGGTGAGTAAGGTGACTAGAGCTCCCGGGGGGATTGGGGATAGGGTCGGCAACGCGCTTGCGATGCTTCTGGTGTTGCAGGCGTCTATAGGCTACGGTCTTACCATCAGGTGAGCCGTACGCTTGTTTGCCAACCTAGTTACATAAAAAAAAAACTAAAACAAAACCTTAAATTTTATTGAACACTTTCTCAGCAGTGCAAACTTAGCACCTCATCGATAGAATTTTGGGTCGAAAATGACCTTAATCGATAGGTCTACGTTAGGTCCGTATAGGTCCATTAAATTTTTCGTTAGGTCCGCTATAGTTTTTTAATAAATAATTTTTTAAATTTAGGTTAAAAAAATGCAATTTTAGCACCCCATCCAAGGATTTTTAAAATCAAAATGACCTTAATCGATAGGTCTACGTTAGGTCTGTATAGGTCCACAATAATTTTTGTTAGGTCCCCATATAGTTTAATAATAAATAATTTTTTTTTAATTTTGGTAAAAAAAAATGCAATTTTAGCACCTCATCTAAGGATTTTTGAAATTAAAATGACCTTAATCGATAGTTCTACGTTAGGTCCGTATGGGTCCAGTAAATTTTTCGTTAGATCCGCTATAGTCTTTTAATAAATAATTTTTTTAATTTATTTAAAGAAAATGCAATTTTAGCATCCCATCCAAGGATTTTTAAAATCAAAATGACCTTAATTGATAGGTCTACGTTAGGTCCGTATAGGTCCACTAAATTTTTCGTTAGGTCCGCTATAGTTTTTTAATAAATAATTTTTTAAATTTAGGTTAAAAAAATGCAATTTTAGCACCCCATCCAAGGATTTTTAAAATCAAAATGACCTTAATCGATAGGTCTACGTTAGGTCTGTATAGGTCCACAATAATTTTTGTTAGGTCCCCATATAGTTTAATAATAAATAATTTTTTTTAATTTTGGTAAAAAAAAATGCAATTTTAGCACCTCATCTAAGGATTTTTGAAATTAAAATGACCTTAATCGATAGTTCTACGTTAGGTCCGTATGGGTCCAGTAAATTTTTCGTTAGATCCGCTATAGTCTTTTAATAAATAATTTTTTTAATTTATTTAAAGAAAATGCAATTTTAGCATCCCATCCAAGGATTTTTAAAATAAAAATGACCTTAATTGATAGGTCTACGTTAGGTCCGTATAGGTCCACAATAATTTTTGTTAGGTCCCTTAAAGTTATTTAATAAATAATTTTTTTTAATTTGTTAAATAAAATATGCAATTTTAGCACCCCATCTAAGGATTTTTGAAATCAAAATTACCTTAATCGATAAGTCTACGTTAGGTCCGTATAGGTCCACACAATTTTTCGTTAGGTCCTCTTTAGTTTTTTTATAAATAATTTTTAAAATTTTGGAAAAAAAAATTCGTATTTTTAGCAGCTAAAAAACTATAGGGGACCCAACAAAAATTATTGTGGAGCTATACGGACCTAACGTGGACCTATCGATTGAGGTCATTTTGATTTTAAAAATCCTTGGATGGGGTGCTAAAATTGCATCTTTTTAACCTAAATTTAAAAAATTATTTATTAAAAAACTATAGCGGATCTAACGAAAAATTTAGTGGACCTATACGGACCTAATGTAGACCTATCGATTAAGGTCATTTTCGACCCAAAATTCCATCGATGAGGTGCTAAGTTTGCACTGCTCACTTTCTCATTATAGATTTTATACAATGACACAGTATAGTATTTTATTCTTAGTATATATATATACAGATAAATGATTCGTTTATTTTTAATAAAATAAATTATTTAAATAGTAATAATATTATAATAATATTTATTCAAATATTTTTTTTATTTAAATCTTTTATTATAAAGGACTAAACACCAAAAGAACATAACAATTTTACTTATGAAGTGAAAAGCTATAGTAGGTATCTTACGCTTAGGTAGGTAGGTACCTATACTATTTTATTGATCATATCCAAGTCTGTCCACAAACGTTGTGTAGTTGAGGGAGACAAAATATTTTTTAATAGACACGATGATATTGACTATAATATTGAAAAACTAACCTTATCAATGAAAATATTGTCTTACCTTTATTAAAAACATGTTTCTGCTTATTAATAAAATAGTATGGTGAAACCACAACAGGGATTATTGGAACTTGCGCCCCAACCGCTATCTTGAAAGCTCCCTTTTTGAAAGGTAAGAGTTTTGTGGCATCGCTATTTCTCGTACCTTCAGGGAAAATTATTAACTTAATCTGTAATGGTAATAATAAAGCCAGTTTCATAAACTTGTAGTCGATTCAGAAAATTGAACTGAATAAGGCATAATAAAATTAGATACATAATTATATTATACATTCACGTAATTAAATTTAATATTAATTTTGGTTACCTTTATTAGTTTTTTAAATACTTAGATTATTAACCGACTTCAAAAAAGGAGGAGGTAACTCAATTCGACCGTATTTATTAATATTTATATTTTTTATTTTTTTTTAATGTGTGTTCGGGGATAACTTCGTCGTTTATGAACCGATTTTGAAAATTTTTTTTTGTTGGAAAGGAGATATCCCAACTTAGGTACCATGATAAGGAAACCAGGATCTGATGATGAGATCCCAGAGAAATCGAGGGGAACCCTTGAAAATCGTAGTGACGACTAGTGCGTTTGTTAATTTATTTATTATTTATTACTTGTCGATGTAATTGAAGTCGGTTTTTTTTCGTTCGCTAGCAAACACAATTATTCTGCCAAATATTACTATTACTTTTGTATTTAAAACATGCTGGGTGTGACCCATTTTCGAGCACTCTAGCACAATGACACGTGAACATAGTGTAAAATAAAAATGGTATGAAGTAAAACATTGTTTGACTCCACTTTTTATACTTTTTATTTAGTTTAATTTTTCTATTTTGTTCGAGTAAAAGAAAGAGTTTTTGTATTTAGATTCTGCTGTACTTTTGTAAATAAAATATTTGAAATAACTTACGTAAAAATTATAATTAGCAAAATAACTGAAACAACACTTATTTTTTAATAATACCTTATTTTGAAATAGTTTTTTCGATTTATTCATTAACAGCTGATTTGCAGCTTTAGGGTTTTTTCTGTCTACGAAAATCGAATCTGATAGGTATGCTGTTAATCCGAATGGCCAGAAGTAAAATATTTCTTTCTTAACAACTGTTGCTGCATCTTTCCAAGTATGCCATAATTGAGCTAGACCTGAAAATTAAGATTAAATAAATACAAAATAATATTTTTACTTTTTTTTATATATAGACTAGCGCTTGACTGCGATCTCACCAGATGGTAAGTCATGATGCAGCCTAATGCGCGCATGCCCAGAAGATGCCTATTCACTCTTGATTTAAAGATACCCAAGTTATAGTTAGTTAGAAAAACGGAAGCCGGAAGGGCATTCCAAATTTTTGCGATGCGTACTAGAAACGATGAAGTAAAGCGCTTGGTGCGAGTTCTATTTAATTATTATTATTTTTAATTATTACTATCTAATTCATTCCTCTAAAATTACAACAACCTTACATAATGCATCCAAAACAGACTGGTGGTTAATTACAATTACAGCTCCCCTTTTCTCTGACAAAATTTCTTCATTCCTTATTTGCCAAGTAATACCCAAGAGTTTTGTAACTTTTTTACATGATTCCGTCGTAATTCTATGGACAGAAGATAATATCTAATAAATATTATGAAATAATATTAGGAGAATCAATAAAAACTACCATAACAAATTTATTTATAATAATCTCCTTTAAAAATTATAATTAATAATAATCTCCTCTCATCTGAGGTTGACTGGAAGATCGCCTATCATGTATATTGTATATCTCTATATATACAGGGTGTCCCGCGATAAAGTGCAACCCCGAAAGAGGGTGAAACTAGACCATAAATTATCGACAAAAAACAGAAAAACATTAAAAAAATAAAAATTTTTTTTTTTTTAATTGACGAAATAAGATGATTTTTGTACGTGTTTTTTGGGATACAGGCGTAAATTTTTTTTTTATTTGAATGGCAATATGGCAAGAAATAATAATAAATCATAAAATTTCCTGGTATTGGGGGCATAATTCTGAGAAAATTAGAGATCATTGAAAAAAAACAGTCATAAAAAATGGATTTTTTTTTCACAAGAAGCATAGTTAAAGACATAATGCCACTTTTTTGCGAGCTAATTTTTATTTTATCCTTACCGCCAAGTACGTGGCGTAATATTTTATTTTATTTTAAAGTAATCGACCTACTACATTGGAAGAAATCATCATTTTTTGTACATAGAGTCTACGTAAGATATAAAAAACTCAATTCGTCAAAAAGAAATAAAATATTTTTTTCAAAAAGTTTTTTCTATGTTTTTTGTCGATAATTTATGGTCTAGTTTCACCCCCATTCGGGGTTGCACTTTATCGCGGGACACCTGTATAAAAATTAATCGCTGAATGTGTTGCTAAGCGCAAATCTCAAGAGTGGCTGAACCGATTTTGCTAATTCTTTTTTTATAATATTCCTTGAAGTACGAGGATGGTTGTTACGGAGAGAAAAATTTAAAAAATTGCCTCAAAAAGTCTAAAAACAACACTTTTCTATATTCCCATACAAAAGATTCGTACTAAGATACTTAAAAGTCAATTTGAACTTAAATACCAATCGACTGTTAGGCGGTACGAAGTTCACCGGGTCAGCTAGTAATTATATAATTATGTATCTACAGTCTTTATAATTAAATCAAAAATCAAGCATAATACCACAGATTAAAGACTATCTTAGCAGTATCTGCGTAGAGATGACAAATTAAAATATTGATGTAACATGTAACATAATTATAGAATAGTTTCGAATAACTTTGTAACATTAGGACGTCTGACACTTCAGTCCTCCTGTGACCATGGTTACTGTCCGCAAAGGCAGGTCACCGAATAATTTTGTTTACGGATGAGAACATTTTTAGTCAAAAGAGTACAACGTGGGTATTATCAAACTTGAGTGATGGTTTGGTGGGGTGTTAGCTATAAAGGAGTGACTGAGCCATATTTTTGTGAAAAAGATATCAAAACACCCGCACAAGTGTATCAAGATACCATTCTTGAGAAGGTACTTAAACCATAGGGTCAATAACCAAAAATGATCCTTTCAGCAAGACTCGGCCCCGGGTCATAAAGCTCGATCCAACCAATCTTGTTTAGAAACCAACGTTCCGGACTTCATCAGAGTTGAAGACTAGACTTTTCCACGAAAGATACTACTGAAGACTTTACTACTGAAGACAAGTTTACTTACGACTAAGGCCAAACTACCGAAAAAAAAAATTAACATTTATTTTAATTTTTTTTTGACGTGACGTGACCAACACAAACTCAATAGTGTCAGTTCTAGAGTTAGATTTAAAGGTAGGCACGTACTTTAGTACACAATTTTTTTATGATATAAGAAAAATGCAACACTTTAATTACATTTAGTATACTAGCTGTGCCCGCGACTTCGTCCGCGTGTAAATTAACAAAACAGTTATTATTCACTTCGCAGAGTAATAAAATATTTAAATAAATTTACAAAATAAAAGTAGCCTAAGTTACCCCTTATTACATCAGCTATCTGTGAACGAAAGTTTCGTCAAAGTCGGTCCAGCCGTTTCAGAGATCAGCCGGAACAAACAGACAGACAAAAATTGTAGAAAATGTTAATTTGGTATAATGTACCGTGTATACATCCATATGCATTTAGTAACAAGTGTTTATTTTAATATTACAAACAGACAGTCCAATTTTATTTATTTTTATACATAAATGTCCATATTGTGTGTCTATTACAATTATCTAAATAGCTTTCCTTGCTTATTATAATACAATTATTCAGAATAAATAAATTAACGATTCACGTACAACGGCGGCCGCGGAAGGTTTTAATTCCCTGTAAGGGTCGGGAAACGACGAATCACGAATCACCACAACAAACATTGGTACGGCCAATGTAATCTTTTGTCATGTTCGAAGATCGAATCCGTTGTTGATAATGTCTATTTATTCTATATATACAATGTAATCAAACAAGTTTTATAATCAAACTAGCTGTGCCCGCGATTTCATCCGCGTGGAATTTAACAAAAAAGTTTTTGTTCGGTTCGCAGAGTTATAAAATTAAATAAATAGATAAAATAAAAGTAGCCGTTACTCCTTATTACATCTGCCATCTGCCAATGAAAGTCTCATCAAAATCGGTCCAGCCGTTTCAGAGATTAGCCGGAACAAACAGACAGACAGATAGACAAAAATTGTAAAACATGTTATTTTGGAATATAATATATGTTGTACCGTGTATACATCCATAATTATGCATTTGGTAAAAAGCGGTTATTTTAATATTACAAACAGACACTCCAATTTTATTTATTTGTGGAAGATAATATGTACTTTATCAAACCCAAGGGTACTTTAGTATTTATTAATCTGTGTCCAAGGTTATAAAACACAAGGTTTTCATAGACAAGGTTAGCATGTTGTGTAATAAAATCTATAAAGTGATTTTAAATTGGTATTGAATGTTTGTGTATTAAAATACTACTTAAAGCAAATTCCGAGTATTTTTTTACAAATCTATAATATTACTAGCTGACCTGGCGAACTTCGTACCGCCTTTTTTTTCTTAAATATAATAATTACATATACCAAAATAAAATATAGCCTATCTTTCAAGTTGGATCAAACTGCACACGGTGTGCAAATTTGATTAAAATCGGTTAAGTGGTTTAGGAGTCCATTGAGGACAAATATTGTGACACGAGATTTATATATATTAACTAGCTCCTGCGCGCGACTTCGTCGGCGTGGACTCCGCTCCTATTGGTCTTAGCGTAATGATACATAGCCTATAGCCTTCCTCGATAAATGGGCTATCTAACACTGAAAGAATTTTTCAAATCGGCCCAGTAGTTCCAGAGATTACCGCGTTCAAACAAACAAACAAACAAACAAACAACCAAACAAACAAATTCTTCAGCTTTATATATTAGTATAGATATTAACGTTAATGGGTATATTCTAATAAATATGGGCATAATATGGTAATGAACTAATGAGCATTAACAGTAATACGTTTAGTAAAATTTGAGACAATAGCAAAACTCATACTTACAGTCCGTTTTTAACATTTTTTCCATTAAATATTAACCATGGCAAACAAATTAAGCTATTAAATGTCAAAAAAAAGTAAATAAGCCAAAATTTAAAGCAATATTTAGCAAATATTAACACTTTATAAATTTTATTTTTTAAAAGAAACGTTACAGTTATAATTATTAAAGTATAAACAACAATTGTAGCAAACATTTTAGGTCACTTTTCTATTAATTGAATACTGAACTGATAAATAAATAATTAAAAAACAATTTAAACGAAACAAATATTGATTGAAATATTATAACAAATCACTAGCGTGTTAACGCTCTCGTGGACATAAACAGTATAACGAGCATAAACCACAATAATACGAGTAATATGAGTAGGGTTGCCAGATGGGAAGACTAAAATGTCTGGACAAATTTTCAAAAAGTCGGGATTTTGAGATTGTGGTCGGGACCAACAACGGTACAAATAAATATAACGAAATATAAAAAAAAAATTTATTATAAAAAATTTTTCCTGCTCTACCGATCGCAGCGAAGAGACTCGCCAAGCGTTTTCTATTCCGCGTAGAGTAGTTAGTTTAGTCGACAAGTTGAAAATGATCGAAAATAAAGATACTGCTCTTAGAATTATGTGTGATAGCTTATTGGATCCGGAATGACGCCTAGAAAAATGTTCTAAAAACGTGTATTTAGTACATTAAAAAATGCACAAGTTACAAACAATTAAAAAAGGAGAAAAATTGCCTTTCGTTTTTTGCCAGTATTTCATAAACTGCTAATTTTTAAGAAATTTCAAAAAAAGATTCTGAAAGAAGAGGAAATTTTCAATAAAAAACTCCCAGCTCCCGGAACTATATCATGGATATACAAATATCTATAGGTACAAATAAATAAAATTGGAGTGTCTGTTTGTAATATTAAAATAACCGCTTTTTACTTAATGTATAATTATGGATCTATACACGGTACATATTTCACAATTACATTTTATACAATTATTTTTCTGTCTCTGTTTGTTCCGGCTAATCTCTGAAACAGCTGGACCGATTTTGACGGGACTTTCACTGATAGATACCTGATGTAATAAGGTGTAACTTAGGCTAGTTTTAATTTTGATTTTTATTTTCATAACTGCAACCTAAACAATTTTTGTTAAATTCCACGCGGACGAAGTCGCGGGCACAGCAGCTAGTACATACATAAAAGCTGTTATATAGTTATTTATAATTTTAATTTAATGCTGAAAATGGGTCTCCACGTGATATTTTTAGGTTGCGCGCGCGGCGTCAAAAGCAAGTACGACACATTGATTAATTTATTTAAGGTATTGAATATATATTTTTTTAATTTGAAAAAAAAATGGGTTTTTTTTATAGCATTAAGTCGGCAAACAAAGCGTACGGCTCACCTGATGGTAAGCAATTACCGTAGCCTATAGACGCCTGCAACACCAGAAGTATCGCAAGCGCGTTGCCGACCGTACCCCCAATTCCTCCCCAGGTGCTCTGGTCACCTTACTCACCAACAGGAACACAACACTGCTTGAAAACAGTATTATTTAGCTGTGGTCTTCTGTAAGGTCGAGGTACTACCCCAGTCGGGCTGCTCCATATCTTGAGCAAGAAATTTCCTGCTGTGCCCTACCTCAGTTAAAAGTGGTGTATTGTGAACACTATAAATACTTAATTCCTTTTCGAAATTTTACTTAAAGTTAATTTTTCAACAAGTTAAACGATTGTTAACTAACAAAATTTTCTCGAAAATCCCTCTCAATTGTACTTAAATGAAAAAAAAAAATGTTTAAATAATTGTCGTAAATTTTTTTCGTTTCGTAGAGCCTTTCTTATATAAGTACATGATTAACAAGATCACGCCATAAAAGTTAAAAAAATATTCATTCTTTGTTTATAATAATTTTTGTACTTGAACAAAAACTGGTAATTTTTCTAAAAAATGATGATTTTTCTGGAACTACAATTGAGACGGAATTTGGAGAAAATTTTGTTAGTTAACAATCGTTTCACTTGTTGAAAAATTAACTTTTCAATACCTTAAATAAATTAATCAATGTGTCGTACTCGCTTCTGACGCCGCGCGCGCAACCTAAAAATATCACACGGAGACCCATTTTCAGCATTAAATTTAAATTATAAATATTGGAGATAGAGTTCCGGTAGCTGGGAGTTTTTTATTGGACCTTCTCTTTCAGTTTTTAATAATTTTTTTTTGTAATTTTGTAAATACAATTAACAGTTTATGAAATATTGGAAAAACGAAAGGCCATTTTTTTCCTTTTTTTTTTTAGTTGTTTGTAACTTGTGCAATTTCTTATGTGCTAATACACACTTTTAGAACATTTTTATAGGCGTCATTGCGGATGCAATAAGCTATCACACATAATTTTAAGAACCGTATCTTTATTTTCGACCATTTTAAACTTATCGACTAGACTAAGTGGTGAACGAAATGATTTTCACTTTTTACGGAATTTTAGATTATTATTATCGCGATAGTTTGAGATTTTTGATTTGTTGCTATTTGTCGGGACATTTAGTATTTTTTCGGGACTCTGGACATCATACGAAATGTCGGGACAATCCCGACGAATCCCGACCATCTGGCAACCTTAAATATGAGGCAGTATGAGAAAATACCAAGTTTAAAGTACATTTGTAAGGTATTATCCTTATTGTTAATAAGAGTTTGATTGTAGATTATTATGTATTTTTTTGTTTAATGATGAAGCTTGCACATAGATATTCGAAAGAAATTCGGTACGATTGATACATAGTGTATATGTATCACAGATTTAGGACTGTTGCTAGTTATTAGTAGTGTTAGTAGTACTGACAGTTGTTAGCTTGAAAAGTTATTTATTATCTACTAGCGACCCGCCCCGGCTTCGAATGGTTGCAAAAATGATTAGTGTTCCTCTACTATGTTATGCATGTATTATACATATAAACCTTCCTCTTGAATCACTCTATCTATTAAAAAAAAACTGCATCAAAATCCGTAGTGTAGTTTTTAAGATCTAAGTATACATAAGGACAGACAGACAGCGGAAAGCGACTTTATTTTATAATATTATGTAGTGATGACTAAATAAATATTAAATAAGTATTTTTTTAAATAATTTACCTAAAAACCTAACCAAACAAACAAAATAGTTGACAATTTTTTTTGAAACAGGTAGGTAGGTAGGTACCTACTACTTCCAAAGCCTGACCGAATGGACACATTATATGTATGTATTTAAAGTGATTATAAATACATTTAGAAATAGTAAATTTTACATTATGATATAAATGTATATATATTATATACTTATAGTTTTTAACTTCCTTAAATTTAAATAATTTAAAGTTGTGTTAAGGCATATTTAGGAAAAAGAGAAAACTTTACAAAATCATTTTCAATGCTTATAACTATTTTGATACCGAAACCGGTAAGCCTTTAAAAAAAGATGATTAAAGTAAGAATCATCAAAATCGGTACACCCACAAACAAAAGTTAACAAAAGTTATGAAATATAATACAAGGTAGGTCGACGAAAAAATAGTCATATATCGAATCCACCCGGTCAAAAGTTCTGAAGTAACATACATAAAAAATACAATCGAATTGAGAACCTCCTCCTTTTTTGGAAGTCGGTTAAAAAGGTTCAAGAGCGAGTTTCAAATGCTACTGGAATTTCACGAACTTTAAAAAATATAAACGAAGTCAGTAGTGAAACGCGAAGAAAGGTTGAAGGGGAAATTGGTGTATTTTATACAAAGAATTAAAAAAATACCAATAAAAGAATGTCTTACAGCTCCTAATAGATCGGAACAGTCCGATCCGATTAGAAATACTAACAAGTATTTCTAATAGTTCGATCTTCTAAAAATTGATTCTCAGCCTCAGTTGAGTATAAGTATACTTATAATATGTTCACAGTACGTCAACATCAATACACTAAATATGCACTTTGTCTATAAGAAAATAGAAAAGTCTCGCTGGGGGTGTGGGATCATGGACCATAACGCTCAACGAACTCGGAATTAGCCGATTGTCTCTTTCCAAAGGTCGATGTGCAATATTTATCGCCGGCAAGGGCGGATCCAGCTTCGGCGCCAGGGGGGGGGGGATCACATAGTAGTGGACTGGTCAAGTCACAAGAAGCTATAATTTAATTTTGATAATAATAGATACAGGTAAAAAGTAGGTATTTGATTAATGTGTGTAAGTACTGTACTTAAAAATATCTATAGTTAAATAGCAGAATAAATTTTTCTTTTACGTCTTCTCCTGAAACTCGTTATCACTTCATCTACTACTATTTAAATTAATTAAACTTTGAAGGTACTTACATAAAATCTATATTGTGTAATATGAAAATATTATGTTTAACAACTTTAATTGGTGGTCCACCTAGGTCCTGCAACCAACCCAAGGGGAGGTCATGACCCCCAAGATGCCCCCCTCCCTAGATCCGCCCTTGATCGCCATGTACTGTATGTTATGGTTTGCTTTTAAGCAAAATAATAGCAATAACCATAAACACGTTTAGGTTTTAGAAAACTTACTTAATCAAATAGATGTTATTTGTAGTATATTTTGTAATTTACTTTTTACTGAGATATCAGATAGGTAGTGAGTTCGGATAGAGGCTTAAAAAGGTGTAGTACTGAATACAAAGAAGACAATCCGAACCAGAAACTATATAATTAACTAACAACAACAAGTCACAAGTAGGTACAAGTCTGATAAAATAAGTGGATTAAATGAAAAAAAAAAGTATAAAACCATTTATTAACTTCTGAATATGAGTCTATGTGGCGACATCTATCGAGCCATATACGAACTGACGATTCTGGATCACGCTATCGAAGTTTCCAAAGCGAATGAACTATATATACAAGAACCCGACAACAACCATTGGGGCAGTAGCCCTACCAGACACGACTCCTGTCTGGTTGGAGGATCCTCCCTTTGGGATGGCGGATGAGGGACTCAACACCCTGTCCCTCGCACCCCCAAACTGGAGACCCCGACGTGATCATCAGCGCAGCCTTCGTCATCTACATCATCGTGACTTCATCATCACTTCCTCAAGCTTTCGAGCAGCGAGTCCTACAGCCAGCCAGCATCCACGGCTACTACGGGTATCCTGACCACCAGCATGCAGCGGACGCGCATACCTGGTCATCACCCACAGCCTTCAGCGACTTTGGCACAGCACACTGCACTTCGGCCGGTCAGCAAGCAGAGACACACCTCTCTCCTGGTCGACGCAGCAGCCAGCCACTACGCAGCACTGCACCACTCCGACTCACTGGAGAATTTGCAGCATCACCCCGACTCACTGGGGCATCACCACAGACAGTTCCGACTCACTGTGAACTATGCGGCATCTGGTTCCGACTCACTGGAACATTCCACTGGCCCGGCAAGCATCACAAGATGTGTATGGACGACTCAAAAACCGCTATCGACCTCCGGTCTCGGAGGGGAGTGATGTGGCGACATCTATCGAGCCATATACGAACTGACGATTCTGGATCACGCTATCAAAGTTTCCAAAGCGAATGAACTATATATACAAGAACCCGACAACAACCATTGGGGCAGTAGCCCTACCAGACACGACTCCTGTCTGGTTGGAGGATCCTCCCTTTGGGATGGCGGATGAGGGACTCAACACCCTGTCCCTCGCACCCCCAAACTATGTGCGTTTGTGCGTTTATATTTAATAAATAAATACTTATTCCATGGAAGCTGCTTACGTGATGTGTAATTAACGCCTTAAATTATAAGTTGTGACGCAATTATTTACCTTGAACAATAAAAACTTGCCAACATGACGTATATAGATTAAAATCTTTTTTATACGAGTGTAAGTGTTATTGTTAAATATTAAGTATATAAAATAAAGTGTAAAAAATCAGCTGTGTATGAAGACGATTTTATTTAACTATCCATTGCAGAGACTACTCAATTGCCGAGATCAAGGTAATAAGATAATATTTGGATTTTTTTATTCTGATAAATATTGATGCTCTTTAGTTTTTTAGCTTTTTTTTAAGCTGCTCTCGTGGGAAACCTGAGATGAGACGAAGCTAGTGTTTCAACAAAGATCTCTTTCTATTATCGCAATAAACTCCATTTGGGTCAATATGAGTAGGAACGTCGATGTAGTGGCAAGAGCTTTTATGGTTTATGAAGCTATTGCAGAAAAACCTATTTGAATGCTTGCTGCAATTTCTTACATGATATTTTGGCCGCGTATCGTGGAGGCATTAACCTCTTTTACACACGAAAGTCTGCACAGTGTCCCTCCTCACGGGAGATCGACAGTAAATTGAAAACTATCGTTATTTCAGCTGCGGTATTCGAGGGCCAATGCTCAAATGGTCTGAAAATTACCTAAGTAACCGCACTTTCAACGTGAAAATTGGAAATTACCCAATTGATACTGTAAATATTACAGAACGCACAGCCCTCGACTTCCAAATAAGGAGGAGGTTCTCAATTCGACTGTATTTTTTTAAATTTATGTTAGCTCAGAACTTTTGACTGGGTAGACCGATTTCTATCAATTCTGTTTGAATTGAAAGGTGTTGCGTGTCTTGTAGTCCCATTTAAATTTAACTGAGATCTGACAAGTACTTTTAAAGTTATATCTAATAATGCGTATTTAATTGACTACTTTTTCGCCAACCTACGTTGTATTAAACAGCATAACTTTTCACTGGGTTTATCGATTTAGATGATTCTTACTTTAATCTAAAGCTAATACTTGTCATGTAGTCTTGTTTAAATTAGATCGATATCTGATTACAACTTTTTGAGTAATCTTTAATAGCGCGTATTTACTTGACTATTTTTTCGTCTTATTACGTTGTATTATATAGAGCACGTTAACCCGTCGGTCCCGGTTGTTATCATGTCATCGCCAACTCGCATTGGAGCAGCGTGGTGGATAGGCCTATGCCCAACAGGGGGATATTACAGGCTGAATCGTGATCGTACGTTGTATTACTTGTCGATGTAATTGAAGTCGGTTTTTTTCGTTTGCGAGATGGCACCACGGTTGCTTAAAACCGAATAAAATCATATCAAGTATTTCGATTCCGCTGGGTATAGATCCATAGCTTAACGGCTAGAGCACCGGACACGGATTGCCGGGAGGTGCGGGTTCGAATCTCGCTGGATCGAAAATTTTGATAATAAAAAACATTTTAAAATTTCCTCATGTGTGGGTAACACAAAAATAAAAATAATACGAGATAATAAATAACATTTTATTATAATACTAGCTTCTGCCGCGACTTCGTCCGCGTGGAAAAGTTACTTTGAGCTAACGCTAACTTTAATCATTTGCGCTACGTTTCGTTTTTCTACCAAGACCAACCCTATCAGCAAATGTAAAGACCTTTCGAGGGAACATTTGTTATCTTTTGTTTATATGCACATCTGTGTGATGATTCTTTGTTAAAGTTTTCTGTGTTTATGTTTATTTGGAGCATATTTATCAATGTAAAGTATGCTTTGAATTCGAGGGACTTAGATCAGTTTTTGCAACGCACGCCAAAATATTCTGATGATGGATATGAATCGCAGATGGCAGATTTTTTTCCGACTAACTTGACAATTATCGTTATATTTTAGACAATTCAAACACTATCTTTAAAAATTATAGCCTATGTGTTATTCTAATGTATAAGCTATATTATTGTAAACTTTCATTAAAATGCATTCGGTAGTTTTTGCGTGAAAGAGTAACAAAACATCCATCCATCCATCCATCCATTCAAACAAACTTTCGCGTTTATAATATTAGTAGGAAGTACTACTCCCTACTACTACCTACTACTACTACTAGATATATTTGATTGCTTGTACATCGAGAGTTAAGTTTAATTATTATCTACCTACGTAGTCGTTATAATAGGCCCCATATTGATAAATTACCTTTGGCTGTGAAAACGTTTTGTCTAATGTTTATGATTGTCATGTAAATTTTTTTTTTGTAACAAACGAGTATGTCTCTCGCAAATTTCCGATATTGACAGAGTGAGATGGGTTATTCTTAAGGGTGTGGCCAACGCCTTTATTCTTGTTTTAAAATTGTAAAAGCCCGTTCATATTTAATTTTCTTTACAGTTCATTTCAGAAGTATATATACACCTACAAAAATATAAAAATATGACGAAATCCTACGACAAGTCGCGAGTATTTACTACACAAACGTTTATCCGATATCATGACATACCACTGGTGATACGCACGTTATTAAATCTAATCTAATTAAATCAAGGCATATTATATACATAGTAATTCATTAGTTTCGAAATTAAAAACGTATATTATCTTTAACAAAGATTATATTATGTTAAAAGAGATGTAGAGTAGTAGAATTGATACACTTAATTACCTCGATCTTGAAAACGGCTTGACAAAATATTTTCTTTACCCTGTTTTAAAGTAAAATATTAAAATATTATTGAAATTCAGCTCTCTGTACTGTGATAGCTGATAGCCTACTGGTAATGGTATGAAGTCATGAATCCAACTATTCGGCCCAAAGTCGAAAGCTTAAATCTGAATTAGCCCCGATGAGTTTCAAAGAGCAAAATTTGTCGATCGTTAATTTTCGTTCCGTGTTAGACGGTAAAGGAAAATATCATAATGAAATATCACAATGAAATATATAATATCAACATATATTAGGTTTGTATGGTTTGAGCATTTCCGATTGACAGGTAATTTACCCTTATTGTCTGAGAACTCTGATTACTTGTACTTGATTAAGATATAATTATTAGTTTGTTAGGAAACATTATATTGTTAAATTATATACAACATATCAAATATCAATCGGGATCAAAAATCATTTGGGTTGTCTGGAAGAAATGGCTAAGTAGCCATAATTCCGCCCATTGTACTTCACTGTCTGTAGTTATCCTTATTATTTGTTTTTAATATTTGTACAATAAAGTATAAATAAATAAATAAATAAATAAATAAATAAATAAATAAATAAATAAATAAATAAATAAATAAATAAATAAATAAATAAATAAATAAATAAATAAATAAATAAATAAATAAATAAATAAATAAATAAATAAATAAATAAATAAATAAATAAATAAATAAATAAATAAATAAATAAATAAATAAAAGTTTATTAAACAAAAAACTGTAGTTTTGCGTTACATCTTATAATATTACTTTAAGAGTGCGGTATCCTGCAGGATCCCGATGATCAGTCCCGCGTTTTAATCCGACTAAAATCCCTACACATACCTGATAGAGATAGTTACTCTTATATACTATAGAAATTTTTTGCACTACCCGCACAGTGTGGAACTTAAAAAAAGTAATTAGGTTTACTATGTTTACATTACATTTTATTATATATTGTATTAGAAGCATAACTGTATCTTCTGAATGCCATTATATTCGTCAGTCAATAAGAAGTTATATTAAACGGGCTCCTCTAAGAATATGTGGTAAGGAGGTAATAAAAATCTATAAAGCAATAACATCGAACTACGTACCTACGTAATACCGGAAATGCTTGTAGATATTATCGGAATTGTCAACTCATATATGAACGATCTATGTCTAACACATACCTACATCGTTAAGGCAAAAATTAGAAAACGGAAAAATGAATTACCTAGGTACTACTAATATATGTTACGTCTATCCCCATTAATTTGAAATTAATGTAAACATTTCATGCCCCTACATTGAATATTGAGTAGCAATCATGATACTTTACAAAGTTGCAATTACTTAAAGGCATTAAAATTTTTGTAGTGTTCACGAAAGCTCGATCACGATCACGATTCAGCCTGTAATATCCCACTGTTGGGCATAGGCCTATTCCCCTTGTAGGAGAAGGATCGGAGCTTAATCCACCACGCTGCTCAAATGCGGGTTGGTGGATATATTCCCTACTATGAGTAACGATCGCTATCAGGTGTACATGATAACAACCGGGACCGACGGCTTAACGTGCTCTCCGAGGCACGGTGGGGAGACCCACAAGGACTGCACAAACACCCAGACCACGACAAACATCTGTATGGCCAATACAAATGTTGTCGTGTGCGGGGATTGAACCCGCAACCGCCCGCGCAACAGTCATTCCGTCATTCGCAATCCAATGCTGTGACCGCTACGTAGGGATTGCAATCCGGAAAACCGGATCCGGTAATCCGGCGGATCCGGCATCATTTTACAGTTACCGGATCCGGTAAAAAATGCCGGATCCGGTGCCCGGATCCGGTGTCGGCGTTTTTTGAGAAAATTACCTCTTTTTAAAAGAAAGAGCGTCGTTCTTAAATACACGAGTCCTTTGACGCTAAGACTAAAGACTTGATTGATAGATTTTTGCCATTTAAATTAGTTATAGATGCATTATAGTGAAGGTATTCAACTCTATTTACAGCTGAAAAAACACTGAAGTTGCTTGACTTATTGTGCGAATATTAAATAACTTCAAATTGCCGGTACTTGCAGAATACCTAAAAATATTAAGATTCAAACTAGGGATGTTATTTTATCGTAACCAAACTATTGGATATACGTAATAAAAATGTATCTGTAACCGTACCATAAACCGATATTAAAGTTTCGGATGATTTCGTAGGGATCTATCGCAGAGGTCATTTAAATATCTACCTACTAATTTTTTGCTATGTTTTTACATTTTTCTGGACAAATAACATTAGCCGAGCGCGTTCTTCATTATCATAAAGTCAGTCAATTTTGCAACTAAATCATCGTGGGAGTCGTCGCTGTTTAACATAGAGTGCTCAGAATTTATAACAGTAACTAATACAATAAACGTTAATTATTAACTTATCATAGGAAGTAAAATAAATTATTGTGTCATTTCCTCTAAAATCGAATATCTGTAACCGAAACTGAAGGATAATCCGAACAAATTTAATATTTGTAACCATAATATCTTAACATCGACGGTTTGCTGGTTGGATTCCCGCTTGGGATGGACATTTGTATTTGTACAAATATTTCTTTCCAGGGTGGATGTCTGTCCTTGTGGGTCCACCCCTCCGTGCCTCGGAGATCACGTTAAGCTGTCGGTCCCGATTGTTATCATAAATACCTGATAGCTATCGTTACTCATAGTAGGGAACATATCCGCTGATTAAGCTACAATCCTTCTCCTACATGGAGAAAGAGGCTTATGCCCAGCAGTGAGAAGTACGGGCTAAATCTTATATTTGGAACCATATCATATCTATAAATATTCGTACCTATAGGCTATATATATCCGTAACCGAAGCCTTAACCAAGTAATAGCCTGATAGATAGCGTGAAACTTGTGAAAGGAAAAGTAGAGACGAAGATCTACAATCACTAAAAAATTTAATATTACTGGACTAATTGAAATTAGAAATCTAGCTCTTTGATCCGTCTCACCACGTGTCAATACGACGTGGTCGAAATTGGAACTCGGCTTAGTTCAATTTGTATCAATAAATTCGACATATATGAATACTGAGAAATAACTCCCACGGCTGCATTTTTAGCTCTTTAAAGTTGATTTAAACATTTTTATCGTTTCATTTGATAGATATATAATTTGTTTTGAAACTGAGATTTAATTTTTAAAAAAATTATTTAATTAAAATGTACAATTTTTTCACTTCATTAATGGTCAACATACTTTTGAATTAAAAAGAAAAGTTAGGTTATTATGGTTTGATAAATCCAGCCCGGATCCGGGCCGGATCCGGCCGGATTGATAAAAATTTGACCGGATCCGGCCGGACTGAAAATGACACCGGATTGCAATCCCTACCGCTACGCCAACGCGAAAGCTCCTTCATTGTTATGTGAGCAACGTTGTTGTTTCGAGGCAATGCCGTAAATTTTTAAAAGTTTTAAATTTATTTCTTAACTTTAAGCAGAAGATAACAGTTATTCCACTTCGTACTATCACAACCTTTTATATAACGTTTTAACCTTGATATTTAATAATTTTATCAAATTAGTGTATTGTCATCGGTCCTCGATAAGTCTACCAAGTTTGAATGAAATCTGAAAGTTAGAAGTGGGTCAAAATGAAGTCCAAAGGAGTCGGTTACCAGGGCCGGATCTACCATATGGCTTTTTGGGCTTCAGCCCAGGGCCCCGTGGATTCAAGGGCCCCCAGCTAAGTCAATTCAAAGTCAAAAATAGACGACAATGCGAAAGAATCAATAATTTTATTAAATTATTTATTCTTTATTCTTATACTTATAACTTCCAACTGACAGTTAAAATGTTGGGCTGTCATTACACATTCATCTCAATCGTGGTCAAATTTGGGGGGCCCTTATTAGTATAAGCCCAGGGCCTCTAATTAGTATTAGCCCAGGGCCCCCTAACCTCACGGTCCCGTCCTGTCGGTTACAAACAAATATACCTATATATTAACAAACATACAGGTGAAGCTAATAAAAAGCGTGTAAAAATTAAAATGTTTTATTTAATTAATCAATTTATAGTTAACAAAAATAAAAGAACTCTACTATAAATAATTCTCCGGGATTTGTGTTTTGTCTATCGATGCTAATCAAATGCGTCGTTACCAAAGAAAGCCTGGCGCAGCATCAAGATTCGTTGCTTGTTTCTACTCTCAATAATATTAGTGAAGCATTTACATAATATATTTAACGTTTGTTTCTTGGATTCTTTTGTTACTTCGTTTTTCGGTTACATTTTATTCCTTACACGTCTATCAGTTTGCAAGGTTTAAGGAACATATTTGTATTAAAAATAATTAATCGTTATTTAAAAATGAATTCTTAGTCTTAACTTAGCTTTGTAATAAACTGTTTTAGAAGAAAAACAAATGGTCAAGTGTGAGTAGTAAGTACTCGTTCATGGTGTGCTACAAAACGTTATAAATGTAGGCAAAATTGTATTTAAAGCTATGTGATCATTGGGTATATTACCTTAAATAATTATTATTGTGTTTGTTCTCAAAACAAAAAAAAAAACGACTTCAGTTAATATCAACAAAAATGAAAACATATACACATAAAAAAACAATAATGTATTATTGATTATTATTTATGTATTTTTCTTATCTGTGCTATTTTTCTATCCTTATCTCTGCAATAAAAACTTTAAGTTGAATAATTATATTATATTATGCATTTTTATTTTACCAACTTACAACTCTACTTATTGGCCATATCTCCACTACAATGACTATAATTATGGTTAAAGTATTCTAGAGAACTTTGTTTATTTTCAGCAATTTAGAACTTTTAACTTTGGTAAGTTTTAAAAAAGTTTAAGATTTTAGTCGTGTGTCTTTAATCTAAGCGCAGTGCAAATATTGTTACTAAGACGGCTGTAAAATATATTTATCTATTAAAAAACTCTGTTAGGTAACCGAGTGTAACTTAAGTAGGTTATTTATTTATTTATTTAATAATTTATTATACGTACAAAACTATAGACATAATATATTTGTCATGGAGACTTACATATATTGGGTGTGCTCATGACATGCTTATGATGACAAATGATTAGGATTTAGGAGTAAATATAAATCGAATAAAGCAATAACAACGTATTTCCCATAGGAAAGGCTTGTTGATACTATAGAAACTGTCAACTCTCATATGACTGATTTAGGTGTAATTGAGAAAAATCAGACGAAACGGAAAATGAATTACTTCCAATATACGTTACGTCTTTTCCCTTTTGAATTGAAGTAAACATTACATACGTGTACACAGAAAATTGAATAGCAATCTTGATAGAACATCGTATATATTTAATTGACTTAAAATATTACCTTTTTGACCTAAGTGAGTAAACTTTCATTTATTTCTGAGAGCAACGTAATCGTCTCTAGGTAATGCTGTAAATTTTAAAAAGGCTAAAATTTATTTATTGTCTACTAATTATTTATTATCGTTGCTCTACTTCTACTTCGCCTTGCTAACCTTTTGAAAACTTCTTTTAGCTCTTTCGTAGGTAGTAAGTTAGACTGATTCGTCACGCCCTGAGGTGAAAGGCTCGATCGGGATCGATATAACTTCTGCCGTACGTAAGCTTCTATTTTTTTACAGTTTTTAGTTCTAAAGAGGTTTCTTTCTAGGTATCTACCTAGATGTCAAGTCAGCTACTGAATACTGTAGAATATTTTTCATTATGATTTAGTATATTTGTTATTGTTATAGATTTTACTCTTTTTAGAATGATAACAGCAAAATATTTTACAGTAAAGATTGGTACTGATGTTAATGATTACAAACAAACCGATCCAGACCAAAAAACTAATGAATTCTGTATCATTGTGTATTTCATAAAAGCTTAATATTTTACTTTCAATATTTCCCTTTACATTATTAGATATCAGACGCAGACTCTCTGCAAACCGGAAATCAATTGGAAACTAGTGATAGGCGACGCCAATATACCAGAGCTGATTCTATTAAAATTAACCGCATTCTTTTTTCCTTTCGTTTATAATAAATAGGAATCTGAATGAGCTAAGACAACAATGACTTGCGACAAATATTGAGTGTACCTACTTTATTAAAATTTTACTGTCCTTCCTCGTCCTTGAAATCTGTCATTAGATGATAGTTTTATAACATTACTACAGCTTCTTATTATCTACGAGTATTAAACGATTACAACAAAAATAGTTTACGAAGTTTTGTATCTCTTATAACAAGTAGGTATTATACCATTAGAATTCTTTGTACTTTCGAATATTATAGAAAGCCGCATAATTGTGTAATTGGCGCCTGCAAATAACGCACAATACAAGTTCCCGTTGTTCTCTTTAGTAGGAACGGAACAAAACAACACATATACATTAAAATAAAGTGGATCGTAAGCAATTTTCTTTTGTTTATTTTTCTTATGTTTTGTTTTTGACTTTTAATTGTTTCGACGTATCTTCGTTTTTCATGCAGAATGTTTTTATTTTATTTGTACACACTACACATTAGTTGTATTTGTACGAGTATATGGCTTTCATTTTGAATGTATCGAAAGGTAATCTGTATATGTCTAATAGATTTTTGTCTTTTATCTAAAATCAGCATAACTCTTAGATCGCATTAAAAAAATCTAAATGTCTTTTTGATCCTGTTCACATAGTCTCGTAGTCTCTTTAGTATATTTTTTTCCACAAAAATGGTGTTCTGTTATGGAAATTCCCTGTTTATAATATTCATAACATCTGTCAGAACGTCAAATTCGATATTCCGATATCCGATTCTTTAATTTTCTTCATGTCAATGGTAAATTTTGGTTAGGTTTACTACTCAAGAAAGGCAACATAAACTACTTAAGACTTTTGGTCTGTCTGTAAAATATTTATACACTTAGAACTAATATAATAAATATTTAGTAGTAGACGCTTTTACGATACATGATAGGAATACTATATTGATAATTTGGGTTTGCTCGCAAAGGAAAAAAAGCCGACTTCAATTACATCGACAAGTAACACAACGTAGGTAGACGAAAAAAAAAAATACGGGTTGCACTCCGGGAGTGCCGGCAGAAGTGAAAACTTGATTATTAACGTTGTGCATTTTTGATTTTTTGGAATAGTTAGGGAATAATTTTGAACGAATTGCTTTTATTATCAGTATAAAAGTACTATCATTTAATATGTGGTAGAATACAATATTTATTTATTGCGCTATCGTTCACAAACATTACAATTTATATTACATTAAAATACATTATATTACATTAAAAAGTTTATCTCTCAGAAAAATCAACTTACATCCATAATTTATTAAAATATTTATTAAATATAGAGTTAGTTATATATTAATTATTATTATATAATTATTATTATATACTTAATAATTAAATAATAATTATTAAATATCGACAATCGAAAGAAAACAATCGATTGTTCGATTAATCGATTTCGATGTTACAACAATACTCTCCAACCGTCTTACGAATTCGAATAACGCGTCAGGACACGTGGGCTGACCGATCAGCCCACGTGTCCTGACGCGAGTTTCACAGTTTTTACCCATCCCACAAAAGTGCTCAACGCCGCTAAAGAAGTTTTCACTTCAAATATAGTCAAGTAAATACGCGTTATCGAAGATCACTCAAAAGGCGTTAAGCATTAGCTTTTGATTAAAACAAGAATCACCAAAATCGGTATATCTGCTGCTGGATATCCAGTGAAAAGTTATGCGGTATAATACAACGTAGTCGACGAAAAAGTAGTCAAGTAACTACGTATAACTAATACGCTATAACTCAAAAAGTAAATGTTAGATCTCAATAATTAAATAGAACCACTTGACACGCAACACCTTTCAAATTAAAAAAAAATCATCGAAATCGGTCAACCCAGTCAAAAGTTTTGAGGTAACATACATAAAGAAAAAAAATACAATTGAATTGAGAACCTCCTCATTAAATAGGTTAATAGATATTATGAAATGCAGTTGAGAATCGAATGGTGGTTTTCATACAAGAAACGTATTTGTCGATTTTCTTTCTGAGACAATCGGCAGTTATGGTGTTCGATCATTAAAAGTCCTGCCGGGCTAACATGCGCGCCAAGACAAAAGTTTGTCTACCCCTTTTCTCGTATTATCTCTTTATGTCTACAGTAGCTAGCATGCGTGCACGTGATACTCTTCTCGTCACGACAATTGAAGAGATAACACGATGTGGACGCTTAATAGAACGCGGCCAATGTAGATTAAACGTAGTGAAAATTTAGAATTTATCATTGTTGCATTGTAAAAATATTGTTTATTTTTTTGTAAGGGCAGCACGAGTTTCTCTACTCGACAAGGTGAAGTCTTCGGAAGAGAATTATGTCTCTCGTATTGCGCATGCTAAGGTAATCGAGAAAATACTCGATGTAGACATTATCTATCTCTCTCGTCAAGAGATTATCTCGTTGTACGCATGCTAGCCCGGCTGGAAGTCCAATTGAATGACTATTTTTATAGTTTTCTGTAATATTTTGTTATCTCAGTTATTAAAAATCTAATTGAAGAGAAAAAAAGTTGTTTATTGAAAGAAATCTGGCAATTTTTATTCAAATAACTTGATACAGTGTACGCTTTTTAATTATATCCAAAAGAGAAAAATATTATTAGCACGTCACGTTAAGTCACGTCAAGTCTAACAATTAATTATTTTAATTAATTATTTGTTATTACAATAACAATTAAAATAATTTTGAACAATTAAATTACTTAAATTACTTATTAATTTCTGTATTATACTGTGCATTCCCAAGGAGGGTTGATGTCAGGCAGGCGGCCGGTCGTAAAAAATAACATGCCAAATCACTTACAACATGAGTCTGAGGAAGAGGAGAACATGTTGTGCCGACCCTATATAAATAGGATAAGGGCAGGGAGATGATGAAATTTATTACAAATAAACTCCTGTATCCATTACATATTTACCTTAGTTGATGTAGTTCACACTTATCTGATATACATCTATCAGTACAAAAAGCATTTCGATAGTTACTTCACAAGTAATTTTCATCGAATACAATCCACATGATCTTTTTCAATTGCAAGCAAAGGCTTTTACAAAAATATTTATATCCTGTTTGAACATGTATCAAAATAATACTGAATTCGATTCGGGTTTGTGGAGCTTTCGAATTGTGTAAATATTGCATTTACGAGTGTTTTTATTTTCCATTAATTTTGTGCTTGGTGCGAAAGGAAACATCGTAACACGATCAGCTCGAATAAGAAAAATTTCTGAGAAATTGATAGAAATGGATTTTTTTCTAATATCGAAGGTTTTCTATTTGAAATTGGTTTAAAACCGTGTTTTGATTGATAAAACAAAAATAGTATTATTATATAGGTATATCTAGCTGACCCAGTAAACGTTGTTTTGCCATATATGTTATTAACCCCCTTAATCCCCTCCCCTTGAAACGGATGGGTATGAAAAATAGATGTTGGCCGATTCTCAGACCTACCCGATATGCACACAAAATTTCATAAAAATCGGTCGAGCCGTTTCGGATGAGTAGGTCTTGTAACTAAAATTGTGACAAGAGAATTTTATATTTAAAATAATATATAGAATATTATATATATTTTATACTGTACAGAAATATACTCGTGCAAAGTCTTAAATATTTCATTCTTGAATGGAATTTGTGATATGAAATATAGAACGTTAGCCTGTGGATATTGCAATATACATTATGCTATGAGTTACAATTTCTATTTTAATTTCCTTTGATAAAAGCCTTGGTCTAAGTCGTCTAACAATATGTATATGTATATATATCTTAATATATATAAATCTCGTGTCACAATGTTTGTCCTCAATGGACTCCTAAACCACTTAACCGATTTTAATCAAATTTGCACACCGTGTGCAGTTTGATCCAACTTGAAAGATAGGCTATATTTTATTTTGGTATATGTAATTATTATATTTAAGAAAAAAAAGGCGGTACGAAGTTCGCCAGGTCAGCTAGTATGATTATATGTATTATTCAATTTGATGCAGTTGTTCGGAAGTTATTCGAGTCAAACTATAGGAATGAATAATCAATTGCTTGCATTTTGCTGTGTTTATTCCCGTGTCATGCAATAAATACTCACTGCACGAATTGGATGCAGTTTTTGATATCGTTATCCTGAAGGTATTTTTTTCGATTGGTTTGATACTTTTTACACTAGTGACTTTTACAGCGTCACCAGTGGTAGGGTCCGGCTACTACAGATACCAGCCGAACCTGGAGGTCTAAAATAAAGTTTATACCTCAATACATCCTATAGAAGGAGTCTCTACTTAATCTATGAACGATTTTTTTTGCACAGACATGAGTCTGCCTGTCTCGTTAAAATCGCGATACACATTCATCTCATTTATTTATTTATTTATTTATACTTTATTGTACATCACAACTACAAATATCATTTACAGACTGTGAACTACAATGGGCGGACTTATGGCTATTTAGCCATTTCTTCCAGACAACCCAAATATAATTTTATATTTCTTACTATAAGTAACGATCGCTATCAGGTGTACATGATAACAACCGGGACCGACGGCTTAACGTGCTCTCCGAGGCACGGTGGGGAGACCCACAAGGACTGCACAAACATCCAGACCACGGCAAACATCTGTATGGCCAATACAAATGTTGTCGTGTGCGGGAATCGAACCCGCAACCGCTCGCGCAACAGCCAATCGCAATCCATTGCTGTGACCGCTGCGCCAACGCGGCGTCACAGCAATGGATTGCTCATTATAAATAAAACTACCTGTTTTAGTGTTAGATCACTTAGTTATCCTTTAAATATATTATATTTTAATTTAATTGATGACAATATGGTTAGAGTAAATTAACGTTCTTTTTTGATTTTGTAACAACGCCAATATGAGAAACATATAAGGTATTTACATTATGCGATTACACTTGCAGCGATGTATTATATTATATTACATATTAATGTGGACTCCTAACATAAATATATAATACTAGCTTGTGCGCGCGACTTCGTCCCCGTGGAATAGGACCAATTCTGTCATACATGATTTGTGCGAAACTTTAAGCGTTTACGCAGCGGAATCTCTCAAAAGGAAAAAAACCCGATTTTGAAACATTCTTCATTGGTGCTACGCTCCTATTGGTCTTAGCGTGATGATATATAGCCTATAGCCTTCCTCGATAAATGGGCTATCTAACACTGAAAGAATTTTTCAAATCGGTCCAGTAGATCCTGAGATTAGCGCGTTCAAACAAACAAACAAACAAACAATCAAACAAACTCTTCAGCTTTATTATATTAGTATAGATAATACATCCTTGCAATTCCATTTACACTGGCTTGCTGTGAAATAGTCTGGCATAAAGTTGCCTCCTGAGGGAAACAACAAACTGGACATGCTTGTAACTAAGTTTGATTTTCACTTGCTTGAAAGTAATAAACTTGTTATTATATAGGTACTAATAACACAGAAAATGTCTTTAACTTAACAACATAGACCCGGTAGTTGCTCTATCGATAAAACGTTTACTGTTAATACTTATCTATATTTGCAAGTTTATATAATGCATTGGGCATATAATAGAGCAGCACACATCATACGATATACGATATACAGAACATAAGACCCGCTTGTTTTTCAGTAAACAATTATATTACCTCCCAGCCTTTGACAATGATACTAAAATTTTTCCCACAGAGAGAGCTGATATAAAAGATATAGCTTATATGTTGTAGCTTATAAGTTATGATAAATCATCTTTAGAAGTATTATAAAGTACTGATTACGTTTAATATACGTCTTAAAAACTTTATAATCTAAATTTATAATTAAGGATCAGAGCTTAATCCACCACGCTGCTTCAATGCGGGTTGGCGGATATATTCCCTACTATGACCGACGGCACGTGCCCCCCGAGGCACGGTGGGGAGACCTACAAGGAAGCTGAAGCTGAAGCTGAAGTGTGTGTATGTAATATTTTATAACGGCGAAAATGTGAATTTTGGCGCGTAAACTACTACTTACCTATATGGCTGGCGGGTGACGAAAATGGCAAATCAGGCATAATGCTCAATTATAAGTAATCTTTGTTACTTTTCATATCTTATTACACTTCTCTTACACGAAGAAAAGACCCATGCCCACTTCTGGGATGTTACAGGCTGAACAGTTACTACATCTTATTTTATTATGTAATTTAAACATATTTTTGTAGCCACGTTTTATTTAGAATTATAGTTTTTGAGATAAAATAATTGTTTAGACTGATTAAAACTAAAATTTATTAACTTTGATCTTGCATTATTTAGAACCAAATTAAAAATGTATATTACAACGGCTTAAGAAACTATTACATGTACCTATTTACCCTTAACAAATTATGAGATTTCTTCTTATTTTTTGTAACACTTATTGTGTATTAAGGGAATTTATCTTGATATTTTATACTATTGTTGTTTTTTTATCTTACTCTTCGTTATACCGCCTGTGTCCATGAGCATGGAAACACGCTAGTGATTGGTTAAATTATTATTTTTATAAAGGTATTTTTTTAAGGGACTTAAAATGTGGGATAAAATTGTTTATATTTTCATAATTATGATAGTTATGTTCCTTTTCAAACATAATTTGCGTAAGAAGTTAAAATGTGCAGAGTATTATCTCAAATTTAGCTTTATTTTTTTTGTCTTCCTATTTCAATCTTTTATTTTTATTCCAATATTAATATGGAATGGAAGAAATGTGAATAATGGACGGTAAGTGTAAGTTTTAACTATACTATTAAAAATTGTAGTTAGTTCCTACTTAGGTCATTTTTTTTTCGCCTAAAACAAAAATTAGTTAATGAGTTAGTAATTGAAAAAAATATTACCCTAAAGTATCATCTGCTTCAAGTTAAAAAAAGTATGAAAAGGAAGGATGAGTATTGAATTAGGAAGAAACAATAACGCAAAATGTTTCTTTTTTTAGAAAACATTCAATTTTATTCATAGAGTCATTCCACGTCAAATCAACCAATAAAAAAATGTTTTCAACCTGACCCTTTCAGATTTGGCTGAAACTTTATTTATTTATACTCTCTGACATCCTGAACGCAAATATGGTTTTCAAAAAATTTAATCCTTGATAGTTTTTTAGTTATAAATTTTTAAAAATCGCAAAATCCGCGTTTTTTTACGTGCACTAAAATATAAAATCTTCAATAACTTTGGTTATTTTAGTGCTAGAGAGCTTAATAATAGCTCACTTTAAAGAGGGTTTAATGGGCTTTAATGTGATACCCAACTTGAAAACATTAATGTACAAAATATTTTTTGAGTAAAACTCAAAAATCGTTTTTGAAAAATCTTTGTGTTGGTGTTTTTTAATTTTTTTCAAATTTATATATGTTTTTATGTATAATTTTGTGAGTACACCATAAAAATTTTAGAGTGGGACCATGATGGGATCGGGAGATATGTTAAAAATACATCACTGAAGTACCTTTCACAAAATTTTCAGTGCTAATAGCCTGGCTCTGATACATAGGCTACATAAAACATAACTTTTGAAATGAAATACAAAGATTTTTATTTATTTTTAACCGACTTCCAAAAAAAGAGAAGGTTCTCAGTTCGATTCTATTTTTTTAAATGTATGTTACTTCAAAACTTGACTGGGTGAACCGATTTCGATAACAAGTGTTTTAATAGATAGGTGGAACGTATCATTTGGTCCCATTTAAATTTATTTGAGATCTAAGAAATACTTTTCGAGTTATATCTAATAATACGTTTTTACTTGACTATTTTTTCGTCGACCTGCGTTGTATTATACCGTTTAACTTTTTACTGGGTGTACCGATTTTGATGATTTTTGATTTAATCGCAAGTTGATGTTTATCATGTGGTTATATTTAAATTTCATCGAGATCTGATTACAACTTTTTGAGTAATCGTTGATATCGCGTAATTACTTGAATATTTATTCGTCTCCCTACGTTGTATTACTTTTCAATGAATATAATGTGTAATATATTTAAAACACATTATTTTTATATTTAAAACATAAGAATTAGGCCTGCATAACTTAAATTATTCAACATTAAATTGAAATAAAAAAAATTGTGATACTTCAGTGATGTATTTTTAATATATCTCCCGATCCCACCATGGTCCCACTCTGAATTTTTTATGGTGTACTCACAAAATTATACATAAAAATATATATAAATTTGAAAAAAATTAAAAAACACCAACACAAAGATTTTTTAAAAACGATTTTTGAGTTTTACTCAAAAAATATTTTGTACATTAATGTGTTCAAATTGGATATCATATTAAAGCCCATGAAACCTTCTTTATAATGAGCTATCATTCAGCTCTCTATCTCTAATAGAACCAAAGATATTGCAGATTTTAGATTTTAGTGCACGTCAAAAAACGCGGATTTTGTGATTTTTAAAAATTTATAACTAAAAACCTATCAGGGATTAAATTTTTTGAAAACTATATTTGAGTTCAGGATGTCAGATAGTATAAATAAACAAAGTTTCAGCCAAATCTGAAAGGGTCAGGTTGAGTGCCTTGTTGGTTTGACGTGGAATGACTCCATAATGTGGTCAATTTTTTATATTATGTAAATATGTTTGAATAAATGACAACAAGCCTTTGTTTGTATATTTTTTAAAATGATACAACATTAAAATCATTAACACATTAAAATCAAAAAGCAGTAGAAACTAATTTTACTTCTAATGAATAATATTAATTAATAATCAATTTTTAGACTCTTGGTGGGTATAGCTAACGTGGTCGGAAAAATTTTAGGAATGACGTGGATTATAAGGAATCCAGAAATTGTGTCAGAAGATAGAGGAGCTGTAATAGTATCAAACCATCAATCTGTTTTGGACACAATGCGTAAGATGAATCTCTAAAAAGTTTAATTAGGTTTTTATATCATATGTTAAATATCCATTTTTTTGCAGATTTATGCCAATTGTGGTTCATAAGCAAAAAAATTGCAATAGTTGTAAAGAAAGCACTATTATACATGTGGCCATTTGGATTTGCCATATATATGACTGATGCGATTTTCTTAGACAGAAGAAATCCTACCGACGCAAATCAGTTGTTATTGAATAAGTCCAAACGCCTACTTCAAAATAAGGTACCTACTATCAAAAATAATAAATAGGAAAAACGACCTGCAAAATAAATCTCAATGCATCCATCGTTAAATTAAGCAATTTATTGATATGTCATATTATTATCATGTTATCCAGAAATATCTTAGCAGATTGAAATTTCTAGAATTGGGTCACTTTTTCTCTGAAGAAGTGAAGAATTTGAGTTATTTTGATACATTTACTGATATGCTTGTATCAGAATTATCTTCCAATGCAAATAGTTTTTTAATCAAGTAGGCTTGTAGTTTCAGTAGCTTGTAATCAAGTAGTATTTTTGAAATGAAACTTCTTTAGGCGCATGAGGGGTAAAATTTGAGTGACCGCTAACGCGGCAACGTCAGGGACGGTCAGTACTTGGATGGGTGACCGCCTGTGAACACCGCGTGACGTTGGTTTTTTTTCAATTAGTTTTTTTTTGTATTTTAAATTAGTTTTTAAGTAGTTTTTTAATTAGTTTTTTTTTAAATTATTCTTTTGAATTAGTTTGCCAAAGAAGTTTCACTTCTGACATGTGTACTTTGTACGCACGCAATTTTTTTTAATGTCCCTTGTCTCCTAGAAAGACGCCTATATCCAGTAGTAGGATGTTAAAAGCTGAATAAATCAATTAAAAATATTTTGTTTATTCTTAAACTTTTAAGAACGAAAATTATCACATAAAAGGGAGAAGTATATTTTAAGGTGTGTGCGAAAACAAATAGCGTTTAAATGTAAAAGTAAAATTACTTAACTTATTATACTACTTATTTTGTACACTCAAATCGACCGTATTGATACAATATATATTTTATTTGAAGTCTAACTGAAATTCAACAGCATCGTAAAAAACCCGATGACCCAGAAAAAAAAAATGCTTGGTATTCTGTATCTAAACAAATTTCTTTTCTATTGATTTATTGCAGATTAAGTTATTAATTTTTCCAGAAGGAACGAGAAATGATAATCCTACAAAATTCTTGCCTTTTAAAAAGGGTGCTTTTAACATAGCGGTACAAACTCAAGTTCCAATAATACCTGTTGTGATTTCATGGTACTATTTTCTTGATCATCAGCGACACATATTTAGAAATGGTAAGTTATTAAGGGCATATACGATTCAGCCTGTAATATCCCACCCTACGATACGACGAAGTAACGATCGCTATCAGGTGTACATGATAACAACCGGGACCGACGGCTTAACGTGCTCTCCGAGGCACGGTGGGGAGACCCACAAGGACTGCACAAACACCGTCTAGACCACGGCAAACATCTGTATGGCCAATACAAATATTGTCGTATGCGGGGATCGAACCCGTAACCGCCCGCGCAACAGCCAATCGCAATCCAGTGCTGTGACCGCTGCGGTAGCGCGGCGTAAGGACATATGGGTAAACTTTATTTTTAATTGCGTTTCATAAAATCAAAATCAAATTTTTTTTTTGTAATAGGCTTCAAAAGGACTTTTAAATCGCCGTTTTACAAAATTAAATTCTATTTGTCTTAATTAATTATTTTTATGTATAAAAGCGAAGCTACCACCGATTCGGAATCTAGATTCTGTAAAGAAGAATCAGAAAGAAACTCTGCAGTTACTCTTATAAAAAAAAACCGTATTTTAATTCGTATTATTTTTATTTTTGTGTTTCCCACACATGAGGAAATTCGAAAATCATTATGTGTGGGAAACACAAAAATAAAAATAATACGAACAAAAAATAGCTTGGTGTTGTCTCTTGTCAAAGAATTCATTGTAATATGAAACTTTGAATAGTGAGTGCTGTAAAGGACTCGCTATAGACGGCACCCCGGTTGCTTAAAACCGAATAAAATCATATCAAAAATTTCGATTTGGCTGGACATAGATCCATAGCTTAATGGCTAGAGCACCGGACATGGTATGTCGGGGGTGCGGGTTCGAATCCCGCTGGATTGAAAATTTTGATATGATAATAAAAAACATTTTCAAACCGTATTTTGTTATAAAATTGGTAAAAATAATACGTATCCTTTTCTATACAATATAAATTTATACATCTATACAAATAAATAAAATTGAAGTGTCTATTTGTAACATTAAAGGAGTCGCTTTTTACTAAATGCATATGGATGTATACATACATGATACACGGTACCTACATATACCAAAATAACATATTCACTGTTTGTTCCGGCTAATCACTGAAACGCCTGGACCGATTTTGACGAGACTTTCAATGGCAGATAGCTGATGTAATAAGGAGTAACTTAAGCTACTTTTATTTTAAAAATTTATGTATTTTATAACTCTGCGAACTTAACAATATTTTTTTTTGTTAAATTCCACGCGGATGAAGTCGCGGGCACAGCTACTGTTATTATAAATATACTGTGACGCAATTGTACCTTCTGAAATCTTATCTACCTTATGAAAAGCTCTAAGATCATAAATCCCGTGAATAACAATTTTTTGTAAAATAAATAGTCTCAATATTATCTACATATCTATAGGTATATATAAAAGAGATTTCCACCCATACATTGACTCATCACAATATCTCTGGAACGATAAGGCGTAGAGACTTGATATTTGGTAGGAATATTCCTTTCGCTGAGTAGAGGTCAGCTTCAGCGAGAGGTTTCGTTCCGGGGTTGCGGGGGCTAAGAGCATATATGGCAAAACACGTTTGCGGGGTCAACTAGTTATTATATACTCTAAAGTCTAACTCCGAATGCTACGGAGCTGAGTCTACCAGTCAAGGATGACAAATTGAAATTTCACTGAAGGTTCTTTGACGCAAACACAACGCACTTGTTTTATTGACGTTCAAAACTAAGTTGTTCGTTTTCAATCAATTTTGAATTCGCGATGTTCACGTCATCATAATTTACTTTTTTTCTACCAACTTTAAAAATAAGCCATGTTTTACTATATGGCAAATATCCTTAACATAATATAAAATGGCAGATCATTTATGTATATTAGAAAAAGATAACGACCTAGAATTGATCCTTGTAGAACTCCCATTTTTAGTACACGTCCAGACCACTTAATTTCGTTTATTGATACATTTTGAATTCTATTAGTAAGATATGAAGTAATGAGATTAAGAGCTTTACCATTATTACCGGAATACTTAATAGAATCCCGTCGTCCATGTATATTATCAGTAAAGACAAGAGTAATTAATGTTAAAATAAAATGTTTTTCTGTGATGTTTGTTTTTACAAACCGATTTTGTTACTAATTCACTACCATTGTTTACAGAGTAAGCACTCCAAAATCTTATCATAATAGACGTTGTATCAAAATATCAAGATATTTCATCAACCTTAAAAACCTTAAAACCTTGAGCTTTAGTTAAAGGTTTAGCTGTCGTGCTTCTTCTTTTAGGTATATCTTCTTATTTATAAATGGTAATAACTTATATTTTGTGTACAGGTAATGTCATAGCCCAGTGCCTGGAACCAATATCGACGGAGGGTTTGACTTTGGATGATGTCCCGGATCTTATAAACAGAGTTAAAAGTGCTATGGAGAAAGTCTATAAAGAATTGTCGAATGAGGTGACAAAAGATTTGCCACCTGACTATCCTTTAGCAACAAACGAAGCAAATAAATCATCAAACCAATGTTACGAAAAATCGTAGTAAGACCATTTATTGTTGTGTTAGTAAGAACATTAGTTATTTATTTATAACAAAAATCATTTTATGCTATGTAAAGATATACACATAAGTATTTAATAAATATATTTAAATAATTTCTTGTAAAATGTATTTATTTGTAATTTTTGCACTGTGTTGTTTTGTGTGTATTTTATGTAATGATCAACGTCCAATATAAACATCACCTACATCAACAATTATACTAAACAATATAAATATTCAACATAAATATTCAACATAAATAAAAGTATTATTTTATCAACACTATTGTCGTTTCATTCTCTGATACAAAAAAGAGTAGAAGGATTAAAGTGTGTATGTGTTGGCAAATGCAGTGTGGACCGACAATCAACGTAAGATTGCCGGTGACTGGATGATGCGGATTGCAGAAAACCAGGATGTCTGGCGCGAACTAGGGGACGCTTATGTGCAGCAGTGGATTTCAATAGGCTGAACTGACTGACTGACTAACTGAAGGATAGTTACTTTTGAGTTTAAGTAAATACAAAAATGTCAAAATATTCAAATATTTACACTTAAAATATTAATTAAATCTTCACTGAATTAATGTACGGGAAAACTCTTATAATATTAAAACAAATTGATGTAAAATTATTTCATTTTAGACGCATTATAATTCCAATTATATAAAAAAATCTAGCTTAATAAAGCAATGAGAAGTTTTAGAATCAGTGCTAGAACATACCTCAACATATGCCACCATATTACATTTTAAAACACAATATATGAGTTTACTAAGACTTAGCTTATTAAAATGCTCGAGATCTACTTTAATATGTCTAGAAACATCTTTTTAAATCGATATTTGGAGTGCGGATTTTCCAATAGACACAGATTTGTGGAGGGAGTCGGTTTGGTGTTGATAGGAGTAAGTAAACTCATTCATTATATTGTAACTGGTTTCCTTACACTTCGACTGCCTCCGATCTTGGTAATTTTTCCATTTATATCAATTTGAATGAGTACAAAGTTTGTCGTAAAGAGTCTGCGATTCTGCCGTAAACGTTAAGCCCTAACTCTGCTCCTTTATATAGAACTATATTGCAAAAGATAAATGTAAATTACAATAAAACACATTTTTTGATACTTTTGTACAATATATTTTACAATCCACTGAAATATTTCAAATCCTAGTAAATTAAACGGATTTCTTATTTTAATATTCCCCAAGTACTCAAATTACCTGAAGTTTTTTTTTTGTGCACATTTCAGAAATTTCTTCGTCAGTTTCAGGTCATTTGATTAATTTGTTATAGTTAATGTGCCATTTCCCCCAATTCGGAACGTACTCGTAGATGTGACTGAGAAGAACCAGCAAGTAACCCAACAGTTACTCTTTTAAAAACAGTCATTATCCAGTCGTTAAAAATTTGCTTACATATCATGTCTAAAAGTCAGCTACAAGTAAGCCACATACTTACATGTATTTGCTATTTTTAAAATCTTAGATAAAGAAGAAAGGAAACATAATTAGGTATAGAAATTTCATTTTTCAAGAAGCGAACCCCAATTACAACTACACAAATTATCAATTCAAATTCAGTCTTTCCGAAAATTGAATCACCATATTATTATGATTATTACCATATCTTAATAAAACGTTTTTGAAGTAAAACTTCTTTACACACGCTTGACTTGTGTAATAAGCTGGTGAATGCGCGAAGATACCGTTAGCAAAAGTGTGATCGGGCGAACCGAACGGAAGTTGAGAGTGTGATATAAGTTAGTGAAGATAGAAAGAGAGAGAGAGAGAGTTACGTTTCGTAAGTTTTACTTCAATCGTGTGGTTTCGTGCACACAAAGCACACTCGTTTCTTTTCATTTTGTATCGTATTGAATTATTTTTCGTTGAAGACTTTAAAAGGTTTTAGAATTTATTAGAATATATTTATTCTTTTAAAATGTTCACAATTTATTTTACTTGTTACTTGCTACCAAGTAGTCCGTATTTCAATACTATACGGGAACATACTAGTATCAACTCACTACTTATTCTTTACTTTACATAAAAATAATTATATACCTTCATATTATACATGTATTACGTGGGAGAACTTTTTTCTTGTAAACATACCTTTATTTGGTCTTTTCGAGATTTTTATTGATGCTATCAGCGATATTACAAATTATACGTACGTACGTTACATATTATATTTCAATTTCTTTGAGCTATTTTCTTTGAGTTATATTTCGTTGAGCTCTATAAGTCTGCTGTGATGCGATGTTATATAAATTGTACTAACAAAATATTGTGTATTTACGAGTTTAAAAGCGACGAATTTGAATTTAAGAAATGCTCTGGTGTAATGGTGCGTGTAGGCGCCTAAGCACCAGGTTGCGGGTTCGATTCCTGTTCGAGATGAATCAAAAATCTCAATTAACAAATATAACATAAAAAATACTATTCGAATGCGTAAAAGTGAACAAACACTGCCGTTTTCGTTATAAATCTATCTAAATTAATTATCAAAGTTAAAATTGAGTCTTATAGCCTATTATCACTATTATTTGTTTGACACATTTTGCCAAAGTTTAACATACTCTAGTTCTTCTCTCAAATCAGTTTAAAACTTTAGATTTAGTTAGTTATCATATTTAAATGATTCGTCGAGCTGCGGGCTGCACAATAACAGGCGGTACGGGCGGGCGGGCCGAATTTGACGACCAAGGGCTTGGCGTCTGTTTGGTCTTGATAAGAGTTCTTTTTCATAATATTGCTTTTTGGTTTATTTAGCGACTTTTAACTCTTACTAAGTTTTGTACATTTTTGTCTCCATATATTTCTATGAATTACATTTTAAATGTTAGATTTTCTTTATGGAGTGTGTTGTAAATAACACATTAGGTACGTAGGATACATAATTTGAGGCTGTAAATGCTTGGTTTATTGTGTACCTTTTATTGAATTTCAATTATACCTAATTAAATGTTTGTATGAGGTTTTTACTTATTATCAACCCAAGTATTATTTAGCTGTGATCTTTTTTTACGTCAAGGTACTACCTCAGTCGGGCTGCTCCAGATTTTAAGCAGGAAATTTCCTGCTGTGCCCTACCTCAGTTAAGATAAAAAATTTAAATATAAAAATTATAATTAAGTATGTTAAATTGTATAAAAAAATTGTATGTTATATTATATTTATTAATTACTAGCTGCCCGGACAGACTTCGTTCAGTCTTTTTTTTTGTATAAAAACCTTCCGTGGGATTTTTAAGGAACATTCTCGAGTTATGCGCTTAGCAACATTCGTTTTTATTATATATTGAATCCATTTGATTAGTTGAAATCTATTTAACGTTGTTCTAGTTTTTGTGCCGGTAATCTTATTCAGTCAGTACTCAGTGCCAATGGTAGTGTATTCAACTGATCATAATGAAATTGATTAAAATACACATTTTTGTCTCCTTTCGCCTATAATAAACAACATTCTATGTCAATAAGGCACAGAATAATAATATATAACGATTATAAACATCAAATGTATTGAAATTATTAGTATTGAAGTCTTTGACAATTTATATACCTAAGTAGTTGAAAAAAATATATATTTATGTAAATACAGGAAATAAATAAGTATCATCAGTGATTAATATTTAAGACTAGCCGTGCTTGTGACTTCGTCGGCGTGGAATTTAACAAGAAAGTTATTGTTCAGTTCGGAGAGTTATAAAATAAATAAATTGCTGAAAGTTGGGTTTCTGTAAAGTTGCCAGGTCCTCCTTGCTCCGCCAGGTCCTCCCCCCACCTCCGCATTAGCGCTTCCTGCCCTGTCCGGCGCACCCGAAGGATCCCGTCCAATATGGGGTTCTCACCAAGAGCCCTCCTACCCGAGACGTATGAGTATGTCGGCAAGAACCTCCGCCACGAGTTCCCACGGGGGGTCGCCGGCTAGAGCAGTAGCTGCAGCCCACGATACCGTACGGTACCCCCGGATCACCCTCACCGCGATGGTCTTCTGCGCAGAGCGCAGCGCAGCCCTATTATTCCTCGCAGTGAGGCGATCCGCCCAAACCGGGGTACAGTACGTCGCTATACTCCCGTACTCCGGTGTCTAACGGTGATATATATGATAACGGTGATGATAACGGTGTAGATGGCTGTCCAAAATAATTAGAATTATTACCACAAAAATTACTATTAGGATCGTATTACAGTAAAGTATTACGTAGTAGTAGACTAATAAGAGTAACTTCTGATTGTACTTTAAAGTACTCGTTTCATCATTAAGTTATTTTTCTTTCTTTTCTGGGTTAATACCAATCATTAAACCACCCATTTCATTACTTAAATAAATTGAAACAAGTGATTCATTTTTCATCCTATAGGTATATATAAAAATGAATCGCTGAATGTGTTGCTAAGCGCAAATCTCGAGAGCAGCTGAACCGATTTCGCTAATTCTTTTTTTATAATATTTCTTGAAGTACGAGGATGGTTCTTACGGAGAGAATAAAAATCCCTGAAAAAGTCTAAAAACAACAATTTTCTATATTCCCATACAAAAGATTCGTAATAATACTTAAAAGTCAATTTAAACTTTAGTACCATACCATAAAGTTTAAGTGTGTATTAAAAAAAATAAAAAATTAAAGAATCGACTGTTAGGCGGTACGAAGTTCGCGCGGGTCAGCTAGTATTATATAAAAATAACTAGCGACCCGCCCCGGCTTCGCACGGGTGCAATGATGACATTTTTAAATGACAGGATCTTTACGTAATATTCCGACGTGGCGGCTGAGGTACTACTCTTACAACACGTAATTTTACGGCGATGGCGGTTAAAGGGTTAAATGTTTCGCTGTTAATTACTTCTAACGACGATATCTGAAAACCTATTCATCTGATTGATATAGTATAAAGGGCAATTTTAATCTGCATTAAATTCCTAAGCTAACTAAAATATTTGTTTGGATAAGGATTAATACTGAACTAAAGAAAATAGCTTGGAAAATAACGTAATGTTTTTAATTAAAAATTTGAACATAAAAGTGGTTATTGTAAGTCAACCGTAAGAGATAGAGATATGCTATCGCGGACTTTTTTGTAGCATTTTTATAGATTTAGAATTCGCTAGTACATTACTCCACTGTATCTTTGCTAGTTTACGCGGTGTTTGCGTGGAAAGCTCCCAGTTGGCGCGATTTTGTGCGACTTCTTCAACATTTATCGCCGTATTTCTGCTAATTTACATAAAACTATACTAAATTATATACATAAACCTTCCTCTTGAATCACTCTATCTTTTAAAAAAAACCGCATTAAAATCCGTTGCGTAGTTTTAAAGATCGAAGCATACATAGGGACATAGGGACATAGGGACAGAGAAAGCGACTTTGTTTTATACTATGTAGTGAAGAACAAATCTTTCTGAATCTGTAAATGTCTTAAAATAAAATCACATTTAATAAAAAAAAAAAATTCTAAATTTAGCCGATAAATAGCACACCAAGCTTAGTAAGCTAAAGTCAAAGATATTTTTATATTTATACTAGCTGCTGCCCGCGACGTCGTCTGCGTGCGTTCACTGCTCGTTCCCCGTAGGTGATAGCGTGATAATATGTAGCCTATGTTCTGACCCGACTTCTTAATAATATTCGTGCCAAATTTGAAGTAAATCCATGCAGTACTTTTTGAGTTTATCCCGGACATACATTTGAAGAAATAAAGGTTCACTGCTCTTTCCCCGTAGGTGATAGCGTGATAATATATAGCCTATGTTCTGACCCGACTTCTTAACAATATTCGTGCCAAATTTGAAGTAAATCCACGCAGTACTTTTTGAGTTTATCCCGGACATACATACAGACAAACAGACAAACAGACAAACAGACAAACAGACAAAAATTCTAAAAACTATATTTTTGGCTTCGGTATCGATTGTAGATCACACCCCAAGTATTCTTTTAAAAAAATATTTAATGTACAGTTTTGACTTTTCTACCATTTTATTATATGTACGAGCTGACTTGGACATCCTGCTGGCAGCTAAGATACAATAAAGTAAAATGAGAGAACACTCAAACAGAAAAAAAAACACAAATGACTCAGACGTAGTAGGAGTGCAGCTGAGTGCAGCCTACAAAGATTAAATTTATATAAAAAAAATATCGGCCAAGTGCGAGTCAGACTCGCGCACGAAGGGTTCCGTACCATTGACTAAACTAAATACATATAAGTAAATTTTCTGTAAAATATTTATTCTGTAAAATATTTATTTAATTGTGACGCCATCTATGCCGCTATTAGAAAACTATTATTAGTCCATCGACGAAGTTTTCCTAATTTCTGATAGATGGCGTTGGAGACAAATAAATAATTATAGCCGGGGGGGCTAATTAATTAAATATTTATTTAATTTTGTTTTTAGTATTTGTTGTTATAGCGGCAACAGAAATACATAATTTGTGAACACCTGTCTAGCTATCGCCGTTCTTGAAATACAGCCTGGTGACAGACGGACGGACGGACGGACGGACAGCGAAGTCTTAGTAATAGGGTCCCGTTTTTACCCTTTGGGTACGGAACCCTAAAAAGACAATAATAATAAATAAAAATATTGTGATAATAACAAATTACAATTAGGCAATTCGCCTACAGGCGAATATATCATATTATTGTAAACAATGTAAAAATTTGTACATAGATCAATATTCCAGTAAAGATAGATTTATAAGAAGGATAACTGATCAAGTTATGACGGGTCAGATAGTAAAAGTGTCACGATTCGATTCGAGATATCAGTCATTTTATGAAAAATGCAAAAAGTCACGCCCGATGATGTTCCATGTCAGTCAGTGGTGTAAACAATGTCAGTAATATATATACAATAATACAATGTCACTTTTCTATTTTTGCTAATCTATATATATAAAAGAGATTTCCACCCATTGACTCATCACGATATCTCTGGAACCATAAGGCGTAGAGACTTGAAATTTGGTAGGAATATTCCTTTCGCCGAGTAGAGGTCAGCTAAGAACGGATTTTGTGAAATTCCACCCACAAGAGGGCGTTGCGGGTGTTAATAAAATATATGGCAAAACAACGTTTGCGGGGTCAGCTAGTACTTAATATTGACATACCTATGTAGTTTGCTCTTAATGTTTCATATGTATAAGTATAGTACAATAAATGAATATAATAACGAATCACCAAATCCAAATCATAATAAAGCTCACTAGGAAAGATCAATAGCTGTGGATATGACATATAATATCAAAGCGTCTTATATTCTTGACTAGACTCATATTAGGTCAACGGGTTATTTATCCAGAACTTGGCACAGCTTGCGCCAAAAAGAATAAACTTTGAAATATTATATAATACGTCATAATAACTATTTTGCGCTGTAGGTTGGATATATGTAATTAAACGATATGTAAAAAAATGTTGCATAAATTTTGTAAAAATAAAGACAATACAAAATGCAAATAAAGACCAATAAAAATAAATTTATGTGTGACTAAAGTTTTTTGATGTTCACATTAAAATGGCTTTAAAAGCATGTTTGTAAAAGTAATACCTTTCAAAGTAATACCTTTTAAAAACTTTGTAAAAGTAATACCTTTTAAAGTAATTGACGGGCGGAAAAGAGATAGTGAAATTGCGCAAGTCGCTTGGCCGCTTATAAAATGAATAAAGAGGAATAACTCCAACATAAATAAAACCTTTTTCCATTTCTACACGAATTATTGAAAAAAAAAAAGCGTTATCTATTCAGGACTCATATATCTCACCGAGTGTTTCAATATTATAACTTCTAAATTTTATAGATTCTAGAAATATCGCATCCATTATCGTGATAAGTTAGTGATGGATTGGGTTCTATGTCTACTATTAAATACTATTCAGGGAAATAAAATTGTATATGTTTTTTTCAAATCTGTTTAACATACACACAGGGTTTTCTGTTTCTATGATAGGCAATTTGATGCCTATGTTTTACCAACAGCACATACATTTTTTCTTGTAATAAATGTAAAAAAAGAGTATTTATTACACCCAGACATGAGGCATGAACCGAGATCATAACCTTGAGGTAAAAAGTATATATACATTTATTTTTATCTTTTTGTATTTAAGCTAGTTATTACATAAAGATGAGTATGAAACAAGCGTATCTTGGTTGCCAGTAGCAATGTTTTGTGGGGTGGTCATATAAAAATGTAATGCATTAATTTGCATTAAGTAGGTAGGTACTTACGTTAGCTCAATTAACTTGATAATTATTCGTTAAAGTGCTTTCTTCCCTACCAAGACTATCGATAGATATCTAACAATTTTTTAGAATATAATTTAACTGAAAATCTATTATTTACGTAAGCGTAAGTACTCAGTAAAGAAAAAATTGATTTTTTCTTTGACTTCAACATACTTATATTTATAACAAACGAAAATACTTGGAATAAATACTACTTTGTTAAACCAATGAAATTTTAGTAATTTACTACTAAATTACCGGCTATAATTACGATATTATGTAGAAATATAAAGTACACATTTATTAAAAACTAGCTTCTGCGCGCGACTTCGTCGGCGTGGACTCCGCTCCTATTGGTCTTATCGTGATGATATATAGCCTATAGCCTTCCTCGATAAATGGGCTATCTAACACTGAAAGAATTTTTCAAATCGGACCAGTAGATCCTGAGATTAGCGCGTTCAAACAAACAAACAAACAAACAATCAAACAAACAAACTCTTCAGCTTTATTATATTAGTATAGATACAGAGCGCACCTAAATTTCGAATAAATTTTACTTTAAAATGTTACCATGTAAGTGATAAAAGATAGGTACAGAGATATTTTCACAGTCACTTATATATCAAAATGTCTAAAAACAATGGAATGTAGAATTCAAACAATAACAATTCAGTCAGTGACCATAATTCTCTAGAAAAAAAACATTCATGGAACGCGTTAAATTAATTATTATTTGCAAAACCAGAGCTAACCCGTAGGTAAATTCAAAGCGCTATCTTATTCTGTTATTACGACACTTGATACAAAATTTTGGAAAATTAAAATCTTGTGTCTAAAGTTATCTAATGCCAAACACAATGCTACCTATTATCACAATAATTAACATTGAGTTTTTTCCTTTGTAATGTGTTTGAGATAATAATTTGAATTAATATTTCATTACATGATAAAATCATATTTTGTACATCAATTTTCCACAGAATTTTATATATTATGTATATGTACATTGAAGCTAATTATTATTGACTCAACTACTCTTTTCCTTTAGTTAACTGACGCCTTTATTCAAAATGCATTAAGTTTTGGTACAGTAAAGACAAGTTATGATATAAAGACAAAACACCAGTCAACGATAAATATGGAGAATTAAAGATATGTATTGTGTTTTAAAGAAAAAAAAAAGTGTGTGTCATCTACGACGCACGACTGGAGTTTACTCCTTCAGATTGACTGTCTAAATAGGCACAAAAAAGGCTTACCAGTCTAAGAAAAAGATTAATACCATATCAAATGGTAAATAAACGAATCAAATAGCGCCATCTATCTATCGAGATGGGGTTATTAGAAAACGTCGTAACGCCATCGCCATCTCGATAGACGTAACGAGGTATGTCTATTAGTTCAGTAGATTTTACTCCTCATATTTTTTCATACCTTATATAAAATTCGATTTTGACGTGACAACGTCTAATAAATCGATGAACGAAGCCGCATGCACGAAAAAGGATGACTCATTGTAGCGTTACGCTCATTGTCCCTCTTCCACTCGATTGGCCTATGCGTCCAATTTTTTAATGAGTAAACTCCAAAAAAAGTAAAGAATATAATTATTTCTAGTGCCTAATTTCTTTGCAACGTTGTATGCTATATTGTGAAACATAGGATGTGTAAGATATTTATAAGACACGCAAAAATTAACATCACAATTAGAGATAGATGTATATTATATTTACATACCTTCACATCGGGATGTAAAATATTGAGGATCAATTCAATTGATCTCTTTTATCAACAAGCTTTTCGATCCTTTCACGTCCTTAGATTTAAAGACATCCCTTATCTCAGATAAATGTATTAGGTTAGCATTTTGCATCGCCGAGCACCACAAATAAGACCGTCATTGAAAGCACCTGTGAATATTTGCGTTACCTTTACTATACATATTTGAATTGAAGTTGAATTTCGGCGTAGGTGTCGTCGCTTCTTTTCTTTGTATTTGACCTATATATTATCTTTTAAAGTGTTCACCATAAAAAGTTGAGTATGTGTATTATAATGAAATAGATTTAAATTTCATTTTAATATTTGACGATTAATTGGATATGGATCAAATTGAGAGTTTACTTTATTGACGTAAACGTTTCCAAATATACGAGTACCTACCTAAGAATATCTAAAAAATGTATGAATTGTTCAAGTTTCTTTAAAAAAATTTTTTTAATAAATTCGCTTTTGCATTCAGCCTGTAATATCCAACTGCTGGGCCTAGGCCTATGCCCTATAATTTTAATATGTAGGTTTTCTAAAACTTTTAAAATATATATATAAAATATTAATACGTGAAGCAAAAACTTTGTACCCCTTTTTACGAAAATTACACTTATCGTTGATATAGAGAAGTAGTGCAAAATGCTAATATTTTTGAAAAATTATGCATAAAAATATATAAAATCAATAAAAAAAACATTACACACACTACCATGTATTTGACACACACACACACACGCATATTATACTGTTTTGTTGATTGTCAGTCTGTAGTCAAATTGAAAAATTAAAAAAAGTTTTTTTATCTTCATTATTTTTTGGTTTTCTTTAATTTAAATCATGAGAGCTGATCTACTAGGGATTTAGTAATGACGGTGGTATCCCGTTGCCTTCCGCCATTGCAGTTTCGTGATCGTCGCGCCATGCCTTGGCTGCGCTCACGAATGTTCATAATGACTACGTCCTTGTGACAGGACTCGCCTCTTCCGCTGTTTCCACAGTTTAGGTCTTCGCCTGTAACCCTAGTCAAGGGAGCTGTGATATACCCCACAGCACTGGGTCCTCCCCTGAACTTAGCCATCGACTTATCCCGGCTTACTGAGATACGTGATGCCCACCCCCGCGACGTGGACGCGTCAGGGAAGAATTGCTCAGGTGAACGCTAGAGAAGGTACATAACTCTAACATTCCAAGAGCCGGGTTAACGGACTTGTTTGTGCCCAAGCCCGAGAGCAATTTAATTTAAATTTTTAATTATGTTCGAATTTCGACCTTTGAGCGACCACTAGTTTTAGGAATTACGCAGTAACACAGCCTCTGTTAAAGGTGAGCTTATTTTTAAAAAAGGCCTTGCGTCATTTACGTTTTTTGTACATACTCATCGAAAGTAGTACTTTTTAATGAGTGAATGAATAAATGAAATATGCTTTTATTGTACACCAATAGTTACAAGTAACAAAGTTTATACAGGTACTAAGACAGTATACAAACGGCGATCTAATCGCTAAAAGAGTGATATCTTCCAGGCAACCGGCTTGGCTGCCTGGATGTTTTTTTTTTATCCTCACATTTTTGTTATCGACTCATTATTTAAATTTTTGAATTGACAACTTCTTTTGAAGCACCTGTGGGAGCACCGCACACACATTTTTTCGTAGACCCGAGTGAGAAAGATCCAGTCAGCTGCTCTTCGTTGCTGAACGGTGAAAGGCTCGATCGGGTGAACTCGTGACCGCCGAGTGTACCCGAGCGAGAAAGATACAGTCAGCTGCTCTTTGCTGTTGTGTCGCTGTGTTTAGTATATTCAATTAAAACGTAATAATTGTCACAATTAATTTAATAATTATTTTTGGTAGGTAATAATAACAATTTTAACAATTATTTGGTTTAAATTGTTGGGTTAGTGCGTGTATTTAGTGGTTTATCGTCCGAACATTATACTTATATTGAACAATGAAGTTTTCACTTCTGCCCTGCGGTCTTTAGTACACTAATATTTTTTGTCTCATTAGCGTTAGTATTTTTTGAACAAGTTTTAGTATCATCCAATATTCTGTAAAGGAGTCTTGAGATACCAACGCGGCCTAATTGGTGTGCACGTAGCAATTAAGGTCAACACTTATCTTGTTTTAATTCGTTGTGATTTTAGATGTTTTACATATTAGCCTATATTACTGTCTATATTCATTCAAGTTAAAAGTGTAGGCTGTACTTTCTACATTCATTCAAAGATATTGACTCAAAAGTAGAAAAAAAAAACGATTAATTAAACTTATTTATAAAACAACAATTACTATTTATTTATTATTATTTTTATGATGTATCAATTATACTTTTAAAAAGATTTTGAAAAAATACTTGATACTAATGTACCAAGACTTTTTGAAGTGAATTTTCTTTAGGCGCATGAGGGTAAAATTTTTACGGATGAAACGCACGGGATGGTGACGTTGCAACGTCGGGCGCGGTCAGTTTTTGGATGGGTGACCGCCTGGGAACACCACGTGACTTGTACACACGCAATTTTTTAAAATAAGGTTCATAGTATGAAATAGTTATTAAAATTTAAGTTTTACTGTACTTTATGCAGTGAAACTGTAGGATTATTTCGGTACTTTCTAGTTTAATTTTGTAAAATTCTATTTTAATTTTAGCTATATGCTCGTGTGCAGAAAGAGTTCTGTAATGATGAACTATAAAGCTTCATGACCCTTCAAATGAGGGCAAGCCGAAGGAGCCTCATCTGTAATTTAGATTCGACAGTTCGAGGCGCATTATTGCATGCCTGTTGCCGGTCTTCATGCTTTAAACATACCTCGCCGATTTGACTGGTTTTATTTTACCGTTTTCTAAGTCAAAAGAAAAGAGGGTATTTTAATTACAAAAAAAAAACGAGTGAAAAAAACTCTCAACTTCCGTTCGCCTCGCCTGATCACACTTTTCGTAACGCTCTCGTCACGCATTCACTAGCTTACTCCCCAAGTCAAGCGTGCGTTGAGAAGTTATACTTCAAAAACTAAAATAAAAGTTTATTACTCGTATGACAAAGTGTTTTTTGTGGAATTCAAAACACATCTTTATAAATAGGTATAGGTATTCAAAATTATTTTATGTAAAAATAAAATGCACATAAAAAAGTTACAACAAAAGTTTCATTATTTAAATATCTAAACAATAAGAAACATTTCATTTAGGTAAATCTCCCTACGCCGAACCTCATTACATACAAAAGTTGATTGATAAAACCATTATTTATTAATTGGTTTATTAACTTGATCAGACATTTTTGAACTCTGAGGGTGATATGACGAAATGAAATCTTGTTACGTTCGAACCAAGATAATTCGTTCTGTACGTCGATTATCATCATCATCATCATCATCATTTCAGCCTATCGCAGTCCACTGCTGGACATATGCCTCCACAAGTTCGCGAATGGCGTGGCGTGAACTCATGTGTTTTACCCATAGTCACCACGCTGGGCAGGCGGGTTGGTGACCGTCGTCGATTATGTCAATCGTAAATTCATTAGGCATAATAAAGAATCTCCTTTGTTATTTTTAATATTCTTACTTTCGTACGTTTATAAACTTATTTATTGACATAGATAAAGCTTTTTACCCGACCGCAAAGGGTAATATTTTTCGAGAGTATGTATGTATGTATGTTTATAGGTTTCTACGTTTTCCACTAGTCTATAATTATAAAGGACTAGCCGACCCGTGCCCACTTCGTTGGGCGTTATAATCCATATCACATAAGAAGGGTACGGTGAAATTTGATATGTTCCAATACACTCTCACTATTTTCAGCAAATCAGATAAATATAAATTGTTTTAAAATCACCAATTAATTTCTAAGGCAAATAATAATGCTTGATTAGATTGAATTGTTGACACGGCACGTCAGAGGGCGCAGGTTCAAATCCTGCTGATTTAAAATCTTTATACATTTTTATCTTTTTCCTTTTATCTTGTCACTCCTGAATAGTGTAGCTTTCTGTTAGCGAAAGAATTTTCATGATCGGATCAGTATTTGCGAAGATTACCCCGTATATACAAACAAAGTTATAAACTTTACCTCTTTATAATATTAAGTATAGATTTTAACGTTTGAGGTGTCATTAGATTCGTCTTGATGACCCGAGTGTCAAAAAGTACATAAAAAATAAAAATTCAAGATGGCCAATTTCGGAGACCATAATAAAAAAAAATTCTAAACATATCGAGTGGAAATTCAAAGAATTGATTAGCTAATTTTACAAAAATACATATTGTTACCCTTAAATTTACTGTGGTCTGTGATACTCTCTAAAGATCAACATTTCATTTGAATTAAAAAAATCATCCATATTTTTTTATGTCTTACGCTGTCACTGTATCTATAATTTAAAGCTATGCAAAAAATGACAATAAATATAATAAATTAAAATAAACTATCTTGATTAGGATTCGAATCCGACTCACAAATGTATGTGGGACTGAAGGGCTCCAACGTCCACAAAAACTTAATTCAGTAGACATCGGAGAGGACAAAGTAATAACCTGAATAAATTCAATTCACAGTAGTTTACTTAGGTTTTGTCAATGTTCGATTAATAGAATAATCGTGTAGAATAATCGTGTAGTGTTATCTAATTTTTATAATAACTACCTGTATCGGGGGTTTTACATGCTTATGTGCTGATGTTAACTAAGGTAGGGAAATATTCTGCACAAATCTGGAACAGCCCGACTGGGGAAGTACCTCGACCTTACAGAAGATCACAGCTAAATAATACTGCTTTCAAGCAGTGGTATGTTGCTAAGGTGAATAAGGTGATACGAGCTCCTGGTTGATTGGAGGTAGAGTTGGAAAAGCGCTTGCGATGCTTTTTTTTACAGCTAGGTCGGCAAACTTACTATCAGGTGAGATGTCAGCTTGTTTGCCGACCCAGTTGTTTATATAAAAAATGTGCTTGTTTAGTTAGTGTGGTTTAGGAGGAAGAAATTTGTTTTTAAAAGTATATAATGATGATGATTTTCTTATCTCAATGTTCTTCTGCTTCCTATTTACGTTACGTACATAATTTGATTTAGCCATATTATTAAAAGATGTTATATAATTTACGTTATATAAAAAGTTATAACTTAAGTAACAAAACATCTCTCTCGATCGATCTATGTGTAGAAATTACGTCGATCAGATAGATAGTAGTTTTTGTGAAAAAAATCGCAAATAAGGTGAGTGGGCCGTTGAGGTAAACAATATTATTGCAAAGAGGCCCTTTGTTGAGTGCCCCTTTTGAATATCCGAGCTTTGTATAGAGGACAGTGGTGTCGGCAGAAGGCCACCTACATAAGCTATTATTTAGTTAACGGCATGACTGGGGAATTTACGGATGAAATACCCTATCAATGTAAAGCAGCGAAATACACGACCTTATTCTCCGGTCTGTAATAAACGCAATGTCATTGCGCTAGATTAAAATGTCTGCGAAAGGCTTTGTATAAAATATTATATTTGTTGATTTTGATGTAATTAAAGTTACCCACATATATTACATATAGTCATGTTCATTCATTGTTTTCTTAATAATCGAATTATTTTTATAATAATTGGTGATATGATTTTCATAAAATTTTAATATTTTTTTATTAGTTTGTGTATTGTTTGGGTTCTGTTATAGTAAAAATATATTTTTTTTTATGTAACTAGGTCGGCAAACAAGCGTACGGCTCACCTGATGGTAAGACCGTAGCCTATAGACGCCTGCAACACTAGAAGCATCGCAAGCGCGATGCCGACCCTATCCCCAATCCCCCCCAGGAGTTCTGGTCACCTTACTCACCAACAGGAACACAATACTGATTGAAAACAGTATTATATAGCAAACAAATTTGAGAATTTGAAATTGATTTGAAAGTCATAATGAAAATGAATGTTCATTAAAAATATTTCCACTATTGATATAAATCGATTATAAAAAGTTGAGCTGAATTTTAGATTGCGTCGTTAAAGATATTTTCGCCATAAAATGTTATATTAATAAATCTATAAAATAATATTTTAAATTGTATTATAGGTAATACTAGATGGTCCGGTGAACTTCGTATCACCTACATATTATATTTGTGAAAAATGTACACAAAACACTTTCTGAACGCACCTATAAATATTTGACAACCAATTGACTACGTCATAGAGAATAGTAATCATGGAGAATATTCTCCATGATAGTAATATACCTGACTACGTTTTTGACAAAAGACATTAAATTTGACCGCTATGAACATTTTGTATTGGAAAATTAAATCATCGTTTTTATTAGTTTCCGTTAAATATTATTTATGTTTCTCACCGTTTAAACCTTCCCTGAACTTGCACAAACATTTCAAGATCAAAATTAGCTAAATCGGTCAATCCATTCTCGAGTTTTAGCGAGACTAACGAACAGCAATTGATTTATATGTGTATAATATAGGTATAACGGGTATAATGTTATAAATATAAATATATAACTACCTCGCGCAAATCGTCACTCACTAAAACATAAATTCTGTTTCGAGGGTCCGGAAACAGAAATTACGCACAAACACAAAAGCACAAACCACAAAAACATAAGTATGGCCTGTAATCTTATACTATTAAACGAGCAATTCTTGTATATATATATATATATTCTGAATCTCGGAATCGGCTCCAACGATTTTCATGAAATTTAGTATGCAGGGGATTTCGGGGGCGAAAAATTGATCTAGCTAGGATTCATTTAAAAAAAATGTCGTTTTATCCCTGTTTTTAGGCAATGAAAAAATATCATTAGAATACGAAGCTTAATTTTACCGTTGTCATTATAGCTGTAATGGCGTAATTAGGAAGTCGGCGGGTGTCGAACCGTGTTGACCCGGGTTCCAATCTCAGTCTGAGATCAATTTTTTTTCTTTTTTTTTAATTTCACTCGTGATTTATTATTTAAATAACATTAAAATATAAAAATACCGAGCAAAAAAAAAAACAAAAAAAAAAAGAAAATACCGAGCTAGGCTCGGTCACCCAGGTACTAATATTTGATATGTGCGGGGATAGAATTGAAAGATAGATGGATCGCTAGAGCATCGGCTACATTGACTACAAAAGTATTTTTTTACAAAAATATTTTATTAACTTCGAAAAAGGAAAAGTTCTCAATTCAACTGTGTATTTTATGTGTGCTACCTCATAACTTTTAACTGGATGTATTGATTTTATGTTTTTTTTTAATCGAAATCTGGTGTTTTTCGTGTTATCCCATTTAAATATGTAGTATTAAAATGATATTTTTTTTATTTAAATGATTGTTTTATCGACTACCCATTTCGTATTACTCGCCGTTGTAATTGAAGTCGGTTGTTTTTTTTTTTGCGTTTGCAAGCAAACACAATTAGGTATATAATTTTATGAAGATACAAATTAAAATAATTTAAACGGAATTTAAATATAGCAATGATCGTCAAAGAAAACTATTAATTACGGGAATTTTGTAAGAAAATAAAACAATTTGTTACATTTAGACCATTCAATGATTCTTTATTTACATGGTGGTGAGTTTTACAACCAAAAGCACTGATCACAGAATATTAAACTAACAGATTTACCTTATGCTTATATAAAAATACTAACTTGGAATATCTTAAAAACAAATAAAAATTTACTATTTCTGTTTAAAAAAAACCCTAATTTATAAAATATGAATAATTAAAACTTGAAATAAATTTACATAAATAATTGTTCGTGTTTATCGTTTTTTTTTTACACACGTATTTGTTACACAAAGAATAAAAATTATGCAACGTGTGAATTTTATAAAATAATATCCATTAATATAATTCTATGCAGTCAAATCTTCGAACAAGGTCATATAAAATAAATTTTAATGAATGAAAATTTAAGATATATTTGTTAAAAAGGTCATGGAAATAATAATTATAATAGTTATTTAATCTTTAGAATATTTCAGATGTTTATAGCAATTCGATAGTGCCAACGAGTACTTAATTTAGTAATTTGACTGTTTGTAAATAAACAAGCGTTTGAATCAAAACCAATGAGATATACTAATCTACTTCTAATATAGTAACTCTTTAACTTGACTTAGTTGGCAGTGCTGTAAACTGTGACATTATCTAAATTACACATTTTTCTTATAGGTACCAGGTAACTTTCAATAATGTATTCTTATTTCGTCTACACGATAAAACGAATTAAAGAATATTTTAGAGATATATTGTTATTTACAGAAGTTTCTTTTGGCATCTGTTATCACTTGAAGAGAGCCATAAGATTCAATTTACTTATTTATTAATACTCGTGTAGTGATGATCAAATGCTAATTTTGAGAAAGTATGCACATTGGCGGCACGGCAAGTCTTACGTGTCGAATAATGACTTCAAATTATGAATAAACACTAAAATTGAATAATTGAGCAATGATGATCGGCGTAGATAGATTAATAATAATTGTGTTCATACACCATGCATTTAGATCTACTCGAAATGCGGCTCGGTGGCTTTCAAGACGCTAAAACAAGTTTAACTAGGTTATCTCCATACCAAGCATTGTTACCAATAACTTGGCGTTGTTCTATGAGTCGTCTTAAATATAAACATGGTAAAATTACCGTGCAACCATACAATTGCCTTGAAGTGGAATTGAATAGTCACATGTAATTGTATGTATATTGGATATGCATATCATGCTGTGCCGCCAATATGAACGAGCATATTATAAAGATCCGATAGTAAATGTTGACATACCTGCTTTTCTCATGAAATGACTCTCGGAGAAAAAAAAAATTATATTTGAAATTTAATAGCCATTTAACACGTTTAATAGCAGAAACAATTTAAGATGCGACTAAACGTACGTACAAACTTAATTCACTCTAGTGGACTTCTTATTTACTTTGATATGTTATATCAGATCGAGTTCGGACTGTAATTTTTATATCTGTAAATGTACATGTTGATTTATGTTTTATGTTAATTTGATGATGAAAGTCGTTGATGATGTTATCAATTCCATTGAAAATTTTATAACAATCAACACAAACATTAATGACAAAATAACTATTTGCTTCGATTTAAAATTTCGAGTAGGTAATTATGAAATTTTATTTTTTACGTATTTAAGTTCGTATTATATGGACTATGACCTATTTTTATATTGTAGTTCTATAACATATGAAATAAACAAATAAATAAAAAACTTCTGACAAAGTTAATCGAGCACAGCTATCAAACTTTTCTCAACTTACATTATTCGATTCTTTACTCTACAAATAGTACTTTGGGTGAACGATAGTTGCTTGTCTCTTCAATAGCAATATAAGTTTACGTCTTTATACCCAATCGGTATTAATCAAATTGCAATACAATGTAAGATCATAAGAAATACTTTAACAATCCTAAAAATATAACACATGCATAAAATAGGAATTTAATTTTAAAATTTTCTTTTATTTATTATATATTTTAGTATAAAATATATAAACAATAAAACAATGTTTAACGCACAACTTATACTGAGCAACATTCATCAAGTTACTACAACCTGAATAAAACTATTTGATATTTGTTCTCGTACTATGTTGGATGTGCCTTGTTTATAAATAATTAAATATCATATATTTCACATCTTGCCATTCATTCTTAAATACTCTTCTAATAAACATACATAGCTGTCATCTTATTCAACTAAATTATTAAGTAAATCTATTTTTATAAGAACACTTTAATTTCATATATTTAAGTATCATCTTCATAAATGAAAACTCTACGACAGTAATTTTAAAACAATTGAAAGTCTTATTAACACACCATCTTTTAACATTAACGTAAAGGAAATGAATATTTCACATGATGCAAATGTTGAAATATGTTACAATTTTAAAATTAATGCACAAACTTCTTAAGTGCATTGATACATTTCTAGAAAACGGTCACTAAACATCGAAGAGTCCAATTAATTTAAGTATCTCCGAGTTTCCTAAGCTCTTAACCGACTATGGCAAAGGCAAAAGGAGGGTTATAACCTATAATTTTAGCATACGATGTATGTTTTGTATGTATGTCTATTCCCTCATATTTCCCATACTAATTGTCATATTTAGACAAATGAGGTATTAGAAGCGCCAAGTCGAAGTAGTGTAGATGACGCGTTAATATCAATCTACATGAGACTCAGTTTGTTTTCAACGGAGACTGCAGTATTGTGCCTCAAGCAGACCGTCCAGTACGATACAGCTAGGAATACACTTGTATATGCTCTATTTCTGGAGCTGTCCAAAGCCTTTGATTTAGTTCAGTATGTATAACAGCTTTAGAAAATGTTGTATGGAACACTAACCTACCACATGAATATATTTCTATGTTAAGGTACTGGTATTCAAATTAGCAAAGTTATGTAAAATAGGCTGGTGAGTTCTCAAGCTTGTACAGATTGGAATGCGATGTGAGGCAGGGGAGGGGTTTAGCTCGTCAATCCTTTTCAATCTGTACATGAACGAGCTGATCGAGGAGTTCAATCGCGCTCGCGTCGGTTGTTTCATTGACGGAATTATTGCTAATAACAACAGCTACGCTGATGACATGGTACTGTTGAGTCTCTCGGTCAGCGCTCTCATCAGACTTATTGGTATTTGTGAGCGATTCACAGAGATTCACGGTCTTAGGTATAATACTGCTAAGAGTGAGTTCAAGTCTAAAAATAAAACGCACAGAGTTCTACGAGTAAAGCTGAATGGCGTTACCCTCAAGCAAGTTTATAGTTTTAAGTACCTGGGGCATTGGCTAACTGACTCGCAAAAAGATGACATGGATTTGGAGCCGGAGCGAAGTGCCATGTCGATAAGGGCGAACATGATCGCTGGTAGGTTTTTGTGGTGTAGTACCCTTTTTAAAGCGTTCTGCCATAATCTTTACACGTGCCTATGGGTAAACTACACAAAGAGTGTTTTCAAGGCTCTTCGTACCCTGTATAATAACGCCTTTAAGGGCTGATGGGGCTGCACCGGCATTGCAGTACATCGGGGATGTTAGCTGAAGCTGGATGTGACAGTTATACAGCTGTTATTAGAAAACGCATTAGGTCCCTGTCGACCGATCCGGGGCAGCTCCAACAGCAGCGAGACTGGACATCGACGGTGCTGTAATGTATCATTGGATCCGTAGATCCTATCCAGCTCGAAAAAGATACTAAAATTTATCGAGATCATTTTATTTTTTGTTGTTAACAAAGGTTTTTCACTACCACCTATGGATTCAGAATATCTATTTTTTTTATAAAATCATAATTTATAATTTAACATACGTAGTTTTAAACATTATTATATTATGATCTATATAATATAATTGACTAGCAATTTGTGAACGTCATTGCAAAAGTAAAACCGTTTAAACATTAGAAAAATGTAAATTTACCTAATTAATTCGATATTTTAAATTTTAATATTTTTATGGTGTGTTAATAAAATTTACATTTTAGTATTATTTTTTAACGAAAAATTACTATGCAATATTATAACCAATCGTAGTCGACGTCAGCAATCATATCTGTTCGTCTTGAACATCTGTAGAGAAAAACAAAACATTTAGTATTAACACTGCATACATTTACCCACGTTTACTTCAACAAAAAAAGCATAATATTGTAACGCTACGAGCAACATATTATATTAAAGCAGTAAATTGTCCCCGTAAGCAGAAAGTATGTATATTCATATTGTTACAAGCTCTGTAAAAAAATACAATTTTTATAAATCTTGCGAAGTCTCCAACGTAATTAAGCCAATAAATTATTTTCAACCTGTAACATTCATGCAAGGAAATCTCGTTACACAGCATCTTACATTATTGCTAACTTTTAAAAGGTATATATTAATAAAAGAAAAGTATTATACGTCTTTTTTTATTAAAAAGAATGTAGAGCAATGTGTTGTAGGCACAGTTGAATGTCGGTGCTTAGCATCAGTGAAAGCTAAATATTGGAATCTTGCCAAGATTGTTGTAAGTACACACGTTTTTTTTTTTTTTTTTTATTCGAAATTGAAATACCTTTTAGAGATTGACGAACATTACGTTTTTAAAACGCTCAGACTGACTAAAAAAATGTAAAGAAATGAAAATAAAAGACAATAAAAGTAAACGCGAGTTTGATAAATTTGATTGGTTACGAAGTAAAAGTTAACTTTCAATAATTTTACTCACCACGTATATGAATAGGATAATATGATAAACCAGTCGAATGAAGCGGTAAAATGTAATGTACAATAGGTGTCGTTGCGCTAGGGCTGTGCAGGGAGGGTGCCATGCGAGGACGAACACGAACAGATTGCTACGGGATACGGAACAACAACTCCAGCTATACTTATATACTTACACTATCAGCTTAAACAACTTCGACACATCTCTAGTCGCAATCTCCATTGCAACTATCTTTCTCCTCATTACAAGTCAATTTTGAAAAGAAAACATTACCAATTAATTTAATTATGTATTATATTATTTTTATATGTCAACATAAATAATATTTACAGCATCTTTAGTTCAATGTTTTATATATGCATTTAACGAGATTTGACTGCATGAATTTTATACAACTACGCGTCTAGAAATAAAAAAAGGCTTGAAATTATAAAGTATGAAATGTGATCGTTTTATATCTATAAATAAATAACATTTACATAAATTTCTGTCTTTGACAACGTTGTTACTAATTTAAATATATCTAAAGTGTGCCAATTAAATTTAAAAGTGTCGATTTTAAAGATATTCGTGTATTTATTAAACATTTAAAAAGCATGAAGAAATATCGTTGTTGTTACTTAATTCTATTTTATATTGTCGCTCAGACAATGTATACTTAATTAAACCACAAGAATGGTGACAGTACAATAGGACTAGAAAAGATTTTCCTTATAAAACAATTAGTATTTTGTGTAGCCATTATCTAATAGTAAATCTAAGTCAGTCTAGTGAGAGTTAAAGGTAGGGTATGTATATATAGCAACATTTGACAGTCACATAAGCAAAGTGCAGTCACGATTTGTGAGTCAGGATGAGACCAGAGACTGAGTGAGTAAAAGACAGAATGAGCATCGGAAAATAACTCACAATTTTAACATCATCCCCGAGACGATCAATAATTAGTATTGTACATACTAAGTAATAAGTAATATCAGGAAATTATTTTTGAGTGCAAATTATGCCATTGTCAAAATATTAATAAACTTTGTACGAAAAAAATTATACGAAAGCACATGAAAATTTTAATTAAGGCTCATCAATTGTCAGGTACAATTATTATTGGAGGCGCCAATTGCCTACGTGGATTCATTGCTTGATTGTATTATTAACAAAAAGTTGCCATGGCAACCGAGAATAGGTAAATTTATGTGATCGTCTCGGGAGCTCTTTATTCTTTAAGTTAACTTTATTAGAATTGTTATTAATTTGTTTAATTTCTTTGCAACAAATTTAAATATTTTATGAAAACAACATTTCCTAACATAAACTTATGTACGAATTATCATTAATTATTAATACTATAATTGCAACATTAATTTTTTTTTTCTTAATCAAATAACAAATTAAACAACGGATATTTTCTACAGTTATTACTTTTCAACCAATCATACTATGAATTATGTTTTAATAAATAAAATTGGAAAATTTTAATATAAGAATTCATTAGCTAATACTTTAACGACTTATTCGAGCGAACTGGATCCGAAATAACTGACATTTTTAAGACTTCATCTTCTTAACTTAGAGCCCCTTACTTATTCAATAATAAATAATTATTTATTCATTCATTATTCATTATTTTATTCATATAATTTGTGTTATGGAAAAAATAACTGTATAAAATTAATTATTTAATAAGTAGTTTCATTGGTTTTTATAGTAAAGGTACTGGTTCTCAAATAAATATACCTACTTCGTTTATTTTAAGAATTAAATTGATATTTTTAACATGTGTAAACTTCGCTAACGTGATAGTAAAATGTATAAATAAAGTCGGGTTTGATTTTAATTAGCAAATGATTTATGTTATGGAATTTTTTAAAAGTGGTTTAAGTCACGTTTGTTGTATGAGAACCATTTAATAATTTGAAAAATGAGTAATGAAATTAATAACGTGGGATTAGAAATAAGCGGACGATTCAAAAAACATTTATATAAAATTCCATGTTATATTTTTAGTATTTAAAAGTTAGTCTTAAAAATTAATTTAACAGAGAAACATTTAACGTCATTCATTATTAAAAGTCGTCGTTGTTAAATTATTATCAATTTTCAAGATTGCTATTGATATTTTACTTTTCAGTTAACACGTATATATTTCAATTTAATCAGCATGTAAATAACAATCGTGCGTTGCATCTCGTATTGTGAATAAGCAAAAGTAATACTATAAACATAATACGCGTTACAAACACAAAAGAAAAAACAGAACCAGAACAATATTTATTGTTTTTCCTATAACTTAAACAACGTTCGCTTATTTCCTCACTTGTACGATAGGTATAGGAGTTTAGAGGTAGCTTTCTGAGAAGTCTAAGTCAGATACGGAAGCGCGGGAAGATCTAGTGTAGTTTGTGGAGGTGCCGTAGTCAGAGGTGGCGGTGGCGAGGTCAGCTATAACCGCCCCCGTACCTTGCGTCACTCCGTCAGCGGCCGCTGCTTCTCGGTCTGCCAACTTCTGTTTCAGCACTCGGATTCTCTCCTCCTTCTACAAACAAGACATCGAATGAGCAAATATATATAGGTTATAGGTATATAGCTTATACAGGCTATAGTGAGATGGTTAAAGGAGTGAAGTTGGGTCTGAAAAGTATAAAATTTCGTCATTTGTGATGTTGAAGATATGAACCTTTATTATGAGTCTGTTAATAAAAAATGAGTAAATAAATATATAATATAAATAATAAATGTATTTCAGCGTTTGCAGAAATATTAACCTGAACGGGGATAATTTAAGAGTTTAATGTGTTTATAGAAGATATGAAACTTTGTTTTTGTTTTGGTCTACTGATCGAAAATAAGTAAATAACAATTTTTAGCGTTTGTGGAAATTCAAAAGAGGGTGTAATAGGGGTATTCCTCTACATGGAAGCCCATCATTTCTGGAGAAGCATAAAACTTTATCCTTAGGTTTTGATCACAAATAAATATGTATTTCAGGATAGTTGTAATTCAATGTCAATAACTAAGGGATCCCCAACAGTGATTTACATATTGTATGAAAGTGCTGTTTTTGTATGAATCTTTATTTTGGGTTTCTTCTGAAAATATTAAAATCCGCCTTTGTGCTTAGATTGGGTTAGGTATTGAATAAAAGTAAATAAGTGAATAAGTATTCCAGTCTTAAGGACATTTTTACGCCTCAATATGGCTTTTATATTTTTTCTGTCATATCGGAAGTAAAAATTTTAGAAGCATGAAATTTTATTTTAAGATATAATTCAATTAAATGTAATATAATATATAAAACCACAGTGCAAATTTTCAGTTATTAGTACACAAATAAACATATAATATTCTATTTTTATTTACGATTAAGTCGGCAAACAAGCGTACGGTCCACTTGATGGTAAGCGGTTAACGTAGCTTAAAGACGCCTGGAACGCATCATATAAACACTCTCTATAAGGTTAAGGAATTTCCCCAGATGTTCTGCTCCAGATTTGAGCAGGTTATTTCCTGCTATGAATGATTATAACAGAAACGTTTGTATTCAATTTGTTCCCAAACGCGTTGCTGAGCCTACCCTCGACCCCCCCCCCCCCAGGAGCTCTGGCCACCTTGCTCGTCACAGGAACACAACACTACCTGATCTGTAAAATCGAAGTAGGTACCTACTTCCGTAGTCGGGCTGCTCCAGATTTTGAGCAGCATATTTCCCGCTGTGCCCTACCTCAATAATTTTCATAATATTAGCATGAATATGTAGTACACATGAAATGAATATGTGATTTCAGTTAAAGTTTATTGAAAGTTTGAGAAACACTTGAGAAATGCAATAGAAAACGATATGCCCTAGTAGAAATTATTGGAAAAATTATTAGCATAAAATACATACAAAAGAATCAAACAAAAATCAATACTAAGAATTTGAATCTCTTCCCTTTTGTATTGAGATAATTAATATAATACGTCTTGAAAGTGGAATACATATTAAGTACAGATTTACATATATCCAAGACCTAAAGCTGTTTTGGCTTATGCCCAGAAGAGTGTATATTTCACAGCAGCCACACAAACACCACTGGCGCTAAAACTTTGTTAGAACATATTATCTAATATATGGAAACCGTCGACCATGTGCCAACACAGTCGCACTATAAATAATAGACGAAATAATGTGAAACGCATATTTAAACTTACATACATAATGATGATATGATTATACGTAATCCCGATATAATTTATAACACTATAAATTTATAAATATTTAGATATTAGGTAAACCCGTAACTTTGTTTCTCGTCCTGCAGTTTTATTAAGCTTTCAGCTTAAAAAAAAATCAGCTTAAACTAAGTTCAAAAAGTTTAAGATTTCCGAACGTAAATGTCCATAGATCAATACATTCGAGTTTCAAGTTATTTGAAATTTATATTTATAGGAAAAAATGTAGTGATGTGCGGCTTCGATATACGCAGACAGAAAAAAAAACCAAAAAAAAATACATCACGTGGCTTCAACAGTAACTATGGAATAATCTATATATATATATATATATATATATTTTTGACTAGTTACAGTTTCATTATAAGTAAAGCCAGCAAATAAATAGAGTCTTTCGTATTATTAGCTAAAATCGGTAAAAGCTAAAATTTATTATTCAGTACAAGATGACATAAATTATAAAGGTGCGCAAATTTAATAAAACTGGTTCGAACTCATAAAAAACTTATTAGATTGTAAACTCAAAAAAAAAAATGTATTGAAAATTTTTGAAAGGGGCTTTCAGACACTTCTTAAACGTCTTTAAGATTTTTGCTATTTTTGTCTCATCACTCTATTCTGAATCTGTATAAAAATGTTTACAATTTTGTTTTTTTATCCACGTGGGTTGCTCCAGAACGAGGACAGAATTTTCTTTAATATCTTATAAAATGTAAATTTCGTCAAATTAACAATGCAAAGTTCTTTAGGTAGAATGTATTATTCCGACATAAAATAAACAGCAAATCTTACTCAGATAACATTAGCAGCAAATTGATTTAATATTTTCCCATTTGTAACAACATTATTCCGATCTTTGTATCATAGGCTATAAATCCTTAGATTACGACGCAACGTAATGAAACAATAGCCGTAAACGTCACCGCATGTGAAACCATGACGTCGTATTTAATATAATATTTGGCATATGAAAGGTGGTTCATTTGGTTCTTCCTCACTTTGTATAGTGTACAGAGAATGACTGTTGTATAATTGCAGAAAGGCTTTGTTGCCAGCTGTCAGTCAGACAGTGTTAGTCCACCGTAGGCAATGTTGTCTGAAGACCATTAAAGTATTGATCGTAACAGCCTGTAAGAGCCCATTGCGCTCTCCACTCTATATTACTTCTATAAACTGCTGCACGAGCCTATATTTCATTTGAGTCATGTAGTACATATTTTTATTAATCTTTAAGTGTTTTAATACCATCGAAAAAAATATAATTGTCAACGACACTACTTTAGATTTAGTCGTCTCAAGCCTGGTTTGTCAAGTTTGACCTTTAAATATCAAAACCTAAAAACTAAAAATAAATTTCATGTGATTTATGTTCGGCTACATACAATACTTTAAAAAAACAAGTTTGTATTCATTTCAAATGTCAGTCAGTCACAGTAACTGAATCGTAAAATTTTTGGGCGTAGTTTTTTACGACTCACGGGAGTATTGGATCACAAATCATAAAAAAATAACCAAATATATATACAATTTATTTAACTATATTGTGTCTATAATGCACTTGAATGGGGTTTAATAATAATTATTTCTTTCATTTAACTTTTCCGTTCCGAATGTCTATAAGATTAGCGAAGATGGGTTTTGGTTTAACACTATATTTTCATTCAAAAATGTTTATTTTTTTATAACGAAATAATGCTATATAAACGCATATAATAAAAGTATAACGGGTCCGGCGTCGGGCAATGGATAACAAACTTGCACATTTAACTGAGGTAGGGCTCATCAGGAAATTTCCTGCTCAAAATATGGAACAGCCCGACTGGGGAAGTACCTCGACCTTACAGAAGATCACAGCGAAATAATACTGATTTGCATTAACATGCATTTTTTCATCATTCATATAATTATCATAACCCTCAGTATAAATCAAGACACGGAATGTACCCAAAATAATTTAAGGTACTTTACCCTACAATTAATAAAAGTATGACAAACGCGTACAGCTAGAATAGAAAATAGAATAGAAACGGCTCATACGAAACAGCCCCGAATATAACTTAGCACTGTGGCCGTTGCGTGGCATCGTCAATGTTATGCAATAAAGTTTAAAAAAAAAAAATTCACATATTTTCGAAGTGAAACTTCTTTAGGCGCATGAGGGGTAAAATTTGAGCGACCTGTAACGCGGCAGCGTCATGACGTTCAGTACTTGGATGGGTGACCGCCTGGGAACACCGCGTGGTGTTGGCTTTTGTTTTTTATTTTCAATTAGTTTTTTTTTGTATTTTAAATTAGTTTTTTTTGATTTTTTTTAAATTAGTTTGCCAAAGAAGTTTCACTTCTGACATGTGTACCTACTTTGTGCGCACGCAATTTTTTTTATTTTATTATTCCAAAGTCTTTATCTCAGAGGAGAAACATACAAAATTGGTTTAGTATAACGATTTCAATAGCTTTAGATAAAAAATACAAAGCATTGTACTACGTTATATTTGAACAGTCACCCTATTTGACCTACGCGGGTGCTAGTGCAAAATATGCTTAGAGTAGTACTTAAAATAAAAAAAAATTACCTGGGCAATAAGTTTCTGCAATTCCTCATTTTCTTTCACGAGCTCTCGGTACCGTTCCTCATCAGCGGGTGCGGAACCCGAACCCGACCCCCGGCCACTCTCCGCGCGCTCCGTCGGGTGGCGTATCACCTCTATCACCTGTACAAATATCACATGAGTAAAATGTTTTATATTTTTATCTTTCATAGCCCATCTTTTGGTAATACTTGTATGTGTGGTATGTGTGGTATTTGTTTTTCTCAACATACATACATACCGACGGTGGAAAGGCAAAATGTATTAACCGCCATTTTAGGCCATATTGAGTTATATATGTCGTTGGAATCAGGAGAAAAAACTCTTTCGAATGGTCCTGGTTTCACCTCGATCTGACGACTTTTATGGTCGTTAATACACCAGTGATTTTGAAGTTTTTCATATTTTTTTGTCTTTTAAACTGTATAATAAATTGTGGATTTTGTCATTAAAACACCTCTCAACTAAAAACTTTAACCTTATGCTACTTTGCCTTGCTTGACTTTAACTACATTTAAATATTAAAACAATTTACCAAATTGTAATATTGTCATTTTTGTAATTGATACATTATACCCAACTTGACTTTTCTTCATCAGTAGAATTAAAACATTTTACTCCGATTTTAAATGTTAGTAATTGTAAGTTAATACATTTTACCCTCCTCTAAAATGCTATTGTTTTCAAGATAATACATTTTACTTATCCAAAATAAGGTAACATTATGCGTTGAGTCGTTTTTCTGTTCTTTCTAAAATCTGTTTTAATACAATAAAACAAATTTACTTGTTTTTTTACTAGTTTTATTTTGGGCATTAAACTACTTTACAATTTTTTATCGCATACAAAAATTGGTGGTTAAACCATACAAAATAAAGCAAATTGCTAGTAAATCAGACGATAGTATTTAAGTAAGGACTGATGCGTAGGCGCTTAAGTCACCCCTCTCGTGTAGGAGAGGACGGCTGCGCGCACTTCATACCGTTGTCAAACGCAGCGGTTCGCCATTATTTTAAGTATTTTAGGTAAGTTATTGTTTAGTTACGTGTTGTTTATTGTTGAAGTAAATGTTTTGATTTTCCGTCCTTACCATTACCGTCCGCCTAGGTCTATCCCTTCCAGTACTTTCATTCACACTCGCCTTATATACTTTTTTCGTCAATCGTAATTCATTCATTCTCTCGACATGGCCAAACCATCTCAGCATACCTACCTTTCTCAATTTTTGTCACTGCATCTTCTTTCAGACCACATCGTTTCCTTATCTCACTATTTCTTATCCTTTCACTCGGTTTAACACCTATCATACTTCTTAACGCTCTCATCTCAACTGCATTTATTTTGCTTTCATGTTTTTTCTGCATACCCAACTTTCACTTCGGTACATGAGTGTCGGAACCAACACCCCCTGATGCACAGCCAAACGAGTCTTGTTAGACACCTTCCGACTGCACATAAAAGAGTGCAAAGCTCCATTCACCATGTTTCCTGCATTCACTCTTCTTTCAACATTACTCTCACACTTTCCATCTCTTGTAAAATTTGAACCCAGATACACAAACTCATTCACCTGTTCAATTTGTCCATCTCCAATCACGATATTGCAGTCTGTCACTGCCTCATCTCTTTCAAACGCCATCACTTTCGTCTTCTTTATATTCACCTTCATTCCCTTTCTAACAAAAGCTCCACTCATAGCAGTTACCATCTCCTGCACGATTTTAGCCAAACACTCTTCGGCTATGCACCCGCAAAGAAAAGACCAGATCCGTACATCCCATTCCCTTTCTAAATCCCGCTTGTGTATCGCATACTTTTTCTTCTGTTTCATTCACAACCCTTTCAATCAACACATTCGCATACAATTTACCGACAACGCTGAGAATGCTTATAGCGCGGTAATTTATGCAGTCCTGCCGTGACCCTTTTCCCTTATATAATGGCACGATTATGGCTATGCACCAGTCTCCCGGTACTTGCCCATTTCACCAGCACAGATTGAAAAGGCGGTACAGCTGGCTAGCCCCTATGCCCTGTCCGTCCCTCAGCATTTCGACGGTAATCCTGTCATACCCTGCAGCCTTACCTAATCTCATACTATTCAACGCTTTTACTAATTCATTCATGCTTATCTCACTTTCATCAACATTTATAATAGTTTCCATGGAAGGTGCCAGATGTTTTACCTGCACTTCCGAGCATACTTTCATAATGCTCTTTCCATCTCTTTAACACACATTCTTCTCCTTTTATAATGCTCCCATCTTGACTCCTGATTGTACTCAGCTCCGAGGTAGAAGTTTTTCCTCTGGCTGTTTTGATGGATTTCCAGAAAAACTTGATGTTTGACTGGAAATCTTCAGTGAGCCTCCTATCAAAATCATTATTTCGTTCTTCTTTCTTTCTAGACACAACTTCTTTCGCTGCTGATTTCACTCTTTTATACTTCGTTCTCGCTTCCTTTACCTCGTCATCCGTTGCCTTTTGAACTTTTTGGTTAGCTTTTGTTGCTAACCAATCCAACCACGCTTTCTTCTTTTCTTGCACAGCTCTTTGAACATCTTTATGCATCACACATTATATTTCTTTCTTACTTTACTTCTTTTAGCTACACCGCATACCACAATAGTAACATCCACGACCCCTTTCTTAAATGTCTCCCACAAATCTTCAAGCACACCTATCTCTTCTATGCCATTGAAACTTGCTTTCAGTTTATCTACATACTCGTCTTTCTTTTCTTCTTCCTGCAGATTTTCCACTTTCACTCTGTCCAAAACACTCGTAGGCTCTGCCCCTCGGTGTTGCCACAGTTTAAAGAGGCCACGCATTCGGGCTATGACCAGGAAGTGGTCTGTGTCGAGGCCTACACCGCGGTATGCCTGAGTGTCTTTCTTCTTGACTTCGTGACTTTTGACTTTCTTCCTCAGTCTTTCATCCACAATTACAAAATCAATCATACTTCTAGACTCACCCTCATCTCTTGTATACAAATGGATCTTTTTATGGTCAAACATTGTGTTGGTCACGCAAAGATTCCATTCCAAGCATACTTCAAGCAGGCTTCTCCCATTGTGATTCACTCTCTCGTCCCCAAACGTACCCAGAACTCCTTTATACCCATCACGCTTTACTCCAACCCACCCATTAAAGTCCCCTAACATCAAGATCCGTTCATTTTCTCTACATTTATTCAAGACCTCTCTCACGCTATCCCAGAATTCCTCTCTCTCTTGTTGGGCTTTTAATGACCCACCTCCGCGTAGATCCGACGGTGCATAGACCCCAAGGATAAACAAGCGAGTGAGTCCGACTTTTAGCCTAATCCAGAGGAGTCTTGGGCTTATACAGTCATGCTCCATCACACATTCATCTATTCGAGAGGAAAGAATCATACTAACTCCCTGACAGCTTCGGCTGGTTTGGGGGACTCCAGTATGCTGTGTAGGGACCATGAACCGTGGTGTCACATCCTTTCCTCTTGGTTTCGTTCACGCACAGAACATCTATGCCTCGTTCGTGCCTAGTATGTTTGTAAATGTCAGTATGAAAGTTCAATTCAGTTTTTTAATTGTAACTTTATGATAAATATAATTTTAGTAAAACATTTACCTTCATTTTTCATTTTTTTTTACAATATTCAGGATTTTGTTAAGTTTTCGAAAATTTAGTTTGTGGCTTAAATTAGTGTTAAATGTATGGTTAAGTCACTTGACCCTCTTTGTTCGAATACAATGATGTCTGTACAACTGTTTTTCCAGGTTCGTATAGATATGAAAATGTTACATAAAAGTATTTATCTCTCTCTGGTCATGATTGGATTTGTTTTTAAGTCATTTTACGCGATAGCAATATCACATTAATTTGGATATAAAACAATTTACTTGAAAATATTAAATTATATTTTGGATATGAAACACTTTGCTTGAAATTTTTTCGATAGAATATTTGGATATAAACTAATTTTACCTATCTGAGATTTTATGGTATTTTGTATTAACTCCTTAAAATAATACAAATATTAGACATACGTTATTTTTTATTAAATGTATACATTTGTAATAAATGTAATTACTATTTCACTTAATTTCATAGATATATTTCCAATATTTTAAAAGTTATAAATTTTTTAAAACTTTAATCGTCTCTCCTGAACATTTTACTAGATGGCGGTTAATACGTTTTGCCTTTCAACCGTCGAATTACGTTGTAAAATTCGTTCTCATTTTATATCTTTCAAATAAGTTTTTAATAAATATGAGAACTGCTTTGTATGCATGTAACTTTTAATTTGTTTTACATGTGTTGTTCGAATCTATACTTAATATTATAAAGCTAAGAATTTGTTTGTTTGTTTGAACGCGCTAATCTCAGGAAGTACTGGTCTGATTTGAAAAATTCTTTCAGTATTAGATAGCCCATTTATTGAGGAAGGTTATAGGGTTCTTTTCAAATTAACACGTGTGAAACCACGGGGCACAGCTAGTCAATTATTAAGATACTATTATTATTAAACATATCATAATAGTGTTAGTAGCTAAGTAAACAATAAATATAGTGTATAATTTATTATACCTATACATATGTATTGTAATCTTTAATATAAATACTCATTCATAAATAGTCTCAAAATAATGTATAATCAATCGTCTGTACTGTATACATGTAAGTACATATATATGTCTATGTATAGGTATAGGTAATGACTTGTGTTAAATTACTGCTACTAAGAAGAAGGGTTGGAGTTACATACGCTAAATTGTTTCACCAAGATGTTTGGAAGGAGACATTGGTTGAATAAAACGCAAAAAAACTGACATATTTTAGAAATTTTAACGAAACATATATTTTCGTGAAGCTTTCGTCTCTTTTCTGATGAGCACGAGATTTTGAAACAAATTTAGTTATTAAAAATAAAGCGGTGATAGATAAAATTAAGCTTTTGGTTAAGCCACTTATATTTATGTTAACTAGAAAATCTGGGCTTTGGGAAGCAATTTTAATATACCTATTGTTGTTTAATATGTATATTTGTTAATATTTCTCAGCACGTATATTTTAATCTATACTAATATATAAAGCTGAAGAGTTTGTTTGTTTGATTGTTTGTTTTTTTGAACGCGGTAATCTCTGGAACTACTGGGCCGATTTGAAAAATTCTTTCAGTGTTAGATAGCCCATTTATCGAGGAAGGCTATAGGCTATGTATTATCACACTAAGACCAATAGGAGCGGAGTACACGCCGACGAAGTCGCGCGCAGAAGCTAGTAAAATATAAAATTTGTTACAGGAGGTCGCAAAAGGTATCGCATATTCAGTGGCTTGAGAGAAGTCATCCCACGAAGTGGCAGATGATATACGCAATTAATATATAATGCAATGTTTCAGTAAATTAAATTGGGTGGTGTCACATTCAATTTACTGAGAACAAAAATCTTTTCATAAATGTCAATCACTGTTCTATTCTGGTTTTTGATATTTATGTTATTGTAAATGTCTATTTACTAAGGATTTAAAAACGAGAGAAGGTAAATGTAAGTATTTTTTAAAAATAAAAATGATAACCTGAATTTTTACGGATTTAAAGATTCACTGCGGAGTTTTTGCCAATTCTCAAACAGTTAGTCAATTTTAGTTTAACAACCATAACGTAGAATTTACTTACACGTAAATATAATATATACATGAGTAGTGGTTTTTTTTTAAATAAATAGGAGGAGGAGGAATATTAAATGATAACATAGTACGTTGAAAGAAACTAGTAGATTTTAACAATTAGTTAGCGTACTTATCGTGTCGAAGCCACCCCATGATTTAAAATGCCAAAGTTTAAACGATTCAGCCTGTAATATCCCACTTTTAGGCATAGGCCTCTTCCCCATGTAGGGGAAAGGATCGGAGCTTAATCCACCACGCTGCTCCAATGCGGGTTGGCGGATATATTCCCTACTATGAGTAACGATAGCTATCAGGTGTACATGATTATTATTATTATTATTTATTGCTTTCATTGAATTATTTGTTTAATTGAGTTGTAGTTAGTTGATTCTTAAATTTAATGTTATTATTTTATATCTATACAAAAATCTGTAGAAGAAATGTGATTCTGTGATCAAATGATCTAACGAATTGGTTTAATTACTGTAATGTTAGGTTTAAGTTTTTTTTAATGCATTAAATAAATAAATAAATGATAACAACCGGGACCGACGCGACGGCTTAACGTGCTCTCCAAGGCATGGTGGGGAGACCCACAAGGACTGCACAAACACCCACACCGCGGCAAACATCTGTATGGCCAATACAAATGTTGTCATGTGCGCGGATCGAACCCGCAACCACCCGCGCAACAGCCAATCGCAATCCAGTGCTGTGACCGCTGCGCCAACGCGGCGTCAAAAGTTTAACAGGACGTTTGTTTTAATTTAAAAAAAATAGGCTATACAAATTTTGAGACACGTATATAAGCCGAATGTTAGTAGGTTAAGGTTTAAATATTTCAATTAATGGGAAATGAGTTCTTTTCTAGATTTTTCTAGTATAGTACAAGATAACGTCAAAAATCGTGAACTATTATCAATTTATTTCTGAGATTATTATTATTACATGATAGCAAGAACGTAAAAGCCGGTATAAATGCAGGTAATGATGATTGAGATCGTTGCGGCAAATTTGGCGGTAAGTGCCAATTAAATCGTTCGAACAAACGTTCAAACGTCCTTCGATTTATTATCGCCATCGATGAGATCGTAACTTTAATGATTTTCAGATAGGTACCCTAATATGACAAAATGATTTTTAAATTTGATTTTGATGAAGACCCAATTTATCCCTTTTCGACCTTTCTAAATTTGCGTGCTAAAAATATACTATTTTTTATCGACAGGTCATGGTTAGAACAAAAGAGCCTGAGAAAGAACTCTAGTTCCTTTTATGTCATTAACAAAACTGACATTGTAAGATAACAATAGAAAGAGCGTTGAATTAACGTGACGATTACAAGGATCAGATAGGGCTTAACTATTGTTTTCGGAAAATTTACATTCTCACAGTTTCCTATGTCGTATAAAAGTGTCTGTGAAATATTACCGCCTTCATTGTATCATGGAATAAAGTGATAAAAGATTAATAGGATGTACAATACACTATGGCGTTTTTCTAAAAACAGCAATTTCTCAACCCTTTGACATAAATCAAATGAATATACTTAACCTTTAAGTATGGACGTGGAGTCTCACAGGCTACTCGATGTTTTCGTTTTCTTAGTTTCACCTAATTTAATAACTCTTCGAGGTTGAGCGGCTCAGTAGCTTTTGTTTTAGTTGTAAAACTACCAACGAGGGAGGACGTTGCATATTCCGATGATTATCACGTAAGTAATGACCATCCAAATATTGACCGGAGCCTGTCAGGCTACACGTCCATTTTTGCCCTATGATATATTTGTAGGAATCAGAAGTGAGGAGTAGGACGGATGGCCTGGCCAATTCACAATGCAATTTAAAACAAGATAATTACACTACTTAGTATTCAATGGACTCACCGAGCTGGTACCGTCTATCGCGTGGCAGAGAGACAACTCGACGCAGTGCCCGGGACTTGTGACCCGAGTGTTGGTTTACGGCGGCGCCGCCTAACAATGCGCATTGGCACTCACCACCACCGGTCGAGTTGCCCAATCAGTAACAATTAATTCGTGTACACAAACTAACTATTAGAAGAGTCGAGGTTAAGCTACTAGCAGGATACACAAGTGCACCGCGCCAAGCCAGAGCCAAGACTGCCTGAGCCGCGGTTGCACCGTTCGTTTTATGCATGACAGAATGACTCGAATAATAAAATGATGTAGGGTAGGTGAATATCGCAGGTACCGACATTAATAACTATCTGTATTGATTCCCCGACACGGCCATTCTGACGTGCGCGCGTCCTCGCGCGCTATTTATTACAACCTTAGGTATTTTTAATCAAAAAAACAAAATATCGCTCGACTATCCTGACAAAAATCTATTCAACATCTTAATATCTGGTCCGGTACACACTGACCCTTTGGACTAGAAACAGTAAGTCAATCAGTCACACCAGTCACATTTAATATGGTTAACATCATTATCATTACAGTCATATCAATATGGTAAGTAACACTGATCTAGGTTTAAAATATGAAAACCCCTATACTTAGTTCAAACAGGTGAGATTCCTGCAGCGCATCACTCATCATTACAAACAGTCTGGTCTGAGTCGTCGCCCACTAAAAGCAGGCGAGACTCCTACAGCGTTACACTCATCATTACAAAAAGTCTGGTCCGAGTCGTCGCCCACTAAAAGCAGGCGAGACCCCTACAGTGAATCATGGATCGTCTCCCACAACAGCAGAAGAGACCATACTAATGTAAAACAGGCTGGTCGGAATCGTCGCCCACTAAAGCAGGCGAGACCCCTACAGCGTAACATGGATCGTCTCCCAGAACAGCAGGAGAGACCTTACTAGCCCGGATTGTTTGTCCATCAAATGTTTAACCACCTCACTTTTTTTTCACTCAATTTACTATTCATCTCTTAAGTACCGTCGTTAGTTCCGAGTCAGTATGAGAGGGCAGACATAGTATATAGTATCACAGTTGGCAGTCATAGTATCAGTTGGCAGTCATAGTATCAGTTGACAGTCATAGTATCATATGTGATTACTTATTAGCAAAATCGACAATGCTCTTTGTTGGCACAACTGAAAGCCATTAGACCGAAGAATTAACTAATTATTATCAGAATAGGCCTGTATAGGTCAGTGTGAACCTGTTTCACCTCAATTAATAAACTATATAAGTAATAAAGGGCAAGTCACGACCATCCTGATAGCACACGCCCTCGTGTGAATGTAAACAAGACGATCAAATTTAAAGCATCTTTAGAATCTCGGCCTACCTGTCCTTAACGTGAAATTACATTCTTTGCTTCATCAGTCAATCTTTAATTAAAAAAAACTACCAATCGATCTTATCCCTTCAAATACGAAAGGTTCCTCTAGCCGTAATTAAAAAAATAAAGTTTTATTATTGACACATTAAGATCACATACAACGCTCAACAAACGACAACTACTATTACCACCTATATCGTCATCACCTCTTGTGATACGACCAACACATATCGTCATCACCTCTTATGATACGACCAATACATATCGTCATCACCTCATGTGATACGACCAAATAGCCATAGTATGTGCTCTATTTACTCATCAACATTTAAAAAATCTAACAACGTACATAAGTAAGAGGAATCTTTCGTAATTGATCGTGAAGACGTGAACATACCTATAGGTTCTATTACCAGACAACTACTTTAAATGTTTCAAGAACTTTAATCTGAATCATAAATGTCGTTAAACCAATCATAACTAATCACTTTACACAAATACCACAGCCATGTACCATCGACGTAATCACAACCAAAACTACACGCACGTTTACTTCTACAACAAGTTACAACCAAGCTTGTAAAGTCCTCGAGTAAAGACCTCTAACACTACGGCTCTTTAGACGAAGAGCAATCACAGTACATGTGTCAGTCACATACATCTCAGTACACATATCCATCGAATGGATCACCCGTGTCAGTCACCTCTTGTGACTACACGCTACGGTATCAAACACCACGACCTCCGCCAGAGTTAAACGCACACCGCGCACCCATGAACTCTTGGGTTGCCCCAAGAGACACCTTCTACAGGGCTACGACTACTAAATAACTACACTGGTACGTTTGAACACATTACGGTCGATAGAGTCGTTCACTCGAGTCTCTCCCTCTACTTAAACTTGAACATCGTCTATATCAACAAGATCATAAATTACATCAATATCGTCTGGTACATGACGTGCTGGCATTTCTCTTAACTTTTCGTGAGCAAATTTGTAGGTACGTTGACAATTTAAGCTTTAAGGGTATACCGATTACCTACGAGAACTTCTATTGCGCGAAAAGGGCCTCGATATTTCGGATCAAGTTTCGTTTGATTACGCTCCTCGTTTTGTAACAAAACAAAATCACCGATAGGATATTAAAAAGCCTAGCTGTCTCTATGAAGTAATTATCGAAATCATATAGTTCCATTTACAACCCTTGCTTCCCAAAGTTACTCAATAATTTTTAGCACAGATGGAAACCTAAGAATTTTAACAGTTACCTACAGCGACTACCTAAAAATGTTCCTACTCACGCGTTAGTGACATTTTCTTTAAAACGCTTTGTTAATAAAGTCTAAATCAACTTAGAAAATCACATACCTGTCTACTTATTTATTTAACAAACTGGCTACGTAATTAACTAAAATCGACTGAAATTTCTTCTTATATAAAAATCGATTATTATTTCAAATCAAATTGGTATCGTGTGAGGGAGTCACTAATTTCAAATTTTCTTGAACTGTTAAAAGAACAAACGAATGGACATAGTATAGTAAGAATTTTTAATAGTTACATACCTACTCATAAACAAAATTATTAATCTGAGGTTACCTACCTACAACTATTGCAGTTGTAATAGGTTTACGATTGTACCAATTAGGTGTTGTCAATTAACTCTATAATTTAAACGTTCTTAAACAGAACAACTAAAACAACTTTTAAACAGTTTAAATAAGGTAGAAAAAGACTAAAACCCTCAATGAAACAATCATTTCTCACTTCTAATCTATAGTTCACGATACACACTTTTAACTATATCGAATTAATTATTATTACAGTAATCACTTATACGCCACGTAATTGAAACTACGTAATTAAACAATAACTGCTTATTCACTTGCAAATTACAACAATCCCGCCAATAGATGATAAAAATGGCGACTGAGTAATCAGAAAATTAGTATTAACTATTCGGAAGATTGCGTCTTTATATTTACGCTCTTTTGGTACTTCGACAAATAATATTAGTTAAAATATCGCGTAAGATAGTAGAAACAAACTCAAAAATATCCGTTACAGAGGGTAATCGGAAAGACTCAAGCTAAAACGATATTAACACCTTATCACAAACAAGTGGGTAACCACAAAATCTTAACAAACAACCCAAGTACCACGACTTCGCTCGCAACATTGAATATTGAAAAACGATATTAACACTTTATCACAAACAAGTGGGTAACCACAAAATCTTAACAAACAACCCAAGTACCACGACTTCGCTCGCAACATTGAATATTGTAACTTTGAACTTAGTTTATTCCTCAGTCATACCACGTAAAAGTTTATGAAGAGACAGGTTACTACTACTATTAAATCGGTTTAAATGATGACGACTCGACTTGCGCTTCGATCGCACGATAATTCAACTACGGGACTACGTGAACGCGATTCTCGTGGAATCGTGAAATAGATTACTTTTACTCACTGTAGTAAGACTCTTAGTGGGCACGAGAACAGCATTCCACCACAAAAACTTAAAGCAAATATAACTATCCAGAGTCATGTACCAACGTCAATCAAAACTTTTAATAACCAAACTTATTTTCTACCACGACACTAACAACTATGTAAGCCACCCTTCCAAGGCTTCACAAGCCAACCAGCAATTACAATTGCTCCACAATCTACGTGTATCCTTCTTGGATCACGTCACAGTGTATCCCTCTTGGATCACACATTCATCACAGTGTATCATCCTCTTGATGACTACACACTACAGTCTTTAGAGTGCTTACATCAGTTTTCTGTCACATCACTAAGATGTTCACCATTATGATCGTCATCTACATTAAACTCAATTGGTACATGAACTTCTGGCATCTTCCTTAAACGACTGTCGCTACGACTACCGCGACGGCTCACACTAAGATTACGCTCATGATCTGACATTGTGACTGAATCGATACAAAAACTGAATCGCAAAATCTATTAGCAAAATTAATCACTACACAACTACCTACGTATCACAATAAAACTAAATTCAACAAATAGCCGGTAAATCGAATTACGTAATCGAACACTGAACAAAAACCACTTGTACACCGATAAGAATAAAACAGAACGACCGAAAAGAACTAAAATATAAAATATCGATGTACCCGCTAATCACCACGAAATATTGCAACTTACTATCGGCGCACGACTGTCGCGATGTGGGTCGTTAAGGTTGCATCCCACTTCTGATGTAGGAATCAGAAGTGAGGAGTAGGACGGATGGCCTGGCCAATTCACAATGCAATTTAAAACAAGATAATTACACTACTTAGTATTCAATGGACTCACCGAGCTGGTACCGTCTATCGCGTGGCAGAGAGACAACTCGACGCAGTGCCCGGGACTTGTGACCCGAGTGTTGGTTTACGGCGGCGCCGCCTAACAATGCGCATTGGCACTCACCACCACCGGTCGAGTTGCCCAATCAGTAACAATTAATTCGTGTACACAAACTAACTATTAGAAGAGTCGAGGTTAAGCTACTAGCAGGATACACAAGTGCACCGCGCCAAGCCAGAGCCAAGACTGCCTGAGCCGCGGTTGCACCGTTCGTTTTATGCATGACAGAATGACTCGAATAATAAAATGATGTAGGGTAGGTGAATATCGCAGGTACCGACATTAATAACTATCTGTATTGATTCCCCGACATATTTTATAAGAGCGATTATGTTTGTATCAGATTTTGTAGGACAAAATGTCAAAATAAAGCCGGTAGTTCTAAAACAAAACGACCATCTACGAATTCTGTTCAGGGCCCTGCGAGAAGAACTTTTTAACCGACTTCAAAAATGGAAGTACTCAATTCGACCGTATATATTTTTTTATGTATGTTCGGGGATAACTTCGTCGTTTTTATTTTTATTTTTGTGTTACCCACACCTGAGGAAATTATAAAGATTTTAAATCTATCAAAATTTTTTTTTTTAAATCATATCAAAATTTTTTTTTTAATTCGTTTTTATTTTTATTTTTGTGTTACCCACACCTGAGGAAATTATAAAGATTTTAAATCATATCAAAATTTTTCCTGCTGGGTCGAAAATTTTGATATGATTTAAAATCTTTATAACTTCGTCGTTTATGAACCGATTTTGATAATTCTTTTTTTGTTGGAAAGGAGATATCCCTAGTTTGGTAGCATGATAAGGAAACCAGGATCTGATGATGGAATCCCAGAGAAATCGATGGAAACCTTCGAAAATCGTAGTGATGACTAGTGCGTTTGTTAATTTTTTTCGTCTACTTACCTTGTATTACTTGTCGATGTACCTAATTGAAGTCGTTTTTTTTCGTTTGCTAGCAAACACAATTATTGTGCAGGAGATTCATCTTTCTAACAAGAAGTGAGTGAGTTGTTGTTAGCTTCGGATCAGTCTGACAATGAAGAGAGTATTGAAGATTTTTTTTTTATATTGGAGTCCGGACTGATACAAAATCATGAAAGTGACAGTGATGAAGATCAGGACCAAGACCCAGGACCTAGGAAAAGAATCGGGTAGTGATAGAGATAGTCTATGGTGTTGCTATCGTGTCCTAGACTTGAGACTTGTGTCTTCAATGTTCTAGATCTTTGTGCACTGACTCAATAAATTTACGTTATTAGACTGTTGTCAAAAATTTGGTTTTATATTTGTTACATGAAGTAGGTGTTTTGTGTTTTTGGCTTCTTATATATTATATTTTAAGAAAAAAAGACTCATTTTGTTATAGGGATAAGTTTGGTTGTTTTTATTACCTAAAAATGTAACCTAAGTAGATTTAGACTGAAAAGAGTCATAATTTTTGATTTTTAAAATTTCTATAATTTTTGAAATAAAAGTTGATGATATAAACACGTTATTTTATTGCTAAATCATATAACTTTAATATTAAATCAGTTTTAAAGCGATCTTATATCAAATTCTCCAAAAATATGTGTTTGTATATAGGAGCCTGTGAGACTACACGTCCACAGTAGTGTTAAGAAAAAATGACGTCCATACTTAAAGGTTAATATAATAAAAATTGTAGGACTTTATCTCAAAATCTGTTTTTCAGAAATATGTGTGTAAGAGTTATACGTTGAGGTATTAAACTGAAATGACTGGTTTTTGAGCTCGTTTATTAAGTCATGTGGTTAGGATCGGTTCAACGATTACTCCACTAACCACAATCTCGTTTCTACGTGAAATGAATGTAAAGTAAGCGATGTTAAATTATGATGTAGGTGATTCGAATTTTTATGTTGAAAAATAATTTGTAACTTGTAGCTGATATTTCAGTTTTCATTGCGCCATCTGCTTAGATGGTCACCAGTAACTAAATATTTTCGTGAGAACATATCTTAAGATAAAATACGTCTAGAATTTATAAATACGTATATTGTATATTCGTGGCAAAGCATACATAATACCAACGCTTTTACGGTAATGGCACGTGGATTTAATAACAATACGTAATAGTTTAAAAAAAACTAAAAAACACGCTTTTTTAAGAAGTCCAAAGGATAGAGAGATAAGCCTTGACTATTGTGCCAAGCCGTTAGGATAATGGAATAATCTTATCAATTTAGTGTATTGTCATCGGTACTCGATAAGTCTACCAAGTTTAAATGAAATCTGAACGTTAGAAGTGGGTCAAAATGATCTCATAAGGAGTCGGTCACAAACATACAGGTGAAGCTAATAAAAAGCGTGTAAAAAGAACGAAACTTAAACGCACACGTTTACAAGTTTTAAGACTAAAAATCTAGAATTTAAGTAATTTCTTTCTAAAATTAAAGCAGTCCTAAAATTTAGGACTTAAGCCATATTAAAACCAATGATGATACTACCAAACAATCACTTCAAATAACATGAATGATGAATATTTTTATATTGTATGTATTCTTCTTATATATATTTTCTCGCCTACCTTTTCAAATAGTATATGGAAGAGGGCTAGGCTCCTCAAATAAATTATTTTTAACACTAAACTTGAGTGTCAACTTTATAAGGATGTACTTCTCTTTTGAAAGACTATTACCGTATTTTATATTTTGATACTTTACTGGATTGCGTAAGAAACGCGACCGTGAATAAGGGTTCGTTAACATTTTGAAGTCTTTATATTCAAATAAATAAAATTGAAGTGTTTCTTTGTGACGCCATAATAACATTTTCTGCTATAATTTAATGTTTGTTTAGACAGCATTTTAAAAGTCCTATAACTGCTTATTCAGGCTAATAATAAACATATCTGGTCCCATATGGATGGTAAAAAACCAACAGATATTTGATGTTACAAAGAAATAACTGTGATAATTTTTATAACAGGTTTTTTTTTTATAAATAATAAAAATTTAAATATTGAATATATTTATAATGCATTTTATTTTTTTAGTTCACTAGACTATCTTTGTAATAGCTATCAACCTAACAAGTATGAAATGATGTTCATATTTATTTGTTCACTTAAGTTTTATAATTTTGTCTTTTTAATGAAAAAATAAAAATATTCAGTGGTTATAGTAAGAAAATTTATACTTAAAATATTAGTTCCTTAATAGTTTTTTTGTGTCATACAGTAACAAATAGAATTCCACATTAATTAGTAAATTAGTAAATATTTTATTTAAAATAATAGGACGATTTGGACAACAATAATAAATAGCTTACCTTGGGTATAAATATAAGCGCCATGCTTAGAAAACAGCAGAATACGATGGCGAGCGAAACAAACGCGAAGGCTGCATCTTGCTGGCTCGCGATCACCAGCGTCACAGGCGCTGTTATGAGGCACAGTACCACAACGTTGTAGATACTCATGCCGACATATCGGGAATCGTTGATTTGCCGCACTTTAACTGAGCGAGTTTCATATGCGAGGAATAGTCCAAAAACTAACACCAGTCCTTTGTAGCCGTACATGACTCCTGAAACAAAAATTTCGATCACTTTAAGGTTTCGTAATAAGATATTTGCAGCTATTACTGATTGATGACTGTGATTTTTTGATTGTTTATACAGGTCTACTTGCATTACTATGATTTTTTTGAAGTTTTTAAATGTTAGAAGTAACTACGTGTATTAGTTTACAGTGTACTGTTTATCTTGGTGTTTTGCACAAATAATTTTATCTGAAAATATAAATAAAATAAAGACATATTCGTTTTAGGAAATGTTTAATCTGAAGCTGTGTATTACAATTTTAATTAGACCGACGATGGACAGCAGGCCAGCAGCCCAACTGCCCAGCGTGGTGACTATGGCAAAACCCACGAGTTTGCGGCAAGAATTTCCACCCCCAGTTTCCGACAGCAGCACTATTCCCAGCTTTTAGCATAAAATTGCCGGTGGAGGCTCGATGAGGATTGCGGGAAAACCGAGATGTCTGCCGCGAACTTGAGGAGGCCTATGTCCAGCAGTGGACTGCGATAGGTTGAAGTGAAGGGGGAGATTTTTAATTTATTTCCATTTTTAATTTTTTGCTATTTGATAAAAGCGTCGTATATATATGTTGTTTGTAGTAGTTGTATTAGAGTCTCAACTACGAGTAGTACAATACATACAAACACTACACAAGTCTAAATAGTACCTATATGTCTGTATTGGCAGTTGTGTCTTTGCTACGATTGCATGAGTTTTATTTTTTAAACGAATATACTATAGGTAGGGATCTCTAGTACATATTTTTCACCTGATTAGTATCAAGCTAATTTTCCGGGAGTAGCTTCATTTTGATGAGACGAACAAAAAGTTCCTCTTCGAAAACTCTCGATTGTGGTAGATAATAGAGTTAGCAGGAGATAGAGCAGCAGTTTTTAGCTTGATACTAATCAGGTGAAAAATATGTACAAGGGATCCCTACCTACTATATTTTAATTCATAAGCTGTTTTATATTATGTCACGAAACTATTAACTGAGAAGTCTATAAATATGAAGGCTGAAAAATTCTTAAATTTTTATAATTAATATTTTTACTTTTCTATCTATACTAATATAATAAAGCTGAAGAGTTTGTTTGTTTAATTGTTTGTTTGTTTGTTTGTTTGTTTGAACGCGCTAATCTCAGGATCTACTGCTCCGATTTGAAAAATTCTTACAGTGTTAGATAGCCCATTTATCGAGGAAGGCTATAGGCTATATATCATCACGCTAAGACCAACAGGAGTGGAGTCCACGCCGACGAAGTCGCGCGCAGAAGCTAGTCATAATATAATAATATATAATCAGAGCCGTCTGTGATTATCTTCAAGAACCAAACTAATTGAACTTATTATCGTGTATGGTCTATCGTTAGTTCCTAAACAAGCTACTAGAGAGCGCTGCTAGGTATACGCTGCAAGCAATAGTTTTAAAGGAGTGCGTGGAGGCGTCCCTTCTTGGATTTTTCAATTTTTTTTAGGGTTTTCAATAATACCATATTCATTCTGTTAATATTTTAATTGATCATTATTGTCTGAGTTCGAAAATATCCCAAAATAATTTTACTTAGAAGTAAATATTATGCTACATTAATATAATGAAAATATTTTTATAATAATTCTTAACACGTTTTAGCACCCTTTTTTCCCCCTTCCGGACGCAGATATCGGGAGGGAGGAATGCTCACCCGACCCCTCGTCAAGTATTATTACAGATCTTTATCAAAATTATTAGGAAAACACGATTATAAAAAAGGGCTTTTGATTATTATTTATTAAAATGTAGACAAGCCTACATATTTCTATTACTGTCGAAAAAATTACTCGAATAAATATTTCTCTTAGATTTTACTAAGAATTTTGTGAATGATATTTCAAATTTATTTTATTTATGTACGCTTTAGGCTGAATCGAATCGTGAGCCTGTAATATCCCACTGTTGGGCGTAGGCCTCTTCCCCATGTAGGAGAAGGATCGGAGCTTAATCCACCACGCTGCTCCAATGCGGGTTGGCGGATATATTCCCGCGAGTATGTTTATGAGTAACGATCCCTATCAGGTGTACATGATAACAGCCGGGACCGACGGCTTAACGTGCTCTCCGAGGCACGGTGGGGAGACCCACAAGGACTGCACAAACACCCAGACCACGGGCACCACGGCAAACATCTGTATGGCCAATACAAATGCTGTCGTGTGCAGGCGTGTGTACGCGCGTATTTATTTTTTATAAATACAAACATATACCACGAAAAGATGTAGTCACAAAGTCCTTAGCAAATGTCCTTAAGAGGGCGCATAACGCGAGCAAAAAATCAGATTTCAACCGCGCGCCCGTGAGTAATTGATGAAACAAAATATACACAAAGCCTCGTGTCAGAGTGCGATAGACGATATAGTTTTGACCGCATTACGAATGTAAAAAACTAAACTTTATATATAATTCCGAAACTAAAAGTAATTACATTAAATGCCTAGGCATAGCCTTTACTCATATTTAAATGTAATTAATTATCAAATTTTTGTCATATTGTCAATTGTGGTCATAACCATATCGAGTATAAAAAGAAAAAATATAAAAATTAGAGGTTACTTCGTGATTATATTTTATCGAGGAAATATCCTTATTTTATGTTTTTGATATGGGTTAACCCTTGCAAATATCACGTAGTTTGTCATATATTTTTATTTTAAGATTTGGTCTGGAATTTTTCATGTCAAAACAAATAGAAGATTGGTAATTTTGCATTATGCGCGCTCTTAACGGCGCTTTACTTTGCCAGTTGAATTTTTTGCGAAGATTTAAGACATGGTAATACTCGTGAAGACCAAATATGAACCTTATACAGAGATTACGAAGGCGTTCAAATAAATTTAGTCGCCCCTCTTTAAGATCCAGAAAACATGTAGGTATCTATATAGTCAAGGATTGGTAAAAGAAGTAATTGTGCTAACGCAATTTTAGTAGCCAAAAGTAAAAAGTATTAAAGTCGACTGAGTGAACAGATGATTGTAAATAGGCTCCAGCTAAGCTCAGTCAACTAAGGTGTCCGAGAGAAATACTGATTAAATGTTATTCCTTGATTTTTTACTGTGTCAGTGAAGTTCAGTATAGTATCGTTGAAAAGTACAGAAGGCTCGAGTGACCAATCTATGCAATTGACCAGTTTTTAACTACCCATAATAAGGACTCAAGTCCTAAGACTTTGAAGGATTAACTTTTAAATACTTATTTAAATTTTTTATTAATGGTATAGCTTGCAATAAACAAATTTAATATTTCGGCAGAGTTTGCAAGTTTTGTTTCTAAGTAACAGAAGAGGACTTAATTAAGTGACTCTGGTCTATTATATATTGATAAATACACGTTTTAAAATTTCTTTGCAAATATACAGGTTATCTTACGATGCTGAACTTATGCTCAAATTTTAATAACAAATTAAGAATTAAAAACTCAGCGCTGTGGATACGATACGAATGTTATAATAATTGTGTTTGCTTGCAAACGAAAAAAAAACGACTTCAATTACATCGACAAGTAATAAGACGAAAAAATAGTCAAGTAAATACGTGCTATTAAAGATTACTCAAAAAGTTGTAATCAGTTTTCGATTTAATTCAAACAAGACTACAAGACAAGTATTAGCTTTCGATTAAAGTAAGAATCATCAAAATCGGTACACCGAGTAAAAAGTTATGCGGTATAATATAACGTAGGTTGACGAAAAAGTAGTCACGTAAATACGTGTGGCGTGTCGATCACGCACGGAAAACACCGTGCGTATATCGGACCGCGACGCATAAAACATCACTTGTCAAAAATCCCCGTTTGACACTTGGTCTCGGCAGAATGCAGATCCGAACACGCAATCGCGAGATATCAGGGAAATATTTTTCTGATATCTCGCGATTGCGTAACCATTTTTCTATGGTTAATAAGTAACCAAAGTGGTGACCCCGACGTGATGTTTTATGCGTCGCGGTCCGATATACGCACGGTGTTTTCCGTGCGTGATCGGACACGCCACATACGCATTATTAGATATAACTCTAAAAGTACTAGTCAGATCTCAATTAAATTAAAATGGGACCACATGACGCGCAACACCTTTCAATTAAAACAAAATTGATCGAAATTGGTCCACCCAGTCAAAAGTTCTGAGCTAACATACATTAAAAAAAACATACCTGTTGAATTGAGAACCTCCTCCTTTTTTGGAAGTAGGTTAAAAATGTACTAAACTTTTATGTTGATAATAAGATTGGGTACAGAAAATTATTATCATCGTTTAATAGCTATTGGAGCAGTAAGTTTTACCACAATGGAGTAAAATATGTCGATGTTACCCTACAAACCCATGCGGTATGTTGGTGTTTGTTGAAACCGCAATCAAGTACCTACAGTTGTCAATCGAGAGCACTCGATAAAACGCTTGGCATGTTTGACATCCAATAATACTGGATAATGGCGAAAAGGTAATAGCAATCAAACCACCAAAGGCGCAGTAAGTTCAAATTAAATCATGTTATAATTCATTTTAATACGTTTTAAAATACAACTTTAATGTCAGGAAATTAGAATAAATATATTGGAAAGATACGGTGAAAAAAGTCGAAAGTTACTGTAAAAAAATATTCTTTAAGCTGTAGATATAATAAAATATAATTATCTTTGGGTTTTTATGTTCTAAATAATCTCTAGGATTAAAGCACAAAACATAGCATTTTTATTTTAACTTGAATTCATATTCAAAGTAGATTCATTTAAAAGGAAAATTCCTTTTCAGTTGGATACTTTTTCCATCGTTATTAGGCTCATTTAAATTAAAACTGTTATATGGAATGTAAAAATGTTCCCGCAAAATATAAATGTAAAACAGCGTAATGAAGAGGCAGATGTGATTAATAATAATTTAAGTTGAAATTTCGTACCAAAGTTAGCGACGCAAATGAGACGCGATGGACTTTGACGGGGATTTATAAGTGTTCCCATTGTTTACGAGTTAGCGAATTATGTTTATCTTATAATGGTAACGGAATGAAGTTATGTTAGTATATTTATTTCCAAGTTTAATTGATATTATTTAATTTTACCGTTGTCATTATCTAAATTACTTAGTTTACTATCTCAACAATAGCTGCACATTAAGCTGTCGGTCCCGGATGTTATTATGTACACCTGATAAGGATCGTTACTTATAGTAGGGAATATATCCGCCAACCCGCACTGGAACAGCGTGGTGGATTAAGCTCTGATTCTTCTCCTACATGCGGAAAGATGCCTATGCCCAGCAGTGGGATATTACAGGCTGAAGCGTAGCAGAGAAGACTTTTAATTATAAACGAAAAAAAAAGTTGAAGCGAATGATACATTGAACACATGCGACCTACTTAAATTGTTGCGTTCGGTTTCTAAAAAGGTTTATGTTACTCGCATATATTTACAAAGTAAAAATTTACAGTGGCCCTACGCCTTTGAAGTTATTTCAAACGCCGCTTCGTGTCATTACCGCAAGGCTGTCACAGTTATACTTATTTACGACTTACAGTTAAACTTATTATACTTATTTACTAAGCCTTTTATTAATTAGAAAGTTGGTCGTCCATGTGCTGAATATATAATTATACAGTCTTATAGCTTATTAAAAATAAGTAATTGAAAATGCTTGTATCGTTCTTAGTTTAAAACGTTCAAAAGTATACAAAAGTTCACTTTTTCAATTTGCGACATAGAAAGGTTTATGTACATTATATTATATGTTTCTAAGCTTCATGATATCTATCAACGCCTTTAAACTGTATTATATTATAATTTAAATATTAATGGGATCCACTTTAATTTACGTGTCCAAAGGGATGGTATGGCAGCTTGAGTTCTCTTCTTTCGCACAGGCCCCAGAGGATTGCTCCGAGTTGACGATATCGTTGGATTATTATACAAATGAGTTGTTTAAACTGTGTTTACTGTACTATATTATATAACTAAGAGAATTATTTGAAAAGCCAACACAATCTTTATCTGGCCAATTATTCTAATAAAGTAACTATACCATTCGTAGCACAAAGGTCAACCGTCAATACCTAACTTTCGTAGTAGTATAGTAATGCTTTTATGTACTTATTGGTACAAGTAGTGTGGGGTTTCCACACATATACAAACACTAGCTGACCCCGCAAACGTTGTTTTGCCATTTATGTTATTAACCCCCGCAACCCCCTCTTGTGGGTGGAATTTTGTAAAATCCGTTCTTAGCTGACCTCTACTTGGCGAAAGGAATATTCCTACCAATTCAATTTCAAGTCTCTAGGTCTAATGGTTCCAGAGATATCGTGATGAGTCAATGGGTGGAAATCTCTTTTATATATATAGATTTCATATCAGAAAATAATCAAACCTCATTTCATGTTCTTATATTTTTTATAAAAATAATTTTTGACAGATGTCAAGAATTTATATTTGTAATTTTTCTTTACAATTTGTATTTTACAATTTATTAATTCGATTATCCATATATTTTGCTACGTGAACATTGTTTTTACAAGTTTTTATTTAACTTGCAATGTATGTATGTATGTACTTTAATGAATGTTTGTTCGGGTGAAATCTTGCAACTCAATTTTGAAGCAGATATCTTCAACCAATTGAGCTGAAATTTTGTATACAGGTTCAATTTGGATGACAATGCATGGTTTGTATGTATGCATGTATGTATGTATGTTTGTTCGGGTGAAATCTTGCAACTCAATTTTAAAGCAACCAATTGAGCTGAAATTTTGTATGCAGGTTCAATTTGGATGACAATACATGTATGTATGTATGTTTGTTCGGGTGAAATCTTGCAACTCAATTTTGAAGCAACCAATTGAGCTGAAATTTTGTATGCAGGTTCAATTTGGATGACAATGCATGCTTGCGACAAGCTTTTCTATCATATAGATTATGTGTAATAACTTTATAAGTAGATAGTAAAAGTTTTAAGTAAAATTTTATTTTTTTCGTTTTAGTGCATTCAAATAAAAGCTTGTTTTTTAAAAAGGTTTTTTACATTTAATTTATTATTCTATTATTCTTCAATAAAAAGTCGGTAGAGATATCAAAGATTGTATCATTACTTCATTCGTTGAATAGCTCATTCGCTAAGGTAGGATACAAAATAATCCTGTGTCAGGGGTATGAACCGTAAATATGGAAAAATGTTCAGACCAAAAAAATATATTTGTACAGTTTGTATAGCCTGATCTGATGTTGCCAGTGTACCAACGTGTTTACGTATTTTAAAAATACTGAAGTAATTAATACGCTATCGAGATAGTAAAATACCCAAATTGTTAGCCAAAGTTTATGTTTGTTTCACGACGGTTATTAAATTCCGATTATCGGTATATCGACGCCGCGTTGGCGCAGCGGTTACAGCGCTGGATTGCGATTGGCTGTTGCGCGGGCGGTTGCGGGTTCGATTCCCGCACACGACAGCATTTGTATTGGCCATACAGATGTTTGACGTGGTCTGGGTGTTTGTGTAGTCCTTGTGGGTTACCCCACCGTGCCTCGGAGAGCACGTTAAGCCGTCGGTCCCGGTTGTTATCATGTAAACCTGACAGCGATCGTTACTCATAGTAGGGAATATATCCGCCAACCCGCATTGGAGCAGCGTGGTGGATTAAGCTCCGATCCTTTTCCTACATGGAGAAGAGGCCTATGCCCAACAGTGGGATATTACAGGCTGAATCGTATCGCTATATCTCGGCTTCCGGGAGCGAGCGTGAATGGTTTTAAAAGGACGTATATTTTGACACTGACGTATCGTCAACGATAGGATATCGTTGATCTCAAATCGGTGTCAAGTGCGTCCTTATATGAGTATCGATAAAAATAAATCAGAATAATTATGTGTTTGTGCATTTATAGAGTTGTTATTGTTAATAACATATTATAAAAAATATTTTATATAAATACTATTTTTAATTCATATAATATGTTGTAACTAAAAAAACGTAGAGTCAAAGTAGTAAAAATAGAACTAGTTAGTAATATATTTAATTTACGGACATTTTTAATTGTTAAAAAAAGATAACAGGCAGTGAAATATAAGAAGTATAAATTCCAATTCCATAAACTAAATTTTATGAAACCAATAGAAGCCTATAACACTTCCTTTTGATAAATCAAGTTGATCCAGCAATAGCCGTAATTAAAATCTTTTCGCCTAACTTTTAAAGGAGTTTTTAAATTAAATGTTTGTTTCGAGAACTTTCAAGTCTTGTAGTTTGTTTTTAAAGTCCATCACAGTGTCGTGATCACCAGCGACTGACCTTTAAAAAAACTTTGACTTGAGTACCCATTTATTAAATTTTTTTCTAACTTTAGGATTGGTAGTAGGAACTCGAGTGACATTTAGATATTTAAGTTATAACTGTACTATTTTAGCTAAAATACTACAGGAGTGTATAAAAAATTTAAAAATATGTTTTAGTTGTTTATCGGTACACTCTGAAAATTCTAAATACTTATTGTACGTAGTTTAAAAATATTAATTAGAACTAAACTTCTATTATTACAATGCTTCCTCTTTAACAAGCCATTATTATTAATAAAACGTATAAAACATACAATAAAAAAGACCCTACATCCTTTTAAAGATAAATCTTTTCTAAGCTAACTCTGATACCTCTTAAACGACCTTTTTAGCCGAGATAAGCAGTTACATATTTTTCAATAGTATTCATATACAAAAATTGAATATATAAGATTTACGTCCTCACTATTACGGATGGTTATTTTCGAAATGTACTCAATATCACCAATATTGCAATAAAAAGTATAAAAAAGCGGTTGGAATAAAAACCGTTACGAGTGCACAACAATTTTCCTTTGATTGAAAAAGTTATCGAGTCACGTATTGTCACGACCTCGATGTTGTTGTTTAGGAAAAGTAGATTTTTTTTAGCTATTGCCTTGTAAACAGCCCAAACTTTGTCAAATGTTTTTTCAGTTTATTTCTTCTGACTTGTCGAAACGTATGTTGTTTTTTGTACTTGAGAAATTTGCGAGGAAATATTGTCAAGCAAACCGTAAAGTGGCCTAGTCAATATCACGATTCAATATAATTACCATAAAATTATTCTAATTTTAACTCACCTAGCCAAACAGTGTTATGCTCGCTTTCGCAATGTTCCAGTTCGGGTCGGATGTGAACATCGTCATCGTGGTGCCTCGGCGCTTCCAGAGGGAATATTTCTACTCGTCTCTGTAGAGGGTCACGCAGCTGCCAGGCGGTCAGTAGTGCGACGTCAACAACGAGTAAACCACCTACCATGGTGTACAGCTTCCATCCGTGCATGCGTTTCTAGACAAACAATTTATAACCTTTTAAAAAATATCTGCAATCTGAATTTACTTTCATTCTGTTATTCTCAGAGTACGTAATTACGTATTAATGAAATGGTGTCTAGATGAAAATTGATCATATGGGTATGATGGTAATGAGGTCTCTTAGTGCTATATTTACTTAGTTTGAAAACTTTAAAAATCAAAATCAATTAGATCAAGGGGTACAGCATTAAAGTAGACTACAATTTTGTTGAGTAGGGAATGAGACTTTTTGATATAGAATGATGTTTTTTTGTACACATATTTGTTTCTTGTCTAGGTTTGTCATCATAAACACTTCACAATGCTCGTTACGGTTGATAGTGAAATTATATACCTCTCTCAGTTCAACACTGTAGCGGATTAAGACAAGGTGACCAGAGCTCTTGGGGGGAATTGGGGATAGGGTCGGCAAAGCGCTTGCGATGCTTCTGGCGATGTAGACGTCTATAAGCTACGATAGTCGCTATCGATCAGGTGAGCCGCACGCTTGTTTGCCGAACTATTTATATAAAAAAGAAGATATTTCTCGTCTATAGAAGAATAGGCATTCATTCATAGGTAGAGGACATATAAGGTGTATCAGTTTTGTTTTTCAGTTCAGGAATAAAGTTGGTAGCATTTTTAGAGTTCCGGATGAACAAGAATATATTTTTGTATATATTCCCTATAGCCATACAATATAAATGTTTATTCAAAACTTATTATTCCTATAATCCAAGAAATAAATGACAATTATATACGGTAAGTAAAAGGATTCTCAGGGGATAAACGAGAAAATGTATATTTTTATACAACAGAGCTTGTTATACAATCCGTATATAAAATTGAAGCCATAAAGAATTAGTGACACAGAATTCTCGTTAGTATTTTTTTTTATTTGTATGTAAATCCCACGAGCCACTAACTTTACGTTCCAAAGGTAATACCGCTCCGTCTTTAACATTGAGCTTTGTTTATTAGCCTCGAGAAGAATAGCCTTTCCGATCCAGTGATTTTAATGAGCGACTAAAGGAACACGGTTCGGAAGAGTTAAACGTAATTACTATAAACCTTTATAGCCTGACATAATCTGTAGTTTGTAATGAACAGTGTGACTTTTCCCATTTCAGTTACTATGCGGTAAATGTACCTATCTGTTAAATTATGTGAAACGGATATTCACTTCTAGATTTATGGGGTTGTATTGATATGAAAACCACAGGTCAACCTACGTTGAATTTATTTCAACGTACATGAAAAAAATTAATAGATACAAAATTTATTTCAACTTGATCGAGAAAAGCTTTGTGAAACGACGACGTAGCACGAAGACATTATATAAATGTAAGCTTAAACAATTTGTTCCACTTAAAGCGGCACATATATACATTATGCTGAGTAAATAGATAAGAATTTAACGTGGCTTGAATAAAATAAAACAATGTAACAGGAAACAGGGCCTTGTAAACGTTTCAAGTCCTTCCATTTCATAGATTTAACGGAAAACAAGCGACAATTTGTCTTTCTTTTGCGAACTGATAAAGGAGTGTATTTTTTCCGGTGAGTTACTTTTGTTTATGCCTTTTTCGTTCTTGTGGTGTATTAAAATAAGGTCATTAATCATATGAAAACAATTTGTGATTAGAGATTTGTTTTTTACTCAATTGTGATGTAATTTATTTGTCTGTTATTTACGTAAAGTTACAGAGGATTAACAAAAGAATTGTGACAAACGTAGGCAACAACAGGTTTATGCAACTGATTATAGCCCTCATTGGTTTTTAAAAACTCTATGGTTGATAAAAGCTGTAATTATCATTTAGAACGTTTAGAGATTTTTATTAGTTAATTTTCTTTTTAGAAAAAAGTTCTACATACTTAACGTACACATACTAAACGTATTACTGAGATATGTATATACTGGGCATTTGTCACCGCTTACAGGTCACATTGTAACAAAAAAACTACGCCTACACGTCCTTTCATATTTCTTATTCCTGATATTTACTACGTAATTTTTACTATTTTCGTACAAAAAATCTGTTTTATTGACTACTAGCCTTGCCCCGTGCTTTTATCTGTTTTATTGTCTACTAGCAGTGCCAATAATGTTGGTTTCACCCGCATTAATTTAAGAAAAAAATGTACTAAAATATTAAATAGACTATAAGCCTTACTCGGAAAATGGACTATCTAACACAAAAAAAAATTCAATTCTAATCGCTAGTTCTTGAGATTTGATTGAAAAATTTGAAGATTCAGACGCTTCAGCTATATAATATTAGTATAGATTCATAAAGTCATATTGAATGACCATAATACCTATATAATATTAATATATATGATGATAACTAATATAACATCTTGGGAGATCCGGTTCCGGTGCTTAGAAACGTCAGACGCTTTTCGAATCACTCTCGCAATTTATCACGAAATAGTGCAAAACATCTGCAATTTTATACAAAAATACCGATTATCAAGTAGTTCTCACAATTGTGCATCGAATTTCATATGAAGAAACAACTAAAATATAAATAATAAGTGCAAAAACTGTGTTAAAACCAATATTTTAAAGAGATCGAGGGTATACAACAAAAAGTAAGCAATCATTTCACAAATTGACATCGTATGAGTTGACATCGTCTTTGTTCATTGTTGACACCGTTCGAGTTGCCAACATAATAAACAAAAGGTGCGTTCGGATACTCGTTTATTTTGCACAAAATATTTGTTTGACGCAAGATGGCGCAACTGTCACCTGAGATGTCGTTACTTCTCGAAAAAATGACAGAACAATTAAATATGCAAACGATCACAATAACGGAGAGTATTACTTCAACCGTACTCCAAAAAGTAAATGAAAAAATCAAACCAATCATTGAAGAAAATGAGAAGCTGAAAAATGAGGTTGAGAGATTGAATAAAAAAATTTTATCCCTGGAGACAAATAGTAAGCGAAACAACGTACTCATTCATGGAATACCAGAATCGAAAGAGGAGAAACAGAATGATTTGACATCCTTGATTACAACTACCTTATCTGAAATTGATGTGAAAATTGAGAAAAGCGAAATTGACAGAGCTCTTAGGGTAGGAAAGAAAACCGAGGCAGACGGCAAGATCCGACCAATTTTACTTGCAACTACAACACTACAAAAAAAAAATACAGATCTTGAAAAACAAGAAGAAAATGAAAGTCGGCACCTACATCACGCAAGACTTGACTAAAGAAGCTATACAACAAAACAAAGCAACCAAAGCAGCTACCGCCAAAGGAAATGATGAACGGTCAGAGACACCAAGCCCAAAAACTACACAAAAGAACGTGATGAAAGTGAAAAAGTTGGATGCATTTCAATACATGCGAGAAAGATCAGCTTCGCTCCCGGACAAAGATACTTACAGAAAGCATTAATCTGGAAACCGGAAAGTCACAACAACGTTATTCCACACAACAAACAAAATGCTACCCAATACGGTTGGTCCCCGCGGGTGAAGTAGACCATTCCCCTCCAGTGAAAAGATGCAAGACATACAACATTGCAACACTCAATACTCGAACCTTACGAACCATCGAAAGCTTGTTAGAATTAAATAACGCTCTTAAAGATATTAAGTATGACATACTAGGTATTAGCGAAATGAGGAGAATAGAAGAAAAAATTGAAGAACATGAGGAGTTTATTTTATATCATAAAGGAAAAATAGCAGGGCAACACGGAGTTGGCTTTATAATAAAAAAATACTTGAAGCAATATATACAAGAAATAATAGGGATATCAGACAGACTGGCAGTACTTAACATCAAACTACCTAATTACAAAAAAAATTGGACAATAATACAAGTATACGCACCCACGGAACAAGCTGAACAACCAATACTAGATTCATTTTACGAGGAATTGTCACAAGTAATAAACAAATATATGGACAAATACATTTTGCTAATGGGCGACTTTAATGCTCAGGTAGGTACAAAGCAAAGCAGCTGTGAATATGTTCTTGGGCCATTTGGATATGGCAAAAGAAGTCGTAATGGACAAAAACTTGTTGAATTTTTATTGGAGCATAATCTTACGGTTTTAAACTCAATATTCAATAAAAAAGCAAAAAACAAATGGACCTGGATTTCACCGGATGGAAAATATAAGAACGAAATAGATTATATTATAACAAATCAACCAAAAGCCTTTACTGACACAACTGTAATAACTAAATTAAATTTCAACACAAATCACCGTATGGTACGCAGCTCTCTCAAAAAAATCCCTGCAAAACTACCAAGGAAATACGCTATTCATCTACACAATCAAGCCAAAAAACTCTTTATAGAAAACGAAACCAAAAATAAAAAATTTAAACTGGACGAAAAACTTATAAATAATGACTCCACCGATGTTTTAAATAAATACATAACCCTAGAAAAACAATTGCAAAGAAGCCAATACACTTCAAATCAAAATGATCATAAGTATCAATTTAGCGACCAAACCTTACAACTCATAAGCACCAGGAGATACCTCATATCGAATGGAACAAAAAAAGAAAACATTATAAAGATAGCGGAAATAAGCAAGAAAATAAAAGAAAGCATCAGAAAGGACAGAAAAATTAAAAGGCTCGAAACTATTGAAAAACATATACAAAAAACAGGAGGAGTAAATAAAGCCCTAAAACAACTAAAAGAAGCTGGTAAACAATGGATACCGAAGATAAAACAGAAAGAGAAAACAATAACACAGCGTAAAGAGATTAGCCACTTAGCTACTAATTTCTACAGACAACTATACGAAAATAAGGAACCAAATGAAGACCAACTTACTAGCGTGTATTCTAAAACAAACTTTCCAGAATCACTATTAGAACCTGTGCCGGAAATTTTACAAATCGAGGTTGAGAAAGCAATTAAGAGCCAGAGGATGGAAAAATCGCCAGGTCCAGACAAAATCACAAACGAGCTGCTAAAAGGAACTTTGGAAGAAATAGCCCCAATTCTTACAAATATATTCAACTGCATTTTAACAAGTAACCGCATTCCAGAACAGTGGACACAATCGCACATTATTTTGATACACAAAAAAGGTGACAAACAGGACATAGGAAACTATAGGCCCATAAGTCTGATGTCTAATGTTTATAAGGTATTTGCTAAGATCATACTAGATAGGATGACTCCAATGCTAGACGAACAGCAGCCAGTTGAGCAGGCAGGATTTAGAAAGGGTTTTTCCACAATTGACCATATCCACACATTGAAGCAAATTTTTGAAAAATACAACGAATACAACAAAAAACTTTATATTGCTTTTATTGACTACACTAAAGCTTTTGACAGTCTTAACCATGGAAATATATGGAGCACCTTAAACCAACAAGGCATACCAGCTATATACACAAATATAATTAAAACGATCTACGCAAATAGTCAGGCCAGAGTCCAATTAGAAACACTGGGTAGCAAATTCTACATAAAGAGAGGTGTCAGACAAGGCGATCCACTATCTCCTAAACTTTTCTCAGCAGTTCTTGAGAGCATTTTTCGTAAATTAAACTGGGAACGTTTTGGTCTCAACATAAACGGGTCTAAATTAAACAACCTTAGGTTTGCTGATGATCTAGTACTTTTTGAAGAAAATTCGGAAAACCTGGAAAAAATGATTCAAGAACTACACGCAGAAAGCCAAAAAGTAGGACTGAAAATGAACCCTAGTAAGACTAAATTAATGACCAACTCCACCAAATCACACATAATCGTGAACCAACAAATCCTTGAATTTGTTGAGGAATATACATATCTGGGCCAGCTAATATCCCCTAATGACCAATCCACTAAAGAAATAAATATAAGAATTGCCAACGGATGGAAGAAGTACTGGTCCCTTAAGGAAATTATGAAAGCACCAGACCTGAACATGGCTCTGAAAAGAAAAACCTTCAACACGTGCATTCTTCCATGCCTAACCTATGGATGTGAAACATGGTCGCTAACCAAAACCTTAAGGGAAAAACTGGCCAAGTGCCAAAGAGCGATGGAGCGAAGCATAACAGGTTGTAAGCGAAAAGATAAAGTGAGAAACTCTGATCTTAGAAGTAAAACCATGCTTACCGATATCCTGAGCAAAATAGATAAGCAGAAATGGCGATGGACAGGTCATATGATGCGTGACACGAAAGGAAAATGGAGTAAGGTGGTTACAGAATGGTATCCAAGAGACGGAAAGAGGAGGCGCGGAAGACAGAAAACAAGATGGGTGGACGATATCAAAATGACAGCTGGCCATCTGTGGACCAGAGTTGCACAGGACAGAGCTCAATGGAAATCACTGGAGGAGGCCTATGCCAAGAGGCACACCGAGATAAGGGATATTTTGTAAACACATTTATTTTGTTAGATACTATTTTTCTTTTTTTTGTTCTCGGAAATAAAAGGCTTTATTATTATTATTATTATTATAATATAACATCTTTATATATCTTTTTCGCTGTTAAAAATCAATAAGATATGGAAGAAAGCTGTTTACTCAAAATAAATTTCTGAACGCACGCACAAATATTTGACAACATAATTATTATATCAATCCTTTTTTAATTACTGACTTTATTCTACATTTTTAAAATCTATAATACGCCATTATCCGAATATTTTGGATACTTATATCTTGTAGATTCGAAATCTTTATTTAAATCTGTTCTTTAATTTTAGGGGAGTGTTTACCCTGTCCACGGGATGAACATTAAATGTTTGACAGTTACGAAATCCATGAACATTTTCCAATGTTTTATTTTTATTTTAATACTTATTATCCTACAAGCTGTGCCCGCGACTTCGTCCGCGTGGAATTTAACAAATAAGTTATTGTTCAGTTCGCAGAGCTATAAAATAAATGAATTTCTAAAATAAAAGTAGCCTAAGTTACTCTTTAATACATCAGCTATCTGCCAGTGAAAGTCCCGTCAAAATCGGTCCAGCCATTTCAGAGATTAGATGGAACAAACAGACAGACAGACAAAAATTGTAAAAAATGTTATTTTGGTATATGTACCGTATATACATCCATATGCATTTAGTAAAACGCGGTTATTTTAATATTACAAACAGACACTCCAATTTTATTTATTTGCATAGATTCCAGACTAAGAGAAATCCAAAAAATCAAATATAAAAATTTCTCCAGCCGTTCTTGAGCTACAAATGATGTAACTAACATGACTTTGTCTTATATACTGAACTGACTCCGCTCGGCCTCAATCGGCCTTTTTATACCGGGCCGAGCCTACACCCAGACAGTTCTAGAATATTCGTGCGTGTACTCGATCTGTAGTTCATTCACCTTATATAAGTCCTCTAGCGCCATCTAGTGTTGAGTGGATGTTTCACGTTGTCTTTGTAACAAAGTGGTTTGTACAGCACACAACGTGGTTCCTCTGCTCCCCGCTAGATGGCGCAAGCTCCTTTAATTCGTGTACTCGTAACAATATATATACATAGATGTTAGTCAATGTCAAACCTTTTGCATAGGGCACTTTGGTAGTATTTATGGACTAGGTATGCATATGAATAATTTAACTTTAAATTTTTTTTAGATATAAACGATTCGAACATAGTATCTCAATTATTTCTCAAAATAGCTTATAATTGTTGTTAAATTACATGTTAATTTAATTTTATGTTATAAAGAATTAATTGTAAAATTGGAAATTGATCGAAACAAGTGTCAATAACAGACGATAAGCGTTTAAAATTTCCGCTTACTCGGTATATTTTATATAAAGGGATGATGCTCTTAACTAAAAATTAATTATAGAATTAATCGTGTACAGAAATACAACTTGCAGACCGAGTTTCACTTGGCTTTCGTTTGCCGCCGTTGTGAAATACTTCAATATTATTTTTATATATCATGGTAAATTTTTTTTACATAAACCAATAATGGGTTGTTATTTTAGCCAAAAGAACTCCGAATTATAAAGTCCGAACTATCCTAGCCTATTTAGGGTACAAACGAAGACAATATGAAATTACGGAACGTATTACATGAAGTTTGTTTATTGTAAAAATATTGTAATACTTATAGATTATGTATTTTAATTTAATTAATTCAGGTGATATTACTTTAAAAGCAATGCAATGCAGTTAAACGCTATAAAAATTCTCTATTGCCTTTACTAGAGACTAGAGAGTCGATTCATTTTTCACTGAGAGTATCGGAATTGCAATTTAAGTGGGAGATCCTGCTAGCAGTTTTTTTCAAGATGCGGTTATAACTTCCATGATTAGAATTTTTTAACTTAAAATTGAAAACTGAGCTTCGAATTGATTATTTTGTTGTTATTTTTTATGTAAATTTTGCTTACTTGATAATATCGACAATATGTCAAAATGTCTCTATCACTATATTTCCAATAATAGTGGTAGAGACATTTTGGTGTTATTAGTTTTTTTTTTTAATATCTTTAATAGCTAAATATTATTTCTTTCTTTTTCATATTTAATATACTTAATTGATAATATTGAGGAACAACCCCGGTTCATTGATATACATCACGATTCAGCCTGTAATATCCCACTGTTGGGCATAGGCCTCTTCCCCATGTAGGAGAAGGATCGGAGCTTAATCCACCACGCTGCTCCAATGCGGGTTGGTGGATGGATATACATGTATTAAATCAATTCACAATATCGAAGTAACACCAATATAAATTAAAAAAAAATTAGTTACCTTAGTATCTGGCTTCGGTTTGGTTGTATGTCGATGTACTCGCCATACTTTTGTAAACATTGCCCCATATGCCATGGAGAAGCCGGTCGCTAGAAGCCATGCTCTGGCAGCGCACAGGCCTGGGAAATGTTCAGGCTGGACCCATCGCCCGTCGACTCCGAGAGCTATCGCAGCACCGAAGCAGACACAACAGCCACAGAGCATAACAGTGTTGCACGCCGGATGTGACCATTGGATCACTCTACGAAAAAAGTATTATTTTAACAACTTGTCAGTAAATATATCTTAGGGCGCCTTCAAATTTGTCGCGCGACAGCAGCGCGGCGGCAGCGCGGCAACCGCGCGTTGTTATTTACATAGATTTACAAAGTAGCGCTGCAGCCGCGCTGCCGCCGCGCTGCTGTCGCGCGACAAATTTGAAGGCGCCCTTAGTGTGTTGGAGATCTAGACAAACCGCATGCATATAATTATATTTCATGAGTAGAGATCGACTTGGCCACTATTACAACTAAAGCTGGCTGGTTGCTGTGTTCACTAACACAACGTATCGTCAAAAGACTCTTTCAATAACATTAAAAAATAAAATCATCTATTTATCAGGTACATAATTTCGTTTTAAATATTTTAGCTCTGGTTATAAAACACGTATTTCAACTAAAAACTCAAAAGTCGTTCATAACTTTACATAGAATCGTAACTTTTTATAAAAGAACGACTTTATTTTTTAATCTGTCAGGAAAGTTTCTTTTTTAACTCTTAATTTTTTCTGGTGAAAAAATTCAAACAAGAACAAATTTTTTTAACTTTACGACTTGAGTTAAGACGTGTTTGGAATAAATAAAAAAATTTAATAATAAGAATTTTTAGAATTTTGTTGACAACGAATTAATATCGAATAATAACTTCACAGATAAAGTTCAAAAATATGTTTTTCAGACATAGCACTTTATTTATCTTTGTTTTGCAAAGAAACTTAAACGTGGACCATAATTGGATACTTGACCAAGTTTGCTGGTATACCAACAAAGCTGTATAAAATATTTCTTAGAACTTCTGAGATAGTACATTCGATTTTATAATTAGTTTTGTTTGCGCTATTGGAATGATTATAAACTTTTAAGTGGTTGAAAAATGATACGTATGATACAAAAACAATATAAGAAAACGATATTTTTAAAATAGTAATATTTTCATTACAGGCCGGTAGGATTACTTCCTTCGCACATATCAAATGGCTTGTTTCGAAAATGATTGGCAGTCAGTAGTAGTGTTTAGCTTCCATTTATATATTTTCTCAGAAGTTTTTTACTGATTTCTTTGGCCTGTTTTTGTTCTTATAAAATGGAATTATTCAATGTTAATTGTCTTTTCATCAAGATATATTAAAATGAATCACCGTTCGTTAGTCTCGCGAAAATTCCAAAACAGCTTGACCTATTTGAATATTTATTTTTTTCCTTTTGTTCGCTTTAATATAAATTACTTTAGTAAGAGAAATAAGAAGAACAAGTTAAAAAATTTAACAATTGTAATTTTGTTTCGCTTTTTTTATATAGTCTTTAACCCTTTTTAAATGAAAATTAAGTTTTAAAACATTAGGATTGGTATTTGGAAATGAAAATGATAAAACAAATTGAAATTGGTAAATTCGGTTTGCTGATTTAGTAAAACCAATGAACAGTGACGCTAATTGATATAAAAGTTCACCGAATAAGCTAGTTTTCAATAATAAAACTTTATGGTTATTATTTATATAGTACAATTCTATCTCTATTTATTTAAGTTAATTTGTATTATATCGAACTTTTTATGTTAAATTTAGCACAATATGCTATTTTTCACTTAACTTATGTAAATATAAAAACCGTATAGAGATGCGGTTACTTTGAAACAATGCTGTACAAATTTTAAAAAAATATGTTGGCAATGCTTTTACATTAAACTAAACGCTGACTTCTTTAGTTTATTCTAGCTTAAAGAAATAATTCAGATTATATTTGAGTTGTGCATTTAAAGAATTAAAAATATGTTTTTTGTAAATTGTTTGCCTTTGCAAAGTTATACCGGTTGTAGGATTTTAGATTAACATGGTTACTTCTAGAATTATTCTAAAACGGGATATTTACCATGTTTTTTTATTTTCGCTTTGCGGAGCTCGATATTTCGACATTAACTGCGAATGTCTTGTTCACGAGACTGATACCGGTTGACTGTGTCCGACATGACTGTGTCCGGCAGACATGCTTACCACGCCCGCGTTATTGTAGCTAGTTTCATTAATTGAGAAGACTTTTTTAGTTTTATTTTCGCAATTAGAAAGACCCGACTTACCTTCTATGTCTGTGAAAGATATTGAAGACAATTAACCCGATGGCTGCCAGGATGCCAGCGATGCACAGTGCTGTCATGCAGGCGAACAATGACAAGGAGACCGTTCGCAGTTCGTTCACCACCACCGTGCGGTCGGGTGGTACTTTACCACCTAGCAACAGAACATAAGCTTAATATGGGTATGGTTTTTAGTCGAAGTTTAATTATAAAAATTTAAAAGTATAGCGTTAATACGAAATATATTACCTAAAGATGTACATGAATGTTAACGAATACATTAAATTTATATTAATACAAAATAATAAAGATCATGATTTAGTTTTATTTGTTTGAACTTGTTAAACTTGCGAATCTGAGGTTTCCTTTTTTATTTTTGAATTTACTAAAAAATCATTAAGTTGTGACTGATGAATGAAATATTAATCGAAAACATGAACATATTAGATATATCTAATGAATGTCGATAGTAAAAAAGGGTGAAACTCCGCGAGATACCAAGTCGTTAAAACTCCATTTGCGGAAATTATACGTGTAGAAAGAATTTTTGTTCATTAAACTTAATAAAATATTTACTTAAACAAGAGAAGCTTTAGTATTAATATTTACGCTGGCGTAGGCTAGGCGTGGTCGAATTAATTCTGAGCCTATAGCCTCGTAGTTGAAGGGGCCTAACGATGATAACTTGATGATGACTGTGATGCTAGAAGACGTTATTACAAATAACTAATTATTATTTAAATATTTTTACGCTTGAAAATAGTCAAAAAATTTAAAGCATGTTTGTTTGGGGCCACGTAAGAAGACCATCTTAAGCGCGATTTTGACGGACGGATTACGGATACTTGGCTAGATGTTGAAAACAAAAAAGTATGGGTCCTCAACTCCTCCATCCACGTATGCCTCTGAATATAAATAGGTGGATATACAAACAATATTGCAAATAACTGCATTTTAAAATTGAAAATCCGTTACATTTCACAAATGCATACCTTTCAATACGGCTACATCTGTCTAATACCATACATTATTTCTCCGACGCTTAGTCTATTTCGCAGCGGTTCTATTTACGACGGTATCGAAAAGAATTGAATGAATGAATTATAATTGTGGTCATTATATAGTTATTCTGTAAAATGTTTATTATGGTAGATGATTGTGTGAGTGACTGGAGCGCGTCAGAATAACATAATGGGGGTAACCTTACACCCTGTAAAGTACTCCAATCACACTTGAGGCCTTTATACGTCGAAATTCAATGCAACCAATCAAATTAGAAAAAATCGATTCTTAGAAAAAATCCAGCGCGTCAGATTATTATGCTATAGAGACGCTTCATCTTGATGTTTTCGTCATACTGACTCAAAATCTGACAACTATGTGTAGGAAATTCCTTACTCAGACGGTTTGAAAATAAATTTGTTCCATTCGTATGGTCACACCCACCACCTAAGGCAGGATTATCAGAAACACGTAAGGCGCGTTTACTATTAATATCTGACGCGCTCGAGTACCTATTTCTTTGTGAACGACTAAAAGCTCTCCCCACCGCTGAAAGGGCATAAATACATCATATAACCTTTTTTATATTCAGCATCTAATCTTCACAATGCAACAGATTGCCGACGTTCAAGTAAATCCACATTTAAAATTCTGACCTCCACTACCATTAGAAGCAAAATTAGTATAACTAGTAAAGATTCAATGTCAAGTCCATCTATAGCCGCTAAAATAGTTTTGATATAAAATATAGAGTACCTATAATACAAAATTGGATCCATAAAGATTTGATTTTATTTAGAAATAGTTATTACACAAAAATAACGAGACAGATAACATATTTTTAGCCTGTACTGGATACTTACAGATAAATAAGTAGATTACATAATCTGATAATATAATCAGATAAGTATCTATTGATTTATCTATCTATTGAAAGAAAATCTCAATTTAGGTAATAACTAGCTGTGGCCGAGACTTTGTCCGCGTGGAATAGTGACTTGGACAGCATTTTTTGGACATATGTATCTTTTGGTTTGTTTTGGACATCATAATAATAGCTCTAATATTTTGTCTCTTGTCGCAAACTTATAAAATATTCACATAAACCTTACATAATATTTCCATACAAACTTTCATCCTCTATTCCCTATTGGTATTTTATACCTTTGAGGGTAAAACTTTTACAAACTTTGAATGTCAAATATACATAATTATATATTTAAATCGAATCAACAGCCTAAAAAATAAGTTTCAAGTTTCTAGCTCAAAAAATACTTTCATACAACTTTTCATCTCGACTTTTCAACCCCTTACACCTCTTTTTTCGCATTAAAAAGTAGCCTATGTCCTTTTTCAGACTCTAGACTATCTGTGCGCCAAAAAAATATTTTTCTTCAAAAACACTACTCACAGGAATAGCTCAGACTAAAAAATGTATTTTTAGCATCAAATAGCCCACTATCCATTATCCATTACTATGTATCTATATTATTTAGAAAGAACTGAACACTGCTGAAATCACAAGATACATTTTTTGACATGTCTCTCAGACATCTAGTTTTATAATCATAAGACCAATCGTTCATTTATAATTTTTTTTATTTGATTCATAATTATGTTTGCTCGCAAACGAAAAAAAACAAGTAATACAACACTAGTCAAGTAAATACGCGTTATCAAAGATTACTCAAAAGTTAGTCATCAGATCGCAATCAAATTTAAATGGAACTACAAAACAAGCATCAGCTTTTGATTAAAACAAGAATCATCAAAATCGGTTTACCCAGTGAACAGTTATGCGGTATAATACAAAGTAGGTCGACGAAAAAATAGTTAAGCAAATACGCATTATTAGATAACTCGAAAACTTATATCTTAATTAAATTTAAATGGGACTATATGACACGCACCTTTCGATTAAAACAAAAATCATTGAAATCGGCCCACCCAGTCATAAGTTCTGAGTTAACATACGTAAAAAAATACAATCGAGAAGAGAACCTCCTCCTTTGTTGGAAGTGGGTTAAAAAATGGGTTCCGAACGTCACTTTAAATTTAATTTGCTACGTAATCCTTTCTGAATTCGTTTTCATTGGTTCTTTTACTTAAAAACAGATGTCGTTACGCTGTAACTTTCGAAGTGACACTATCCATAAAAAATGTCCCCATGTCCGTTGATCGTTAAAGTTCAGCCGTAAAACCATTGTACCAGCCAAGAAAATAGAGGGTTTTCTTTCTTTTATTACATTTTCCTTTCTCTCTATATAGTCTTTTTTGCTTTCGAGACTATTAACGAAAAATTTTCTTTTTTTGTATTTAATCACAAAATCAAGTCAAGCTATTCGAGATTACGTGAAAAACGAAAAAGCACATTAAGCTGCTATTTTTTATCTATTTTTTTTATGTTACTAAGTCGACAAACAAGCGTACAGCTCACCTGATGGTAAGTGACTACCGTATCCTATAGACGCCTGCAACACCAGAAGCGTCGCAAGCGCGTTGCCGACCCTATCCCCGATCCCTCCCAGGAGCTGTGATCACTTTACTCACCAACAAGAACACAATACTGCTTGAAAACAGTATTATTTAGCTGTGGTCTTCTGTAAGGTCGAGGTACTACCCCAGTCGGGCTGCTCCATATTTTGAGCAGGAAATTTCCTGCTGTGCCCTACCTCAGTTGCTATGGAACATAGTGCCCGTTTGTTTTCGAAATTTTAATTTTTCGTTCTTTGTTTTATATAAATTACACGAGTTTATATACAAGTAAAATTCTACTCGTTTAACATTGGCAAAGCCTGCTGTTACTATGTATTCACCTTTTATTCACATAGATGTTTTTATTTAACACTGTTACCATAATTGCATTTTATGAAAACATTTGTCGGTCGCGTAATATATTATATCGTCATAAAAGAAGTTCAATTATTATCTCACAAAATAATATTCTTTAATAAGTATAAGTTTTACTGATTATATATACCTTACTATATGTATATATTCAGGTAGTAAAGATAGTATGTTTACAATGAGTTTGCAAATAACAAGTATTAATAAAAAAGATTTAAGGCTAAAAGTATTTTGTTAAAAGAATATATAATTACAAAATTATCGTCGCAGAATTATTACAATTACAAAAATAGCACATATTAATATAAGTTACAATATAAACTGAACGAGGATAGAAAATAAAATGTTCTGTGAGCCATTTGGCTAATATCCACCAAAACTTCACAGAGAACTTTGGAGGGGGAAGGGATGTAATTACTCTTCCGAGTGTCTCGGCAAAGTCGTACAGTTTTAACTAAAGATAAAATCTTGAGATGCCAGAACGTAAGTGAATTAAAAAGCCCGTTGACTGGTCTTTCTCACTTTAATTTATTTAAGCTTTGTTTACAATTTGTTTCAGTAAACCTTAATACGAAACCTCGGTTATTAGTGTTAAACGTTGCTTTGTGGACTTCGTGGTTTCGTAAACAAATTAATGACGTGGCTCGTTTGTTTTAGTTCTACGACTGTTACGGAACGTTTCATTTCATAAAATATCCTTTTAATTTGTTTTATTTATTTATTATATTACTTAATTACTATTTTAGACAATTTATGAGTTGTTATGCCTTGAATATTAATATACGATTACATTGTATAGTAAATCTTTTGCAGGCTACATACAAAAATGTATCATTACATTCGACCATCCTATCGACGTCAGATAAAGTAATCGATTTTAACTGAGTTAAAAGCAACACAGTACACTAAGAGTTTAGCCAGATAGTTTTTATTATGCTTACACGTATCTGAGTAATACGTACATACTTAAAAAATACACACTGTCACGAAGAATTTTGAATAATTCAAAATAGTTCAAAAATATATAAAGCCTGTCATATTCTGTAAGAATAGATATATTCCATACTATGCCATCGTTATAACTTAACGTAATATAAGCCCATTTCCACTTATTACTTTCGACCTACAAGGACCTCAATAGAAATAAAAGATGCGACCTGTTATGAATATCAATTGTGCAATGTACTTACCAACCCACCGTTCCCGGTCGAGCCACGTGAGGTTGTCCGCTTGAGTGTCATAGTACCCAAGCTTCACGTAATGGTTGTCCGTTAACTGCTCTATCTGTGTCAGCGCTATACGATCGCCTTGAGAAGAGAACGCCACTAAACCCTGTAATATTTTACAGTAACAGCGAGCGAACGTTGTAGATTTACACCCATTACTTTCTATGTTACCGATTTTATTGCAACCAATTCAGCGCTTACAATAGATTAGTTTAACCATTTATTTTTAATTTAGAAAAAATAAATAAAAATAACGGGCTTGGCTCACTTAAGGGATATATTTTTATGAGCCTTAAGATACATCCACGTATATACGTATTTCTACGTCATATAATTTGTATGTAAGATTAATTAAAAATGTATTGAAGATATTTTTAATTACTGGCCTAAATCTATTCATAGAAGCGAATTAAAAGTCATATATGTATAGACGTGAATGTGATATTTTAAGCGATTTTGTAGCATTTTACTTTATTTTTTACTTTGTTCGAGCAAAATGGTTTTGAAAAATTGTAACAGTTTACTAGCAATAAAAATGAAAACGGGACAGAAACTTGTTTTCGCAGTTAATTTCGAAACACGTCACAATACAAAAGTTTAATAGGATGCTGAAAATAAAGTCACAAATGGCATAGTCAAGATATTTATGCAAAAACTGTTTTTCGATCATATTAAAACTCTGCTTCCGTCGGGGATAAATATTTAAATTATGGGTATTTTGTTAAAGGTCATTATTAATTACACAGTTTAAGTGTATGTATAAAGAATAGCTAATACAATTAAAGAAATCTCTCACTAATGCTCATAAAATGTTATGAGTTCATACAAAATTCGAACAAAATATATGTACATAGCACGCTGTCAGACATAAACTCACCGACACGCCTAGGAAGGACGTTGAGTTTATAGCCTCGTAAATGTCGTCCGCAATTTTCTTGTTAGTGTAAGTAAAATTCTTCAAACTCAACCCGTTCTTTTCGAGTTTTTCCATTGTTTTGTTGAAAGCTGAAAAAGATTTTTCGTTATACGCTACGTTTTCTCTTGTAAGCTAAAGAGATTTCTTATTCATGAACTTTACCCAATGCCACGGCCCAAACAGCGTCGTAAGCTAATGGCGCTTCTTGATATCCCTCTGGAAATCTTTCCCCATCGATGTTGTAGCCGGCTTCGCGTAGTGCTTCGTTTAAACGTGATCTGTATATTACGTAACCACTTGATTTTTATTCCATTTTAGTAAAACATATTAAAGAAAATTTTAGGTTTTTAAGGAATAAGGGATTTTCATTAATTACAGTAATTATGGTAATTACGGTCATTACGAGTTTTATAACATTTACTATATTTGAATAGAAAAATATTTTCCTTTTTGACCATTACACAGTAACATCCATGTATTATTAAAACAAAGGAAAGCGAAACAATTTACTATTTCATTTTGTAATGAAAGTCTACGCTATCATATATAAAGGCTTTGTAAACTTTCCCGGTATTCGGGACGGTTGAAAAACGTGCGCAAAAGGAATTTTCTACATTTTGACGTTAGGTGAAACATTACGTATATAAAGGGACACTTCAGGAGAATTCTTATTTGATAAAGTAACAGAGAAATGAAGTCACGTTACGAATTGAGGTATCGTCTACCTAGGCATTTTCTATTGAATGTCGTTTGTCGAAAGAATAGAATATTATCTCTCAACGCGTAAAAGTGGTGACAAGCGGTTTTATTCGGGATTTCATCGCACGAATGTTTTTCGCCTCCATTTCTGAATGTGTACAAAAGAAATTGTTGTCATAATACAAAATAGGGTTTCGGCGACATTTTTCGGATAAACGAAAACGTTTATAATAAAAATCTTATAATAATACAAATCTAACGTAACGGGTTATTGAAATTGAAAAAAAAAAAACAGACTACGTGGGAATCGTAATCACAATTTCTTTATTATTCTTTACTACCGTACAATATTTATTATATACTATGTATTTTTAAAATGCAACTTATTACTAACTTAATAGTAATGTGACTAATAGTGGTTATTAATACTAAAAATTCGGATACGGTTTTCAATATAACTCAATAGTCAAATTTTTATTTTGCGTTAGTAGAATAGACAAGAGTAAATATATATTTTTAAAATACTAAATAGTAAGTAGCATTAAAAAAGTTGTATAGTGAGCAGACATACCAATTTTTGTTTATGAGGAATTTTTAAAATATTTTATCAATAAATAAATAAAATTAATTACTTAAAAATAGACAAATTAATGTCATAACGAAATTATATAAGAATAATAATCATTGATGTTTACGAAAAGAAAGCGAAGTTTTTTTTCGGTAACAATAAACAGTTATACCTAAAGTCTTCCGACGTCATGCCAGAGATAGTAGTTTGATTGGCATTTTGATTCCACATAAGCGCTTCTGTAGTCAGGTGGCCCTCAGCTGCCTCTCGCATTTGTTCCGCTGTGCATTCTAAGCCTTCTCGCTCCAAATTCGTCTCAAACCAGTTGTCTTCATACCAACCTGTAATAAATACACATTTTAATACTCAAATTTGTTATTATTTTAGACGAAAAGTGTAGTTTTAAGTTCATTTAGTTCTAGTGAAACTTATTGTGCTCCGTTTTTTTAATTATATCGTAACATAAGCTGTATAATAATTCTGTTTCTTTTATATGCTAAACTATTAATAGAAAATAAACTAAGAATATAGTAGACTTTTCCTTTAACCTTGATAAGCTGACATGTGAACAGAATTAATAACAAATAATAACTTAATCATATAACTCCTTAAAACTGTGATTGTTTAATTTATTAAAATCAGAAAGTCACATACTGTATCAATCATAAATTATGAGAATCTGTTTTGTTGTTTTTCTCTATGGAATGATCATAACAGTGATAGAAGATGATAGATGTTTCCAATTTTTTCTAAATCACTACCACAAAAACGCTAAGCTTTTGTCGCCCTCTATAAGAATACTAACAAGTTTGTTATACATACATGTATAACAAATTATTTTTCCTAATAGCGTTTTCTTTCCCCACTAGTACGTATTTCGAGAAGTAAATAAGAAATGAAAGGGCTAGTTCGTTTCTGTTTTTGATTCGTACTATTTACAAATGAAATATAATACAATTCAAAATATTAGGCAAACAAATTTAACAATATGAGTAGCATAAACAATGTAGACGAGAAGTCGCCGAATAGCAAATCGTAAGATTTTTATTTTTTCGATTTTGACATATAGCAAGCACGTAAAAGTAAAAGTAAAAGAAGCGCTGTGAACTAACTCCGATCCTTCTTCTACATGGATAAAGATGCCTCTGACCAGTAGTGAGATATTGAATTCTGAATCAATCAATCAAGAGAAAATTATATGTTTTGTAGGATTTGCAAGGGATCGCCTTTTTGAGTCTTTTGTCGAACAATATCACAATTAATTCTAAGTTTTCTGTTATCAATCGAACAAACTGAGTTATTCGCCAAACGATAAAGGATTACTGGAAAATCCTGAACGTGCGTGTGCGGAGGGGGAGGTGGGTTAAAAAACAAAAAAAAAACTATTTCAAACAGTTCGCGGTATATGCCATTTTTTGTACAATTTAGAAAAATCCCCAGTTTTCCTCACATTTGTGGGCATCACGTCCGCTATGTGAGGCATTAGTCGGATTTTTTTCTTTAAAGTGTTCTCTAATAACGCTGTTCCTAAATTATATTTCAAAAAATCAACTACTTAGAATACTCATAATAGGGAATATATCTGCCAACCCGCATTGGAGCATCGTGGTGGATTAAGCTCTGATCCTTCTCCTACATGGGAAAAGAGGCCTATGCCCAACAGTGGGATATTACAGGCTAAAGCGAAGCGTTTTACAGCATAAATGGGAGTTACTACCACACCCACCATATACATCAGATTTGTCACCTTTGGTCTATTACTTGATCCGAACATTGCAAACTTTTTGGATGGAAAATCTTGTTTTCAAATCAAAACGTCAAATACACTTGTATTTTTTTTGTCAACAAAGATAAGAAATTCTATGACTGTAGCATCAATCTACTGATGAAAATGTTCAATAAAAGAAATAGCTTTTCGAATAATATTGAAGAAGTATTCAATCAATTTCACTTTCTCAATTTATAAACGTAATAAAAGTTCGAAAAGACATAATTTAATTTAGGCGACAGATTATTCATGAATTACAATAAATGTATACTTAGGGAGGAAAACATTCCACTTGACTTGAAAATTTACTTAATGGAAGGAAAATATTTTAAAATTTATAAAAGCGTTCGAATAAGTGCTCGCGGTACTTTATTTGTACTTGACTTGTCGGTAATTTCGGTTGAGTTGGCAACCGAAACTCGGCGGTTCACGAGTTGTAACAAGTTGTCATAAACAGATACGTGGCTTGTAATTGTGGTGGATGGCTTAAATGTCATTTTTAGGCAGATATTTTTGGTCTAAGATCCGGAATATAACAAAACAAGGTTAAATCCAGGTTACTGCTGACTGAGGTTACTGACCTGGCTGCAGGTAAGTGTAGCAATCATAGAGATGGCTGCCTACTACAGTCAGGTATATAATGTAAAATATTAACGGTTTTAGCTTACTACATGTAATTAACATGAGAGGGAAAAGATTAAAAAAAAATAATTGCAGCAGGCTTATGGTGGCAGAGGTTGTTTTTATAAATTCACAATATTGAAACAAGCCTATAAAAAGTTGTCTCATCTAATTAACAGATGAGGGAAGATTTAGCTTCTCGGATCTTAGACCATTTGCTCTTTAAGAAATTTCATTCTTTCACTAATACAGATAATAAATACCCTTTAATTTTAGTGTGACCCGAGGCAAGTTTATGTTTGACGATACTGAGATTCCTTTATAAGAATTATTTTTTACGTATTTTAAAAGGTCGTATAAAACTACTTTTATACAAATAAAAATTAAATGTGGAATAGATAAGAACATAATACTTATTTCATTTTTTTATTTTATTTATTTAATCCACCAATGGCAACTACATCGATACAATGCAATGAATGTAAATACAAAAATAAACTTAAAACTAAATGTGCCACCTTTTAAGGTGAATACAGCATGCATTGCATGCAAGTACAAAATAACAAAATTTCAAATCAACTCAATCCAATCTACACTTACTTATATAGCAAAGTATATGAACAAAGTTTTTTTATGATAAAATGCACGTAAAAACCTCCTTTCATGTTAGTGCTTATAAATTGGATACGAAACTTTATCTTGAAGTGTAGACATACGTAATAATATAACACATTTCACAAACATCGTATTGAACTTAGGAAATGTCGATTATATTTATAAGGAGTGATCTTTTAGTGGAAAATTTTATAGGTGTAATAAAGTTTTACGACGGAAGAGCAAGGATTTTCGAAGGTCTATATTCGGGTCGATCGGATACTTATTTGTTGTTATATACTAACAATTGAATCTGCTGTTGCTTTGTATTTTACTAATCGAATGATAATTGAGATACGGCGATGGAAACAGGCTTTTGTTACAGCCATATGATAATTATATACTGCTGTAGCAATGATTCCAAACATAAACTTTGGGGTAAATTGTTAGAGACTATAATTTGAAAGAAAATTATAATTTAAAAATGTTATACTGGTATTAGTAAAAAAAAAACAGATATGTTGTATATCCATTAATTTGTAAATCTATATATTCATGTATATAGTGTTCTTTTGTAACCTCATAGCTCACCAATACGTAAACCTGTTCTTATCTTTTTTTCATTTAAGTAATAAATGCTATCGTTCAATAAAAATCTGCTCTGCTGTTTGAATACTATTTGCTCTTTTATATGCGATAAAGACAAACGGAGAATTTGCCCAGGTTTGATCAATTCGAAATTTGATATCCTATTGAAATTAATAACGGAGCAGGAAAGATAAATGAGAATAGTTTGATGAAGGGTTTCAAGATATTTTAGCGAATCGACATGAAATTACGAACAAACGATGTATTGTTTCAATAAAATTAGTTCACGAATATGCAAAATGAACTAAATAATGATGATCTACCACTAGAGACAAAGGCCTCTTACATACCTAGATCTCTTTCAACGTCTCAAGGAAGTTTTTAGTTTCACGTTGCTTTAAACAAGTGAATCTTGCAACCTTTTTAAGATAGTCAATTATGTGTCTGTTTATGCAATATATAATAAAAATAAAAATATAGTAGTATAAAAAAGTAGTACAAATAATGGTAACATATAATGAGAATTTTGTAAATAAATTTAATTAAAAAATCCTTAATATTAAATATTGTATTATTAGAATTCAACGTTTGTGACCTGAGGGTAGAATGAAAACATTTTGACAGAACACAAACACTGAATCTAACCACCAAGTTGAATTTTGGTTACATTATGTATTCGTTCTGTTTCCAAGTATTCTGTCTGGTAATTTCATTATTATTCTACATGTGGCGTACTTGAATTATGATTAGCCGTAAAATAATATAAGTGTAAGATTTATATGTTCAGTCTCTGGTTACAGTTGGTAAATAAATATTTAGTTACTGGATGTCTTTTTTTCTTTAAGAGTACCTACATAAGATTCAAACACCTCAAATAAATAAATAACTTTCACGGTTTCATTTGGTTATGTTTACTGCTCAGTTCTAACGAATTATATAATACTAGCTGTGCCCCGCGGTTACCCCCGCGTTAATTTGAGGAAAAGCATAGCTATATATATATTGGACTTTCATACAAACAAACATCCCCTGTTTTAACCCCAAAAGGGGGTTGATTTCTCAAAATACATTATTAGTACACCTCAACACCGTCTATAGACCATACATTTTGAATTTCAAGTCTCTTACTTCTAAAACATAGGACTTTCATACAAACTTCCAACCCCCATTTTACCCCCTTAGGCGTGGAATTTCGTAAAATCTGTTCTTAGCTGACCTCTACTCGGCAAAAGGAATATTTCTACCAAAATTCAAGTCTCTACGCCTTATGGTTCCAGAGATATCGTGATGAGTCAATGGGTGGGTATCTCTTTTATATATATAGATTGTTTTACGATCTTCAATAGTTAGTTTAACACAAAAAGAATAATATTATATAGGTTTTTTTTTAATTTTTAAATTACTTCGTTTATCGAACGCACAAAAACAGTTTCAGCCATATAACGTAGGCGTTAATAGTACACTTATACAAAGCGGGAGATGTTAAATTACATTATTTATTGTCCAAGCAAAACTATCAACTTCGTTTCGCATCAATCGTAATATTATAGTAAAGAAAATGGGTCTAACTCTATAGGGCGGAATTTTTTTACGTTATGTGTATTACGATATTTACTTATGTATATTAACATTTCATTTAAAATGCATATTAAAATTTTTAATAAAGGTTAATAATTATATTCTAAGTAATAGAAGAAACCAAAATTATATGTTACAAAAGTGATATAGAAACAAAAAGGCACATAAATTGTAACGAGAGCACAGATAAATTGTTCATATGTTCCCTGTGTGTTGTATTAATACAGTTTGATAAAGTTGACATATTTCGTTCACAACAGGGAACTATGGGGGTTGAGCGTGACCAGAATACGTGATGTAGAAATACGGAAATAAATTTAATTACTATCTACTCCTGAATAATTAATCAATATGTTTTTGTGGCGACCACCAAATTGTTATTTATTAAAGTTAATGTTTGTAGTAGGCACATGTTTTTTTTTTCTTTATTAGAGATCTTTGCCGCTACTGCGACTATGTCGCTCTGTTATTATACACATATGTTAATAAAGTTACATAATGAGAACCTTAAGACACTATTGATACAACTTCATCAACTAATTTATACAATTTCTTTGCCGAAATAGATTCTGGTTTTGTCAAAATACTATTAGGCACATGTTAAAAACAATAAATTGTCTCAAGATTGGAATAAATATGTTTATTTACAATATTTTAGTGTTTCTTTTATCATATATAGAGTCATTTAAAAAGCCTAACTCAATGACCCACATTAAGCCATTTGGTTCTGTAAATCACAAAACAGTTGTGGAAAAAAACATCAATTATCTGACACGATTAAATTTTTCTTCAGTACTTTGACTATTGAGATTGACTATAACACTTATATTGCAATTTCTATAATAAGTACCTGGGTGACCGAGCCCAGCTCGGTATTTTTATTTTATTTTTTGTTTTTTTTTTCGGTATTTTTATATTTTAATTTAATTTAAATAATAAATCACGAGTGAAATTAAAAAAAAAGAAAAAAATAATAATCTGGTGACTGAGATTCGAACCCGGGTCAAAACGATTTGAAATCCGTCGCTTTCCTAATTACGCTATTACAGCTATATTAATAATGGTGAAATTAAGCTTCGTATTCTAATGATATTTTTTCATTGCCTAAAAACAGGGATCAAAACGACATTTTTTTTAAATGAATCCTAGCTAGATCAATTTTTCGCCCCCGAAATCCCCTGCATACTAAATTTCACAAAAATCGTTGGAGCCGATTCCGAGATTCAGAAAATATATATATATATATATATATATATATATATACAAGAATTGCTCGTTTAATAGTATAAGAATTTTTTCATTGCCTAAAAACAGAAATAAAACGACATTTTTTTTAAATGAATCCTAGCTAGATCAATTTTTCGCCCCCGAAATCCCCTGCATACTAAATTTCACAAAAATCGTTGGAGCCGATTCCGAGATTCAGAAAATATATATATATATACAAGAATTGCTCGTTTAATAGTATAAGATAAGATAAATGGGAAAATTACTTGAACATCGAAGCAAAGATCGTTTTTCGTAATTGACAATATTTTCTTAGCAATGCCAACAAGTACTTATTTTTCTATTATGTAGGTATTATTTGAAAGTGTCCTATCTTAATATATATAAATCTCGTGTCACAATGTTTGTCCTCAATGGACTCCAAAACCACTTAACCGATTTTAATGAAATTTGCACACCGTGTGCAGTTTGAGCTAACTTGAAAGATAGGCTATATTTTATTTTGATATAGGTAATTATTATATTTAAGAAAAAAAATAAAGCGGTACGAAGTTCGCCAGGTCAGCTAGTACAATTATAAAAAAGAACGACGAAAGGACACTTCAATATCTCAAATGCGTCTTAATTAATTAAAAATAATAAAGCGTCGCAATCTTAATTTTCTATATTATTTCTATTCGATTCTGAACTTTTGTCCCATTTAAATGATTTAACACATCTCTAAAGAATACCTACTTTAATTTACTTAATTATAATTCCCTAACTCTGTTAAAACTTCTTCCTCAAACTGATAATTAATTGTAATTTGTTGTTGTAGCACTAAAAAGTTTTATATTTTGCTAAGGTTGTTTGCAACATGTATACCTAAGCTAAGTATATGAAAATATAAGATTTATATGAATCTTGTAAAGCACCTTTTCATATTTTTTTCTATTGTGTGCGATGAGGTATACGAGTACATATGAAATATTCATGCAAGACATGACTATATTTATATAGATTGACAGATTTTTAACAGAGTAACAAAGGCGTTTCTTCTAGATTCCGCTCTGCAGAATTTATAATCCGATTCTCTAGTAGCTTTACATTAACTATAATTAATTTATTAAAAACTAATATAATTTTTTTTTTTTTATGTAACTAGGTTGGCAAACAAGCGTACGGCTCACCTGATGGTAAGACCGTAGCCTATAGACGCCTGCAACACCAGAAGCATCGCAAGCGCGTTGCCGACCCTATCCTCAATCCCCCCAGGAGATTTAATTTTTAAGGCCTACTTGGATAAAGTAATTTTTGATTTTGATTTTCATCGATAGAAAGAAACGATTAATATCAAAATGATTATATTTGCGAGGACACCTGCATGACAGTGGTTTAACATTTACTTCCTTTATAGATATACGATCGATAAGTATGTCATTAGCGAGGCGATTTGACGAATTCAATATGTATTTTTGATGTCAGTATCTTTTGTATTTGATATAGTTTTAGTGAGTTTTGTTATTTTACTATTGAATAAAGCGTCGTAGTAAAACAATATTAAAGTTTATACCTGTCTATATATGGTATACATTATCATTACATAGTATAAAACAAAGTCGCTTCCCACTGTCTGTATGCTTAGCTATTTAAAATTACGCAACGGATTTTGATGCGGTTCACTTTGGTAAATAGAGTGATTCCAGAGGAAGGTTTATATGTATAATACATGCATAATATAGTAGAGAAACACTGATAACTTTAGAGGTTTCTAATGTGATTTTGTAAATAAACACATTTTTTGCGCTTACATTGCATACGCATGCATAATATTGTAGAGGAACACTGATAGTTTTTGCAACCGTGCAAAGCTGGGGCGGATCGCTAGTATCTTTATAAATTTTGATTTAGTTATTGAATTCTAAAATAAATAAATTAATATAATTATATACATATAGTGGTCATACAATAGTCTCATTTCTAATCATATCGTTGAGAGAGACCCCAAGCATAGCCCGTTCCATTGCACGTTGAGCGACTTTGAACATGTGGACTAGGTCCACCGTCTATATCAAGGACTCGGCACCGTATGCCAAATCAGATAGAACGCATTGTTCGGAGTCTTTTATCTTCAAGCATTGCAGAATCTTCGAAGTGAAGACTCGGCGAAGACTACGAAACGCCGCCCTGCTCAACCTGTAGATATTCCTGAACCACTTCGAGAAGGGTGCCATCGACCGATATCGGTATCAGTATGACTTGCTTGTTCAACAAAACAGTTTTGGTGATATTAAATCTCCTTACCTCGTCCTCCTGATCTGTCTAACTTCGCGACAAAGGAAAATGGGTCTTGTTCGCGGATATGGATGGTCCTCGTTGCTGCATCGTACCTCAGTACCTCGATATATCGCCTGACAATATGACGTCTTTGCAGTGAATTCAGGACAGACCATGTCTCAACAGAGTTAAAGGCTTTCTTGTAGTCGACAAATGCCATACACAGCGGCTAATTATACTTTTCAGTATTTTGTATAATCTGCCGAACAGTATGGATGTGCCATTACGAAACCCAGCCGGCTCCGGTGGTTGGAATCCGTCGATTCTTGCGACAAGACGGTTTGTTATGACTCTCGAAAACAGTTTGAAGTAGGTTCAGAAATGAGATCGATCTGTAGTTGATCACAAGAGACTTATCGCCTCTTTTGTAGAACAGCACCACCACACTCCTGGACCACGCATATGGCGTGGAACTCCGGTGGATGACGGCGTTAAAGAGTCCCGCCAAGATTTTTAGAATAGGTAATATAATAAAGATTGCACCTGTTACTATGACGCTTATAATAGTGTCGGAATATTGGGAACCCAAAGCGACCTAGAACAGACATGGTAATTATTACGTTTTACATATAAATCAAAGTGTACGATTTGTATTAAGAATCCAAATTGTAATGTAAATACAGAAGAGACGAATTTAAAATAACAATCATGTCATGGTTGGTATCATTTTAGAGATTAAAATAGGTATTTGCCATTCAATTTCATTTCAATAGAACGTAAGAACGAAAAAGAATAGCTTCAGAAGATTAATGTGTTATTAATCGCGTCACTTGAGCGATAGAATTGAAAAATAGCTTTATTTAATGCAAAAGCGAAAAGGATTTTCTTTTTATATTGAATAATAACGATCAATGATTTGTTTGGTTAGGTAACAATGCTACAACATTTAGTATATTTTAGAGAGTTGATTACGTAAAAAATATTGTGTGATTACAGAATCGAGAAAACGACAGGTAAATATTAGCTAGTATTGAAAATATAAGATTATTGAATTTAGGCAATACGCTGGAAGAAATTAATGTAAATGTATAAAATATCTTGTATTTCTATATTTAATAAAAAGAAAACAAAAATATTTAAAAATAGTTATTAAAAAAATAGTGCTACTCCATTGCTAGGTTGAGGGCCAGGCTACTTGTATGTAGATAATGATATAGGAACATCCTCAGAACTCGGGCCGAATCAAGTAACACTACCTTTTGAATCCAGCACTCCAATTTCACATTGATCGAAATTCTTCGCTAATAAACCATCGGCCAATACAACAATAGGAGCAATTATTGTTTAGTCTACATTCCACATGCTAGTAATCTCCTGGGAAAGTCCTTAATACTTACTTCATTTTTCTTTTTCCACTTTTACGAAATAATCATTACGTAAAACGGTATTTATTTATTATTTTATTTATTTTACACTTTATTGTACACCAAACAAGAAACCAAATAAATAAGCAACATTAACAGCGATTATTAAAAAAAAATGTACAAAAGGCGGCCTTATTGCTTGAAAGCAATCTCTTCCAGGCAACCTTAGGGTAAAGGAGATGATACATTAAAGGTGTAGGTGCACAGTGTGTTAATAACAGTAAGATGTTATTATTTATTCTTGTAAATTCTGAATTACTAAACTTTGTAGAAGTGGAAGCAATCGCAATTGTTTGTATTTTTTCAGTCAACATCAGTACATACTGTTTAAATAATAGACGAGCGTACAAATACAAAGCTCTGGGAATATTTGACTTGAACCTCAATTATTACGGTGATTCGTATTCGTACACATACAGGTGGACACAAGCGACATTAATTTAAAGTACTAAACCACATATAGTACGTATACCATTTCTAAGCTATAAAAATCAATTGGTTCAAAACTTTTATATCTTTCTATATAATATATATGTTTAATAAATTCTTAGCAAGGATTTTTAATCAACCGCAAAATGAGAAGTAATTAATTTGTCTGTATATATATTTTTTGTTGGTTGATTTGCATCATTACTTTATTTTTCACTATAATGTACTGTATACAAGTAACTCTAATGAAAATCAAGACTTTAAACGACTGCTATGAGGTGAACTAGAAATAGTTTAAAAAATACATTAAAACATTAAATTAACACACAAAAAATAAAAAATAAATCACTTCTTAGAAACATTTCTAGTTATATTCTAACTTAGAACCTAAGCAATTATAAAAACATAGGAATATTACGTTCCTATAATTACAAAGCCATTACCCTAACAATGAAAAAACTATCGTTTAGGCGTTCCTTGTTAGCTTTCGTGATTACTGAATGTAGATTGACCACGTGTCCGCAGAGTCGTTAGTATGCATAAAACACTTTGCTAGCTTAGGCACCACGAAGATGCCCGTAATTATTGTCCGTATTCCCTTATTCCAGTCCGTATTCCAGATATGTTCCTATAGTTTTTAAATGGTAATTGTTCGCTGACATAGAGACTTTCATTTATGACTCAATATTAATAAAATAAAGTCTAAGTTTCTTTTTTAGATTCAATTTGAAAATGCACTACACTTGGTAATGGTTACCTTCTTATACTTTTTTTTATTCGATTCCGCGTTTCTAAATATATAACTATGTAAATTTATATGTGAACGTTATATCCGATATTTCGAACATATGGGAATAAAAATGCCAGACATCTGAAACAATTTACGGCTGCTCTACTGCGTAAATGCAAATAGCATTCGACCTGTGATAGTCATTTGTCTAATGCGCTTCACAGCATTGAACCACTCTAATGGCGATTGATGATCGCGACTGAAAATAAAAAGTATATCCTGAAATAATTAAATTCAATTTGTTTTTTTTTTCATTATGTACTAAGTGATAACAATAAGGTACTTTACACATGAGTCACAGACTAGAAAAAGTTCTCCTCTACAAATTTTGTTACTTGGGAATACCTACTGCTATTGTTTAAACAGTTAAAATACCTCAAAAGTAAATATTAAACTCAATATTAGTTTCTGTTAAAAATGATCGGACCTTTATGTATTGCTGCATCGATAACTATGGCATAGATTTTGAAAACTTGTGGACAAAATAGCTTTATAATGAGAAAAGAGTTAAAGAAAATTGGTTAAATCGTTCTAACAGTTATTTACGACAAATAAATTGATAATAGCTATCAAATTACAAATATAATGTTACTTAGATATAAATATCTCCTTATAATATTAGAATAGGAGGAAAAATGTTATTGCTTCTATAACTCTATTTTTAATAAAATAGACTAGTGCATCCAGTGGCGTAGCTAGGCAACCGAAGGCCCTGGGGCAAAATATAAACGAGGGCCCCAACTAAACTATTTAAAATCGTTTGTTCTGTATTCGTCCTGTTCCGATTTCGAAATACTCCAAATTTTTCGTAATACAGTCGATTTCGTAATAAAATTTAAAAACAAATACAAATTTAACTTATTTTAGTGAACAAATTAAAACTATTTTATGAAAATAAAAGAAAATATCTAACTGTTACCGTTCAAAACAGCACAGTACAGTCCTGTAACAGTATGCAGACAGCGAAGGTACGTTAATATGATCCCGTTGAGCACCCTTTAGGTCAGTCACTCAGTCAGTTCAGCCTATTGTAGTCCACAGCTGGACATAGGCCTCCCCAAGTTCATGCCAAACATCCCGATTTTCCGCAATCCTCATCCAGCCTACCCCTGTAATTACAAATTATGTAGATCGTCGCTCCAACGGGCTGGAGGAAGTTCCACACTGCGTTTGCGACGACTCGGTGAACTCGGTCTGCACTCCAGGATACGTCTGCTCCAACGGCCGTCGGTCCTGCAACACAGGTGACCAGCCCACTGCCACTTTAACTTGATAAATCCGCTATGTCGCTTACTTTCGTTCTCTTGCGGATAGTCTCATTTATCCTATCCTTGAGAGAAACCCCAAGCATTAGCCCGATACGTTACACTTTGAGTGACTTGTGGACCAGTCTCTTTGTCAGTGTCCACGTCTTGGCTCCGTATTTTAACACAGGCAGGACGCATTGCTCGGAGACTTTTGTCTTCAAGTAATGCGGAATCTTCGAAGTGAAGACTTTACGAAGCCTGCCAAACGCCACCCAGCCTAATCGAATCCTCATATCGGCCTCCTTCTCGTAGTTGTTGCGGCCTGGTTGGATGGTATGGCCTAGGTAAACTTAATCCTGAACAACTTCGAGAAGGGTACCATTGATCGATATGACTTGGTTGTTAAGCATAACTTTCGTTTTCTCCAAGTTCATACCGAGACCGACTCGTCGGAAGGACTCGTTTAGGCCGGCCAGCATTTGGACTAGCTCATCCAAGGTTTCCGTAAAGATGACTATATCGTTGGCGAAACGAAGGTGAGAGATAGATTCGCCGATGACGTTGACGCCTCGTTCCTCCCAATCGAAGGTCTTAAAGACATCCTCCAGCGCAGTGGTAAACAGTTTAGGGGGTATTTATTACATCTCCCTGTCTTACCCCACGCCGGAGGAAAAAGGAGTCTTGTTCTCTGGTTTTGGATATGAACGGTCATCGTCGCCGCATCGTACATACATCTCAGTACCTCGATATATCGCCAGTCGATATGAAATATCTGCAGAGTGTTCAGGACAGCCCAGGTTTCGCCATACACAGCGGCTGATTATATTCTTCTGTCTTTTGTATAATCTTCCGAACAGTATGGATGTGGTTTACGGTGCCATTTCGAAACCCAGCCTGCTCCGGTGGTTGGAATTCGTCAAGTCTTTTAGTGAGACGATTCGTAACAACCCTCGAAAACGGCTTATAGATGCGGCTCAGAAGTGAGATCGGTCTGTTCTATTCTTTAACAGAGACTTATCGCCTATCTTAAAGAACAGTACCACCACACTCCTCGACCACGCCTCCGGTGTTGTCGAGGAGTGTGCCTTCTGATCTGGTGAAGCTGCTTGACCAGCGGGCAACTCGCACCTATGCCGCATCAGATCCAATAAGGCTTCGGGAAAAAGTTTGTACTGCTTCGTTGACTTCGTCGTCAGAAAATGTCTGCAATCCAGTATACACACCGTCTTCACCACTCGTCCACGTGGCTAGTAGTTTCCAGCGAATCGAATCGGTTTTGGAGTTCCAGTTGGAACTACTCGGAGCCACATAGTATTTGGGGCAGCGTAGCTCGGAGAGTAGATTTCATCAAGCGGGTCCGCTCTTTTCGGAGACATATATTCAGAGTGCCAAGCAATAGTCGGTGGTCGCTGCCGGTGTTAAACCTATTAACTACTGAGACATCTCTGAATATAAGCCTTTTATCTGCTATGATGAAATCGATCTCGTTCCTCGGCCTTTTATCTGCTATGATAAAATCGATCTCGTTCCTCGTCACAGTATCGATGCTTTGCCATATTCACTGCCTTTGGGGCTTCTTCTCGAAAATGAATTTATCAAGAAGTGCGCTCCCCCCTCCCCGCTTCGAGGATGTTGACGAGCATCTACCCCCTGCGATTCCTGTGCCCCAATCCGTGTGCTCCGATTCTCGATTCGTCGCGGTCTTTTACTCCTACTTTAGCGTTGAAGTCTCCCATAACAACGTTTTAGAAGGCAGAAGTAGTGCCCATGTATGGCCCTTGTAATATCTTCGTACAAAGTTTATAGTACGGGATCCCTAGTACATATTTTTCACCTGATTAGTATAAAGCTAATTTTCCGGCAGTAGCTTCATTTTTATGAGACGAACAAAAAGTTCCTCTTCGAAAACTCTCTATTGTGGTAGATAATAGAGTAAGCAGGAGATAGAGCAGCAGTGAGCCTAGGACCGGGATATAACGTACCACGCAATTTGTAGGACAATATTACCATCAAATTATATAAATATTGACTAACTAAAAGAAAAAAAAATCACCTGGATAGTAATAATTTTTGATGACCTTATGAGGTCATCAACTTGATGTCCTCGTAAGGTCATCAAAAATTGATTTTTTTTGATTTTTTTTCTTTTAGTTAGTTATTATTTATATAATTTGGTGGTAATATTGTCCTACAAATTGCGTGGTACGTTATCCCGGTCCTACGCTCACTACTACTCTATCTCCTGCTAACTCTATTATCTACCACAATCGAGAGTTTTCGAAGAGGAACTTTTTGTTCGTCTCATCAAAATGAAGCTACTCCCGGAAAATTAACTTGATACTAATCAGGTGAAAAATATGTACTAGGGATCCCTACCTATTATACTTCATCGTCAAAAGCCAGCTGTAGGATGGCTATCCCGACATCGGTCGGCTTCAATAGTTCCAAGGTGGTAGTGGAACTTTGTTATCCTTTAGTTGTCTCTTACGACACCCACGGGTAGAGGGGGGTGGCAAAATTCTAAACTGCTGTAGCCACACAGCAAAACCCCTTCAATTACATCGACAAGTAATACAACGTAAGTAGACGAAAAAAATAGTCAAGTAAATGCGCGTTATCAAAGATTACTCAAAAAGTAGTGATCAGATTTCAATAAAATTTAAATTGATACAAGACAAGTATCACTTTTCGAATCGAGTAGGTCCCGCCTTGCATCAAGCGCGTGCTTTTGAAACACGCTGGGGACAGGGGAGTCACCTCCAAGTTTCAAACAAAGATGTTCGAGACTTGTTGGGAATTCCTGTGTAATTTTTCATATAAGTTACCATTATTAATTTCGCGTTCATGGAATCTGGTTTATTTATATTCCAAATGTGGGAGAAATTTTAATTTGTTAAATTTATAGTTTGTAAGTCAGAGTCCGAGGGGCCCCCTGAGCTTGAGGGCCCCGGGGCACCGCCCCGCCTTGCCCCTTAGTAGCTACGCCACTGAGTGCATCCTACTTTTATTGCGAACGAAAATAGACATTGCTATTTAGCCGTAACAGGTTTTCGCCGTACTAAGTTTATTGAAAATTCATAAAGGAGTTTCCGTGTAAAGCAAAATACACAAAAAGAAATATTCGAGCTAAAATGTAATAGGAAGTTATTATAAGTCTCTTAAAATATTTTTAGATGTTTTTTATTTCTCAACATAAGTACATACATATTATATACATACATATCTTTTAATTTTCAAAAAGTACAAAAAATGTTCTTTAATATACCCCCTTCTTAATACCTATAAATTGTAGCCTCTAGTACACTAAAGAAATTGTACAACGCTGCCCGAATATTTAAATATAAGTAAGCTGTTTTTCGGCAATTGTAACGGACCATGATTTGAGAAATAACGATGTTAGAACTTGTCTTTACAAAAAAAAAAAAAAAAAAACAAAAAAAAACAAAAAAAAAAACAGACGATTCGGCAGCAAAATTGCAGCAATATCCGCGCGAATCGATAACAAAAGCAATCATAACAAGCGTCGCGACCGTTCAGCGGAACGAGATTCATGAATAAACAAACCGTTTTATTGATGTCCCATTTTATATACGACTGCAGAGTCAAAGATAAAATACGTTGAGGAGACATCTGCAGGTTTGGAACACGAGGCTCTGCTTTTGAATAATTTAATACCACGAGTAGGTAAATGTTGTTTTATAATTAAGTATTGTATGAACCTTGCTTCATCTTTGTTATTTACTAGTCGCTAAATTAGAGAAAGGTTATACGTACCAGGTATTTTTTTTTGTTTACAATTTTCTTACAAGTAATTTCATTAGGTATTTATTTTACTGTCATAGTGGCTTTTATGCCTTTTTTATAGCCTTAAGTGTAAAAAATTGAGTGGTTTTAGATGGAAACAAGCAGGACTTACTAAATTTTATTGCTTTTAAATATGTCTTTCGTTTTGGACTTTTCCGTACAAGTTATAAATTTTAATTTATGTAAGATTTAGATTATACGAGGAAATAAATTTTTATTTATGTTACGTAAATAAACTAGAACAATACGAAATGTGCCTGTAATAACTTTTTATTGATTTGACATGACCTTGCACACGCAATGCACGACAATTGACAAGTTAACGACACTATTTCAAATATAGATCTTAAACGTTGATTGTATTCAAGTACCTACGTACTTAATATAAATTAAAAGTAAAAAACCTTTTTAAAAAACAAGCTTTTATTTGAATGTGATAAAACGAAAAAAATAAATTTTTACTTTAAAACTTTTACTATCTACTTATAAAGTATATATGAGTATAGTATGATATGAGTACTCGTATTTCCTTACTTTGAAAAATCAAAAATCAATCACATCAATTTATTTAATTTACTTGCTTACAAACAAATCTCGCGACAAGCTTTTATATCATATAGATTATGTGTAATGACTTTATAAGTAGATAGTAAAAGTTTTAAAGTAAAAATTTATTTTTTTCGTTTTAGCACATTCAAATAAAAGTTTGTTTTTTAAAAAGGTTTTTTACTTTTAATTTATTTTTGACTTTTTAGTCGGTTATCACGTCACTTTATTCGAATTACTCTTCAAGCAAACCCTTTTATTTGATACCCATATTGTAGAAGTGCACTAAAAATAACTAGTCCGCACTCTTAGATATGCTGCCATATTAGATTTAGAATGACGTCACAAAGTTAACCATGCATTGTCATCCAAATTGAACCTGCATACAAAATTTCAGCTCAATTGGTTGTTTCAAAATTGAGTTGCAAGATTTCACCCGAACAAACATACATACATACATGCATACATACAAACCATGCATTGTCATCCAAATTGAACCTGTATACAAAATTTCAGCTCAATTGGTTGAAGATATCTGCTTCAAAATTGAGTTGCAAGATTTCACCCGAACAAACATTCATTAAAGTTACATACATACAAACATACATACATACATACATTGCAAGTTAAATAAAAGCTAGTAATAATAATAGAATTCTAGGTATAAATAATTGAATTTATTTTTATATAACAAATGAAATAATCTATTCAAATTAAATTAACAGATCTGAAATCTGTTTTTATCAATATATCTTCTGAATAGAGAAGACTCAAAGGAAATATTAATTACTTCCTTTGAGTTCTATTCGGTGCATACAACGAAGTCTTGAGTTCAGAAGTTCATACAGAGTAGGTATTAATAACTTTAATAGTAAAAGTAAAATGCATTTATTAAAAAGCATTCCCTACAAACGATCGTTTAAGCCAAAAGAAAAAACTCCGGTCAAAATGTGTCAAGAAGATAAACGTTTAATTAAATTTTCTACATTTTTATTTTAAAGCTATCTTAATAATGGATCCATTTTAATTTAAATATAGGTACATATAATGTTTCATAGAAAAGAAAAAAGAAGACGTTTATTAAATTACTTTATAGGGCTATTTAATTTTGTACACTAAGAAAAAAGAAACTTAATTATTTCATATACTTTCGTTTTATCTAAAATCGTTTTGTTTTACAGCTTATCTTAAATTAGAGTACAGAGGTTGAAGATGTAAGTTGATGTATGATGTATGTTGGTTTAAGTATTTTAACGGTATTTTAGGTATAAAAAATTCTGCACATATAATTATATCACCTATTTGTAAATATTAGATTAGATAATAGATTAGATAAGATATAAATTAGAAGAACTTTATTGTTTACAATTTTACATCATAATATTAATTGAGCCATAAATTAACGAAATAAATATTTTAAATATTTCTTAATTCAGTAATCTTATTATATTAATTTTCTACAACCCAAATAAACAGTACATCGAACAGCTTTTACCGCAATCAAATTAAAGGGATCTAATGATTGCGTCGGTCCGGAATGTTATCACTTATATCTGATAGCAATCGTTGACCCTTCGCGTTATTAATTAGTCCGGCCAAATGTTAAATGATTTATTGCTGTAGTATTATAATTTGTTAAATTTGTGATTTAAAGTAATGTGATAGGACGTACTTACTATGTTTTAAATTTCCAGTTCAAGTAATTTTATCGAACTCATGACGCTTACTGCAATGTCAATTAATAAGGCAATATAAGCATTATATGCTATAGACCAGGGTTTCTTAACCTTATTCTAGTGATGGGCCCCTTTAAAAATTTCAAAGAGTCCACGGGCCCTTCCCAAAAAAAAAGAAAAAAAAAACACAACGATGCTTTACTTAAATAACCTTTTATTGTTTGCGATCAAACTTTACATATAAGTAACTAGTGTGACGGTTGGTGCTGCTTATGCTGGATTAGAATATCAAATTGAGGAGTTGTTTTTGATTACGCGCAAAGTGAAAATATTTACTCACAACTTAAGTAAACTTGCTTTAAAATGACTTGCCATGGACCCCAGCTTTCATAACACGGACCCCTTAGGGGTCCATGGACCACAGGTTAAGAAACCCTGCTATAGACACAATAAATTCTTGTTTATACCTAATTATTCGCATCGGGCTGTCGTTTTATGTATACGGTTTTATGTATGTTTTAAATATACCGGGATTGAAACGTTTTAAATGGATACGAAAGATATGGTAAAGGTAATGTTGTATAAAGACTTAAAGATTTGTTTTCTTATCTACACAGTTAAATTAAATAGAATAAATTTCTTAGATGGTCCAATGGACAGAACACATGAAACGTGACTGATAATTGCGTGTGAAAATTGTCGCCTTTTTTAAGTGCGTTTATTTAAAAATAATCTCATATTCAGTATAATTAAACGTGTTTGTTTCGCAGAAATTCCGGGATGTATAGTTGTATAGATACTTGTCAAACTATAGAGGAGCAGTAAAGTGGATTAAGCTTTGCTCATTAGTGTTGACTTACGGCGTTTGCAGACTGTTTTAGATACTGGCTATTATTATATTTAATTTCAGGAAAATGTAGTAAAAGCATATCAGAAGATTTTAAAAAGATTTTTTCACTTAAGCCAGTTATCACGTAGGAATGATCTACACGGAAGTTTCCTTATTATTTTTTTGCGCTTGAATAAACGACACATAATTATAATTAAATAATATGTTTTACCGTTTCAATGGAATATTACGTGCTATTTATATTGAAATATCAATAACATCACTAATTACGGACGTGGTAATTGAAACGTATGTGGGTCGTTAATAATGCGTTTGTTTGCCAATTATAATACTTTAAATATTACATATATCAATTTTATTACAAACAATATGAATTAAAAATTGGGATCATATTTTCATCGCTGTTTGATACATTATGTTGATTTTTGACTCTACCTTTAACCTAAATACTCGTACAGTGTTATTTACACATGTCAACAAACCAAATATATGGTTGGTAAATCAAAATAATTATGTGTATATTATGAAAATTTAAAAGTTATTTTGCAGGAAAGAAAGTTGTATCCCTATATACTAATTATTTTCAACGCCAGATGTAATATATGTAATTGTATTAAAACATAGAACATTGATCTTTATCGGTATATTAATACGAAAGTAATGTTTATTGTAAGGCTTATAAGATAAAGAAATCTCATCCTTGAGAGAATTTTTGTACGACATGACATGTAATATAAAAGCATTAGCCTATTTCGCCTTCAGTCTCGCGGGAAACGTATTATGGTGATGTTATTCGCTACACAACTACATAAAATCACTTTACAGTGTATAAAATAGAATACACGTAATAGCTTTTCGCATATCAGTCACGCGTTTTCGTCGTATATACTGCCTTTGTTTCAATAATAACTTGTTACAATGTTATCCTGGAATTAATTTCAATCATAACGATGAGACATGTCATATAGTTATTCCATTTTGAATGTATTAGTTATATTATTTATACATTATTTATATTTGTATTAGTTATATTATGTATACATTTGCAGTAATGATCCTAAGCTTTTCTTTATGGTCGTCTGTTTATAAGGTAGAGAACTTTATATTATGTTTTTTGTAAAAACAGATTAATATACGTATTTATAGTTTTTTTTTTAAATAAAGTATACATATATAACACACTAGTAAGTTTAGGGTTAGAAAAAAAAACACGGAGCACAAATCTAGGTCACTTCCAATCACACCAACGCGTTGCAACGGGGCAGTGAAATTCAAAGTCAAGGAAATCTATCTTACTTAGTGGTAAGACCGCCTTTGTACATCATTCTTTTATGTATTTATTCTAGTTTGTTTCTTAATAGTGTACAGTGAAGACTATTATTATTATTGTATTTTTTTATAAACTTACCAATGAAGAACCAGACGTAAGATTTTCCATAAAGCTTGTGCTTATAGACTTCACAAAGAACTCGTCTGGCTGCAACCACGTAAAATAGACCAACAATAACTCTTGCATCTTGCCTACGAAGATTTCGGACCGCGTCGCTGGGATCTGATAAGAAGGACTGCCGCGTTACTATTTCGATACCAGACTTCTTGCAATGTGCTTCTAGGTCTTCAACAGTCTGAAACAAAATTGTAAATCTTTTAATAAAACGGTTTATGCATCATAATTATATAACCACACTAGGCCTATGTAGTTATAGCAAAACTAAAATTTATGTAACATATAACGGAGTATTTAAGCAAAGTGTCCGTATTTAAAACTATGTTTTTTTTATGTAACTAGGTCGGCAAACAAGCGTACGGCTCACCTGATGGTAAGACCGTTGCCTATAGACGCCTGCAACACCAGAAGCATCGCAAGCGCGTTGCCGACCCTATCCCCAATCCCCCCCAGGAGCTCTGGTCACCTTACTCACCAACAGGAACACAATACTGCTTGAAAACAGTATTATTTAGCTGTGGTCAAGTTTAGAATACTTTGAATGTTTTATATGTTTTAAGAAATTTGATATTGTTCGCCACTATATCACAAATTATTAACGTAGGGTTGCGGAAGCGCTGTAATTACTTTAAAGCTAGCTTGAAAGATGCGATTCTATTCAACTAGGACAAGTATATGTATAATATATACAGTCTCTCAAACCTTATAAAAAGTTTCATTGCATGCATCCCACGATAAATGGATTTTTACTCACGTCAGCGCGGAAAGTTAAAGCCTTCATACAAAGCTATGTGGAATATATGAAAAGGAAAATATCCACGGTTTTCGCTTTTAACACAGACGGTTGAGTCTCGTTAATATATAAAGTTGATGAAAGGTGCTAGCAGAATCGCGTAATGTGTTTGCGGAAATTAACAATTTTAAAGTTTCAATTATTCGCTTGTTTTATTAGATATGGATTGCCAAACATTTTTAACTAGTATGAAAATTTACGTTGATAAATTTTGATATGATAATAAGCCAAATTTAATATTTTAATTTAGATTATTCTCAACAAATGAGTGGTTTGGCATTTGTAAATAATTACTGTTGCTTAAGAGAGACTTATAGCATTTGAGATACAATAAATCCATTGTGAAATTAAAATATGAAACTATGAAAATTTTTAAAATACTTTACCAGTTTCTTTATAAATCTATTAAAACAAAAAAACTTTCACAGTACTAAAACTAAAAACTTTCAATATACTTATAACCACGCGCAATATAATTACAATAGTTATATGCACAAAATTATTTAATATAAGCCTTTATTAAGAACAATAACAAACTTCTGCTGTCCGACTTTGCAAAGTAAACGTTTTCTTTCTAGGCCAAGGTAGTCGCATATGCAATAAAATCATTCAGGCAATTCTTCAAATGCCAATAATTAAATTCAAAGTTAGTATTAAAAAGTTTTATCGTTCATTCGATATTAAAAATCGTCAGTTTGCTTGATAGTAGGTAAGTGGTTACTCAAGTGGCTGTGGCCTATGATTGTTGGCAAGATCAGGAGTATCCACAGGAGTATCACAAGAGCATTGCGATCCTATCCCCGCTGTCAACACAGCGCAGCCCTAGATTTGACTACCTTACTCACCAGAAGAACATATCACTACAACTAGAGAGCAATATTACTTGGTTGCTTTACTATGTATATGTCCAAATGTAATGCATTATCAAATAGAAACGACTCTTAAACGAATTTCTTTTGGATAATAAATAAAAATTATTATTTTAATAGCTAATGATTAAGGGTCCAAGCATAATTATATATACGATAGCTACAAATTTGAAATGATGATGATTTGATGATGATTTGAAAATACTCTATACCTTTTTGATTATAAACCCTTGGGTCGTCTTGCGGAAATTGGTTTCAAAAGGTATCTATAAAATCCTGTCCTTCCATCTTTGAAAGAGAAACGAAAAAAGTAATCGAAACTGTACTTTTTTTGTACTTCTATTGAATGTTTTGAGAATATTTTCTGTATATTTTCTTTTTTTAACTTTATTACACAACTTAAAAAAACATTTTGCGCAAAAGGCCGACTTAAAGCCTGTCAAGTAACTGAAGTCATTGGACTACATAATTTTTTTCTGGTTCGCTTCTTACATTTTTGACATAATGTATAATATCTTAATCTATATATATAAAAGAGTTACCCACCCATTGACTCATCACGATATCTCTGGAACCATAAGGCGTAGAGACTTGAAATTTGGTAGGAATATTCCTTTTAATAAGTAGAGGTCAGCTAAGAACGGATTTTACGAAATTCCGCCCCTAAGGGGGTTAAACGGGGGTTGGAAGTTTGTATGAAAGTCCTATGTTTTTGAAGTAAGAGACTTGAAATTCAAAATGTATGCTCTATAGATGGTGTTGAGGTGTACTAATAATGTATTTTGAGAAATCAACCCCCTTTTGGGGTTAAAACAGGGGATCAGAGTTTGTATGAGAGTCCAATGAAAAATACACCTACAAACTTGAAATTAGGCACGTAAGTTCCTTATAGGGAGTAGACATCCGCTAAGAACGGGTTTTACGAAATTCTATACCTAAGGGGGTTAAACGGGGGTTGGAAGTGTGTATGAAAGTCCTATGTTTTTGAAGTAAGAGACTTCAAATTTAAAATGCATGCTCTATAGATGATGTTGAGATGTACTAATAATGTATTTTGAGAAATCAACCCCCTTTTGGGGTTAAAGCGGGGGTGTTAACAATGGAAAGTTGAACCATAATGCGTAGAGACTTGAAATTTGGTAGAAATATTCCTTTCGCCGAGTATAGGTCAGCTAAGAACGGCTTCTACGAAGTTTTACCCACAAGAGGCGTTTGCGGGGGCGTTGACAATGGAAAATTGAACCATAAGTCGTAGAGACTTGAAATTTGGTAGGAATATTCATTTCGCCGAGTAGTGATCAGCTAAGTATGGATTTTACGAAATTCCATCCACAAGAGGGGGTTGCGGAGGCATTAACAATGGAAAATTGGACCATAAGGCGTAGAGACTTGAAATTTGGTAGGAATATTCCTTTCGCCGAGTAGAGATCAGCTAAGAACGGATTTTACGAAATCCCACCCACAAGAGGAGGCGGCGGGGGCTTTACCAATGGAAAATTCCCGTTTTTATACTATAGTTCCTATCGACTCCAAATTTGGTAGTAATCTCCTATATGAGATGTAGAAATGATCAATGAGCGCATTTTATGATAACTCATCCCCGATAAGGATTGTGGGGGTGAGCGTTAACAATAAAAAATTAAAATTTCCGAGCTATAGCTCCTAAAAATTCCAAATTTTGTATGAATTTTCTGTGTGATGTAAAAATAATTTATAAACAAATTGTGCGATATCCCACCCCACAGGGGTTTGCGGGGGTGGGTTTTAACAATGATAACTTTAAATTTCTGAGCTATAGCTCCTACAGACTCCAAATTTTGTTTGCATTTTCTGTAAGTGATGTAATATAGGTATTAATAATTTATTATAAATAATATAATATAAAAATAATTTATGAACGAATTTTACGATATCCTACCCCCACAAGGGGTTGCGGGGATGGGTCGTTACAACAATATTTTTTTTAATATATAATTAGGTCTACAAACAAGCGTACGGCTCACCTGATGGTAAGCGATTACCGTAGCTTAAAGACGCCTGCAACCCCAGAAGCATCGCAAGCGCGTTGCCGACCATCTCTAACCCCCAGAAGCTCTGGTCACCTTACTCACCTCACCAACCACACAATACTGCTTGAAAACAGTATTATTTGGCTGTGGTCTTCTGTAAGGTCGAGGTATTACCCCAGTCGGGCTGCTCCATATTTTGAGCAGGATATTTCCTTCTGTTGCTCCAATCGACTCCAAATTTGGTAGGAATCTCCTATATGTGATGTAGAAATGATCAATGAGCGGATTTTATGATCACTCATCCCCAATAAGGATTGCGGGGGCGGGCGTTAACAATGAAAATTTTAAATTTCCGAGGTTAATAGAAGATAACGATAACTTATTCTAATATTTTGTTGTCACTGATAGCTATAAAATGTATCACTACATAGTATAAAACAAAGTCGCTTCCCGCTGTTTGTCTGTCTCTATGTATGCTTAGACCTTTAAAACTACGCAATGGATTTTGATGCGGGTTTTTTAATAGATAATTAATTATAATATTCTAGAGGAAGGTTTATATGTATTATACATGCATAATATAGTAGATAAACACTGATAATTTTAGAGGTTTCTAATGTGATGTCGTAAATAAGCACATTTTTTGCGCTTACATTGCAAACGCTGGCTGAACCCTACGAGATAGATCAAAATAATGTACTACAGTAATGTACAACTTAAAAAGGTCTACAAAAAAGTCCGCAATGGTATATATCTATCTCTTAGGGATAAACCACAATAACCATATTTTATCCTATACTTTTTACGAGAAATGATGGCTCATTTACGAAGCGACTTTAAGCAATACAGCATTAATCCTTATGCAATTAAGTAGGTACAACATACTTTAAATACATTGTGCATTTAATATAGATCAATATGGCCCTTTACAGCATGTAATGTAAATGAATATTTTCGAAGATGTTGTACGTTCGTACTTTAGTCGGTATTAAGGATAATTTTTAAACCGCATTTATAGTAAGTACATTAGGTTGGATAGGATTAGACTAAAACCATAATTTATCAAGTCAAGAGTAACATCTAAAGAAAATATGTATGTGTCTAATGACAAAAAAAAAGCTGTGAACGTTGTACACAGATACATTATGTAGTATATTTAGTATCAGCATTTCACCCGTGCGAAGCCGGGGCGGGTCGCTAGTATTTTTTATAAGAAGGCTGTTTTTTTTAATAGTACCGATACTTGTAAAGCGGTTACAGCGGTTAAGTATTTTTGGAACATTTATAACATTAATATACCTTTATTAAATTTTAAATTATTTATCTTTTTTGAATTTTAGTATCCCTCTGATTATGAATATTCACATAATAATTGTTATGAGAGCAAAGCAGAAATGAGTTAACTTTAAGACAGCAGAACACAAATTAGTATGAACCACAGTGAACATTTATTATGGAAGAAAATACAGTATACGTAATGAGTTGATATAAACTTGTCTACACTTCATACACACAAAACTTTTTGACGACTAATTAGCGTTGTGCTTATAGCAGTTTCTGTGCTAAAGTTCACTGATCCGTTCTTGACAAATATTTGCGTATTTTATAGAGGTGTTTGTCATTTTGCCGTTGTTTGTGTTTTGTATTTGTGCTGTTAGTATTTCCGGACCTTTACCGCGATGTATTACTGCGTATAGTAATATATAATGTATTACAGTGAAATAAATTAAGGTAAAAATGAATTCAGATTTTGAATTACGTACGTAAAAGTTACATAACAATCGCGAATCCACAAAAGGAAAAGTATCTCATCTCAAATGATTTATAATATAAAATTCATACCGATATCGAATTTATGAGGTCGTGTCTACGGTTTATAAGAGAATAGATATGTAAATCGTTTCTCTAAAAAGGTCAGTCGTAAAACTTTTGTGAATGGTAGACCTAGCTTTTGTCGTGTCGAATTCCACTCAATATTGATAAGATACATACATTTAGGCATAGATACCATTCAGTCACGCGATCAAAAATATATTAAGAGCTGAGAGAAAAATAGAATAAAACGTTCTATTAGAAAAAATGAAACAATACTAACGAAAAATCTAACTAGGAAAATTACAAATATTTAAAAATTAATAGTTTTTAGTTTATGACCTAAATCTTGACATAAAATTAATCATCAAGTTGGAGAACTAGCAAACATAAAATTTTTATTTTGTTTTGTATGGTTTCTTTATTGTTTGGAAGTGTTGTTAAGAATACAAATTTTAGATGTCTAAACGATCGTTTATCCCTTTTTGTACGTTTAAGGTTACAAAAACAGCAGATAAAAGAGAGAATAGCACACAGCTAACTGTCACTGAAAAGGCGAGCAGGTAAAAATCTTGTAAAGTTAAAAAAAAAAAACATAAGTAAGCCATATTATTTTTTATATAGGACGACAAATATTATGTTACGTACAGCTTACACGATTGGTCCATAAAGAAGGAGTGTAGCGAAGTACTCCAGCTTAACCTCATATGAGAAAGGATTATTACACTAGATATGAGAGCCCACAAAACTATTCATTTACGCCATGAATCAGGCACGTACTTCTTAATTTTCAATAATATAAATATTTTTATATATAGGCCTCTTTCTCCATTTAGGAGAAGGATTGGAGATTAATCCACCACGCTGCTCTACTGGGGTTGGCGAATATGTTCCTTACTATGAGTAGGTAACAATCGATATCAGGTATTTATGATAACAACCGGGACCGACGGATTAGCGTTTTCTACTAGGCACGGAGGAGATACCCACAAAGACAGACATCAAAACCGGAAAGAAATATTTGTACGATACGATACGATACGATTCAGCCTGTAATATCCCACTGTTGGGCATAGGCCTCTTCCCCATATAGGAGAAGGATCGGAGCTTAACCCACCACGCTGCTCCAATGCGGGTTGGCAGATATATTTAACGATCGCTATCAGGTGTACATGATAACAACCGGGACCGACGGCTTAACGTGCTCTCCGAGGCACGGTGGGAAGACCAAAAAGGACTGCACAAACACCCAGATCACGACAAACATCTGTATGGCCAATACTAATGTTGTCGTGTGCGGGGATCGAACCCGCAACCGCCCGCGCAACAGCCAATCGCAATCCAGTGCTGTGACCGCTGCGCCAACGCGGCGTCATGTTGGCGGTGTGTGTTGTCAATATTTGTACAAATAAAAATATCCATCCCGAGCGGGAATCGAACCCGCAAACCGTCGGAGTTTTAGGCGACCAATCGCACCACTACAACAGAGCGGTTGATGATAACTAATTTAATATTTAAGAAAACAAATCCCCGTTAAAAACTGAATGCCACATTTAAAAAAAGGTCAAATATGCGAAAATAGAACTGGTATGAATAAACACGATAGCAAAAAGAACCAAAAGGGTACGAGCGGTCTAAAGCGATGATCTTTCTTCACTGGGGAATCGATTTTATGTACACACGTAACACCCAATTTCTCAAAGCGTAATTCAATCGTGAGATCAGAACATTCATAATAGAGATGCAAACAAGCGAATCAATATGAAAACTTTTGGTGAAACCATCGGCGACTCAGTTACCTGTGACAAAGGCGTCTCCAACGTCCTCAAAATATCAGGATTTTCAAAATTACTATTGCGTGTAGTCTCTTAGAATCAAAAGTGTACAAACAAGCTAATTCCTTCTCAACTTAACATTGCTATTAATATTTAAATTCAACTCGTCGTTAGTTTTAAACCCGACCCTGAAAATTTTACGTTCATAAATGCCGTAGGGTCGTAGAGATATAAATCGAATGTTAAAGGTATTATAAATACAATTTCTTATCAACCCTCTGTTCTAACGTGGAATCCATAATCGTTTAGAAACATAATCGCTCTCTAAGCGTAGGTAGTTGATGGAAACGATATATCCAATATACAGAATATTGAATTAGTGGGAAATAGCGTACCGAGGAGATACGTTATTGTGTTACCTTTGTTATTTCGCTATTATGACACAATTTGATAACAATATTTTTGGATAAACATTTCCAAATCTTTATTAATATAACAAAGCTAAGTTGTGAGCTGTATTTGTTTGTGCGCGCTAATCTGCAGATCGTGAATGTGAAAAGGTTTGGGATTTGGAAAGCCAGCTGCGTCTGTAAATCTTTGTTACCTTTAAAAACACGTTTTCGTATGACTGTGGTTAGGTGAGGTAAAAATTTAAATATTAGATAAGTCAACGTGAATTCTAAATGTATAAAAGTATATTATTTCATCCGTTTTAAATTTAGGACGAGAAACTTGTTAATAATATAATATAGTAGTTAACGCGGAATCTATGATTAGCATCTAATTTTTATTTAACAAACGCTCTGGTGTAGTAGTGCGTGTAGTCGCCTTAAACACTGACGGTTTGGGGGTTCGATTCCCGTTCGAGATCGATGTTTGTATTTGTACAAATATTTCTTTCTGGTTTGGATGTCTATCCTTGTGGGTCTCCTTACCTTGTCTCGTAGAGCACGTTATGCTGCTGGTCTTGCCTCTTGGTTGTTATCATAAACACAAAGGCCTCTTCCACTTTCTCCATGTAGGAGAAGGATTGGAGCTTAATCCACCACGCTGCTCCAATGCGGGTAGGCGGATATGTTTTCGACTAGGACTAACAATCGCTAACAGGTATTTATGATAATAACCTAGACCGACAGCTTAACTTGATCTCCAAGGCATAATGGGCAGACTCACAAAGACAAACATCCAAACCGGAAAGAAATATTTGTAAATACAAATATCTATTCCGGCGCGGGAATTGAACCCGCAAATCACCGGGGTGTAGGCGCCGACATGGCACAAGCCATATCACTACACCAAAGTGGTTGTTGACATCACAGTTTTCATATATACTTAATATATTTTTTGTTATGCCTTATCACGTTTTTTGTTTAATTTGCGACATTTTAGAAAGATAATACAAATCCACATGTTATAAATTAATATTTTTTTAACAATTTACTAATGTAAATTAATTAATAATCCTAAAAATAATTCTTTGAATACTATGACATAATTAGGCACTTCAGTTCAATTCTTGGGCTTAATGGTTTACAGTTGTGCCAGATATAATTAGTCACCAGCAATTTCATCTGCTGAGAAACTAGTTCTCCAGCTCGTTTCTACGAATAATAATTAAATGAAAATGGTGTCATTATCTTAACTTATCAAACTAAAAAGTATTTTTAAATAAATTTAAATTTCAAAACTATTTTTAAAACTTTTAACTGAACTGACATTTTCATCTTTGTTTAATAATAAAAAAAGTCTGTTTCAATACCAACTTTGTTAGAAAGACTACAAACATATTGAAACTGTTAAAAATTTCTACACATAAGAACCATACTGTAGAATAAAAAATAAAAATAAAACGTTTGTTTTGAACTAGTATAAAAGCAATTCTATGCAAACTTTCAAACCTTAATGTTATTATACCTCTTTGCATATCTCAATTCTCACCTTTCTCTCGGTTGCTGCGACTCATTTTTTCCCTCGTTATAGTTATTTTTATCTACACTGTAAAACTGTTTTAAAACTAGTTATTTTAGTATTAGTAAAACAAAATAACGAACGTAGGTAAGAAAAATAACGAACGTTATTGTCAAATATATCGGCATCTTTGAAAAAATTTACATTTCTCGAAGTAGCCACCAGATACTCAACGATTTAATAATTTTATCTTTATCGACTTTGAATTTCATTATTTTCAAACGTTTTTTTAACATTTACAATTTTTTTTTGTTATTTACAAAACGATCACTAAAATATAATTAGATCTCAAAAAATGTCTTCACTAACAAAAACTTATACACAAGTAATGCACAAAAAAACCTATAGGTATTGATTTTAATCTTGCCAACTGCTGTGGCTTAATGTATTGAAATTGTGCAAAGAAATATATCGTTGACACTTTGCCTTTTTATTTCTCTAGCTAGATTTATCTGGGGAGACCTTTAGCACTCTATTCTGTGTAATGTAAAATATGAGCTTATTGAAAAGAAACCCTCTTTATTTTACCCTCACTTCATGCGTCGGGGGACCTTAAGCTTAAATATACAATAATACAGACAACTTCATTTTAAATTCCTAACAAATTATAAAGATATAATATACTAGCTGTGCCCGCGACATCGTCTGCGTGGAATAGTACATTGAACAGCATTTTTTGGATATATCTTTTGATTTATTTTGGACATCAGAATAACTCTAATACTTTGTCTCTTGACGCAAATTTACAAAACATTCACATAAACCTTACATATTCCCACACAACCTTTCATCCTCTATTCCCTATTGTTATTTTACACCCTTGAGGGTAAAACCTTTACAAACTTTTAATGTCATATTTATTAATATAGAATCAACAACCTAAAAAATAAGTTTCAATCTTCTCGCTCTAAAAATGACGATACTTCCATACAAATTTTCATCCCCACCTTAACCCCTTACATCCCTTTTTTCGCATTAAAAAGTAGTCTATGTCCTTTCTCAGGCTCTAGACTATCTGTACATTAAATATTTAAATTGGTTCAGTAGTTTTTGCGTGAAAGCGCGACAGACCTCAGACAGACAGACATAGTTAGTTTCGCATTTATAATATTAGTATGGATTGTAAGAATTAAAAATACATCGCATACATATTAGTTGTTTTTTCTTGAAAAAGTAACGAACATGCAACACGAATTATTATAAACATTCGACAAACACGCGTATCATTTTAACACAGCAAATTACCTTCTAAAAGTAAAAAGCATAGTGAAATACGTGTATTACAGTGATATTATGTAAGTATACGTACAAATGTAATCCTGATAAAATAATTTTTAACAAAAAAAAACCGACTTCAAACAGGAAACTAAAAAGTAACAAATAAATTTACTTAGCACAAAGTAATTCTTATTTTGATTTAGTTAATCAGAAATTATAAAATAAATATTTTATAACTTTGAAGTCGGTGCCTTCAGTACCTACTATATCCATTACTATTACTAGTACTTACTCCGAATACTATTATAAGAAGATAATTAATTACTACAGGATAGATATTCCGTAATAATTACCTGCCAATATTAGCTTGAGGGGTGAGAAAAATTGATAATACCTATACCTAGTTATTGTTTTACTTGGCACCGACTTCAAAATTATAAAATATTTATTTTATAATTTCTGATTAACTAAATCAAAATAAGAATTACTTTGTGCTAAGTAAATTTATTTGTTACTTTTTAGTTTCCTGTTTGAAGTCGGTTTTTTTTTGTTAAAAATTATTTTATTTTACAATTTTTAGTGATGTGTAGACCTAATTAGGATGCTTCTCGGCAGTATTAAGTAAGCCCAACAAAATAAAAAGCTTCAGCCTGTAAAATCCTACTCCTGGGCATAGGCCTCTTTCTTCATGTAAGAGAAGGATCACAGCTTAATCCACCACGCTGCTCTACTGTGGTTTGGCGGATATATTCCTTACTATAATAAACAATGAATAAACGCTTCACACTCAACGGCCTTCAGTAGGGTTTTCTCCTGTGTCGGGAGTCCGGAAACATACACAACACACAAACACAAACGCCCAGACCACGAAAAACATCTATATGGCCAATACAAATGTCCGTCGTGAGCGGGGATCGAACCCGCGACCGCCAGCGCAACAGCCAGTGCTGTGACCGCTGCGCTAACGCGTCGTCATAAGTACCTACTATATATGAGTAAAGATCGCTATTAGGTGTTCGTGATATACAACCGGGACTGACAGCCTAGCGTGTTCTCCGGGACCGAACCGAAACATACAGATCGAAAATAAATATTTGTATAAACATAAATATACACTCCGAGCGGGAATCAAACCCGCGACCGTCGGTGTTTAGGCGCCGCCGACACGGCACATGCACCATTATATCAAAGCGGTCGTCAAACAACAAAAAGTAACTGCTGTAAATTATTGAGGAATTCCTTCGACTATTTATGGGCTTCATCATCAGACCTGTAATGGCACTTTTAACTCATATGGGTGCAAAGTTCTCATCAATAGAAATGAATGAAGCTCAAACAGCAGGTGATTGCTGTAAATAGTTGAAGATTTCCCTCGACTATTTATGGGCTCCATCATCAGACCTGTAATGGCACTTTTAACTCATATGAGTGCAAAGTTCTCATCAATAGAAATGAATGAAGCTCAAACAGCAGGTGATTGCTGTAAATAGTTGAAGATTTCCCTCAACTGTCTTTCGACTCCATCATCAGATCGTCTCCAGACCTTCATTAAATAGTAGTGCTTTATAGTAGTTAAGGAAAAAGTGATAAAACGCACTAGTTGTCACTACAATTTTCGAGGGTTCCCCTCGATTTCTCTGGGATCCCATCATCAGATCCTGGTTTCCTTATCATGGTACCTAAGTTGGGATATCTCCTTTCCAACAAAAAAAGAATTATCAAAATCGGTTCATAAACGACGAAGTTATGCCCGAACATACATAAAAAAAAAAAAAAAAAAATATACGGTCGAATTGAGAAACCTCCTCCTTTTTTGAAGTCGGTTAAAAACAACACCAAACAAACTATTTGTGCGCAAAGTAAACAGTGAAGAGTTAAGGCGCTAAAGCTTGACAACAGCACAAAGAAACAATCATTTTCACATAAAGAGCCTGCGAATATTTGCGGCAAATCACGTCACCAGTTTTCTTTACAATGACTAGAAGTAGAAATCAATACGTAAATATTATGGCATAATATGCTTTGATCTCGCCTCGGAATACTTCGGACTACTTTGACAGCAAAAATTTTATAGTAATAAACGCAGGTTGCTGCTGCCTCAAGATTCTAATACCAGCCTTTAAGTATGTTAAAGTTGCATGATTAGATCGTAAAAAGGTTCTAAGTAATATTATAAATTTATAATAACAATTTATAATAACTCGCTAAATACAATACAAATGACTACATGTATGTTGTAGGTAAGTTTTGTAGCGTGTCAAAATCCACTCGATGTCGATACGAATAAGCATCTTACTGCAAATCGACTCGACTGAGACATGCACGAGAGAGCGGTGCGACCTATATACATTACAACAGTAACATTGGGTTTTTATTACATTCACTACCTTATCGATTTAGAGCTGGTTAATAAATAATAAACGTACTTTTCGCGGAAAGCCTACACTTTTATTAGCAGTAGTCGAGTAGTGAAGGTCTATTAAGTTTTCCAGATTTTTATATCGGAAATTACTTCGGTAGGTTCGCTTTAACTTTTAACATTTAACTTTGTTGTTAACGAACATTTATTTTATTGTAGATGGTGAAAATATATTATTAATTTAGTTACACATTTAAATAAGTTTTATCTAAATGTAATAATGTAAAGTAAGGCTTTATTTATAATGATTTGTTTAGTACAAATGTGTAATTCTCAACGTTGCGATGAAGCATATATAGCGAAAACAACAATTCTATTGCTACAAAAATGTATATTAGGTATATATCTAATGCAATGTAATTTCATCTCACCGCAACGCAAAGGTTGTGGTAACCTATATATCTAAATGAGTTCAAGTCCTCAGGATTTATGTTGGGATCAGACGACTACCACAGTTTCACCTTATTAACATTAACCTACGCTGTATTTTCCACCATTATAATCCAAACGTGAGATCGACTATCGTATGGCTTTCTTTTGTAAGCAGACGGCAATATATGTTATCGGTTTGGTACTCATATACATACGTATATAAATTGAAAACTTGCCTGTATTAATTATTATTGCCTGTATTATTTGCGTGGTTTGTTTTGTCTTTAGATGCCCGATGTTTAAACATTAGAAAACAATATTATATTTATAATAGCTGACCCCGCAAACGTTGTTTTGCCATATATGTTATTAACCCCCCGCAACCCCCACTTGTGGGTGGAATTTCGTAAAATCCGTTCTTAGCTGACCTCTACTCGGCGAAAGGAATATTCCTACCAAATTTCAAGTCTCTACGCCTTATAGTTCCAGAGATATCGTGATGAGTCAATGGGTGGAAATCTCTTTTATATATATAGAAGATAAGTCTAAAAGCATAACTTGGATATTTAAACAACTGTATAGTCATTTAATAAAGTATCATTATGTATTTTATATAATAAATAAAAAATATTTTAGTGTTCTTAAAATTAAAATAGAAATAACGACTAATTTTAACGTTGGATATTGTACGCTTGCGCTCAAGCGATCTATTTTTTATTTTCATTATAATATTAACACAGTTTCTCGTTGAAATGTATAAAAAGTTTTTATAACCCCTCGTGCGTTCCGTTCAACTGACTGTTTACTTTAGATTAATTGCAGGTTAATAATGTTTGTGGTATTCGATATAATAAACGTTTTAGTTAGCTACCAATAGTTATTGTGCATGATTAATATATACAGTTACTAATCGATTATTTCATTTAACAACTAAATATTTTTATAGTAATATTATTTTATATTTAGAATATCACAACGGTATCCCTGAGATGCTAAAATTGTGATCAGGAAGTGAAGCAATTATTAGTTATTCTCTCATCAGACAAAATGACCGCTAATGGGTAAAGAGAAACCACTGATTTTTTGAAAATTTATTTAAATATGGATTTACAATATTTTCAATGCCAAGTTTGAGCATAATTTAACATTAAACTGAAAATGATTGTGCCTACGTTGACATCTTTAGTATAGGGATGTAAGTAGAATTGTAATACTTACTGATATAAAAACTTCTTCAGCTTGTTGCAGGATAGCGATGCGTGACCAACCGAATTTTTGCATGAGTTTTATCCTTGTTGGGTTATGAACAGTTGCAGATGGATGTGTTCGGAAGAGCGTTGGAAAGCGCGCACGGTCCGAAAGAGCCGGCGATGACGCGCCGTAACATAGCTGCAAACAAAATACTAAGTAAATACTAGGTTTTAAAGCAAATGGTGCAATTTGTTAAAATATAATTTGTAACGTATGTATATCACAACCGTTGTGGTGTGCTGGTATGAAAACCTTTCATTTGGCCGGTTCCTGCATTGATAAAATGACTTGCTTTGCTTATGATCCGTTAAACGAACACAAAATGTCCGTGAATGTGGACTCCAGAGCAGTAGGATGTTTATAATGATGCTATTTCATTTTAGTAATATGACTATATGAATATTGACTATGAATATTGAATGTTTCTTCAAACATGCAATTTGAAGAAACATTCATTATTACTTTTATTTACACCACTTTTCCCACATCGGATCATGTACGGAGCGGATGTATATCAATACATAATATAGATTAACATTTTCTCAAGAAGTATTTCGCTGCCTCGCAATATGTTACTGCCAAGCTCGAGATCAATTTAAAATACAAATGATATCATTACTCTGTTTGTAGATCAGCTCCAGTGTGATTTAGTATTGTAAGCTTTAAAAATTTCAGACCTTATCGTCGTATAAATTTTATATAGAGAAATATCAAAGCATTACTTTTTTATTAAATTTTAAACTTTAATCGTTTTTACTGTAAAAAATTAGGACGGTAACTAAAAGTTAGTTTTGTTAGTTTTTTTTGGCAGTTTCAAAGCACTAGATAACCCAATGTTAATTTAACTTCTATTCGAATTTTGACAAATAGTTGGATTAAAAAAGAGGAATATTTTGGCATACCATACTGTCCATACTTGATTACGTACTAGGGTTTAGTTTAAAATGAATTAAACTAAAAGAACATGCCCGATTTTATCTGCCGGGTTATGGGACGGTCATATATTACAAACGTCTAAACCACTATCTCTTGACTTGCAAAGTGGAGTTAATCTCTAACAGACGCGGTGGGTACTTCATAAGTGGTGAAATGAGCAGTCATACTTATTATTAGGCATGTACTCAAAAATCGTAGGCCTTCTCTTCTCGGTAGATCAAGGTTTAATATTAAACAAAATATTACTAGTAGTAACAATACATTGAGTAATAACATGTATCTATTTTTTTTAATTAAAACAAATTGAAATGGCTTGTTTTTTACAAGCTTTTATTTAACTTTCAACGTACGTATGTACCTATGTATGTTTATTCGGGTGAAATCTTGCAACTCAATTTTGAAGCAGATATCTTCAACCAATTAAGCTGAAATTTTGTATACAAGTTCAATTTCGATGACACGTTAACTAGCGCATTCAAATAAAAGCTTGTTTTTTAAATTAAAAAAAAATACTTTTATGCTTATTTATTTATACCTATATAAGATATACATATAAGATACTTTAATAAATATATTTCATTATTTTTAATACAAGTAATTATATTTATTGCTGTTTATTATTATAAAATTTTCATTCGTATAGTGATAATATGGTAAAATTGTATGGTGTTAAAAACCTAAAATTAACAATTGATTTTTTGATCTCATGGATATATTCTTAAATTCTATGAAATTTATTTTCTTTCCACGTACCACGTTGTAATACAAATTATATGACGTTTAAGTTTTCGGTTGGCGCAGTAGTAGCAGTGCCTGATTATATTGGTCGCCGGTTTGATCTCTTCACATGACTAATATTTGTGATTTGTTGTGGTCTGATGGCTTTTTGTGTTTGAGACTTTGCGTATTGTCTGGTTGTGTGAGTTTGCAGCCATATTGAGTTTGAACCGTATAGTAGCTATATCTAATTAAATAATAATGTGTGTTTTGTCAGGTATGCAATGTAAAATAATATAAAAAATCTGGTTTCTATTACCTAGTTAATTTTGTATGTTGTTCTAATATAACTCATCAATTTAGAAATACTACCTCGTATTAAGAGCGTTTTGAATATGACTTACACGAAACTTTTTATAAATCCCTATACGGTTGTGAACTTTTCTCACACATTCAATGACACTTATTTTTCAGGCGAAGGGAAGGGATTCAACACTAACAAAAATATGCACTCCCAATCCTTACTTTTGTATTTATCGTATTATTATTTATTGTATACTTAATCATACCATTGAATAGGAAAACTGTTTTCGCACAACCGTAGTATTTTTCTACGATATTTCCATTGATACCGACATCACTGTATAACGAAAAAGACACAAAACAAAATCAATTATACGTATAGGTTACTTTTTTATTGTGACAAATATTTATTTATAGTCATGCCTAAATAGTAAATACGTCTAAGTACCATCACCGTACGATGGTCAATTCCATCAGTTATACGTTAGTAACTTAGACTGACTGTTAGTAACTTATGTGTGAGTTAAACTTTATCACAAATAGTTGAAATCAGCCGTAATTATTATTTAACTTTAACTGCGCATAAATAGACAGATATGTAAATCTCAGGATCTACTGGTCCGATTTGAAAAATTCTTTCAGTGTTAGATAGCCCATTTATCGAGGATGGCTATATATAGGCTATATATCATCACGCTAAGACCAATAGGAGCGTAGCACCAATGAAGAATGTTTCAAAATCGAGGTTTTTTCTTTTTGAGAGCTTCCGCGGCGTAAACGATTAAAGTTTCGCTCAAATCATGTATGACAGAATTGGTCCTATTCCACGGGGACGAAGTCGCGCGCAGAAGCTAGTTGAAATATAAATTCCAATCAATACCGAAATCTTAGTATCCAAACAAAAACTGGGAACAAATAAACATGGATTGTGTTAACAGTTCCGTAACTTAACCTAGAACGTGTAACAAACAAACGGACAATATCTGCATTAATGGTATAAGTGAACTTGACACAGTTTTGCGGAGCTCGGTGCTTTCAAAATGCATTCTATAGTACTATATTACATTAAATCCTCACTTTGAATTTGGAGTTACTTCAACTGTGAATGAGGGACATAAAAGATCTTTTAAGACTTTAAAATCCATTCTTGTCCCTCACAAGAGTACTGTCAGCTTAATATAAATAAGGTCTAGTTTCGCTGGGTATTGATAAATGAAACGTTTCTGTCTTTTATATTATTATAATCGACTTTCTGCACACATTTAGAGGTTTTAGAGCTACGTGTATATATAAATTTATATAGGTAAGAGACAGGCTGTTAGAATACTAAGAATTATGTGAGGAGACAAAGCTACAAATGTGAGTGTATCTGAGTAACGGACTAACGGTTGTAAACTTGTGAGGGAGCTGCAGGGTTTATGAACCATTTCAGAGTCTAAATTATGATAAGTAGATATGAGAAAAACGGCCATTATTTTATTAGTCTATTAATAAACATACTTTCAGAGTCTGCAACAAAATTTTGCATCATGAAAATTAATCACTCAACATTTTATTATTTCTTCAAAATTATTTTGATACTTATAATTTATTTCGTCTCAATTTATTAAACTTTCCTTACTTAAGGAACAACAGGAAATGTTTGGGAAATGTTGACATTATTAATGGTCGTCATAGAAACCACAGACAATATTAAATATTCAAGCCTAAGATGGAGAAACTTTTTCTCGTCACGTCACTCTCAAAAGAAAGTAGTCGTAGAATATCGCTGATTGGTTTTGTGTAAATTGCTTTCAATTGAATGAAATTTATTATTTTTAATTGCTTCTGTTATTTTTGAAATCGGAATCCTGTTGGATTGTTTAATTTCGTGTATTGATTTATTCGTAAAGAGTATTAAACATTGTAATTTCTCTATTCGACTGACGCATGTGACTGTTTTTTTTAATTTCACTTCTGGAAGTACTCAAATGATAGTTTCATCTTTCGGGGTTAAATGGCGGTTTTCACATGGCGAGGGTTTTGTAGAGTAGCTTCTTCGTGTCCATTTGTATAACTTTTAATTGGCACAATAAGTTAGCCTCGTCAGCTTATTAAGTTTTAAGTAGACTCTATTTTGATAATTTGAAGTGCTTTGAAAAGACTACTTCATGAAGGCTTCGTGAGGCATATATACTAAACTGAAAGGTACGTAGACGTAGCCATGGCAAAGCTCCGACCCTCTTGTTGTAGTCGCTGCCTGTCTCTTTTATAAAACGAACAGGTTATAATTTATTATAGAAAAAAGTGTTTTTCCTTCTTTTATTGTTTCATTTAACTCTTCTTTTATTGTTCAATTTTCTCTCCGGAAATAATTTTTTTTTCTGGTACCAAATAAAAATTAATATCAAACCTAACTGCCAGGGGTGCAATTTATATTTTCTTTTATTCAACATCTCAAATGAAACCCATAAATATAAATTCAGTAAAATCAATAACATAAAAATACACAGTATTAAAATAATACTGTGTATTTTTATGTTATACATTAAGAATATTTTCAAACCAAAGTTTGTTTAGTTCTAAGATAAGATTTTTTTAATCTATAAAATACTATTTTCAAATGTAATGTTAACACATATTTATCTGAAAAGATTGTAATTTATATACGTGTTTTGCGAAATATTTTTCGTAAATATATTTTTTTTAATTATGTCTGAATATTAATGATAATTTTTTTAATGGTTGCAGCAAAACAGGCACGTCGTGGGGGACCTCAATTTCATGAAGCCTCTTCTTACCTTGGCTTATATTACGAGTCGCTAGGGTACTGCTATCTAGTCATATAGCCGTCGTTTCTTTAGTCAATACTTCAACGTTTCGTAGCATTTTCAATATTTTATTTTTCAATATTTTTCTATGAAATAAAAAATTTTGACAGTAATCTCTTATATAAAAAAAAAACAATTAATCACCGAAATGTATGAAAGCGCATAGCTATCGAATGACTGTTTCAAATTGAATTATTCTTTTTTCCCTTAATTTTACTGTTAGAATCAGATTCGTGTAAAATAAATTAAAAAAAAAAAACTACATATTCCCAAAAAAATGAATAATATAAAACGGAATTCTGAGAAATTCTAAACAGCTTATCTTATCTATCTATCTTATGAACCGTATCAACATTACAAAACTCACATATACAAAATGTAGTAGTAAAAAAAGGGAGTAGCATTTACAAAATGTCGATACTAAAATACGCGTTTTATTTAAAATGGCCACGATGTCGGAGAGAAAATGCGGCATGAGATACCGTTTATTCTTTCTGCGGTGTTATAGTCTTAAACAATGCACTTAAAAATAAACTAATACGCTTTCTCTTGAAAACCTTTTATGTGTCCTTAAGTATTTGAGTAGCTCAAGACAGCGGATAGTGTTAATGGCGACATTACTTTATACATTACTTTATACTTGCTTCTGAATTTACAACGATTATCTTAGAGATATTTAAGACGATAAATTCGACTTTCTAATTATAAGTAAAAAAATAATAATAATATAATAGGGGGCCCAAGATACAAGCATAGCTTAGTTTGGGTCCCGCTATTAATTACTGTTTTTATAGACAAATGTAATTTACTTGAATAAATTACTTAAATTACTTGAATATCACATAATTATTAATGTTAGATAAAGCCAATCAAAATAAACGTGCATATTGTCAATAATAATGTCTCTATATGTTAATACGTCTGTAAACTCCATTCTCATTAATTCGTATTGTAGCAGTAGTTTTTATTATTGGGAATACGTATTTGTATATCGTAGAACAATAAACCTATGTAAACAAATAGACTGAACAGAGAAATCTTTATTTATTTAGTATAGTGAAAGAAATATTCTTATTTATCTTTCTTTTATCACTTCCTTTAAGTATGTTTACTTACATTTTCTTCCTAAGCGTACTTAAAACTAAATATCGTTTAAGTTTTCACAGTGGTTCGTCTTTATGGGCTACTCACGTTCTGCTAGAAATGTTTATTTGAGAAGTTTTGTTTTCAGCTTTCTTTTAATAAAGAGTATGTAATGGCAACACCGCTGTTGTAATATACGTAGATAAACTAATCTCGAGGGCAAAGCTTGAAATACAATAAATATAAAATAAATCTAAAAACAAATGGGATGACTACGAAGGTGCTTACGTTGTTTTTATTTAACCTCGACACTCGCGATTTTATTTATTTTTGTTGATGTTGTTTCGTAAAAATAATGTGTGTCATTTTTTCATGAATTTTGCGGTACAAAACTTTATATGTATAGGGTAAGCTGTTTGACTATGTTGTAACCGGAGTTGCAAAGTATGCTATCATTTTAATACTTACCAGATGGCGACGTTTCAGTAAAACTTAAAATTAGTTACAGTGAAAAGACCTCAACTCAAATTGAATAAGTTTAGAACACTTTTAATATACCCACATAAATTATTTATTAATAACTTTACAGAAATATTGTAGAACAATATAAAGAGAGGTGTGTTGGTGTGAGAAACTATTACTAAACCATTGTCATTCAAATAAAAATTAAGTAGAATGAAATCCGACAAAGTTTCAAGATTTCTTCTTTCCAAATCCAGATATAGCTTAGCTTTCGAGTATTGTAATTAATATTACTTCGAAATGTTTTGTTCTAGCCATTTTAAGAATGGAATGAAACAACCACTCCGGTGTAGTGGTGGCTTGATTCCCGCTCGGGCTGGATATTTGTATTTGTAAAAATATTTATTTCCGGCTTGAACCGTGCCTCGGAGAGCACGTTGAGCCGTTGGTTACGATTGTTAGCATGTGCACCTGATAGCGATCGTTACTCATAGTAGGGAATATTACCACCAATCCGAATTGGAGCAGCATGGTCTATATTATTGTATAATTTCAGATTTAAACGGAGTATTTCTTCTAAAATAAATATCATTTAAAATATTTATATTATTTCATGAATTTGGTTTGACTGTAACTACAACGCACCGTAAGTAATTAGCAAATTAGAATTAAAATACCAAAATTGGAAGGAGTGTTTTACAATGAGCTTTCAAATTTAATATGAAACTTAATAAATACATGTATATAACGAAGAAGGTTTTCTAGAGTAGGCTTCTTAATAAAGCGATGTCAGCAATATGACGTCACTATATTCAATATAATCATGTTCGTACTCTACGTCGTGATAATTCTTTTCATAATTAAATTATTTTCGATACAAAACAATAACTTTAATTTAACAACACTTTTATCAATGGCTTTAACGTTACAATCGATAACAATATTTGAATGAATACAAATTCTAAAATTAATACTCAAACAATAATAACGTTAATAGTCTGAAGACTTGAATATGAATAGATGTAGCGCTACCGTCAGATAGACGTCGTTCTTTTTTCGTAAAATCGAACGATATTTGAACATTTCATCTTATATTTCACCTATTTTCATGCATCACAGAAATAGGTGTGTTATATGGTGTAACAAACAGCTTTAAACACGAATTGTACAATGTAATATTATCGCGTTGAGCCCTTGATACAATTTATGAAATAAAGTAGAAGAAACTCGTAGAAACGTGTTTTTGACATCGGAAAGCGTCTCGCGCCGACATATTATAATATGTGAATGAACATTAATAGACTTCAAAAGTAAACAAAGAGAAAGATCGTGCTATTGTCTTCAGTACTAAAAAGTAATAGAAGCATTCTTTGTTAAATGCATGACGCATATTAAATGCATAACGCGATGGAATTTGTTTAAAGTTGTTTAGTAACAAACAAGAAACGTGGCGAGTCTTCTAATATTAAAGGATCACGGATATCCACGATCATATTACTAGAGGAAACATACGGGCATTGTTGGCTTAAGCATGACAAAATTGGAATAGGAAACAGAAAGGAGAAGAGATTGGAGTTTAAAGCTTCCGGCTTTCTTATACCCTTTATGAAACGCTGTCGTAGTTACATCAAGTCGATTTCCTTTGAGAATATTTTATTGCTCAGATCGAACACGCTGTAACCAATTAGTTTTACGTTCTTTTAAATCTTGCTATGAGTTGTTTTACCCAATTAAAAATAAAAAAGTACTTACAACCATGAGGTTCCACATTTTCGCAGCTTCCGCAACTGTCGTGCACACTGTCGAACAACCCGCAAGTAGTAGTAACTTTTGTGGGGGATTGTACAGCAAATTGTACATCACACTCGCTCCGAGGCCTGGTTCACACTGTTGGAAATATTATTTTAATTAATTGGGAAGTATTTAAAAGAAGTTACATAAAAAAAAATTATGACGTTAAACTCAATTACTAATTCTTAAATGATAGTTTTTTATTTACTAAAATGTTATAACTAAATCTACACAGCTTTGATATTGAATAAACATTATATTATATACGCCAAGGTTTAAGATTTTTGGCTCCCTTTTTAGAAAAAAAGTGTGTGTGTACTTATGTACGCACGTAAGAAGTTATACTGCAAGCTAGAGTATTAAAATACTTCCAAAAAAACCTACCACTTAATAATTAGACAATAAGTCCACAACGCCATCTCTTAGAAATGATAAAGACTACTTTCTTGTCTGCAAAACTAGCGGCATTCTATTCATGCTTGCTTGAACTACGTCGTATCCGCACGCGCATTGTAAAAATTTACTCTCATCATTTTTCTCTAACGCGCCAAAAGAAGTATAACTTCAAAAGCCTCACAATTATTCCACATAAATTATATATCATTTACGACATAGACAACGACTAAAAATTTGAATTTGAAAACTAGACTTTTAAATTTTATTTATTATTATTATTAATAATATAGCCAATATTCATTCTTAATTATTTTGTTTTGAATGCAAAATCAGTGGTGTTCGCAATTACAAAGCCTTTGATTAATAATTTCTCAGTAGGTATAACGTGGTTGTAGTGATAGGCGTGGTTGATCACATGTTAAATATTTAAACTAGTATCACTATCGAGCTAATCACAATGTACCAAATATTACAGTAATTAAGTTTTGCAAACGAAATTATGATCAAAACCTTCATTATTTTTTTAATGTTTTTATACTACAACTTGGTCTTGGCCTTGAAGAATTCCAAAAAGCCAAACTACAGTTTATCATCTGACCTAGATAGATTGAATAGTTCCAAATTTGCACAGAACAGCGAAAAAACAGACAAAGGAGCTTTATTAAAGGGTTTCCGCTGCAGATGAGAACCAAAAATTGGGAAAGTCATTTTTAGTTCGAGCTCTTAAATGTTAGATCTTGCCTATAAATGGATTTAAAATACTTTATGTTAGATTATAGAACGATTGCTAGCGGATACGATTGGCTGATAAATATTTTAAAAAGGTATTTAACAACAAAAACATAGTGAAGTATACATATCATTTATATTGATACTCAAATAATAAAATAAAAAATCACCAAAAACTTTATGTACTGAGTTTAATATTAATTATCACTTGTTGTACAATTTGTCACTTAGAGGCTTTAAAATATATAGAGTAATTGGTAACAAAAATAAATATATTTGAAAAGAATTATATTATAATAAACTTTGGTAGGTACCATTTAACTGATAGTATCATATATTGTTTTATTATTAGAAAAACTGAAACAGAAATAACACATTAGGCTTTATTTTCGTATCATATTGGGGTGGCGTCCAACAGGTCAGCCTGACCGTTATCTTGTTTAACACCCAAGTGGTAAAAAAGATTTTGTAAATCTAGTGGGAGCAAAATGAATGTAAAACTAAATGTCCTGTAACGTAAATGAATCATATACCTAAGCAATGAAATGGATGAAATGAAACATTCCATTCCATTCAGCTCATATTTTTTAAATGATGTATCTATATATTTTTTACTTTATGCAAAAAAAAATGTTAAAAGATTAGCCCGTGAAGTGCCTCGCAGACTACTGATTTATAATAAATTATTAAATATTAGATGAACACTTTAGTTTCAAGAAAATTAAAAAGATGTTTTAATTAAAAACCTTTTTTCTTTACATAAACCTATATTAATTGAACTTTAAAAATTCAGTTTAACTTGTCAGAACAAGACTTCAAACCCTTAAAAGGGCCCGACTTAAATAAATTAACGGTAGCTTATTATACTCGTAAAAGAATGACAAACGATGTCAGTTTGTTTATTATATCAGCAATATAATTTAGAAGATTAATTACTAAATGAGTGCGGGTATGATATTAGGTATTATTCACATCTTTTTTTTATTGTATGCACATTAAGCTTTTAAATAAAATTATTTAAAAAAGAAATTAAATAAATATAGCAAAAAAATGTATTGGAGGATAACGTGTAAACTTCAATAACTTAGTTTGTAACTAACTAACAGCTCTAAGCTGACAATACAAAAATCATAAAAATAATAATGATTAAAAATACATACAATATAGTTGGATCGTTCAGAAGAATGTGTTACAATTTCGTTATCCTTATTATCGTTTCACCTTCGATATCCAATATTAAAACGGATGAAATCGTCAATTTTGTCCTAAAGTTAAAATATATAAATTGGGAAATCACTTCCAACCGGCTCGGAAATTCAATCCAATGAAATTTTCTTCCGTGAGCGATTCATAAATTTTCAATAATTGAATCGAATGTCAAGCTCACCCTCGGCTATATCGCGACCCAAGATTTTAGTTTCTTAGCAACCTATAATAGTATCTCGTCTCGTCTCTAAAACACGGTCGACATTTTGTCGCTTTCATTAATCTGTAAAGTGACTTATCCCAGGATATCATCAAGGTTAATGGATTAGTTTCGGCATTCCAACGGCCCAGGCACAGCCGTGAACATTACGTTGATTGAAATTGTATAGTACGAATTTATGGGGCAAAATGTTATGAGGACTTATGATAATCGTAGCGTTAAAGATTACTTAAATATATTAGCGTAAGTGGTTTATTGATTACCTTGCTATCGTTGCTGTGCAAAAGTAGTTTGAATCCCGACAGGAGGTCTGATCTTGCGTTTACATCGAGTAGAGCAAGCTCAGCAGCTGGTTTGCATGCTTGCCCTCCCTGCCAGCCCCCTTCACCCTCCATGGGAAAAATTCCGCCAATATGCAAGTCATTATCACGCTTTCCGTCGCTGTATTTACAGAGTCCACTTAACGTGAGCAGCAGGATTATTATCCCGCAGCCCCGAACACGCGTCACGCACACAACACACTTGGCAACAACGAATAATTGCACTACAGCATTTACTAACAACGATTTAATATCGCAAAACAATGTACTAGTTCGAAATGCAAACACATTCACAGCCGCTTTTAATTTGACAAGCGGACGCTTTGGAAAATTTAAGTTCGCAAGGGCCTGCGGTAGTGAGCTTTTGCGTAAATATGATATCACTCGTAGAAATAGTAGATATAGCCTAATAAGCGTGATTTTTTTTATAAAACGTAGTATCAAGGGCGGGTTGAGGGGCGCGTGGTGCCGGGCGGGCCCCGCCGGCGGCTCGCGACCCCCGGCGCCCTGCAGGGTCATCGCTCGCGGCGGGGACATGCTGTCATTGTTCACCTTTCTCATTTTCCATCCTCTGTCCTGTAACAAGTGACGTTAATGACTTTAAAACTTTTAGGTCTGATGTAACAAAATTGTTTAGATAATTAATTTTAAAATGATTACTCCATCGCTGACACAAATTATTTATAGACTTGTAATATATTATCGAAATTTGATAGTCCATTATAAATTTCAGTCATTACCAAATCGTTGCAAAATCGTTGGAAAGTTTTAATTAAATACCACCTAAACCGTTTCCGTCTTCTAATTTAAAATAGATTTATATTTTATGTTGACTCAAAATAAACTTTATACGGCTTTTATCAGAATGGTGACAAATTTAAATCGACCAAGATCGATTTCCCTTGAATCAATTCAAGCGGCTCACATGTTCTGCCTCAAAATAAACTCCAACACTTTTAGTTTAAATTAAATATAGAAAGTTTCGATACGCTTGAACTGAAACTAGATTTGACTTGAGTTAACATTTCCCATATATTAACAAACTTCAGCCATTGTCAAAGCGAACAATCACAAAGTGAGCCCGATAATATCTATGTTCACCAATAACAAGATATTCTAACTGAAGCCTCGATTTCCTCTGCTCTGGCAATAAAGAAGCTTAACATAGATGCTCGGTGCGATAAGGAATGTGGTATTTGTTTTTGAGTAAACACATATTATATAGGGAGGTATTATATATGTGGTGAAGGTGCCAAGTACGCGCCTAAACACTGGTGGTTTGCAGATTCAATTTCCGATCGGAGTAAATTTTTGTATTGGTACAAATATTTCTTCCCAGCTTGGCTGTTTGTTCTTGTGAATCTATACACTGTGCCTCGGGAATAAGACCGTCGATCCCGGTTTCATAAACACCTGATAGGGATCGATACTCATAATAGGGAATATATCCACGTACTCGCAGTTGAGAGGCGTGGTGGATTAAGCTCCAATCCTTTTCTTACATGGAGAAAGTAGCCTATGGCCAACAGAGGGATTTTATAGGCTGACTCGTGAATCTTGAAACACGGGGTTTTTCCTTGTTTTTTACTGTTTTATGACCAAGATTTTTTAATAACATACAAATGACTTAACCCTTAAGTCATAATCCCTATTAACGACGGTGGCGATAAGTCGCATCAATGAGCGTACCTAAAAATTTAACTCTTCAAATTTATTTTACATTCACTTTACTTAACTTTTTCAGTTTCAAAGTTTATTTTCAATATTGATCCAATTTAAATGTGTTTGTCACGAAAATGATCAACTTTAATGTAATAAATCCACCATAATTGTGGTTATTGCACCTCTCAAAGCAACCTTTCTAAAACTTAAAGCTGAACAGAAGAAACCAAGTCTAGCAAACAAATGAAAAAATCTATAATATGAGTAAAGACACCGACAAAGATACCTTATTAAAAAATATGTCATAGGATGACAGGCAATATTAAAAATTCTAAGATGAAAGATGTGTATGACTAGGGAACATTTATCGATAAAAGGAAACTGCTTTTACCAGCACTCTTTCAAAGATTTTTTTTATTAGACTTTATAGTTCATTATTATTTTATCAAATACATTTTTAATGATAAAACATGAAAGCCCGTATCGTAATAGAGTAGGGAGAATAATGTCTATGAATATTATTACTTCATTTTATAATTAATCCAGATATTAATTAAATTTATTGAAGGTTTCTGTCAGTAGGCGGATCTCACTTGTGCGGTGACAGATTTGAATTTAAACCACAATCTTTCTGTCGAAGTCCACTTGAGTGATCTAACCGCTTATATTACTAAACATAAGTATTATAATAATTGTTTTTTACAAAACAACGCAACAACACGGACAATTGTAGTGATACATTAGAATGTTACAAATTCTATTTAATACGTTAATTTATAATTTCCACATTCACAATTAAATATTAACGATATTTAATACCGCGCATATAACTTACTATCAAAAGAAATTAACAGCAAGAACAAAGGGTCGATAATCGGCCCTCTAGGGCATCGGTTGTAATGAAATGAGCGCTTAATGATTCGTAGATTATTTCCCTTAATACTTATCGTTGTTCAGGGTTTTACTTAATGAAATGAGAATAAGTATTTTATTTATTTTATATTATTATTTTGGGATAATGTTTAAAATGTCTCAGGTAATGAAAGTAAATATTTGGTACCGTATTTTAATATTATCTAGTAGATAAGATGTATATTAGCTTTTTAGAAAATTTTTAAAAGTTGGTCTAATTAAAAAGTTGGTCTAATTAAAGTATTTACTTCCTCGTAATCTAGATGTCTCGTACTGTAAAATGCTAGTAAATCTAGTTGGATAGTGCATTTTTAGCAATGGAACAGTTAGTTGTAATTACAAGCACTGAAATAAACGCAGATTCGCTAAAAGTTTCCAGTTTCATTTTTACGAGCTAGAGTGAAGCGGATGAGCTTATTTTAAATTGTAATATTTCCAGTAGTTTGACTTTGATCTAAATCCGGTAAAGCAATGGCGTTACGACGACTCGTTGTCTAAAAATTGTCTTAAAATGTACTATATGTATATGTAATTAGAAAAGTGTATTATTGTTTTACTATAAGACACATGTAATTAACTAAATGAAAGCTATTTTTAACAAATTATATAAATTTATACATACTAATAGTCATTTTTTACATATTACACACATTTCGTGAGGTTTCAAAACTGGATAGGTCTGAATAAAGTATATTTTCATAAATGGAAGCACAAAAGTATACCATTTGTCTAACAGTGTAATTAATTTGTCGGCTAATAAAACAAAGCTTAAAATAATTACTAGTTACGATACAGTTAAACATCAGTCATTTAGTCAGTTCAGCTATTGCAGTCCACTCCTGGACATAGGCCTCCCCAAGTTCGCACCAGACATCCAGGTTTTTCGCAATTCTCATCCAGCTTACACCGGTAATTTTACGTAGATCGTCGGTCCACAGGGCCGGAGGACGTCCCACACTGCGTTTGCCAAGACGTATTTTAGTTATACACATCTTATATACGTTGGGTTGAGAAATCGACAGTAATATATAAAATGTACCAGGTGAGCTTTTATTGTAATCTTTTGTAACTCCTAAGAAGCACAAATTAAAATTATGCTCATTTCATATTTTTCTATTATATCTACGTTAGCAGCGTTTATACAAAGCTTGTAATACATATAAATAACCTTGACAGACAAAACCACAATCAACACATAATTCCCATTTTCCTTATAGCATTTGCTTACAATCTGAATAAATTTTCCGCAAAAGATTAAGCAGGAACTAATTACTACTCAACTTTTAAAACGGCTCTCGGTTCATTCATTCGAACATCCACTCGAATCAGACAAAAAGCATTAGAACCACAAAGGGTTGAAGAAATTTACGACTAGTTATTGGATGTGGAAATGAAAAGTATTATAAAAACTTCCACTTGAATAGTTTCTTCGATAGAATTTATTGAAAGGAAATACTGTATACTGTTCAAGCGTGGTCTGTCTATAATTTAAATTATTCAATTCAAAGAAATAAGCTACGATCTTTTCGCTGGATAAAAACTGATTTGTTTTTTTTTTACTTTCACTATATAACATTTTTAGGTTTGTTGTTTTAAAGTTAGCTTATTACTTTTGATGTCGAATTAGATAAATATTACTTTTTACAATTTTTATAGCATTCTATAAGTTTTTGTTAGATACACGTGACCTAATAATGTATTTTGTCTTTAAAAATTTAAATCGACATTGGATTTATAAATATTTTTCAAGAATTAAACAAAATATTTTTTAATTAGTAAACGAATACTTCGTTTCATGGTGTTGTTGCGAACGAGTTGTTAGGTTACGAATATTAATTAAAACTCAGTTAATATACAAACTGTCCATTGTTTTAATAATTTAATAAGATTGTTACATTATGATAACAATTGCTTGCGTAAACCACGTTGATTCTAATCTGCAAATTTCTACATTGAATAATAGACACCCTAAAATGTAGCAATCATTTACGGTCATACCACCCTTTCAATGTTCAATGTTCATTCATTTGGAACGTCTAATAGCTTCGTAAAAAATGACATAGGATAGGACGTTACGTCGATTCCGAACATTAGACGATCTAGGAACTAATACAATAAAGTCGACTGTTAAGGCGATTTTCGACAAAATCACACAAAGGAATCATTATTTTGTTCGAATGATTTATAAATTTATTTTTTATTATTATTATTTTTTAAATTATCCCTTTTTAGTCTCTATTACGACTAGTAGTTGCAAAGTGATCGAAATTCGACCATAATTAATTTAAATAATAATTATATATTTGAAAATTGTTAAGGTTTTGTTGTCAAATACTATACTTCGATAATAATAAACAAAATACTATAATGTATGCGTGTTTGTGTCAAATACATGGTAGTGTATACACTTATACATCATCATCATCATCATCATCATATCAGCCTGTTGCAGTCCACTGCTGGACATAGGCCTCCCCAAGCTCGCGCCAGACATCCCGGTTTTCCGCAATCCCCATCCAGCCTACACCGGCAATCTTACGTAGATCGTCGGTCCAGCGGGCCAGAGGGCGTCCTACACTGCGTTTGCCAATACGCGGTCTCCACTCCAGGACACGTCTGCTCCAACGGCCATCGGTCCTGCGACACAGATGACCAGCCCACTGCCACTTCAACTTAACACACTTATACAGGCACTATAAATTCTTCCATGTTACTAATTATATGAATATCTGCTAGTATTTTTAAGTTAAGACCACTTAACAAGACTTACAATTATAATAAAATATAATTGTAACAGTATAACAAAAACAAAAACTGAATTTTGCAAATAATCGTAGTAACAGTATATGCCTTTTTTGATAATATTTATCCATGCCTTCACATGAAGAAATGTAAGCAAAAAGAGAAACATTTTGTGTATAAATATCATTTTAAAATAGAATTTTAAACAGGACTAAGATACTTTGATTGTATCCCTGTTATTATCTGCTTAATGGCTTAAATATAACTTCGTTCATCCCTTAAGACGATAAGTAATATACATAATATAAAGTGGGATTAAAATACTGGAGCCATAAATTATATCCTTAGAGAGGATGGCTATATTCAATATTAATATGCCATCGTCCTAGCTTTACTATACATATCTATATAACTTTAACATGACGTGCTGAAAAGGTATTTGAATATTAATTTGTCCTGGCGTACTGATCGTCACTACTGGCAGTACTTGTTATTACGGGATTGGTTTCCACTAGTTTTCCTTTTATTACTGGCTGCGTTTATAGAAGTTCAAAATATAATATGTATACTATGGAGTACATTGTATTTCTTGGTATTTTATATGTATAATACGTAAATATTTATGAAATCTATACTTAATATTATAAAGAGGTAAAGTTTATAACTTGTTTGTATATACGGGGTAATCTTCGCAAATACTGATCCGATCATGAAAATTCTTTCGCTAACAGAAAGCTACACTATTCAGGAGTGACAAGATAAAAGGAAAAAGATAAAAATATATCACGATTTTAAATCAGCAGGATTTGAACCTGCGCCCTCTGACGTGCCGTGTCAACAATTCAATCTAATCAAGCATTATTATTTGCCTTAGAAATTAATTGGTGATTTTAAAACATTTATATTTATCTGATTTGCTGAAAATAGTGAGAGTGTATTGGAACATATCAAATTTCACCGTAACCTTCTTATGTGAAATGGATTATAACGCCCAACGAAGTGGGCACGGGTCGGCTAGTTGTGTATAAAGATCTTTAAAAGTTTCATTAAAGCAAATTATATTGGGTTAAGTTGTATATAGGTTGAAGTGTAGTTTTAGTGTGGTCATGTTAACCGTGATAATATAAACTAGTATTCGTTAAACATCTCATTAGCAGGAAAAGGTATATTTTCTTGCCAAGTTGAAGATTTATAGCTTAATTCGTAGAAAATTACAGTCACGGCGCTTGTCTCCACCGCCGTGCTCTATATGTGTTGTAAAGATAATTTTGAAAATGAAAATGTTGGCGATACTTGCCTGGATTACAGCTTGTGTCAATGGATTGGTTGTGGTATCACTACATAATATTATAAAACAAAGTCGCTTCCCGCTGTCTGTCTGTCTGTCTGTATGTGTGCTTAGATCTTAAAAACTACGCAACGGATTTTGATGCAGTTTTTTTTAATAGATAGAGTGATTCAAGGGGAAGGTTTATATGTATAATACATGCATTATAGTAGAGAAACACTGATTATTTTTGCAACCGTGCGAAGCCGGGGCGGGTCGCTAGTGTATGCCAAACCAATGCGTCTCAAACTACGATGATTAATTACATTTGTTTGAAAGGTACATTAAATGGAAGTAGGTACCTAGGGTACTGAACTTATTGAGGTCTAATCAAAAGTTTTATCTGTTATCTAACGGCACATGTTACACTCCAAAAATACATATCTATCTACCAAAAAATAATTTTCGAAAGATCGAGAATCGTATCGTATATGTACATTTAAGTATATTGTAGCAATGTTAAGTTGAGAAGGAATTAGATTGTTTACTATAATTTTCGATCACGATGATCACGATTCAGCCTTTAATATCCCACTGTTGGCCATATGTCTCTTTCTCCATGTAGGAGAAGGATTGGAGCTAAATCCACCATGCTGATCCACAGCGTGTTGACGGATATACTCACAACATAAGTAGCGATTGCTATATATAATAACAACCGGGATCGACAGCCTAACGTGCTCTCCGAGGCACGGTGGCGTACAGGCGCCTACACGGCATACGCACCATTACATCAGAGCGGTTCTAATACCATGTTGCACCACTACACCACAGTGTCCTATTACTTCACAGTATTATCACAGCGTAAAGTAGGCTGTGGTATTATGCCAAAAGGTAACATGTCTATTGAAAGCTTAGAATATAAATAAATATTGATTTAAAAGTAATTATTTCTTAGATATTCTAGTCATCGAATCAATATTAGATATATTTATACTTTTAATATCGTAAAATTATTTAGCAACAATATATCTGCTCTATCTACAAAATGTTTCTGAATATTTTCTTCAGAAACAATTATATTCCGTGTCAAAGAAATACCGCCTTAATTTTCTCTATACGTTTTCCTCTAATAGCAGGTGTGTATTACCGCCTACATTATGTTACTAAGTAACGTTATGGCTTAATCCGGTTTTACTTTGTTCAGTGTGCTTACTTCATATAACAAGTTTTATTAACAAAATATGTAAAAAAAAACAACAATAACATGGGAAAAATATGAGTTTACAATTTATTGTTGTGTTTAAAGTTTTAAACATATTTTTTTAAATATTTTTTCCTGCACCCTTATTTACTCATAATTATGAGAAGTTTTAAAGATATATACAACCAAAATAAAATAAAAAATTGAAATTTGATATGTTATGCTTTTCTTGCAAAAAAGAGCATTAAAACAATACCTCTTAGTTCGTTGTACGCTGTGTGCTATAGTGTTAATGCATATTCGATGTCTTTAGTATACTCTTATTGAATGTTGTGCATTTCTGCATAAGAAAGCAAAACTTAAACAATAACAATGTATGTACATCAAGCAGCGAGGTGCAAATTCCTTACGAATTTCACAGTCTACTGACTTTAACTACACCGCAAAGTGCTGGACCAGGTTTTGGTATAAATAAAATTCTTTTGTCGGTATCACTATTTTCTTTAAAAAATTTGAACTTTGACTTTGAAGTTATTCATTTATAATATAAATATAAATCAGTTTAAAAATAAATCCTTTCTTTGTTAATAAAATGTGAACTCACTAAGAAAACTTTGTTTCATTTTGCAGACTTGTATTACACAACCCCAATCACATTTTTATACTGGAAAACACTTTAAAAGGTGATCGTTTGTTGGGAGAATGACTGCTGTTTGATTGATACCAAAATAGGATTATCGTTAAATCGTTAAATCGTTAAATGCTTTATTCATAAGAAATATTTTACATAAAATAATGAGTGCCCTGGTTCTTGTGATAGGCAAAAGCCTGTGCCACATTGAACGAGTGTGCTCTTCCATTATTTATTTCTTACAACAAATTATAAATAAGACAATTAGAACTTAAATAAAATATAACCTTTAAGTAAAATTATACATACTTTAAAAATTTAAAGAAATATGCAGGATAAGTGTGCGTTTCAATGTGTGTGTGGTGTGTGTATGTGTGTGTGTGTGTGTGTGTGTGTGTGTGTGTGTGTGTGCGTGTGTGTGTGTGTGTGTGTGTGGTGTGTGTGTGGTGCGTGTGTGGTGTGAGTATGAGTCTGTTTTTATGTCTACGCAGTAAATTGTATACGATGTGCATAACTACCCCAAGGATGACTTGAGGAAATCCTCAGTTTTTTGGTAGTCTAGCGAGGACAGCCATTTCAAAACAATCGCTTTAAGTCCTTTCAGGGATAGAGAGTAGAAATTTAGAATTTTATTGGCCCTATTGTATAAATGAATGGACAGATAATTGCTCTGTCTTCTAGCCAGAGCTGTGCGAACCTTGGGAAGCACAATAACATTCCTACATACGCGCTTAAAACTGAACATTTCTTATACAAATCCACAGTAGAAAATCTGAAAGGGCTGTATGTCATGGCTTTAAGCAGTGACCTTTGAGCTCTCTCAACTAATATCATATGTGATTTAGAGGCACCCCCCCAAACAACCATGCAATAGCTTAAAATGGATTGTACTAAAGCATAATAAACGCTACGCAAAATATCGAGATCAAGTACATCTCTCAGTTTCTTAAAAATCCAGATGAGCTTGCGAGTACGCGTTGTTAACAATTCTATATGCTGCCGCCAGCAAAGCTTATCGTCTAATATCCCGGTCCTACGCTCACTGCTGCTCTATCCCCTGCTACCTCTGTTAGCTACCACAATCGAGAGTTTTCGAAGAGGAATTTTTTGTTCGTCTCATCAAAATGAAGCTACTCCTGGAAAATTAGCTTGATAGTAATCAAGTGAATAAAATGTACTAGGGATCCCGGACTAATTAATATAAATAAATGAATAAGTATCTTATAACATACACACACGGTCGTCTGTTACTGTGGTAAGCAACTAAGCAGATCAATGCTTGCATTGTAGATAACAGCCGACTGTTATAACTATTTTTTGACAAATATACATAGAAATAGTACATATATAAATACAAGTACTTGGTGGGAATCGAATCCAAAACCCGCGGAACAGAGAGCAGGGCCACTACATACTGCGATAATTAGCTAGTAATAGGCTTGTAGGCTAGAATTTAAAAAAAAAGAATGGTTGACAGTCATGCCTTCAAACAGGTGTTGTTTTACTTGATAAACATTTTATACTTAATCCTGTTTCAGTAGCAAGTAAAATTTTTTAAGCTTCCACGGTTACTTTTAATATTCTCATTATTACGGGACTTACCGCGATTATCATTTACAAAATCCCGTTATTTTGGTGACTTTGCAGACGCCGTAGTATCTAGTAACTAATTTACAGCTTTAGTACCAAATAACTGATTATTATTTATATTTTAAATAAGTCTAAATCGTGACAATTATTATAATTATTTTCACCTTGCCAATATGTGTACATCAACCTGCGCAACTAGACTGATTCATCTATAGCTATTATTAGAAAACAATGTAAAAATAAAACTTCTTAATACACCTAAAATAGTCAAAAATATTAATGTAATAACATAGTTAATTACAAGAGGGACCTATAAGTTTCGTCCCTTAAGATGTGCCCTTATTCTAACTTGAATATTTAATATTCACGCACATCGAATAAATAATGAGTTAACATAGATGGGGTATTTTCATAAATACTTAGTTCATCATGAAATATTTAACGCATTATGTAATATGAGCTTAATTTTATATATTTTTTTTAATTCGTTCATAATAGACGTTTACTAAATATAAACTTCCTCTGTGTCAATTTTCAAGTTTGTACCCAAAATTTTAGGACTGTTATAAAATATTTCAAGAGCCCTTCTTAATACGTCGCTGTCATAAAATTAGTTCTTAGTAGACGTTTACTAACTATTAACTATATTCCTGCCAAATTTGAAGTTTATAGCATAAAAAAATTAAGGACTTCATACAAACTTGTATGAGCCCTTAGATCCCTTTAATCCATTCCTATCAAAAAATCTATTCTTAGCGGACGTCTACTAAACGTCTACTAACTATAAACTACCTCCCTGCAAATTTCATCTTTATGCGTCTAGCGGTTTTTGAGATTTCCCGATGACTGATAAACTCACTCATTTTATGTAGGTATATAGAAGATATACATATGTACTGTAAGAAAAGTATACAGAAAGGACAAAAAAAACAAAAGTGTACAGAATAACTTTGTTCACTCTTGTTTGATATAGGCGATGAATAGATAGATATCTTCCGAGTTTATAGCCTTCTGACGTTAACGGAATGAAAAAAGGTATTAGTCATGGCTATTGTACGATATAATTCGTGGCCGCCTAGACTGCCCGGAGCTAGCTGAACGCATTATGGCGAACAACCTTTCACGGCGCACAAGACACACTCTTATTTTATCTCCCGAACTGCTCCATCAACTAACTGTTAATTCAGTTCTGTACATAGTATGTACAGAATTATATACTTACAAGATTATGTAACTTAACCTAGAATTTGAAATGTCAAAACGTGGATATTGTCAATGGCTTAAAAATATATTTCAAAATAAAATGAAACGACAGTTTTTTAAAAAAAATAATCAAAATTACAACTAAAATATAAATAGTTTTTCCTTTTCTTATTTTCACGTTTGTTAATTTAATTTTAAAGGGATGGAGGGTCGTAATTGGACTTAATGATTATATTTCATTCTCGTTTTTATATAACTTTTTCTGTGCTATGTACCATCCCCAATAAATAAATAAATAAGTAACTAAATAAATAAATAAATAGCTATGAAAATTTTCAGTATAGTATATTTATTATACAGACTTAAAAAAGAACAGTAACGGTATAGAAAAAGTAACATTTTTATGATAATAAAATGTAAAATCGTTTTAACACAGATTGCCATATCGTCACATATTGGTTTCAAATCATTTACATAGGCAATAAGTAAACCGATATAAACGCCCGCAGTGAAATTTATATTTCAGTTGCAATCGCAACATAAATTGTATACATAAGTAGTAATTCTAGTCGTAAAAAGTATTATGTAATGTATTTTATGACACGATTATGTTCAAAAGCAGCTCAGACAATTCACTGTTACGGCACCTTAGCGGAAGCCTAACCACAATACAGTGTACTACTCAAAATGTGGGTTCCGTAATTAAATTACCAACACGCTACATGTTTTAGATAACCACTTATCATAAGAAGCTTAGTTAAATGTTTAGCTACATTACATAATACTTGCAAATGTATGCTTGGCTCTAAGTAATTCATGCTTAGGTGACTATGTATACTAAATTCCTGTATAGTCAGAGTTAACAATTTATTTTTTCCTAGTGAATTAAGGCAAAATAACACTCCATCTGGTAACACCAGTTATGCCTCAGGGACAAACCAAATTGCAGGAACAACACCCTAAAGCAGTTATGGAGTGTGGACTATGTTTAGATACATACATATATAGCGAGCACAAACACAGCATCGTACACTTCAAAATTTCTTTTTACTAAGATTTATTTTACTGACTTTGTTTATCATTGAGTACTCTTTTCCCCAGAGAACTTGTCATATAATCTGGTCTAGTCAGATTAGCGTATAAAAGCTTATTTTTGGTTGTTGCCAAGACGTTTTATGAGAATGAAAATCAGAAATAAATACATATAAAAAAATTATAGTAGTCTACAAGCAAATAATAAGTAATATGTTGTAATTAATGTTGTAATATTTCTTATTACTCATTGAGATGAAATTGGGGGGACGTTTTATTATGATCCACAACTTACTATGTTTGGGAGTCATCGAATAATAAACAAAACAAATGGCGAACATTTGGCAAAATGTTCTAACTAAAAGGCGAAAGGTAAAATTATATTATTACTAGATGGCCCGGTGAACTTCGTATCACCTACACAAAACATTTTCTGATTGCACCTATAAATATTTGACAACTAATTGACAACGTTTTTGACAAAAAACATTAAATTTCCCCGCTAGGAACATTTTGTATTGAAAAATTAAATCGTCGTTTTTAGTATTTTCCGTTACATATTATTTATGTTTCTCACCGTTTAAACCCAAAACTGAACCTTCACAAACTTCCACACTTTCCTGAACTTCCACAAATATTTCATAATCAAAATTAGCCAAATTGGTTTAGCCATTCTCGAATTTTAGCGAGACTAACGAACAGCAATATAGACAGTATGTGAATGTACGAAAAATTGTAATTAACTAGAAACTGCTTAAATAAATTTTACTGTGTGTTTCACATTCTTACAGTTAAAGTAAAAGTACTTAGTAAGTGGTTCAGTTTAGTATGTCTATGGTTTCAAAAATAGGGAAGAAAATGGGTTACAATAAAAAAAAGAGAAATTAATAGTAAATTTCTAAATTAGTATGGAGTAATTCGACGTACCTACTTTTACACTTTCTTTAAAAATAAACCATAACAACATTTCCGGTGCCGTTTTATATTAAATGAACTATAATATAATAATAGCCTACCTACACATTAGTAAAAGAAAGAATAAAGTAAAAATTACTTTAATTCTAAGATCGTTTATTTAACTCATTAAACATTATACATATTTACAAGTCGCAACTTAAGAACTAAATATTTACAGATAGTTTTGATACAAATCATGTCCGCGTGGAATTGTGCCAAGAATGCTGGCAGCATTTCCCCGTTGAATCGCTATGCCGATTCTCTGGGCAAAAAATGCACCAGCCCTCTTGTCACTAGTGGAGGCAATAAGGCGAGGAGTTATCTCATTTAAGAATTTTTTTGCACTGCTACTCCAAGGTCCAAGTGTTTCGACTGCAAACGGCACAAAGATGTAATTTGGAATTAGTGACGAATATTTGTGCCGTTTCGTCGTTTCAGCTTTTTCCGCCGCGGCACCCGCTTTTAAGGCTGTTTCCCTGACATGAGACGGAGCAAGTGTGTCAACGCAGGTTGCGTCCCACAAAAGCGCCCGTCCCCTTTCCCAGGGAACCAACGTCAGTCCATCAGGTCTCTTGCCATCATCGCGACTAATTCCAGTAGGCTCGATAAGAGCAGGAACGTCGATAGTGGCAAGAGCTCTTTTTATGGTATCATTTAGGGAACCGTGGCGGGAAAACCTACCCGAACTCTTGTTGCAGGAAAGGCCGTGTAGTCCGAAAGAATCTACCTCCTTTCCGCACGGACATCTGCGTTCAAAGCACAGTGGAGTTCCCAACCGGAGACCGACAGCAACTCTAAAACTTTCATTGTCTAAAAGTGTCCCAAGATTTTTTGACGACATTGCGTGTAACCAGTGACCTGACTCTTTATTTGATAAAGCTAGAAGCCTGGCACGGTTTTTGTCACTTGTAAGATTTAGCGTCAAATTTATATGAGTATTGTGAACTATTGGCATATCCCAAAGTTTTTGTTTTGTAACATCCTTCGGGATATCGCCATCAGGACACCTTAACTTTCAGTTTTCTATTGCATCTGTAGCATCTGTAATTTCGACTAAATTTGATTTTAAAATGTCAGAACATAGACCCTTAATACTATGCACAGAAGCAAGAAAAGCAGGAAGAGCGACACTAGAAATTTTTCTCACGCCGATGCCACCGTCTCTAATATGTAAAGTAGCTTGGGTCCATGAATTTTCATCAAAAGATAAATTTAGTAGTTTTTCTAATGAATTTTTTAAAGTGGCATCAAGTTTTTCGGTCAGTCCAGGAAATTTCCAAATTGGGCTTGCGCGTAATATATACATTAATTTTGGGACAAATAGACAATATTTTAAAATAGTATAGGCAATATGAGAATTTAGATTAGCCAATTTGTCAGTGTTTTCAACGAATATTTTAATTTTATTATCCAAAATTGGCTGTATGCCTTCATCAAAAATTGGTGCACCTAGGAGACAAAGTGTACTTCTTTGAAGTATTTTTAAATTAGGAGCAATTTTATTAAATAATTCCGTTGCCAAATAAATTTTGGAAAGTGATAAAAGATCCGTGAAAAAAATTTCACATTTCGAAAAATTTAATTTGAGACCAATTTTATCAAACTCGTTTTTGATTTTGATTAAGTCTTCAACGACATCGTCCACTTTACCTCCTATGGTTCCATCATCTAGGTACCATATGTTCAATTTTGATTTTAAATTTGCAATGCATTTGTGGATACCTAGACTAAAAAGAGCCGGACCTAGTGGGTCTCCTTGCTGAACGCCGACATTAGATAAAATAGTATTTTCACCAAAAAGTAGTTTAGACGGTGAACTGTAACATTGCCAAACATAAGGGTAAATTTCAGGGAGATGTAATGAAACTTCGTTAAGCAAGGTTGCTCTGTCTAAAGAATTAAAAGCATTCTTTACATCAACTTTCAGCAGAACTTCAGCCTCATTACTTTTTAAAAAAGTAGGAGCCGCGTGAACTGCTGCTTCACAGCCTCCTTTGCTTCCAAAACCTACTTTTATTGGTTGGAATTTTGATTTTAGGGTGGAGACTATGTGTCTACATGCTAATTTAGACGCTAGGCGGCGAAATGTGGTCCCAATAGCAATTGGACGGATGCTACCGTCTTTTTTGTTAAAGGCACATAGTCTCGCACCGTAAATATGAGACAAATAATTGTGTTTGCTCGCAAACGAAAAAAAACCGACTTCAATACAAACCGACAAGTAATACAACGTAATAAGACGAAAAAATATTCAAGTAAATACGCGCTATTAAAGATTACTCAAAAAGTTGTAATCAGTTTTCGATCTAATTTTAACAAGACTACAAGACAAGTATTAGCTTTCGATTAAAGTAAGAATCATCGAAATCGGTACACCGAGTAAAAAGTTATGCGGTATAATATAACGTAGGTCGACGAAAAAGTAGTCACGTAAATACGCATTATTAGATATAACTCTGAAAGTACTTGTCAGATCTCAATTAAATTAAAATGGGACCACATGACACGCAACACCTTTCAATTAAAACAAAATTGATCGAAATCGGTCCACCCAGTCAAAAGTTCTGAGCTAACATACATAAAAAAAAAACATACGTGTCGAATTGAGAACCTCCTCCTTTATTGGAAGTCGGTTGAAAAGATGAAGTTACCTTGCCAGATAACATGAAATTACAAAGAATGGTTATTTCATTTAAGAGAGCCCTGCCAGCGTCACCGGCTGAGACACTCACAAGATCTTTAAGATGTTGCGGTGTGATGCCGTCTTTGCCGCTAGCAGAGCCACTTGTGAACGACATAATTGCAGCATAGGTGTCTTCATCTTTAACCTGTAAAACATTATTGGAAATAAATAATTTAATTTCATTAATGACATCATTTATTTAATTCCGTATTTTTATGCGAACGAGTGAAATATAGGGTGCATTTAGACCAAACGAACAAAGAGCTAGAGCTAGAACAAGAGCATTCTTTCTTGATCTTCGAACACTCGTATTCATATAAATAACAACGATAGAATGCTCTACGCCTGTTTACACTAAAAGAATTTGATAAGAATTTGATGTAGTGGGGATAGAATGAGCATTCGCTCGTCTGATGTAAATCGACCATTACACAAATACGTATAATACTAAGAATAGCAATCCTACATTTCAACAGAAAGACCCCAATGTAATATGTAGATCCCAATAAAGCAACCTAAGTGTAACAGTAAAATACGGTGCCGGGTAAGTTCGTTTAATCATCAATTATAATGTTCTGTAAACGAATTTTTAATGAGCGTTCCTTTTATGTACCGCTTGTTTGCGGACTGCTTTGACATTTTATTATACGACAACATTCTCTCTCTGCTACTTCTAAAGGTCAACTGAAAAGAATATTCAGATTTTTGAAGTGAAACTTCTTTAGGCGTATTAGAGTGAAATTTGAGAGAAAGGCAACGCGGGAAAGCGTCACGCGTCAGTACTTGGATGGGTGACCGCCTGGGAGCACCGCGTTACGTTGTTTTTTTTTAAGTTAATCAAATATATATTTTATTGAACCAAACTTTTTTCCTTATCTATACTAATATAATAAAGCTGAAGAGTTTGTTTGTTTGATTGTTTGTTTGTTTGTTTGAACGCGCTAATCTCAGGATCTACTGGTCCGATTTGAAAAATTCTTTCAGTGTTAGATAGCCCATTTATCGAGGAAGGCTATAGGCTATATATCATTACGCTAAGACTAATATGAGCGGGGTCCACGCCGACGAAGTCGCTCGCAGAAGCTCGTCTTAAATAAATGTGAGAAATCTCTGGAACCAAATAATACAATCACAAATTCAAACCGAACTTTTCAGTCAGCGCTTGTTTCGTTTGAATACTAGTACTCTAGAATTCGTAAAATATTTTTATGATATGCAATGAAGAAAAATATCTATATAGGAAATCACCATAATATAACTTCATTAAAAGAGGAATAGGAAACTGAACTCTTTACTCTTTTTCCTTATATAGAGGCTTTATATGCACTCACAGGAACAGAATTAATCTTGAATTTTGCAAAATTCCTATACAATTTTTTACCACGTCATTAAAAATTCATTAAAAACAACAACTCCATAAACACAAAGGTGAATCCGATAAACCGAGCTCCTATCAGACTTACAATATTGTAATAATGATGTGCTTCTAGAAGCTACAGGTACGTAGTAGTTAGTACTATTTACTGATCTGTCCTACAGGCTCGGTCAACGCACCTGAGTAATCATTGTTGGCTAAGCATGAATATCAGATGTTGTTTCTGAAGACTCATCGCAGAATAGTCACTTTTCTATACATCTTTGATTGTTCCCATTTAATTATAACAACTTTGGTTCATTCTCTAGCGAGTGTGTGACGTCATGTGTTATTAAGTAACACGATACGTGATTACAACTTCGCTTTCACGGTGATAATCTTATATGTATTTATCTTAGGCCCCAATAAATCGCCTCGCATTTGGCTTAAGTAAATGAAATAGCTGGAAAGGTAAAGGACGTGTATTTGATTCGGAGTAAATTACTTCTTTCTTATTAACTTCGCTGAATTATCGTCATCATATATATCGGGATGGTTATTTAAAAAATACTTTTTTTTTAACTTTAACAAAATATGAAAGGCGCTAACCTTGCAATATATGAATATGACACATATCACAAGATTAGTACTATTCATGTGTATACATACTCGTACTTTGTGAGAAATAAAGCGAGTCGAGTATAATATATACAAAGAAAGTTCTATTTTATTGTAATGTTTAATAAATTCACATTTTTAATGTCAATTAAAACTTAAAAGACATAAAAACCATCTTTCTTTAAAATCATCATCATCATCATCATCATAATCATCATTTCAGCCTGTCGCAGTCCACTGCTGGACATAGGCCTCCACAAGTTCGCACCAAAAACGGCGTGAACTCATGTGTTTTGCCCATAGTCTAGGTTGGTCATAGGTTGGTGACCGCTGGGCTGGCTTTGTCGCACCGAAGACGCTGCTGCCCGTCTTCGGTCTGTGTAGTTCAAAGCCAGCAGTTGGATGGTTATCCCGCCAAAATTTTCTTAAAAAAATTCTTTAATTAATATAATAAATTTCTTTAAAAAAAATTCCTTAAAAATTAAGAGTCTATTTGTTACCGTACCACGAAATAGCCCTGTGGTGTTTCACATATAAATGGAAAGGCGAAAAACAACGAAGTCTTAGTAAAAGGATCCATAGATACTCTTTGGATACAAAACCCTCATAAAGCTAAATTGAGAAAATCTTTCCTTTTATAGCGATGTAAGGAGGAAAACCCATATGATATTTTCTGTAACTAAAAACAATCAAGATTTTTTACAGGAGTATAAACAAAAAAAAAAAAAAACTTTTAATCTTTGATTTGAAATAGTTGAAGTTAAAAGTAAATTTGTACGTGAAGTTTTTATTGTTCCATATCTAGAAGTCTTACTAAACGAGAGCATGTAATAAAATTATAAAACGTTCCCGAAACTTGACGTTTTTATTTCTCTTACACTTTCCAAGTAGGTTATAGCTGCACAACCAATAAAATTTTCTATTGTTTGTCACAACACTGACCAAAGTTTTTTATTCATTTATATTATCTGAACACTTAAATCGCTTACAATAACGTACCACTCAAGGAAATAGGTGATCATTTGTAACTTGAAAGGAAAAGCAATTAGCTGGAATGCAAATACAAATATAAAATGTATTGTAGTGAGTTCAACGCATTTGCATAGAAAGCGATGTAGGGCGGAATTCCGAGGGGTTGTATTCGCACTGTATTAGTTTCCGTTCAAACTTTCACCGTTGAGTCGAAGACAGGCCTACTTTTAATGACGTTTTTTATTAAGCTTCGTTAAGACTAAGTGTGCTAATAAATGGGCGTTGTAATTTTACTTGTCAGTGCTTTTCCTTCTTGATGACTAATTATGAATTCCTGTAAGAGGGGGCAACCCTCTTAAACACTTTAGCTTCCTTTCGACTTAATAAATGCCACAGTTTGCGATAAACTTTCAAATTTAGGTACACAATATTTTAAGTGACAAATAGTGAAAATTAAAGATTAAAATAAATTTGTAAACAGAAAAATTATGCGATTACATAAAACGACACATAAAATAAGATTTTTATCATTTTTGTCCTCAATCAACCTAATAGGTATCCCTAGTACATTTTTTTCACCTGATTAGTATCTAGCTAATTTTCCTGGAGTAGCTTCGTTTTGATGAGACGAACAAAAAATTCCTCTACGAAAACTCTCGATTGTGGTAGCTAACAGAGATAGCAGGGGATAGAGCAGCAGCAGCTATCTATCTACTAATCAGGTGAAAAAAATGTACTAGGGATCCCTACCTATAAGTTCCCGGTATTTCGACATACAGTATGTAGCCACGACCATGCAAAAGTGACAAAATATCGACCGTATGTGACTTGATTAACAATTAAACAGTTTAATTTGTGTATTGAATTTCAAGATAAGGAATATATTATGTCCTACGTGTACATTGTAGTATAGATTCAAATCATGCCGGGTTTCAGACAATCACACAAACACAAAAAATTAAGGAGAATAAGAGTATCGAGTGCAGAATAACCTCAAAAAAACTTTAATATATCTCCAATCGGACCTGTTACATAGATAAAAACTCAGAACGAGGAATGACAAGCATGGTAAACATCCCATTTTACATCTTAATAAAAATGTTAGTGACCGTTAAAGATCAAAAAGTAATAGTAAATGTACCGTTTATCTCAATTACTTGATTTAAGAATCATACCACTTATAAAATAATTAATGTTTGTTTGATAAAGTAACCATACAATGGTTACTTTAAAGCTGTCATACATACACACGCAGACCCATTAATCACTTTATTCTTATTTTTAACTTATTTTCACTTATACTGATTACGTTGTTGTCGTGATTCCGTTCGTTGAAAAATGGTTTTGCTTTGATGTTATTAAAAGTTATAAAAATGACAATGTTTTATTTTACCCCTATGACGAGACTTTTTAGTAAACATTTTTGTAATTAATTGCAAGCAAACACGACAAAGGAAATTTTAATTCCCTTTGAATCATAAAAAGAAGGACAAAAATATATTTTTTATTTTGTTTGAACAACGATATGTAATTTAGTTAAAGCAAAAAGGGATTGCCCGGAATCACCGTATGCTCGAACCTAAAACACATTGTTTTTATAAAAATACGCAATGAAATCAACAATGTTTGGACATTTTCATGAAGGCAAATAGTTCTTTTTTTGCAAAGTACCTTTTTTGTAATGTAGGGTCGTTTTTCGTCATTCCCGCAATTCCAATTTACGTGTTGCCATTTCTGGAATCGTCTAATTAACCTGCCAATTTCACGATTTATTACCAACCCCTTGGATGTCTCGAAGTAATTTCGTTGAACCTTTATTGACTGTAGTGCTAAACATAAATCACCTTAGAGAGTAAATTTTAAAGTAGAAACGAGTAACGTAATTTGAAAAAAAAAAAGACTTGTAAAAAGTTGTAATTCAATATCAGGCATTAAACCGTTAAAAATATGAAAATTATTGTAATAATTTTTTTTCCTAAAACATTCCTTTTAGCAAAATCTACAAACGAAAGTAAAAAAAGTGTTTCTTGTTTACAATCATTTTTTTTTATTTTTTTATTTTTCATATAATTAATTTAATCAAACAGAATCAAGACAAAGAGTAAGCAAAGTTGAAGTTAAATGACACATAGGTTTTTTCTTTCGTAGAATGGAAACCGCCTTAACGGCAAAAAATTCCTAACGATGAAACAAAACTATCTATCTTCAAAGAGGATAATTTTTCTTACTGTCAAGGTGTTTATTTGGACATTTCAGTAAGAGACTAAAATGGCTATATTTAGCTTTATTGAAGTACAACAAAGGTTAGGTTGCTTTAGTCTAAGTTTTGAATTAGTTTGTGTTAAATAATGGTTTATAATCGTATATATGGACTTTTTATATATACTGGCTGAACAGGGAAAATACTATACAATCACAGACAGTCGGCGTAAAAAATATGTCTATATTTCGTGTGCTTATTGAGCTAAAAATAAATACAATGAGTATTTATCTCCTTAGTTTTCACGTTGAATATTTTGACATAAGTGTAGCCCGGTTGTTTAGTATCGATATACACAAAGAGTTTGAGTTTTTATATTCATAAATGTTAGCATCCAGAGACCTTCTGTTACGAATAATTCATAAAAGAAATTTTGTTTATCCATGTCTTGACTGTCAACAAAAATCTAATATGACGCATAGGACCCATTACGTTGAAAACCCCCTTTAAAAATGTTGTCTCATTTTACGAGTCTCAAGCGAATGAACTGCTGTGTATGGAACTATACTTTTAGAATATATTCGTAGTAGATCTTTTGGCATGTATTATTTATATTTTGAGTCAAAACAAAGAGTGAAGTAAATTTTAAGCAATGTTATTTATAGCTGTTGATATGAATAGTAAGACTGTTATTAAGGATGTGCTCTGAGTACAATCGATTTTCCGCGTCCATTAAAGTTTTTGATATTTTTTATGACTCAAGGACAAGTCTGAAAAAAAAAGCTTAAACCACATTTCTGCTCATAAATGTAATATTTAATTTGATACTTATGCTATTATATTCTTTTTTTTAATACTTCTACTATATTTTGATGATTTGTTGCAACTCTAAAACTGTTATTTAATGAGGCGAGTGATGTATGCCCCAGTAACTGGCATGCATACCGGACTATGTAGGTACATGAACATGATTATTGTAATGTTTTGTATGTTATGCTGTTGGTGTGTCAGTAAATAAACAAAATAAAAAATAATAATATACTTATACACTTCAGCCTGTAATATCCCACTGTTGGGCATAGACCTCTTTCCCAATGTAGGAGAAGGGTCAGAGCTTAATCCACCACGATGCTCCAATGCAGTTTGGCGGATACATCCCCTACCTAATTCCTTTGGGTTATCTGGAAGAAATGGCTAAATAGCCATAAGTCCACCCATTGTACTTCACAGTGTGTAAATGTCTTTAAATGTGTTTCATGTTTAAAATGTAGTCGTGGTGTACAATAAAGTGCAAATAAATAAATAAATATAAATAAATAAATACTATGAGTAACGATCGCTATCAGGTGTACATGATAACAACCGGGATCGACGGCTTAACGTGCTCTACGAGGCACGGTGGGGAGACCCACAAGGACTGCACAAATACCCAGACCACGGCAAACATCTGTATGGCCAATATAAATGATGTCGTGTGCGGGGATCGAACCCGCAACCGCCAGCGCAATATATCGATATGCTTATTTTTCTATTTATGATCTTAGTAAAATTAATAAAAAAAGTATTTAAATTTCGACTAAATTGGTATAGTATAACACTAGCTTCTGCGCGCGACTTCGTCGGCGTGGACTCCGCTCCTATTGGTCTTAGCGTGATGATACATAGCCTATAGCCTTCCTCGATAAATGGGCTATCTAACACTGAAAGAATTTTTCAAATCGGCCCAGTAGTTCCAGAGATTACCGCGTTCAACAAACAAACAAACAAACAAACAAACAAACAAACAAACAAACAAACAAACAAACAAACAAACAAACTCTTCAGCTTTATATATTAGTATAGATTTTTTATATGAAGAATTAATGAAAAACTCCTTGCTTTGTCTTGTCGCAAATGTACGTTGACCTTAACTCAGCTGTGTTTAGTATAAGATTCGAATTGTAGCCATCACTTCAATTTTCAGTAAACTTGGCACGTTTTACTATTGTTTTCGATGTTTCTCTAGAAGTCGGCATTACGGGACTCGATTTGAATTTTGCATTTAAATTTCATTCTTGCGATCGGTAGAAGTTTGTAGGTACTAAAAAGAATGTTAAAGTAATATTTCGTTACAATTTAAAAGATGTAAAGCTTTTCTTTATTTTTGTTGTTATTTTATTATAAATTTAGATAGGTAGTAAACGTTTAAGCCTCATTAAAATAATAAAGTCTTGAAATTAAAGATTCATTGAAATCAAACCTTTAAACTTTACCTAGTCATAGTTTTTTTGTTGTTGAATATTTCATACAATAATGACTGTTCATTAGACATTTGACTAATTTCCATTTATTTGTTTTTAAGCTTATTCCTTATAAATTCATAACTTTCGAAGTTGATTTCAGGAAGGAAAATTATCTCTCGCTGTTATCAAAGTAAAACAATCAAACCGAAAAAACACTCTTTAAGGTCAAACAGTAATGATATAAAAAACAAATTTAAAATGAAATAGGTATATTTATATCAAAACTTTTAAAATTCGTCAAAAATGAGGGAACAAATCATATAGGAATATTCTATTTTTAGGTCAGGTGTATTTGCTGTAGAGGTAACCGGTAAACTAATTTGGCACACGTTCAAACTAAAGACCGTCTTCGACCAAAACCTCTTATTATATAGAGATAGTGCAGAGAGCTGCGGCTGAGAGTAATTTATAAGACTTTGGGTTCTTTTAGGTTAATGGCGGCGTCTGCTGAATTTGTTTTAATGTACACGACAAAATAACGAAAATTTAAAGTTAATATTCTCTTTAAGCTCACGGAAATTAGTTTTCGTATGATGAACATTTAAAAAAAAATTTAAGTAATAAGTCATTTTTTCAAAAATTAAATTGAAAATGTAAGAACATGTGCACATAGGATACATGTTTAAGGTAGTCAATTATTTTTAGTAAAAACAAACCTAGTTGAAAGAGGTATAAATCGTATTCGTATACATAGCAGATTTTAGGAATAAAATTTCGTTCCAATTACAAGCTCTCGTCCGTGAGAAGTTGATCCGGTAAAATACGAACAATGCAAAATATAGAAAATAGGTCGGATTTAACAAGCCACTTTTTTAACGTCGTTATTTAAACACATACCAATAATTTTTTCGAATAACTTTTAAAACATCATAAAAAAATGTACGAGGGAAAGAATTAAAATTTCTTTTGTCTTTAAAAATAACAAACAAGTATTTCGTACGCTGAAAAAAGTTTCGCAAGCATTTAAGAGATTTGGTTTAAATATTTTGCTTTTTAGCTTTGTTGTTAGCCGAGTAAATTATAAAATTTACTTGCTTATACGAGTATATTACGCAATACTTTTACTGTACTGAAAGGTTACGTAGAAGACAGCAAAAATACCATTCTTACATAATTATGTAAAAATATATATCAGTACCTATTTGACATTTTCTAGTTACCTTTATCACCAGCTTAAATATATGTACCTAAGTATAAGAATTTATACATGTTTCATAGTGCTTTTATTATATAAAGATCTTAAGCATTAATTGTAATAATTACAAATAACCACAAATTGTGGCAGTTGGCAGTTAGATGGTTAACCAACGTCGATGTACCACACTAACCCATAATCCGATACAAGTTCGTGACCATGTAGTGTTAGGATTTAGTAAATTGTTGATAAATTCAGCACTATCGGTGTTAGTTAAATCTGAATAGCCGGGTACAACTGGGATTTCAAAACGTCATTTTCAAGAAGTGAAATTTAAATAAAACTGTGAAAATTTATTGAAACTTAACAAAAACGTATTTATGAATGTGATTTTAATGATTGTAAAAGTATTGACGGTATTTTGCCATTAAAGTCCATAAAAAGTTGAAGTAAGTGTTAAAGTAATTTTGTAAAAACTATTGTCTTTTCTTTTGTTCTGAAATTTTAATCTTCTAGTTATTCCTATCGTCTACACCAATGTATTTACGATACGTCTTTATTTCTGCAGACTGTAGTCGACTTATGTTATCACTAATTCTGTCTAGATAGGAGATTAACCTCCTAAAGCAATTGCAATTTGTCTTTATTTACGCTTCGCTCGAATACATTATTAAGCGTTCTTTTTATTTATTTATTTATTTTATACTTTATTGCACAATACATACATAATTGTACAAAAGGCGGGCTTAATGCTAAATGCATTCTCTACCAGCCAACCTTAGGACGTACAAGAGCGGACGTTTGTAGGTGTGCAAAAAAAATTATTAGTATACCTATGAAAATATGAGTATAGATATAAACATACATAGATACACATATCCATACATACATAGAAACATACATACATACACACACATATATATATACACACAAAATACTTAATACTTTCATGTAATTCGGAAAGGAAGGTGAACTTACATATAAATAAGGTGAGGAGGGGTAGTAGGATGGGATAAAAGAGTGAAGAGTAAGCAAAGAATTCTCAAGTTCCTACGTTCACGGATTGGTAGCCATTTAAGAAGAGATCTGTAATGGGAAATATGATCATACTTCCGCAGACCGAAAATGAAACGAATGCAGGTGTTGAGTAATCGATCAAGTTTGTTCAAATGGACTTGACTAAGGTCCAAATAACATACATCACCGTAATCAATTATGGGCAAAAGTAAGGTATTCACCAAGTGAAGCTTAGCCTTAGTTGGTAAGAAATGCTTAAAGCGTAGTAAGGGATGCAATGTTGAGTAGAATTTACGCGAAACTTCATTTACTTGATCAGACCAGGAAAGGGAATTGTCAATAATTATGCCCAGATCCTTGACTTTCGTGGAAAAAGGTATTGTGTATCTATCAAAAATCAGGTTCGGTAAAGAATTTTTTCAATTAAGGCCAGTTGCCGAGAGCTACCCACAATAATCGCCTGGCACTTGGCGGCGTTGACAGCAATACCATGGTTCAATGACCAGTTGTGTATACGCATTAGATCTTGATTTAAAAGATGAATAGTGGAATGTAGTAAGCTAATCTTAGTCTGTTTATAAAGCTGCAGGTCATCGGTATAAAGGTGGTACTGACATTTTAAATAAAATGTAATTGAGTTAATGAAGAGAGAAAATAATAAAGGATAATATACCGCCTTGGAGAACACCAGCACCCACTTCGCACCAATCAGAGTTTCCTCCATCGGTACGAATAGCCTGCCTGCACTCTCGAACGTATGAAGAGAACCACTTGATCACAGGGGCTGAGATAGAGTAACGAGTCAATAATGCTAGAAGCAGATCGTGGTCGACAGCGTTAAATATGCGTTGCTGAAATCTATCAGGACTAAATCAGTCACACATTTGTTCTCCATACCTTCTCTTTTATATCTTCAGTAATTTTTAAAAGATTACATAAAACATATAAAGCAAAAAGGACGATTCTTTATATTTAAGAATTAGTTTAAAACTGGTATCTTAGATAAATATTTAAAGTAACTGCTCCATAATTGCCAGATTATTTTTGCACTAATTTGAATATTTTGTTTGAATGAACGATCTCGTTTTATTATTGAGTAAAGTTGTGAAATACGAAATATTTCTACTATTTATAAGTAATCTTGTTAAATTTTCCCGACTTCTTATCTCATTGAAGAGAAGAATTAGAGCTTAATTCGCCCCATAGTTCGAGTGTAGATATATGTACATGCCTAGGAATTCCACTTGAAATACGAGTACATACGAGTCCTCATTGTGTGACCATCTTTGTTAAGAACGGGATCAAAAATTTTGATAAGTATGTACTTAAAATCTCAACCTTTCAATTGATTCAGGTTTTTTATTTTTCCAACCATCGTCTTGATTAATAACTGTAACAAAATCTTATCTTCAAAACTGTACCTGTGCGCTTGTGATCGCATCAGGTGCAAAGGAAGTAGGTTCATCAATTAAGATTAATTGGTTTTTCAATCTTGTTCAAATTTATAGGTGCCAGTCAGTAATAATAAAGAAGACAAGAAGTTAATATTTTTAATTTATAATACAGCTTATTTTTTATTTAACGCCAGCAATTTTTTTCATTGTAATTTCTGCACTCCAATATATAATACGAATTAAAACTCATCGTGAGTCTAATAAATTGACGAATGGCGACCTTGACGAGTACATGTAATTTTTTTCCGCAAATGGAGTAGAAGATGATCTTGCTGTCATTGTAGGGGCATGAACATTTAATTTATTTAATAGGTAAAAACTGTCAATGACACCATTCACCAACTTGTGTAGAAACACAAGATCGTGGAGACTTCTTCGATTCACACGTGGTAGAAGTTTGAGATACTTAGATACTTTGTTTGTCCTCGTAACTATTGAGCGACTTAGGAATATTGTGATAGAAGAAGAGGTGCTTTTGGAATCTTTTATGTATCCTTTCGATTCTTTTACAGTATATATTATCGTAATATGGATTCTACAGGAACTAGGGTTGAATAAATAGTAATTTTTGTCTGGGGGTTTTGAAATCCTTACAATTTTAGGCTATAAAGCCAAGGAGTTTAAGGCTTTTACTACTTTGCTGATAATATCGTTAATATAAACATAGTTGTTGACCATCAAGCGTTATACGGTATAACTTATACCCAGAGATACAACAGATTAAATTATACCATAAAAAGAATGGAAGAAATAAGTTGGCACTTATCAGCATTAAGGACCATACCATTGTTTTGAAACCATAATGCTAATTTGTTAAAGTCATTCTGCAAATCTTCAGCGAATAAATAACAATTCGAATTGGTGAAACAGCTACTGATATCGTTAATGAATATGTTAAATTGGTCCTAAATAACCTTGCTAAAACAACGTGATCAACCTTGTTGAAAGCCTTACCGAGGTCAATGTATCAATGGATCAACAACAGACAAGCATCAACGGGTTTTGTTATCATCATCTTATTACTTGATTTTAAATACGTTTTTGTGACAAACAGTCAGTCAGTCAGTCAGTCAGTTCAGCCTATTGCAGTCCACAGCTGGTCAGCACCAAATGTAAGAAAAAATTAGAATAAGACGAAAAAGACTAGAAAATAAGAGAGAAATTGTAACCAAAATAAAAAGTTACTTCATAGAATAAGATAGATAGTAAGAGGAAATTGTTAACACAATAAAAAGATATCTCTGCCTCCCCCCTCATTGTCCCGGAGTTACTAGTTTTAAGTACTTATTAAAAGAAATGAGTCTTAAGCCAGTGTGAATGAGGAAGTATGCAAGAAAGAACAAGTATGCTGAATGGAAGTGCGAGAGGCATAAATGCGAGAACTGGAATGAATGAGTTGTTTAATTAATTAGAAAGACACAGTCTCGCATTACGTGCGGGGGCATAGGAAAAAAAAAAAAAAAGAAGTCCACAGCTGGTCATAGGTATCTCCAAGATCGCGCCAGACATCCCGGTTTTCCGCAATCCTCATCCAGCCTACACCGGCAATCTTACGTAGATCGTCGTCGATGATTATTAATAATATTAGATTAATTAAAAACTTTTATTGAAAAAAAAAAGTAATAACATAGAATAATTCTACAATAGTATATTCCTTAAAAGAAATAACGAAGATGTGTGTGTTTCAGTAGTATTTTTCTTCTTTCGTTTTTTATGAACTTTAGGAGTGACTTGTACCACGCCTTCCCCCTTGAACTCTTGTTGTTGAATACTCCAAGGAAAAGCGATATTACCGATCCCTTTATCCTTTAAATCCCGGACTTCATATTGATTCCACACGAGACAGCACACATTAAATCTGTTCTTACATCCGGGCACTTCGGTTAATTGCCTATAACTCGGACATAACATGTGATTGATGCAAACACCACCACGACGCCAGCATGTTGTTGTAAGCATTGATCCTAGTAAATATTATTTTATAAGAGCAATTAATAATAAAAGCAAAGTTGACATTTAATTCTAAAAAGCATGCAACAAGAAGTTTATAATAAGTGAACACTATTTTGTTTTATCTTAAACGTCTAAAGATAAGATCATTGATTCAAATCAATTAACTCTAAAATCGTTCTTTACATAATATGAAGCAAGTAAATAAACTAATTTTAAAAAATTGAGCTTTATCCAGCATAATACAACGTTTGTTCGACATAAAAATCTGTGAAATTAATGACTTTCATTTGTTGCGACAGATTCTGGTGCGTATCAATAATATACGGGATTTTAGCAAAATGCGCCAATTTGCGGTGAAACACAATACAAGATAAATACGGAGGCGTACTTCTAAATAAATGTCTTTCCATATATTCACGACAACTCTCAAAACGTACACAGTTACAAATTTAAATATATTTAGCCTGAAATGTAGGAGGGTCTGTTGCGAGAAAAATAATATAAGTAGGTACATTAAAAATTTATTTCGGCGTTTAAGCTAGCGTGAGAAGTTAGATAAATGATACATTTTGCTATCAGAATATTTTTACACTCAAATGTAACGTGTACATGATAATGAATAAACGAGATCTTTACACACAAATCTATCTTTATATTACCATGAATATTGATGAAAATTGTTTACTGCTATACCAGTACATACAGAACCAGATGAAATTTATAGTTGTGGAATCTATAATTATATATGGCACTGTAAATGCACGAATTATGGTAAATCCTAAGATTTAAGAGTAAAACCTAAGATTTACCAACACTTAATGGTAAAAGCCCGAACGATTTTGCGATTCGCACTTTTACCACCATTCACTTGGTAAGTCTTAGGATTTACATTAAAGGCACGGTAAATGTTGAAAAAGACATTTTATAACGTGGCTACTCTTTAGATTAAGGCCCGCGTCGGTCTAATTTTGAATTTAGATAGGTTAGGGTTATTTTTTGTTGTAACGGAATAATGATGATAAACGGTCTAATTTTGAAGTTAGATAGGTTAGGGTTATTATTTTTATTTTTTATTTTTTTGTAACGAAATTATGCCCATTTAAACGGTCACAGGTCTTAATCTAAAGACTTACCAATTTAAGTTATTGACTGAAATTAATGAATAAAAATTAATCTTTGTTTTATTCCCAAAAGCAACTTTTACTAGCTGTCAGTGGTAAAATCTAGCATGTACTAAGATCTAATAGTAAAAGCCCGAAAAAATGTCCCATTTTCATAAATCCTTACATTTACCAACTCATTTCGGTAAATCCTAAGACATACTCTTAAATCTTAGGATTTACCGTAGTTCGAGTTTTTACAGTAACATATACTAGATCGTTCAATAAGTCCCGAGACTAACCTGGAAATGGCACATATATTAAAAACTCTTTTGATTTTTAAAAAGTACTGGCTATCAATACAAGAATATGTGTCAAATTTTTAAAAATGGAACAATAAAATTATTGATTTTGAAACATTTATGTGACGCTACGGTTGTAATTTCGATACCATGGAAAAAAACGAGTTTCGCGTGTTGATAAAACATTGTTTTTTAATGGGAAAAAATACCGTTGAAGCACAGCAATGGCTTATAAAATGTTATGCAGGATCAGCTCCCTCTGAAGCAACCATTTGTCGGTGGTATGCCGACTTCAAACGCGGTCGCATGGACACCAATGATGGGGAACGCTCAGGTCGTCCAAATGAAGCAGTGACTCAACAAAATATTAACCAAGTCCTCAAAATCGTATTGGAAGATCGGAAGGTAAAAGTGCGAGAGATAGCCGAGATAGTGAAGATTTCAGCTGGTAGTGTTTTCACTATTTTACATAAAAATTTGGCCATGAAAAAGCTTTTTTCTAAGTGGGTGCTGCGTTTGCTTACAACTGATCAAAAGGAACAACGTATCAATGATTCAGAGCGATGTTTGGCGTTGATGAATCATAATAAAAAGGATTTTTTATCGGTATCGGTATATCATCGGGGTATCGGTTTCGGTATGTAACAATGGATGAAACCTGGATATACCATTTCACCCCGGAATCCAATCGGTAGGCAGCGGAGTGGAGAGCGGCTGGTGAAAGCCGCCCGAAGCGTCCAAAGACTCAGAAATCGGCCGGTAAGGTTATGGCATCTATATTTTGGGATGCGCATGGAATACTTTTCATCGACTACCTTGAAAAGGGGCAAAATATAAATAGTGACTATTAGATGTGCTTATTGGAGCGATTGAAGTACGAAATTGCGGATAAACGGCCTCACATGAACAAAAAGAAAGTGGTGTTTCACCAGAACAACGCGCCTTGTCACAATTCCGTGAGAACGATGGCCAAAATTAACGAATTGGGCTTCGAATTGCTTCCTCATCCCCCTTATTCGCCAGGCTTGGCCCCTAGCGATTACTGGCTGTTTGTAGACCTCAGAAAAATGATTCAGGGTAAGAAATTTGACTCAAATAGTGAAGTTATCGCAGCAACGGAGGCTTATTTTGAAGCCAAAGACAAATCGTTCTACACGCATGGGATAGAAAAGTTAGAAAAGCGTTGGAGGGACTGTATCGCTCTTGGAGGAGACTATGTTGATGAATACAAATTAATTTTATAAAAAAGGCCTTTTTTTAGTACTTAGTCTCGGGACTTATTGAACCACGTGTTATAAAGCTACACCATATATCCTTAATCAGTACAAATCTATACTTATATTATAATGATGAAAAGTTGGTTTGTTTGTTCGTTTGTTTAAGCGCACTAATCTCGGGAACTACTGGTTCGAATCGAAAAATTCCTATAAGTTGGATAGACAATTTAAAGAGGAAGGTTAGGTATGCTTTAAGAAGTAGGAAAGATAATTTTTCCTCAAATCAACGCGGGTGAAACCGCGGGGCATAGCTAGTAACCTATAAATTGAGAGTATCAAATTACTAGTCAAATGACTACTTTCAGATACATACCAATGCAGTATCATGAAAACGGTAAATGAAGGCATAGGATAAACTCACTTCGAGACGAGGTTAGCGAAGCGAGCGCACTGTGATAAGCCAGCAATTCTGCGCGCAAATCTTCATATTCTTCGTCTACAGAAAGATCTAGGTTGGCGTTATTTCTTAAAGATGTTATTAAGCTTTCTCCGAAATCGTTATCGTCACCAGAATCCGTATTTGCAGCGTGCGATCGGCAACATATTAAAATCAGCAGAAAATGCAACATTTTGCACACATTGCACGTCGAGTGAAAATAATTTCACATAAATTTTATATCCGGTTCGCTTAACAGAGGTTTTTATTGAAAAATATATAAATCTGATGATAAGCTACTCGTAGTTATTCGAAAGAAAATCGCAATTCGAACACGAGAATTAAATGGAAACATTTTATACATTTATGAATTTAATGTCGGTCGGTAAACGTGACGTTGAAATAACTTGTAAATATAATTATGTATAATACGTTTATTGGTTTGAAAGTTTACTTAACTGTTTCAATTTACTAATACATTCCATATTGAATTTTCCTATACTCCCCGATTCTATAGCCTTCGGAATAAGGACTATAATTATTCATAGTCATTGTTAATTTGAACTATAGCAGAATGGCTAATGAATTCCTGCAAATCAATCCTTTAGCTGCCGTCTGGGTGTGTAAATATTAATTAGTGATACGACACTATGACTGTTGCTCGAACAATTGATTTTACTTTGCTTATTAATTATGTACCATAGATATCCGTGCCTATGAGTAGTGAATCAAGTTTCCAATACATTAAATTAATTACGATAACATAACATCGAATTCAAAAAAAAATGTAAATAGAGATTTGTTTACAACGATTTTTTTTTCTTTTAAAGCCGTTTTAATCTTTTGTTTTTTAACTAATATATATAAAGAAAAAAACTGTATTAAAAAAAATCAATTTATTAAATTCATGTCCATGATCAATAATAATGTTCGATAATATTCGTTCTAGATAATTCCTTTAACATATACAATGGTTACAGTTGTAAACTATTAATGTCGACCAATCTGATAAGAGTTGGAAAAAATTTAAAAATAATAACATCTTTTTATAGATGCAATTGTATGCATTGAAGTTTATTTAGAAGACCTTTATACAATTTTATCCATTTCATCTATACAAAAAATCCTTTTCATATCTCATAGGGATACGTCACAGTAACTCATAAAGCAATGTAGAAACTGCAAACACAGCCGGCTTTCTGACAAAAGTTTGTCATTTGTTATGTATGAGTCACATTCTTCTGTTCTGTAGCTGTAACTACAGTGAACGCAAAAACAGTCAGCTTCTCTGAAGTTATAAAAAGATTCTTAAAGAAACAGCTAGTTTTATTGCGTTCTGTGACTCTAAATTTTGTTTTATCACCCTACTATTTCTTAAAATATGTGTTTAAGCAATTTAGTTTTTCAGCGATATTATTACGCTAAATTCTTTTTTTTTTATTACCGGGACATTTACTGAAGGTATTAAATCCTGTGTAATTCCTTCATGTATTTATTATGACAATTACAATGTAATATACAAAGTTATTCTGAATGTAGGAGTTTATAATATGGTCACGTCTCAGGCATAATTATTGTTTTGGAACTATCTTCATGGTCCTACATTATTGAAATCAATGTTAAATATATACGTTTGAATGATATTTCAATTTGTTAAGCAGTTGCTAGTACCTATATTATTTCATTTAGTTAGCAAAAAGGTTTTGTTTGAACTCTAGCAGTCAGTTCAAAGCTAGTAAAACACGAGTTTTTTTATTATTTCGAATAAAATCTTAGTCCGTGGAAACTTTTCTACTATGTGCGAATAGGTACTAACTAATATCTAATTTAAATCAATCTCTTTAGTAGTAAAGAAACTATTAGTATTAGTGCAGATCGTATTTACAATCAAAGACGTTAAGGAAGACAAAGTCTTAGTTTATCCGTAATCAGACAAGGTATCCTTAATCTTTAATGTGTACTCAAGTTCAGTCCTAGAAATAAAGCGGATCTGTAATCTAAACACAGGTCGAAAAAGAAAGAAATGTTATTTTCCTTTCGTTTGCTTTTTTAAAAACATCTAATGCAGCTAACAATTTTATATACAGACAAAAATACTTTTCGTAAATCAAATATTAATGAAACATATTGTAATAATCCTAACTCGCCATACAAATACGAGTAGAATACAAAGTTTTAAGATGGTAATGAATATCCTACGAATCTCTTAAAAATAGAAATTCATAAACAAATAAAATTTAGAATATAATTTTAGAGATTAATTGCATTTTAAAGGTACCAGGGTACTCGGGTTACTACTCGTATTTAGTTGTAGATTCGGCCTGCGATTCCCTCGATGACATTATTGAAAGTATGCCAAACTGAAATTCCAAATGTTGGGACAAAACTTTAAAGCAACACAATTTTGAAGTCAATATCGAACGTAAATGAATAAAGTTCCGACTAAATAAAAAAAATAGTCGTCATTTTTGTACTTAATTTCATAGCTCTAAAGCTAATACTTTTATACTTTTTCAATTTATGATTTTAAATAATTAAGTTTACGTTTGACGCAATTTTGTAAAAAACAAATTACAGTAATTAGGTACAATAAAATAAATTATGGTCCTGCAACACCAATAGCATCCTAATTGCGTTGTTAACCTTACCCTTGCTGTCAATATAGCGTCTTCCCAAGAGATCGGTCTACCTTACTCATCACTTGAACAGAATACAACTTGAGAATATTGTTCTCAAGTTGTTTAGCTGTAATTTTTTGTAAGGTTAAAATACTGTCCGAGACGGGCTACTGTAATTTTTTAGAAAAATATTAATATTCCTGCTCTTCGTCAGTAAATTATTTTTATATAAAAGCAAACAGGTTTATTCTTAGTACTTTGAATATCTTTCTATTGTTATGAAAACCTTGAAATGTCAATTACAAATGGGTTTTTGAAGTATTTCAGTTACTAAAGGGGGTGATAGACGTACAAACTTAAAGTACGCGGTTTTTAAGATCGCGAACTTACTCGGCTCGACGTCGGTGACACACGTGAAGCTTACTCATTCTGTATTGCGATGTCGTCGACAGAAGAAGCTTTGTGATATTTAAAAATTATATCGTATTACGGTTTAAAAACTTTTATTTTGAGAAATTTCTTAATCAAAATTAACAAAAACTACAAATACTTAAGCTACAAGCGTTGCGCGTCTACTGACTGGCGAGACATAATTGTGTTTTCTCGCAAACGAAAAAAAAACCGACTACAATTACATCGACACGTAACACATAGACGAAAAAATACTCGTAGTCAAGTAAATACGCGTTATAAAAGTTTACTTTAAAAAGTAGTCATTATATCTCGATCATATTTAAATGGGACCACATGACAACTTAACTAATCCATTAGCTTTTGATTTGTACAACAAACATCAAAATCGATGCACCCAGCAAAAAGTTATAAGGTATACCTAATACAACGTAGGGTGACGAAAACACAGTCAAGTAAAACGCATTATTAGATATAACTCAAAAAGTACTTGTCAAATCTCGATTAAATTTAAATGGAACCACATGACAAGCATAATATTTTGACTAAAATAAGAATCATTAAAATCGGTACACCCAGTGAAAAGTGCATAACTTTTAGTATAATCTATACTAATATAATAAAGCTGAAGAGTTTGTTTGTTTGTTTGTTTGTTTGTTTGTTTGTTTGAACGCGCTAATCTCAGGATCTACTGGTCCGATTTGAAAAATTCTTTCAGTGTTAGATAGCCCATTTATCGAGGAAGGCTATAGGCTATATATCATCACGCTAAGACCAATAGGAGCGGAGTCCACGCCGACGAAGTCGCGCGCAGAAGCTAGTTTATAATACAACGTAAGTCGACGAAAAAATAGTCAAGTAAATACGCATTATTAGATACAACTTGAAAAGTACTTGTTACATATAAATTAAATCTAAATGAGACGACATGACACGTACCATCTTTCGATTTATTTAAGAAATATCAAAATCGATCCACCCAGTCAAAAGTTCTGAGGTAAGATACATAAAAATAAAAAATAAAATAAAATACAATCGAATTGAGAACCTCCTTCTTTTTTGGAAGTCGGTCAAAAATGGCGGCTCGCGGCTCGAAGTGCTGCCACACGTACGAGCGGAGGCAGGTTACGAGCAAAATTTCAAACTTGTCGGATCGCCAACGAACTTACTCGGCGGTTTTAAAGTACGCGTACTTAGGGTATACTTAAGGGGGTGATAGACGTACGAACTTAAAGTACGCGGTTTTTAAGCTCGCGAACTTACTCGGCTCGACGTCGGTGACACACGTGGAGCTTACTCATTCTGTATTGCGATGTCGTCGACAGCAGAAGCTTTGTGTTATTGAGAAATTGTATCGTATTACATTTTAAAACATTCATTTTGAGAAATTTCTCAATCAAAATTAACAAAAACTACAAATACCTACGCTACAAGCGTTGCGCGTTCACTGACTGGCGAAACAAAATTGTGTTTTTTCGCAAACGAAAAAAAAACCGACTTCAATTACATCGACAAGTAACACATAGACGAAAAAATACTCGTAGTCAAGTTAATACGCGTTATCAAAGTTCACTTTAAAAAAGTACTTATTATATCTCGATCATATTTAAATGGGACCACATGACAAGTTTACTGCTCCACTCCGCTTTTGATTTATACAACAAACATCAAAATCGGTGCACCCAGCAAAGAGTTATAAGGTATAATACAACGTAGGGTGACGAAAACACAGTCAAGTAAAACGCATTATTGGATAAAACTTAAAAAGTACATGTAAAATCTCGATTAAATTTAAATGGAACCACATGACAAACATAATATTTTGACTAAAATAAGAATCATTGAAGTCGGTACACCCTGAAAAGTGCATAACTTTTAGTTTAAGACAACGTAAGTCGACGAAAAAATAGTCAAGTAAATACGCATTATTAGATACAACTTGAAAAGTACTTGTTAGATATAAATTAAATCTAATTGAGACCACATGACACGTATCACCTTTCGATTAAATTAAAAAATATCAAAATCGATCCACCCAGTCAAAAGTTCTGAGTTAACATAGGTACATAAAAATAAAAAATAAAATAAAATACAATCGAATTGAGAACCTCCTCTTTTTTGGAAGTCGGTCAAAAATGGCGGCTCGCGGCTCGAAGTGCTGCCACACGTACGAGCGGAGGCGGGTTACGAGCAAAATTTCAAACTTGTCAGATCGCCAACGAACTTACTCGGCGGTTTTAAAGTACGCGTACTTAGGGTGACACACAGGCGAAAAAGCTCGTCGAGCCACAAGTTCGCGTACTTACTCGCACGTCTATCACCCCTTTTACTCGCACGTCTATCACCCCTTTAAGAATTAATAACAATCCCTATACATTGAAACTTACAGTGTGCATCAAATCGTATCTCGTAGAGATCCGTACATTTGGAAATGCTTTCCTCTAAGCATTTTATAAGCGCCGAGAGAGGTGGGTCGAGAAGGAGTAAAACTTCAAGTTTCAAACACTGTGTGTGTTGACGACAGTGATTACTGCATATTTTATGGTTAATATAATATTCTCAATCGTACTATTTGTGTTTTATTATTTTCTTTATCCTATATTTTGAGTTACTATTATTTAGTAATAATTAATTAATTGCTACGTCTCATTAAAAATTACTGAAGTTAAATAATTTCATTACAATTTTTGTAATTCTAAATTACTATAAATAAATATCTGTTACAAAACTTAATTTGTTGTATCGGAATGTGAAGTAACATCTGATTAAAAAAAGTAAGTATTTAATAGCTTTCGTTTTTTGTTTTAATAACCGATAATATTACTTTGATCACTTATAAAATAGTGTTTTTGATATATAAAAATGTTTGCAACGACGAAAATACAACTATTTTAGATAATAAATAATAATTTACATAATGAATCATCTTTCAATCTTACTAAAGCATTTATTTCAGGTAATATTAATAGTTGATATTCGTGACTGAAAGCCATTTATCCAGGCTGACACATACATATGTGTGTCGATATAGTGAGGCATACATAAGTTACGTCAATTTACACACTAAAACGCGTGTATTTACATTTTTGCTGAAACCGATATTGCGAGGATATTTTTGGCAACGTAGGTACTATAGGTAGGTACATAATTATGTACGTAGGCACATGATTTGTTATGATTAGTGAATTTTTACTTCTAATTTTAAATAAATGTTAATTATAAAATGTGCTTAGTGTAACGTCGCGACATTTAAGTACTCGTACATAATTATGTTATACTTAGTTTGAAAATTTATAATTGTGTTTGCTCGCAAACGAAAAAAAAACCGACTTCAGTTACATCGACAAGTAATACAACGTAATAAGGCGAAAAAATAGTCAAGTAAATGCGCGCTATTAAAGATTACTCAAAAAGTTGTAATCAGATCTCGATCGAATTTAAATAAGACTACATGACAAGTATTAGCTTTCGATTAAAGTAAGAATCATCAAAATCGGTACACCGAGTAAAAAGTTATGCGGTATAATACAACGTAGGTCGACGAAAAAGTAGTCAAGTAAATACGCATTATTAGATATAACTCTAAAAGTACTTGTCAGATCTCAATTAAATTAAAATGGGACCAAATGACACGCAACACCTTTCAATTAAAACAAAATTGATCGAAATCGGTCCACCCAGTCAAAAGTTCTACATACATTTAAAAAAAACATACAGTCGAATTGAGAACCTCCTCCTTTTTTGGAAACCGGTTAAAAATCAATCAACTCAATTTATTTAATTTCCTTGTTTCTCATAACATGAAGGTACATAATTATCATGTACATGTACATAAATCTAGCAACAAGCAAGCAAGCAATACCTATGTTGATAGTAGAAGTTTTAAAAGAAAAGTTTATTTTATTACTTATAGCGCATATAAATAAAAGATGGTTTTTAAATAATTTTTTACTTTTTAATTAATTTTTTACTTTTTATCGCTGGATAGATTTCTCGGTCAGGTAGTCTCAGCAAATCCTATCATTTGATACCCATAATGTGGGAAAGCGTGACTACTCCGTCATCTTGGGTTTAGACGTGTAGACGCCACTTTGATTTATAATGACGTCACAACAAACATACAGCAAATTTTCAGCTCAATCGGTTTAAGATAAACGCTTCAAAATTGTTAGATTCCACCCTAACAAACATACATACAAACATTGCAACTTAAATAAAAGCTTTTAATGAGTGTGATTGGTACTAGAATACGATAGGTAAGTTCGTTTACCTAATCATCAAATTTTCTTCTGGTTTTCATTTGAGCCTTTATTTCCGTAAAGTATTATTCACTTTAATTATTAAGGCGTGGAAACAATTGGGACGGACCGACACGTCATAGCCTGTGTAAACGTATTTAAAATTCACGTTCTCGTTGTTTGTTTCGTATGACAATGAATTTTTATTGGTCTTTAAAGATATACAAGAATAATTATGTTTTTTTGTCGGTTGGTAATACTCGTATATTTCAGTTTAATACTAAACATTGAATAAAATAAAACTAATCTTAGTCCGGGATCCCTAGTACATTATTTTCACCTGATTACTATCAAGCTAATTTTCCGGTAGTAGCTTCATTTTGATGAGACGAACAAAAATTTCCTCTACGAAAACTCGATTGTGGTAGGTAATAGAGTAAGCAGGGGATAGAGCGGCAGTGAGCGTAGGACCGGGATAACGTACCACGCAATTTAAAGTACAATATTAATATTAAATTATATAAATATTAACTAACTAAAAAAAAATCGTCTCATCAAAATGAAGCTACTCCCGGAAAATTAGCTTGATAGTAATCAGGTGAAAAAATTGTACTAGGGCTCCCGGACTATTCCGTTTGACTGTCAAATATCTATCAATATTTATATGTAAGCATTCATAGTTACAAACACTTTAACTGTGCTGTTTAATAAAATAGAATTAAAAGGTTTGAACTTGTTACACATTTTGTTTTACCTACATACTAGACACAATAAAGACCCGGTCACTAAAAAAGAACACAAAAACTTCTAAAAAATACTACTTAGAATTCTGTATTAAAAATATGTTTGGTGTTAATGATTTTTAACTGAAAGTGATTTAATTTAACAACCGAAAGTTGTGGCTAACAAATCTCTTTTGTAAATTAAAAAAGTTCTACATTCTAAACGTTTTAGCATGAGCAGCATAAACATCGATACTGTAAATTTTATTGATATTTTGACCTATTTCGGTGTTATATAGAAAGGACGAAAGCGGTGAAAAGCGGCGGCTATTAGCACAAATTATGTTAATTAAGATTTTAATAAAAATTCATTCGAAAGTTGAAATTTTCCTACCTGATTCGGTTTTCTCGATTGCGCTAGTTTTTCGGTTTTTTTTTTTACTTTTTCATTTAATAGATACCTTCAAAAACAGACGTGAAACCCGTGATTGTTTTATTTGTAATAAACCTAACAAAGGCAGTGTAAAAATTCTGTGATTTTTAAATTTACACATTAAATTCAGATTAAAATTCTGTATCTATCATTTTCGACCTTTGTCGTTTCATTATACATAAACCACTGAGTATTGTAAACACTATGTGACAACTGCGTTGACCCCTTTCGGTAATTGAATAGACATGAGACAGCCTTTGTATCGCAACATGTAATACCAAGACGTAGACGGCTTTATCCTCTGTTTAGCAAACCCATGCACATATTAATTATGCTTATTATGCTTTGTACAGCCAATGTCCTTGTATTTTGAAATAATATCTAACACATATAAGATACACATATATATAATATAAGACATATATATTGTACGAGGCAAGTCGTACATTTACATATTTGCGATTCAGCAGTAGGTATGTGACGCGTGCTTTACTTAATAAATTAATATTATTTAAATATCATTTTCAAGCAAGTAAAAAGTGTGTAGAGTCAAACAAGGACGCTACATATATAATTATATATGTTATAGCAGATGGCTGTGTGAAATAGTATGTAGAATTAAAGATGCATAAAGGTAAGAACTGGTTTAAAATAGCAATTCGATAACATAGTCTTTGATGATGTTTAGAGGTTAGTTAAAAAAAAATATCTTGATAAAGGAAATGTGTCTAAAACTTGATACCTTTTTACTGGTTCATTTCAAGCTCACATACAATTCTCATGCCAGTCTTTAGAAACTGGATTGCTACTTAAGTTTATAATATGTTCTAGTATGCTTTCGACATTATCTTAACAAGCAGTTTGGTGCCTTGTTGTTCTTTAGCTGCTAATCATTAATGTAAAATTCCTTAATAGTTATCAGTAATGTCAGATTATACTTTCTGGTGAAAGATTAACATTTTAAATACCTTTGCTACAGTTTATATATATTAGTACCTAGTAGTGGTAGCAGTAGTAGACTAAATAATTTAAATGTCAAAGAAGTGCGGCCAAGTGAAATCTTTGTATATGTAAAATATGTACACGCTGTAAAGGTTTTATTTTTTGTTTTGATATAACTATAGAAAACGAACTAAAACATTGAATACATTTTCACCTATAAAATTATAAACTTTTTTATTAAATTTCGTTTTTTTTTTTTAATTTAAATATGTATATATAGATACTTTTTAGTTATGAATCAAAGGTACATAGGCACATTTTTCAGCTTTTTTATCAATATCAATGATTATTACTATCCATATTTTCGATGTTGCAGGTCATCTTCAAAACCCTGACATCATAACGAGGCATTTGATTAATTATTCTTTAACTCTCAATCAGACTAAACAAGAAAGTTTCGGCTAAACTGCTTTTCCAGCGTCAGCCCTAATTTTGTCGAATCAATTATGTCAAGCGATTGTAGTACAGCGAAGACAAATGATAAGGCAGGAGGCGTTGGCAAGGAAGGAAAATCGAAAAAGAAATGATTGACTCGTCAACAATTTAATGCAAATATTATTATAAACCTTTCAACGCCTCGTCGATAGGGGTAGCATTTTCATACTTGTTTTTAATATATTTGTTACATGATTTAGTTCATAATTTCTAATAATAACTGCTAACATTGCTATAATAGTTTTATTTCAATTTAAAAAATATATAAATTTTTTTTTCGTTTAATGATGTATTTTTTTGTAAATTACTAAAAATGTTGTAAGTGTAACTAAATATATTAAATTAACTAAAATTAGTAGAAAATACTACTTTTCTAGTGTAGACCGGCGTGTGGCACGTACGCGCTTAAACACCGGTGGTTTGTGGGTTTGACTCCTGCTTGGGATGCATGAAGCGATCTGTCCCGGTTGTTATCATATACACCTGATAGCGATTTACCTACTAAATTATCAGCCACTATCCGCTAATCCACACTGGAGTAGCGTGTTGGATTAAGCTCCGATCCTTTTCCTACATGGAGAAATAGACCTTTGCCCAGCACTGATGTTACAGGCTGAATCGTGATCTTGATCATGAGTAGAAAATAAAACTTACACAGACGATAGTACTAGTAGAATACAAGATAAATAGCAAAAAACATCCCAAAACACAAATATCATTGTATATGAATGCGTTGTCGGAACCCTTCCTGAGAATAATGTTTATAATAAAATTCGATGAGTGTACGTTTTCAAATCTGCCGTGAACCTGCCCTAAATGCGCTGAGAAGGCTCATGCAAAATGTACCGCCATAATCATAACCTTGTTTTAGGATTGGAGTACACTCAGATAAATATACAATAATGCGCTCGTTTTGCGAAAGAAGTAAATGTTAACAACTTTTTAGATTTTCTCACTTTACAAAGGAGATGTGTGTATTACGTCAGCCTGTAAATTGATATTTACAGCATCATCAGATCAGCTAGAAATTTATGAAAGTAAAACTGTATTTCTGATAACGTCAGCCTTCAAATATCAGCTAGACACTTGTGAAAAAAACTGTTTACGTTAAGTATTGGAAATATCAGATACATGAACACATCAATTCACTATGACATGGTAAATGGAAATTTTAAAATAATTAAACTTTTGTTAATGCAGCAACGCAAACTCAGATTTGAACACATATCATTCGCATTCGATCCCAGAGTTCTTGTTTCTGTTTTAATGTACAAACATTTATTTATCGATATGGGTGTTTATCTATATGAGTCTTTTCTCCGTGTTCTGGACACCCTATTGTAATTAATTACAGTAGCAAAAAAATTCGTACATTCAAAATTAAATTTGATTCTTTGTCGTCTCCTGAAGTCCTGACTATATTTTTCGAATTGTGCTTTCTGTTTTACTCCTACATTTTCTGGATACCAAACTTAATATATTGTCAAAGCGAGCGGTATTTTTTCTTCGAACGACTATTTTTATTTTTTATTTAAGGTAATAAAATAGCTCTACCTACGAATATCTTTCATATCAACTTTGTTCAAATAAGCTTTATGAAACGCTTTCGTACTGTAAAATAAAAAAAATATTTTAGTTCGACGTAAAGCTATTAAAAACTTAAAACGTGGTAGTTATATTTGCGAAAAAAAAATCAGAACAGTAATCGTTTTTTATGAAAAATTTCCTATACGGTGAGCTTAAATGAAATTTGTGTGTTAAAACTGTAAACTGGAAACTCTGTAAAAGTTAATTAAAGCGGAAACAAACTTTAAGACTTGTCAGTAAGCAAAGGCAAAAGAAACAAAAAAAAAAAGGTTTTGGACACAAAATACAACGAATTTTCAACCGAGTTTGGTGTTTCCTACACTTATATATTTAGGGGCAAATAAAATTTACTTGGATTTCAATTAACATCGTTCTGGCTTAGCCATGAAAGATGGATGTGGCTGAACCCAAACAATTGCGGGCGTAACCTGACTGCTTCTATTAATATCATCTGCGTTTGTTTTCAATTGACAGAAAATTTTACTACTACTACTACCCAAGTTTTGACACCGACTAAAATTCAATAGTTATTTACAGGCAACTGTAATGTAGCTATTAAAAGTCGTTTTTGTCAAAAGCGCTCGTAATCCACGTTCGGTAATTTGTTTCTGACTTTAGCTTTCAACCCAGTTCAGAAATATGGATTAATATGCAGCGTGAAATTCGTACGTTATTTTATCAACTGATGACCAATGTATCAACTTGATGACTGTGATTGATTAATATTTTATTTTATTTATAGCTCGCTACAGTAAATTACATTTTCCGTACCCAATATTTTAAGAATTCATTTTCGTTTTGTAAGCGTATGGCGAGGCTTGCGATTTGGTCGTTGCCTTTAAATAAATACTAGAATTAAAGGTACCTATTTTATGTAAATTGTTTTTATTTGAAATGCGCTAATTTAGCTGTTTGACCGTCGTTGCAAAAATTACACAGTAATAATTAATACTTTACATCGAAATAGTTTTATTTCTGTAGAATATTTTTATTAAATATTTTAGTAAAAATTACTTCAAAGATTAAGATTAGTGTAAATTTAATAAATACCAATATTTATTTACAGACGAAATTAATTTTTTAAATCGATTAATTTATTTTACAATTTTGTGCTTTAAATAATTTTTATCTTTATATATATATATATATATAATAATTTTTATTTTTATATATATATATAATATAAATTAATTTTGAATGAAATTAATTTTTTTATTTAATTTTGGTTCAAAATTGTGTTACAATTCATTCATACGTTATTCTTAATTAACATAATATGTTTCAGCCTACATTTGTAGGCTAAAACATATTATGTTAATTAAGAATAACGTATTTCCTAAGTTTTAATTATTTTTGTTTCGTTGAAGGGGAATGACATAGAATATGCATGTAGACCATTACGCTGTTGACATATACGTTGAGTCCCTCACTAGTTTACGTTTCTCCATTAAACTTCGGCAGGCAACATTTTTTGTACATACATAAATGTTAACAGGGGTGGCGCATCACGACATTATTTTTAAACTCAAATAAAACAGTAGTGTGTAAGAAAACGAAAGTTATTTATTATGATGATCAATCACTTATACAATTAATAACATGAAAATAGGAGATATTAATTATGCCACGTATAGTTTAGTATTTTTTTCTGGGTTAAATGCGTTTTTCTTAGACATAGTGCACATTTTGCTTGTTTCTGCAATTTCGCAAGGTACCCATCTTCAGGAGTTTCCTGGTTCATATTTAGAATATCACGTAAAGTGTAATCCTAATTCTCGTGGCAAAGTAGTCAAACGACGCCTCATATGCGGTTCCACCAATTGTAACGCTAATTTCTTCAAATCACCTGCCGAAGCTGGAAAGTTAGTTGTAAATAAATTTTTTTTTGTGTAGCAAACAATAAAAATAAATGAAATAAGCTTACTCGCTTTAGAACGTTAAACTGTAATCATTTTCAGTTTTATGACTTTTTACTACATTAACATTTTATTGAGCTTAATATTTGCGTGTGTGTTAAAGAAATTCCTTTCATGCCGTTTGTGTGAGTTTAAATAGTAAAATGCATGAAAAAAAACCCAAAGATTCGGGCTATTTTCTTATCACAATGCCAGGACATTCTTTCAGGAGATTTTATAGCTCATTCTCGGAACCTGTAATGTTACATTTTAAATGATTTATTAAGCAAATTAGTCGTAACGCGAATTTTATGTTTCTTTATTAAAAAACGTTCCAACATATTTTAGGAGCTTAATCTCTAGTTGCTAAAATATAAAAGAACTACTATCCTTAGCCCTTTAGACAATATATCATTATGTATATACAATTTCTATATTTTATAACAGAATCTGACACGAAAAATTTCACAGAGACATAATTTTATACTATCTTGTACGGTCGGCCAAGAAAGCAGCGGCATTCAACCTTAGGGTGGTACACCACTTTTTTGGCCGACGGTACTATCTTTTGTTTTACTTCTACATACTTCTGTAGTTTTTCGCTAGGAATCCAGCTACATGAAATCTAATTTGATAGTCACATTGAGTTAGAGTACCTACTTCAACATCACAGCGTTACGGCACTGTGTAATAAAAATACCTACCTATACCTGTTTATGAAATAGGAACTGGGCTCTTAAACCTACATTCAAAAACAATTAGTTTTCTCACTTTTATAATTCAACGTTCCAGAAGCAAACAAGGGCGGATCCAGCTTTGGCGCCAGGGGTGAGGGGGGGGGTCACAGTCATGGTCAAGGCGCTAGGGGGGGGGGTCACATAGTCATCGTCAAGTAAAAAGAAGATATAATTGAATTTTTATAATGATAGATACAGGTAAAAAGTAGGTATTTTATTAATCTATGTAGGTACTGTACTTAAAATACCTATATTGTGACAAAAATATTGTTTAACAATTTTAATTAGTGGTCCATCTAGGTCCTGGACACAGCCCGGGGGGGGGGGTCATGACTCCGTGACCCCCCCCCCCGGATCCGCCAGTGGAAGCAAAACTTATAAGGTAATTGAATGTAGAAACCTGGCCTTAATGGATAACGGTAATGTTTCTAAAATAAACAATGTTAAGACAGTGTAAAAGTAATAATTTTCTCTATTTGCAGTTTTCGTAATATTAAAATACTAAATACTTCACTTCAAAGAAAAGTATATGTACTACGGCAACCTTGCCACACCACGGTTATGTGGTCAAGTTCTTAGTCACTCAATTCACGTGTCGCTTGCAATTAGTATGCGTGGGGCGTAACAATTCAGACGAGGTGTTAGAGTGCGTACACCACGTCGCGGCGTCCAGAGGGAGTAAATGGGGTTGGCGTTTTAACCTAACTCGCTCTAGGGAATTTTGGAGCCTTTTTCATTATTTAAATCGAAACATTATTAAACTTTAGATTAAATCTCTTAGATTTTATATTACGGTGTACAAGACCAATTTACTAAATAAAATTAATTAAAAGTATGCATTACATATTTTTCCAAGTTAGCACGCGTGTGGTATTAATTATTATTTACATATGAATAAGTCTATTTGTTTCTTAATAATTTTCACCTTTTACACATAGAAGCATAATTACACATTGAAAGGGAGAGGATTAGTATGAAAGACGCGTAATTCATCAAATGGGGTTACAACCAAATTGGCCACACCAAGCTTAAGTCCGTCTTGAAACATATTGCAAAAATTAAACGCAAATATATATATTTTTTACATATTATGTATGCAAAATATAGACAAAAATACAATATTATACTTTACGTACAAGAAATTTACATTATTGTCAAAAAAATATTGGAATGGCATGGCAGTTACAGCAAATGGCCTGGTGGTTATAGATTTCATACTCCTTTCATGAGGATTATTTTTGCGGACCATTAAGAATGAAGATTATTTTATCAATGATTGTTCAAAACGATGACTACTCTTGGTTGAAGAACAAATAAACCCCACACATAGCCTATCAATGTACCAAGTATCAATTTGATATTTTTACTTAATATGATTCAAAATAGTCAAGAAACAGAAGGAATATGGCACAGTACTGGCAAAAACTGTGCTAATCTCTATATATATAAAAGAGATTTCCACCCAGTGACTCATCACGATATCTCTGGAACCATAAGGCGTAGAGACTTGAAATTTGGTAGGAATATTCCTTTCGCCGAGTAGAGGTCAGCTAAGAACGGATTTTACAAAATTCCATTCACAAGAGGGGGGGGGGTTAATATCATATATGGCAAAACAACGTTTGCGGGATCAGCTAGTGTCATAATTATATAATAACTGAAGTAAGCTTAAAATTGACTAATAATGATCAGTACGCTAAAATATATAGCTGTACTTTGTTGCTAAGAACACGCCTGTTATTACTAGTTTGAGGTAGTAAGTTAGGTAAGACATTCTATAATAACATTCACAGTATCGTTTTGAAAAGTTATCTGAGTAGTGGTCTGCGGCCGCAAACTTTAGTCAAGTACAGACTCGAGCTCGATATTAACAAGGAATTTCAAGTAAATTTAGATTTCTCGTTTAGTCGAGGAATTGTATTAGCCACTTTCAAAGTTCACAAGGAGTGCAACTTGTATATTATGTACTTTAGAACGTAGAAAGCCACAAGTAAATACTTGTAAAGGTATAAATATCCATGTATTACGTAAGAACTAAAATAATTCCGTCCATTGTACTTCACTGTCTGTACTTATCTTTAAGCTTTATTTGTAATATATTTGTGGTGTACAATAAAGTATAAAAATAAAATAAGAACTAAAATATAAAATAACCAATTTGTCCCAACTTCGTTTTTTTACGAGTAAGTTAGTACAGAGCACGTACAGAGCTATTGTAGTGAGTAAATATGTGTCTCAAATAAATGTCTTTCTTTATATCTTTCTTAAATCAATAAGGGTATGTCTCCTCGTGTAAATATTTTGACACCAACAATAACGTAAGAAAAAGCTTAAATATAATAGATAATGTATAGAATTTAGCCTTCCAGCAGCCTTTGTAACATCGGTAAAGCTTACACAATAATTTTTTTTTTTTTATAATTCTCAGTACCTACCAAAAACTGTTTTTCTATAATTTTTAGCAAAGAAGAATTTAATGCGTAGGTTTTGCTCTAAAGCTTCCCGGGTATTAGAAAGACTGGTTAATTCTCATAAATACTAGTTGCATAGTGGTTCAACGTAATATGTCCGTAGTATCAATCAATATTTTAAAAAGGATTTAATAGTTAAATTTGAAACAAAATTCATAACGTTCAATAAATTCAAATATGAAAATATTGTTTACTTCAGCTGATTATTATTTATCAACGTCGGCTATTGATGTACAGTCTGCCGTAAACTGAACTATGACGTCAAACAATTGAAACACCTGGATTTTGTTATAAAAAAACAATACTCTTATATCAATATTTTTTTACTTCTTTTTTTATAAATCTTCTTATTTTTTTAAATTTTTAATTTAATATTAAATAAAAACAATTTAAGTTATTGTTACTAATAAAAAGTGAACATTAAAGAAAAATAAGTACTACGGGAAATATTATTTAAAATGCTGATAATGATTCTGCGCCAGAGATCAATTGCACATTGTATGATATTATTTAGCTGTGATGTTCTGTAAGGTTAAGGTAGTTCCCGAATTGGGCTGCTCAAAATTTTGAGCGATATATTTCCTGCTGTGCCCCTCTTCAATAGATATTGCAGCAATGTTAAAAATTTCGAATGAAACTTTAACCCTGGATTTCATTTCAACGTTTAATACACGTCAGTAAGTATATCTTATCAACGATGTACATAACTTGTGGATTCAAACTTTAGTCATAGAGCTGTTCTCAATAGCAGCGATAAACTCTAGTATAACTTAGTTCTGATATCAAAATTACAACTAAGTGGATCTAAATGTTGAAATATTTCAAGCTTAGTAGGCGATGTGGTGTGGTAATCTTGATTTCTCACCGTTGTTTTAACATTTTTGTTAATATGAGTACTCGTAATATATAAGTAATTTCTAAAGAATCGTCAATATTTTTAATAGTTTATTGAGACAAAGACAATTTTGTGTGTGTGTGTGTGTGTGTGTGTGTGTGTGTGTGTGTGTGCGTGTGTGTAACTTCGTATGTGTGTATGCGAGTGATTAAGTTAGCGCATATATAAGAAACCCCGAAATTAGACTGTGAGGCGGTTAAAATAAGGAGTGGAGCAAAATTGAAATTAATAAAGTAAATGTTATGCTATATACCTTGATAAAATATAAACTTTCTCTTTCAAATAACATTTCAGTTTCATAGTAATTTAAAGATAGCAGAACTTTCGTTAAAACGTTAGGTGCTTTAGTTTTAGTTAGTGGGTAAATGTTTAATTTGTTATTTATCTTATACTATTAAACGAGCAATTCTTGTATATATATATATATTTTCTGAATCTCGGAATCGGCTCCAACGATTTTCGTGAAATTTAGTATGCAGGGGATTTCGGGGGCGAAAAATTGATCTAGCTAGGATTCATTTAAAAAAAATGTCGTTTTATCCCTGTTTTTAGACAATGAAAAAATATCATTATAATACGAAGCTTAATTTCAACGTTATTATTAGAGCTGTAATGGTGTAATTAGGAAAGCGACGGATTTCAAATCGTTTTGACCCGGGTTCGAATCTCAGTCTCCAGATTATTTTTTTCTTTTTTTTTTAATTTCACTCGTGATTTATTATTTAAATAAAATTAAAATATAAAAATACCGAAAAAAAAAAAACAAAAAAAAAAATAAAAATACCGAGCTGGGCTCGGTCACCCAGGTACTCCTATTAATACAATAATGCAGACTGACATGCGAATTGGTTCTGTTTAAATTTAGTATTTCGTAAAAGTATGTGATGTGGCAAGCAATAGCAATTCTACGTTTATTGACAGAATTTTTTTATAATGTAATTGTTGATGCAGTTTCTGAATTTCCCATAAAATGTACAATTAACGAAGTTAGTAAGTTATAAGAATTATACAGAAATTCGGGTATCGGGAAGGCTTGCTAAAGATAGCTTAAGAAGGGCACGTTGTCCTGTTTCCAAGGTCATATTAATGATCTTCAGTCAAAACTTAGAGTAACGTGCGGTATTCTACGTTCCATTAGGGCTTTACCCCATGCCAACTTTCACTTACATGAGATATATAAACACCACGCACAATATACACTTTTAGTATAATTTGACTTTGTCTTTTACTATTAACGAGTATCTCTGAATCTTTGGATTATAAAAAGGAGCATGGGTTGTTACTTATAAAAAAGTGATTTCATAATCAATTTCGAGGGGAGCTGTCGAGCTGTTTGTTTATTGTTGCAAAGGGTTGCTTTTATTTTTCTTCCCTTTTTATATACACTAACCTCCTGAAAACTGTGAGAATTTTCTGTCTGGATGCAGCCATATACTCCGAATTATATATGACGAAATTGCCGGAGCAAACAATTGTTTCTTTTTGTTAATGGAAATGAAAATCACTGCAAACATTTTCAGATTCGTCTTAAAATCAGCTAATGCAAACCAAAAACGGTAAACCACATCAAAATTGGTCGTTATGATTGTGATTTGATTAATGTCATAAGGCTGAAGTTTATTTTGTCTATATTGTGTTGTATGCATGGACTTAATACCTGTAGTATTAAGTCCATGGTTGTATGCGAAGGTCCTTCAGTCATTACATGTGACAAAACGTGTTGCTATATATTCAAATGACATCTTATACATGTGCATAATACATAACTACGATAGTAGACATGTAAAACACGACTTATGTATATCAAAATAAGAAGATTTAAGTTTATTAGTATATTTATTCTTTATCTGTACAGAGTAAATGTTATTATTTGGTCCTTGGTATTTCAAGAATATTATGTATCTTGGAATATCTGAAATCAACATTGAGAAATACTTGCTCGAAATGTCTTTCAGCACGTATTAATTAATAAATCTAGCCGAATATAGCAGATTTATAGCTTACCAATAGATTATACGATATATTCTCATTCAAATGTCTAAAGCAATGACAATATACAGCAGAAGCCATTTATTGGTGAAGTACTTAAAATTGATGTCTTGCTAATAAATCATTTAAGGGTCTGAAATATAAATGAGCTTTTTGGGACATTGGGATCTAGCACTTGTAAGTTTTGGCAACTGCATTGACAAGCTACGACGAGATGGAATTTGTAACAAAATTTTTGTTACACTATATGTATTTTATTTTATAAAATTCATTTTGAGCTTAGTTATAAAGAAAAACATAATATGACTGGTGTACCTATTCTCATATAATCGGCTTTTGAGAGCTTAAATTTATTGATATACTTAATATTTTTTTTAAATTAAACTAAGCTTCTCTTTATATTGAATTAATGTGAAATATTCGATAAGACCCTAGATACCGAACTTTCATTGTTGTAGCTTAATGATGTATAACGAAACCTGTTCCAGCTAGGTATTTCTATCAGAAACCTGTAAACCTGTTTCGTATTTTGGGAGATGTGCTTGTAAACAAGTAAATTAAATAAACTGATGTGATTAATTTTAACTATTAAAATTTTCAAACTAAGGAAATACGAGTATGTACTTATATCTCGCGACAAGCTTTTATATCATATAGGTTATGTGTAATGACGTTATAAGTAGGTAGTAAAAGTTTATTTTTTTCGTTTTAGCGCATTCAAAAAAAGCTTGTTTTTTAAAAAGCTTTTTTACTTTTAATTTATTTTAAATGCATGTTGAAATAAATACATTGATGTAATTATGCTGTCGTCTTATATTTTTTCAAATAAAGTATTTATTTTTTTACCAATATTAGTATCGCTAACACCTCTTAACAAAGTCTTCGGATATTATTCAGTCTGAAGAACCTAAATTACAGTAAATATTTAGGCGTCGCTGAATTTAGCTGAAACTTGGCATCCAATTTAACGTCGTCTTCCTTAACACTTGAATAGAGAATTCTAATTGGCAATTAAGTAAAATTTTAGCTTAATTTCGTTCAATAATTTTTAATCTCAGAAATTTCTTCAATTAGATAAGTAGAAAAAGAAATAATAAAAATTGTGCTTAATCAATATGGATTATTTTATCTTGCGGACTTTTTATATACTAATTCATCATTTCTTCACACACTATGAGTTTTCCTGGTTTTATCTGATTCAAAAAGGGAAAATTTAGGCTAAGACGTATAAAAGTGTACCGCCGTATTAGTTAGTAAGCAGTCATATTAACATTACATCTGAGTACATATCTATTATTAAATAATTTGACGACCAATAGTTTCATAGTTTCATTTCGGTTCAAATTGTACTAAAAAGTAAAATGTCATCGTCTACGGAAATGAAAGTTATAACCCAATAATGTCTAACTACGGCAATTTTAACAAAACTTTTAGAATAGAGGAAGCCTCTGTCAGTTTAATCGGATTAAATTGTAACGTAAAGGTCTTAGTACTCATTTTCAATAGCAAGAGGACTTGAGTGTACAGATGGCTTAGCTTTGCTAGTGCAGCGGAGTGAAAATATTCAGTTGCTTTCAAAACAGTAGTATTATATATCTCTTTTACGTGTTATAACATCAATACTAATCTATATTAATATATAAAGCTGAAGAGTTTGTTTGTTTGTTTGTTTGTTTGTTTGTTTGTTTGTTTGTTTGTTTGAACGCGGTAATCTCTGGAACTACTGGGACGATTTGAAAAATTCTTTCACTGTTAGATAGCCCATATATCGAGGAAGGCTATAGGCTATGTCGTCACGCTAAGAGCAATAGGAGCGGAGTCCACGCCGACGAAGTCGCGCGCAGAAGCTAGTTTTTTCATATAATTAAATTAATCAAATAAAAGTAGGAAAAAATTAGTGACGAATACAACAAAATACATGATAAAATATTAAGTATCCTCTTTTCTTCTAATTCGACTAACAAAACAGGAAAGTAATATATATGAGTATAGATATGAATATGATGTGTATATTGTATTGTGCTAAAGCTAAAAAACGGATACAAAGTTTCATATAAATTCGCTCGCTCGAACGCGCTAATTTCGAGGAAAAAACGTACTAACATTTTTTTAAACCATTACTGTGCAACTCGGGCGAAACACAAAGCTTTTCTTGATCAAATTTGTCTTCTTGATGACGTGTTTTTCATTCGTTAGGATTCATATGCCCGAGCAATACTAATGCAATAAAATCGATTAACTTTTAGTTTTTTGTGGTCATTAATTCGTTGCAGAATTGTTTTAAAACTATAATATTTTATCTTCTTATGATATTCATTGAAATCTAATCTGTCAAGGACAATTTTGTTCAAAAATAAGTAGGTACGTGTGATAAATAGCGTATTTATTTGAATAATAATAATTATAGTAATAATATAATAATAATTTATATCATATCTATAAAATTACCTTCGCAAATAGTGCATTGTTTTGGAACAAACTTGATTGCCATAAAAAATGGTATAATGAGTTAATATTAAGAGGTAGGTACACGTATGCTGTCGCGGCCTATTTTTTTAGAACTTTTAATGGCGATCGATTCAGTCATACATAGTTTTTGGGTACGTTTTAAACGTTTACGCAGAGTATGCAACGGTAGCTTTAAAAAAAGAATAATTTTCCCCTTTTAGTAACGTCTTTTTTTAAATTCTTCAGCTTTATAATATTAAGTATAGAAGGACTTTTAACCATGTGGCACGTGAAACCCGTCGTAAAAAAAACTTAACTTACATAAAAAATTAAATTATCAAAATAATCTATACTAATATAATAAAGCTGAAGAGTTTGTTTGATTGTTTGTTTGTTTGTTTGTTTGTTTGTTTGTTTGAACGTGCTAATCTCAGGATCTACTGGTCCGATTTGAAAAATTCTTTTAGTGTTAGATATCCCATTTATCGAGGAAGGCTATAGGCTATATATCATCGCTAAGACCAATAGAAGCGGAGTCCACGCCGACGAAGTCGCGCGCAGAATCTAGTTAGAAATAATTGACAAACTGACATTGTACCACGTAGTGTAATTACAGTCACTATTTAAAAAATTTACAACAATTATTTAGGTATATCGAATGTAAGTAGCTAATAAATGACATATTAATTAAACTTGTTGTGTTTTTATTTAAGAACCGAATTTAAGGCTTTAACTGAATTTTATTTAAGACTTGTTTTAATGTTAGAAAACGGAATTTATCTGATCAAACTTCAAGATTTTATCTATGGTTACGAAATATTTCGCCTTATCTTCCCAAATGTTATATTTCAATGTGAACTAGTAATAGTGTTACCTACTATTACTACACTAATGTTTTGAACATTTCATATTTCTATGATATAAAACTTGATTTTAATCTATACTATAATATAATAAAGCTGAAGAGTTTGTTTGTTTGTTTGTTTGTTTGTTTGTTTGTTTGTTTGTTTGAACGCGCTAATCTCAGGTTCTACTGGACCGATTTGAAAAATTCTTTCAGTGTTAGATAGCCCATTTATCGAGGAAGGCTATAGGCTATATATCATCACGCTAAGACCAATAGGAGCGGAGTCCACGCCGACGAAGTCGCGCGCAGAAGCTAGTAAATAATACATAGGTTTAATATAGAATTTTCCGTAATAGTATTGATAATAATAATTTATGACGTGCTTGTTCATCATTGGTAATAAACGATTCCCAAGCGTCCACATTTATAACCAGAAAACGGCTGATTTCGTTCTGAGGTCTAAAGCTTTCTTTTCCAATCGATATTAAAACTACTTTGTTGTATCTAGAATAATGTTTTGAAATAAACTATATAGTTTTGAGATGAATGCGTCTGATTTAAAAATTCGGGTTATGTTGTATTATTTAAAACCCTTCCTTAACAAAGGGTTTTAAAAAAAGCGCTACTTATACGGTGAAATAAATCACATTTACGTCATTATGAGTGATACAATTATACTACTATATATATAGTAAGGATATAACTCATCACTCACCCTACTAATACAATTTAATTATTGTTTCAAATTCTAGTTACGTAGGTATGTGATTACAGCCAGAAAGTTGATTTATCTTCATTCTGGTTTCGGTTTTGCCTCAAAGCGAAGGATCCAACTGGATAACCCTTTAGAAGTTAGATTGAGTTCTCCAATCGAGTAAAGTTAGCTTTTAGCGTCCTCAATCCTCATTTTATTTAGAAGTGGAATTAGTAGCTTCACACGAGCTTGAAATCAATATGCATGCGGCGTATAAACTCGGTCAGTTCGAAGTGTCAATGCGTTGATTACGTTACTGAAAGGTTAATTTTGGGTTGATGTTTGCTTTAACCAACAGAATGTTTTGGATACACATGAACGTAAAATTTACATTTATGTACGTTTTAAAAGGATTAAATACGATTAAAACGATTGTAGATAAACAAAATTGAACCCCTATTTATATCTAACCATACCCAAACTTAACAATATGGTTATGTGACATATGTGTATATATACAATCGCTATGATTGTTTTTACTCGCCGTGAGATTTTTCAAAGAATTTCCTTAGATACATACCAAAAATTTTTAACTACAAAATTTACCCAACCCTTTAATTGAAAGCCTTTTACAGTGCCTAATTTCATACATGTATAATTTTTTTTATTAGGAAAAAGATTCTGAAATCCATAATGAACCGCAAGAATCGAATTTTATATTGTAAATCTTTAAAAAATCTCAAAAATGTGATATTTTGTTTATTTTGTAAAAAGTTGCCAAAAATGCGTGCCTCGTAAACTAACTTCATAAAATATAACACTGTTACCACACCATAACCATAAGTTTAAGTAGTCACTGAAACTGCGCAGCTCCTGTAGTAAATGATAAATTGTAATACTTTATTACCATACTAGCAAACCCGGCGAACTCCGTTTCGCCACCAGATGGCTTCGTTTTCGATGTTTTCGTTTTCCCGCTTTTTGAAAACATTTTTTGAAATTTTTCCAGAATTTTCTTTGCTATAAACCTCACGGAGACCGAGACCTTTCCAACGAATGCAAAACCGTGGAAATCGGTTCGTGCGTTCTGGAGTTATAGCGTCAGGAAGGAAAACCCGACTTATTTTTATATAGTAGATAGGTATATTATTATCTGTGCCCCGAGGTTTCTTTCTCCGTAAATGGGCTAACTAGGCACAAAAAAAAATCAATTCGAACGAATTGTTTAAAAGATTAGCGCGTTCAAACAAATAAACAAATATATAATATTATTTGTAAAGGTCTATTACATATTATATGAAGCTTTACACACGAAAATTGAAGTCTCACGAATCGATTTCTTCCACCTTTACCCTTATTCTATACGAAAATAACTTCTACTAATAAGTAATATTGTAAGCCTCATGTAATAAGAAAAATTTCCCTGTCTTTATGTTACGACCTTTGGAATTTATCTTTTAAATTACGAATTTATTGGAAGTAAAAGAATGAATAATACTTATACATTGTTATCTTAATTAGGTAAGTATTTTTTGTACTATCTTAGTATAAGGAATGCCGTATTGACTTAATTGTGAGTTTATTTTTTATTTGATGTTGGAAACAGTTTTTATTAAAGCAACAACTATTTATATTTTTCATTCATATGCGGTCATTAAAGATAAATGAGATAGCAATTATTATATGTATTTTTAAAGCGAACCGCGAAGCGTAACCGAAAGTTACCGTTATTTTACATAAAATGTTTTGGATAAGTACCAATAACCCGAAATTACTCGTATGTGGGAAACTATAATGTAACGAGCTTTATCTTTTGGTTTTCTTCGGCATCATATTTCGATATTCGTTTTTAGTTTTCCATATTTGTTGACATACTTCTACTACTATCATTCGTAATGGAATATTTTATACACTAAAGAGATGTGAGCCCCGTACAGCAGAGAAATATAATTTAAAATCGCACTGGAAAATAACAATAAAACAGATATTAAAATAATACCCAGCTATGTACAAAAATAATTATGCTACCTAACCTACATACTCGTACCAAGGTAACTAGAAAGCGAGAGGTCGTATCATTAGTACCTTCATAACTTTTCATCCGAATAATTTGGTATGGTACCTAAATGTATACAATTTAGCTAAGGTCTGGAATGTAAATATACTTTTGTTTTTTTTTTATATCTCAACTAGATGACCAGAGTAACTTATTGATCACGGAAGATTATAGAAGGATTTATATTAAGGACTCCTATGACTCATATGTATGTCAGGACGGTGTTGAATGAAGACTTTGAGCGATTGGCAAACAGCCGACGACATAATATGATGGAGCGATAGTCGAGAGCCTACTTGTTACAAGCACATCGATCTCACGTAACTTTAACTAAGTTAAAGCTAACCGATGAATTAGTTCATACATACGCATACCTCAGAAAGTATTTTGTAAAAATTTTGTTGCAACCTAGTTATTAGGAATTTACTCATTTTTATGTTGTATAATTATAGTCTAATCATGATTTTAAAATCTACATAAATGAAGCTAATTTCTATTTTAATTTTTGACAGTAAATGGATTAGTGTGATCTATTTTTCAAAATTTTGCTATTTAGAATATTCCTGTATAATTAATTTTAAATATCTTTCTAATTAAATTCTCTTTAAACGTAATAAAGTCGAGACTTATTTAGGAATAGAAGCATCTATCTCTTCACCTCTCTAGTAAGAATTTTATGATGTGCTCCGCGCCAAAGCGTATCGACTGTAAAAATAGAATTGAAAATGTTCGCTTTTAAAACCCGATTTTGCTAGCTTTCTTCGGCTGACCTAATTTTTTTTTTCGGGGAAAAGTAACTGGTTTACAATGAAGTTTGAACCTTTTTTTTTTATGTTAGTAAGTCGACAAACAAGCGTACGGCTCACCATCAGGTAAGTGACTACCGCAGCCTATAGACGCCTGCAACACCAGAAGCGTCGCAAGCGCGTTGCCGACCCTATCCCCAATCCCCCCCAGGAGCTCTGGTCACCTTACTCACCAACAGGAACACAATACTGCTTGAAAACAGTATTATTTAGCTGTGGTCTTCTGTAAGGTCGAGGTACTACCCCAGTCGGGCTGCTCCATATTTTGAGCAGGAAATTTCCTGCTGTGCCCTACCTCAGTTAATCCGTCCTGCGTCATCAGATTTCTGTTTTGCGTGTCATATCGCCTTAAATATAATCTTAACAACTATAACTTTTGGAGACCAAGCATTATAGAACATTGGTAGTTTTCAATTTTCGTTTTTAATACAGTTCATATTTCTACGATTATATTTAATTGTATTAATTCATGAGTCTGATATAGCTATTATACAAGTGTTTGAAAGAATGAGACTGATGATTATACTGTACCTTACGTTCCTGTGAATTGTAGCACAATGGCTTATCTATATCTATATAATTATATAAAAGAGATTTCCACCCATTGACTCATCACCATATCTCTGGAACCGTAAGGCAAAGAGACTTGAAATTTGGTAAGAATATTTATTTTGTCGAGTAGAGGTCAGCTAAGAACGTATTTTACGAAATTTCACCCACAAGAGGGGGTTGTGGGGGTTAATATCATATATGGCAAAACAACGTTTGCGGGAGTCAGCTAGTAACCTATAACGAATAAACACAAAGAAAATAGGTAACGCCTCAACTTAATACATATAGACTAATTAATGAATAACGTGATTACGTACCTACATCTGATTAAGATCCATTGATTGATTGATTAAAATGATTAAATGTTTAACTGGCTGTTTCCCGCGGTTTTACACGCGTTTATTTAAAAAATGTACTAAAATTATATATAGCTTATAGCGTCTGCCCTCCTCGAGAGATAGGTATACGTGTACTATTCGACACAAAAAGAATTATTCAATTCGAACCAGTACTTCTCAAGATTAGCGCATGTAAAGAAATAAACAAACTCTTCAGCTTTCAAACGCTTCAGCAGATAGTATAGATATAGTAGTTATACAAATCTGATGCGGCGGAGGTGCGAGTTGCCCGCTGCCCAAGCAGCTTCGCCAGAACAGAAGGCTCTATCCAAGAGGATACGGAAACTTGTGCGCCGGGACCTCCGCTGCTCAAATACGAGAGAGATTGCTACTCTGATTGAGCAGAATAGGGGGTCAAAAGTTTTCCAAAAACCATTGGGGAGAAGCCTTCTTGCGAAGCTAAAAACAGCAGATGGCAGAACCGTTTGCTCTCGCCCGCAGATCCGAGAAGAGGTTGAGAATTTTTATGGCCAGCTATACTCGTCGAGCGCGTGCAAGCCTGAGACTTGGGACACCGACGATCCACGCGGACCATTGCTGCGCCATTATTCGGAATGTATCCCGGACTTCGAAGTAGATGAGATTAGTGCAGCGCTCGGGCAGCTTAAAAACGGACGGGCCCCGGGGGATGACGGAGTTACTACTGAGCTACTTAAAGCCGCAGGGCGCCCTGCCCTAAAAGCCTTGGCGAGTCTCTTTAACGCCGTCATCCAGCGAGGTACCACGCCGGAGGCGTGGTCCAGGAGTGTGGTGGTACTGTTCTTTAAGAGAGGCGATAAGTCTCTGTTAAAGAATTACAGACCGATCTCACTTCTGAGCCACGTCTATAAGCTGTTCTCGAGGGTTGTTACGAATCGTCTCGCCAGAAGACTCGACGAATTCCAACCACCGGAGCAGGCTGGGTTTCGAAATGGCTACAGCACGGTAGACCACATCCATACTGTTCGGCAGATTATTCAAAAGACAGAAGAGTATAATCAGCCGCTGTGTATGGCATTTGTGGACTACGAGAAAGCCTTCGACTCTGTCGAGACCTGGGCTGTCCTGGACTCTCTGCAGAGATGTCATATCGACTGGCGATATATCGAGGTAATGAGATGTATGTACGACGCGGCGACGATGACCGTTCGTATCCAAGAGCAGAGAACAAAACCAATTTTCCTCCGGCGTGGTGTAAGACAGGGAGATGTAATATCACCGAAACTGTTTACCACTGCGCTGGAGGATGTCTTTAAGACCTTGGATTGGGGGGAACGAGGCATCAACGTCAACGGCGAATACATCTCTCACCTTCGTTTTGCCGACGATATCGTCATCTTTGCGGAGACGTTGGATGAGCTAGGCCAAATGCTGACCGGCCTAAACGAGTCCTCCCGACGAGTCGGTCTCGGTATGAACTTGGACAAGACGAAAGTTATGTTTAACAACCAAGTCATACCGAGACCGGTATCGGTTGACGGTATCCTTCTCGAGGTTGTTCAGGATTATGTCTACCTTGGCCACACCATTCAACTGGGCCGAAACAACTTCGAGAAGGAAGCCGATAGGAGGATTCGGTTGGGCTGGGCAGCGTTTGGCAGGCTTCGTCGAGTCTTCACTTCGAAGATTCCGCAATCCTTAAAGACAAAAGTTTTCGAGCAATGCGTCCTGCCTGTGTTGACATACGGAGCCGAGACGTGGACACTGACGAAGGGACTGGTCCACAAGTTCAAAGTCGCTCAACGTGCAATGGAACGAGCTATGCTTGGGGTTTCTCTCAAAGATAGAGTTAGAAACGAGACTATCCGCGAGAGAACGAAAGTAACCGACATAGCCCACAGGATTAGCAAGTTGAAGTGGCAGTGGGCTGGTCATCTGTGTCGCAGGACCGATGGCCGTTGGAGCAGACGTGTCCTGGAGTGGAGACCGCGTCTTGGCAAACGCAGTGTGGGACGTCCTCCGGCCCGTTGGACCGACGATCTTCGTAAGATTGCCGTTGTAGGCTGGATGAGGATTGCGGAAAACCGGGATGTCTGGCGCGAACTTGGGGAGGCCTATGTCCAGCAGTGGACTGCAATAGGCTGAACTGATGATGAGTTATACAAATTAGTTTGAGAGTACGTATATTGTTTATCATAATACAATTAAGTGCTAAATACCTCATGGTATTTGTGAATGTAAAATTAACAACACTGTTAACATTGTGGTTTTATTAATCTATCAAATCGATTAATCAAACGGTATGACGCTATCGAAGTTTCCTAAGCGAATAAACTATATATACAAGAACCCGACAACAACCGTCGGGGGCAGTAGCCCCCAGACAGAACACCCGTCTGGTTGGAGGATCCTCCCTTTGGGATGGCGGATGAGGGTCTCAACACCCTGTCCCTTTCGCCCTACTACAAACAGGAGACCCCGAGCATGAACATCAACGCAGCCTTCGTCAATCTACGTCATCGTGACGTCATCATCACTTCCTCAAGCTTTCGAGCAGCGAGTCCTACAGCCAGCCAGCATCCACGGCTATTGCAGCATCACCCCGACTCACTGGGGCATCACCGCAGACAGTTCCGACTCACTAGAACATTCCACTGGCCCGGCAAGCATCACAAGATGTGTATGGACGACTCAAAACCGCTATCGACCTCCGGTCTCGGAGGGGAGTGATGTGGCGACATCTATCGAGCCACATACGAACTGACGGTTCTAGATCACGCTATCGAAGTTTCCTAAGCGAATAAACTATATATACAAGAACCCGACAACAACCGTCGGGGGCAGTAGCCCTACCAGACACAACACTCGTCTGGTTGGAGGATCCTCCCTTTGGGATAGCGGATGAGGATCTCAACACCCTGTCCCTCTCGCCCCACATGTCTATTGATTCTGAAAACGCAGCAACGTAAAAAACCAGGTTTTACATTTTACAAGTCGTAAGGCAATTTAACGCAACTGCGGACAGGTAAATACGACGAGATATGCGGTGACACAGCTGACATCATACATTCAAGTGTTTTATTGGTAAAGACCATAAAATTATTTAATTTTCTTTTTTAATTAAGATTTTATGTTTTGACATTTTCGTAGTTTCAGGACTCAAAATGATAATTTACGATCCAAAACTTCGAAATTATTCGGAATAAAATTAACATCAATTTCTTTTTTGGCGAAAAGTTTTATAAAATAAAATCTTTCTAAATCTATTTAATATAAAATTAGGTAGCTCATTGTTATACACAATTTTACATGGAATTCTATTTCTTAAGCTAGCAAGTTAGATTGTAACCACAAAAAAAACGAAAAAGTTTTTATATTCATTGAACCTCGAGAGTCGAATATTGAAGTAGAAAACGCAGGACCCGTTAAAACCAAATCACTATATTCATTTTAACTTTAGTTATTTAGTATGTTTAGGTTTCATTATACCGAGCTTGAAATAAATATGAAAACGTGTATCATTGTATAATTTGTCTAGTAAATAATGCAGTAGTAATTAGAGAGTACATTCCTGTTTTAATAAAGAAGATTTTAATAACTAAGAGCTTTAACAGTATTTTCCCATAATCGGTTTCTCTCGCGTCAACGACAGATTGAGATATGATAAAGCATATTTTTATCTCTTTTTGGACAAAATTAACTCGAAACGAATTTAAGACGATTTGTGATAATCGCGTCCGAAAACTCTCGTCTCGTCTTGAGAGTCTCGGAACTCGAGACTTGATCTAATAAAATGACTAGCGCGTTGGCGCATTTTGTAGTGGCCCTGCTTTCTACTCCGCGGGTTGTGGATTCGATTCCTGTCTGAGTCTGGGTGTAATATTTGTATTTATTTATGTATTATATGTACTATTTATATGTATATTTATCAAAAAAAAATAGCTATAACAGTCGGCTGTAACCTATAACACAAGCATTAAGTTGCTTACCATAGGAACAGACGACGTGTGTGTATTTTATAAAATATAGTATATTATATATTTAAAGAAAGGCCAGCAACTTTGCAACACGAGACGTCCCGTAGCAGTTGCAGTATTCGAAAATGGTCCACCAACTTTGAAGTTATAGATCACCGCTATCCAATTGCATTGCATGTGTCCGTATTTTATACTTATAAGACTTTTGGCTCGATGCTGATCTACGGCAACAAAACTTTGTATGAATATGTTATGTATATAAAGTCAGCCTGTAATATCCCACTGTTGGGCATAGGCCTCTTCCCCGTGTAGGAGAAGGATCGGAACTTAATCCACCACGCTGCTCCAATGCGGGTTGGCGGATATATTCCCTACTATGAGAATCGATCGCTATCAGGTGTACATGATAACAACTGGGACCGACGGCTTAACGTGCTCTCCGAGGATCGGTGGGGAGACCCACAAGGACTGCACAAACACCCAGACTACGGCAAACGTCTGTACTGACACCACGTTGGCGCAGTGGTCACAGCACTGGATTGCGATTGGCTGTTGCGCGGGTGGTTGCGGGTTCGATTCCCGCACACGACAGAATTTGTATTCTCCATTAAAAATCATAACAATCATATTAGAAAAAAAATAGGTTGTATTAGATACCCATAGAAATTTATAGTTCTAGTTCGCTAAATAGACAAACGCTGTTTTAGTACTATAATTTAATGAGATAAATTTTTGTAAATGAAAAACAAGTACTTTAAAACAAATAAAAGTAAAGACAGACATATTTGTACAACATTTTAATCCGTTTATTTTTGAACTTTAATTAAAATCATAGATTTAACGACTTGGCACCCTCATCTCAGTCTGGTTATAGTCCATGTTGCCACAATACCCACTAACGATATGCCAACAAGTAACCTACTTTAGTGGTCCCTTCACTTGCGGAATTTTGGCACAAAAATTTCAGTCAAAACCACACCAATATCATATTTTAATTATAGAAATGGTAAATAGAGAAAGGTAGAGTTTTATCTCTAAAACCTTTTGTAGGAGTTAAATTGGTAAATTAATATTGGTTTATTAAATATCTTCATTGAGTTCATAGAAATAAAGGCATTTCATAAATGTCTAAGGATAAAGTATAATTAGTTATATTGTTTGAGGATAATTTATTCTATTCGTCAATTTTACTTCCAGTGATAATTGTATGATATATATTATATATGCAAGTTGTACAATAGTTATTAACTATTATTTAATGCCTAATAATAATTTTTGGACATTTAATAAAGTTAGACAAAAATTGTGTTTTAAACATTTTTTAGGTTTTTATTGTATCGGCTCAAAATTATTTACCAGTGTTTAGTGAAAAAATAAATTGTTAGAGTAAAGATATGACACAACAAGCGATATAAGCTAACGAGTAACAGTCAGGCAACCACTAGTCTATTCAGGAAGAGAGAAATGAAATTACTTATTCAGATGAAATTGTTACTGTGTAAATTTAAGTACCTACACGACCCTTCTACTTCCGGGTGGTGTTCAACCGTTTACTGCGCCCTCCCTTTTTGTGCTACAAACTTGAAATTGGACACAGATATAGTTTATGGTTAGTAGACATAATATCTTATGGACGGATTTTGTGACAGGACCATATTAAAATAGTCTTAGCATCATGCAATTTTGTATGAAAGTCTTTACTTTTTTATGCTAGAAGCCTATTTGGCAGATACATAATTACATAGGTAATAGTTAGTAAGCTTTTCTAAGAACGAAATGCGCGGCAAGGATCGCATTAAAGATGTCGAAGGGCAACCAATATTTTTATTTTTATGCTATGAACTTAAAATTTAAAAAAGAGGTATTTCAAGATTATTTTATTATTTTTATAAAATAAAAGCTTGTTTTTTAAAAAGTTTTTACAATTAATTTATTTTTTACTTATTAATTATAGCTGGACAGGTTTTTCAGTCTGATATTTTCAGCAAATCCATTAATTTGACACTAATAATGTAGGGTAAACGAAAAACTTAGCCATATTAGATTTAAAGTAACGTTACTTTGAGTTACTCTCAGCATGCCTATTCATTTGATACCCATACTGTAGGAGTACATTAAAAATAACTACTCCGCCATCTTGATTGGTTGGATTTAGAATGCGATCGCACAGCTAATCATGCATTGATATCTAAATTAAACGTGTATACAAAATTTCAGCTCAATGGGTTAAAGACATGTGCTTTGAAATTGAGATGCAAGATTCCACCACCATACATACATAGTACATACATACATACTCACATACATGGTAAGTTAAATAAAAGCTTTTAAATATATATATTTTGTGATCATTGTTTGACATCGAAGTTTTACAACGAGCTAAAAAATATAAAAGATAAGTAGGTCAGAATAAATCGCTTTAAGTTATAAAACAATTTACTGTCAATTATCTTATAATGGTGGATAATCATTTCATTGCCTTTGGCACTCCTTTGGAATCTGTTTAAATAATATTATTATGCTAAATTCATGTAAATAGATTATAATATGTGTACGATTTTTTTTTTTTTTTTTTTTTATATGTTTTTTCGAAGGTTGTTACGAATCGTCTCACCAGAAGACTTGACGAATTCCAACCACCGGAGCAGGCTGGGTTTCGAAATGGCTACAGCACCGTAGACCACATCCATACTGTTCGGCAGATTATCCAAAAAACAGAAGAATATAATCAGCCGCTGTGTATGGCATTTGTGGACTACGAGAAAGCCTTTGACTCTGTAGAGACTTGGGCTGTCCTGGACTCTCTGCAGAGATGTCATATCGACTGGCGATATATCGAGGTACTGAGATGTATATACGACGTGGCGACGATGACCGTTCATATCCAAGACCAGAGAACGAGACCTATTTTCCTCCGACGTGGGGTAAGACAGGGAGATGTAATATCACCGAAACTGTTTACCACTGCGCTATCGTCATCTTTGCGGAGACGTTGGATGAGCTAGGTCAAATGCTGGCCGACCTAAACGAGTCCTCCCGACGAGTCGGTCTCGGTATGAACTTGGACAAAACGAAAGTTATGTTTAACAACCAAGTCATACCGAGACCGGTATCGGTTGACGGTATCCTTCTTGAAGTTGTTCAGGATTATGTCTACCTTGGCCACACCATTCAGCTGGGCCGAAACAACTTCGAGAAGGAAGCTGATAGGAGGATTCGGTTGGGCTGGGCAGCATTTGGCAGGCTTCGTCGAGTCTTCACTTCGAAAATTCCGCAATGCTTGAAGACAAAAGTCTTCGAGCAATGCGTCCTGCCTGTGTTGACATATGGAGCCGAGACGTGGACACTGACGAAGGGACTGGTCCACAAGTTTAAAGTCGCTCAACGTGCTATGGAACGGGCTATGCTTGGGGTTTCTCTCAAGGACAGAATAAGAAATGAGACTATCCGTGAGAGAACGAAAGTAACCGACATAGCCCACAGAATCAGCAAGTTGAAGTGGCAGTGGGCTGGTCATCTGTGTCGCAGGACCGATGGCCGTTGGAGCAGACGTGTCCTGGAGTGGAGACCGCGTATTGGCAAACGCAGTGTAGGACGCCCTCTGGCCCGCTGGACCGACGATCTACGTAAGATTGCTGGTGTAGGCTGGATGGGGATTGCGGAAAACCGGGATGTCTGGCGCGAGCTTGGGGAGGCCTATGTCCAGCAGTGGACTGCAACAGGCTGATATGATGATGATGATGATGTGTACGATTTATGAGCTAGTCTGAACGAAATATTTATTACATTAAATTTCATTGTTAAAAATATAAACAAGACCTAGTTACTGTAACGGCTACGTTTTATTTATTTATTATTATATTCTATCGACATACACAACCTTTTGCCCCTGGCGCTTAGTCTTTCAAGAATATTCTCGTTTAATTAAGTAAACTATATTTTAATTTAAACAAATATTATAGGAATCTTGTTATTCAGACTCCTTAGACACTCGATGTTTTCGTAAATTATGATAGTACCTACATTTCAATAAATTAAGGCAATTAACTTCATCTTTATGTTCATTATTACTAAAAGTTGCTAAAGGATACCGGAGTTTGCTGTCTGATTTACGAGAGAAATGAATATAAAAAGGTGTTACAAAAAAATTCGTTGTAAAAATTTATTTGTAAACTTTATATCGAATGGAATAACGCATTAGGAAAAGGTATATAATATCACTCAGCACTAAAATAAAACTGTACCAATATTTAGAATATTACAGGAAATAAAAAGGCTTACACGCCGTAGTCACAAAACTCGATTCGCATATCCCATGTCAACGTGAACAAAGTGACAGGCAAAGCTCGTTTTCAATAAAGCGTTGTGAAGGTTATACAGTTTTTTTTATTCTGTAGGATAGATTTTTTATGAACTTCGATAGCCTTGAAAGTTATACAAAATTTTATAACAAAGACTACGAAAACTGTTACAAAAGAATGAATTAGTTGGATAATTAATATCTAATAATTAATTTATAAAATATACCTAGACTCAGTTAAAAATGATAGAAGAAATAATAAATTACCTACTTAAAATATTGGTATAATTGTGTTTGCTTTAAATAAATAAAAAAAAAATACTTGAATTACATCGACAAATAATACAACGAAGGCAAACAAAAAATAGTCAAGTATAGAACGAAGGAATACACGATAGTAGATAACTCAAAAGAAGTTCTCAGATTTCGATCAAATTTAAACAATACCACATGATAAGTATAAACTTTCAATTTAAAAAAAAAGATTCATCTAAATCGGTATACCCAGCAAAAAGTTATTAGATGTGTAATAATATAACGTAGGTAGACAATAAAATAGTCAACTAAAAACGCATTATTAGAGATAACTCAAAAAGTATTCGTCAGACCTCAATCAAATTTGAATGGGACCACATGACAAACACCAACTTTCGATTGAAGAATAATCATCAAAATCGGTACACTCAGTATAAAGCTATGAGATAACTCACATAAAAAATATGATAGAGTTGAGAACTTCCTCCTTTTTTGAAGTCAGTTAAAATGATTTAACTGCTTATGTTTTTATTCATTTAATTACTTTTCTTAACAAAAATATAACAACAAAATTTTGTAGAACAGTTTTGTAAAGCAACATTTCGTTGAATCTTTTGGGAGCTGTGTTTCAGCGTATCCATTAGCCTAGTTTTAAAGTTATCTTCCTTTTGTTTTATTTAAAACATTAAAACATTATAACGTTTTAATGCTGACCAGATTCTTTGAAGTATATAAATTGTAGATCCATAGGGACGTGTCAAGGTACATAAATTTTCAAGTAAATTATTAATAGTACCTAGTTTAACTAATCTATGGCATAGGCTTGTATCTGTATAAATATTATCTTACAATAGAAATTTCAAAATAACAAAGTTACTCAATTTGTATACTCAAAAATCAATAATAATAAATGAAACTGAAGGTGACTTGCGTGACAGACTCACAACGACAAACCTTCAATCATCCTCTACCGTTTGCACATTCAATGCAAACAATAAAACAAATATATTCTAGTGACCCCCGTCATTCTATTTATAATGACAGCTCGTAGTGACTTAGTAAAGGCGCTTCAAATCATCCTTTCAATATTATAAACGTGAACATTTGTGATTCAGATGAAAGCCGTTGCAATTTTACTTTAATACTTTTGAGATTTTGACACGGTTGGATCGTATACACGTATAAGTAAAAACGACGAAACTTCCACACAGATGGTGACTTGACGCAGGTAAAGCTGCAGTTGGGGCGCATGTCGGTCACCTCCTCGTGGTGCACCCTGGGCAACGGGACGGGCAGCAGTATCGCAGTCGCGGTACTGCTGCTCGTCGCGGCTAACGACTGACTCGCGGGGTGCGCTCCGGGTACTGCTCGACCCGTGAGCGCACTAGAGGGACGGGGTGGGTGGGTTCGCTTGCCCGCCCTGTAGCGCGAAAGCGCGGTTCGCCGGCCGGGTTGTGCTGGCTCCCTGGAGCTTTGCTCGGTTGCTGGTGCAATCCAGCAGACGCGATGTGTGAGGGTCGGGCTGTGCTGGCTCCCTGGAGCTTTTAGCTCGATTGTTGGTGCAGTTCGGCGGACCCGTGGGGTAGTTGCCGGGTCGTGCTGGAGCTTTGCTCGGTTGCTCGGTGCGATCCAGCGTTGGAGGTCGGGCGGGCCTGACCCCCAACGCCGTGATGCCGGTCGTTGGAGGTCAGGCCTGCCTGACTTGGAGGGGGGGACGCTCCTGGACATGTGTCCCCATTCTGCAGACGGTAGACTGGTCCGGTTGAGCGTCCCCTAAGTGGGGTGGCCGGCTGGGGGTCGGGGGATCCTCGGCTGGCTTGAGATCCCACGCGTCGTCGGGAGGGGTGGTCTTGTGGGTGCCGCCCCTTTGGATGCCGGGGCCCGGATGTTAACATTCGGGCCAACCACCGGGGCGGGGTGGAGACTGCTAACGCGACCCCATCTCGCCCCACTCAGGCGGACGTCTGCTCACACGTGGATGGTTTTTGGTCAGTAGGAGTCTGACATAACCCTCTGGTGCTCCCGCGCCGGAGAGTATCCATGATGGATTTTCCCCACGTAAAAAAAAAGGTAAAGCTGCAGTCAGATAGTATAGCAGCGAGAAAATATTTGTGTATCACTAAAATAAATTATGCATTTACCTCAGATGAACTATTATCAGCAAAAACTTTGTATTTGGGCTAACCAAAGTTTGAATTAATTCCTTTTAATCAATCTCAAAATCAATGGTGAACACAATATTATAATTTATTCATTCGTGTACCACAAAATACATGAGAAAGAATCGTTGAAAAATGAGACGTCGAGTACCAAAGGGGAAAGTGTTTTTGTGACCTTTGTGGACGTTTTCAATAAGGAAATATGTCCAGTGTGTCTCTATCGATGTGACATTATATTTGGATACAAATAATCTTGTCAACCGTAGTACCCTCAAAAAAGTTAAAATGTGGTTTATATTTGAAAGTAAAAAAATATATGGGGTATTCTATTATGCCAAATCGACCTCTTTGAACCCAACCCCATACTTTCTTATTTATAATCTTCTTCTGGAGAAAACTTGACTATGATATTTGGAAAGTTATCCGGTGCAGAAGCCTATTCGAAGAATTCTTCAGGTGTCGTTATTTGTTCACCTACCACGAGTTGGAGAACAGAATAGAGAATCTTCTTCGTTAGATATATTAAAAATTGAATCTCTAATCATTACATTCGTAGCTTAAGCCTATAAATTGAGAATTAATACCTTAAAATCGTTGAAATGCGTTTATTTTATGATATAAAAAAGTTTGTAAAAAAAAGGTTTTCATTTTTGAAAATTAGACAAATTTTTTTTCAATAAAATAAATAAGATAGAAAGAAAATCAACTGTTTGGATTATATTATATTATCACTCTGGGATTGGCGAAAAAAAAATTAAAAATTAAAAATGGCGAACTTCGAAATAAAAACGATTTTATTACAAAAAAAAACGATAATTTCATGGAATATCCCATAGAAAGGTAAATGAAATGAATATTGAACATATTTTAACAAACATACGACATACCCAAGGCTTTTTTTTTTCTTAAGCCTGAGGTTCCTAAAGAATTTCTGCAACGTATTATCTGTGTCTTAGGTTATTGGGTGAGATATGAGGTTGCAAATCTTATACCTATATAAAATTCTCGCGTCACAATGTTAGTTACCATACTCCTCCGAAACGGTCCAGCTGAACTGATTTGTATGAAATTTTGTGTGCATATCGGGTAGGTCTGAGAATCGGCCAACATCTGTTTTTCATACCCCTAAGTTTTAAGGGGGTGAATTAAGGCGGTTAATAACATATATGGCAAAACAACGTTTGCGGAGTCAGCTAGTAATTTTATATAAATAAATATTAGTATTCAATATACATTACTTAAATAAAACGTCAGTAATCCCAGAACGGAAATCAGGAAATCTGACAATCGCGCCAATCAATTAAATATAAAATATTTTTCAGGTGGTTCAGAGGTATAAAAACATTCGTAGAATCGCGTGTTTAACTCCCATATCAAGAATGGTCAAGTCGAATACTTCCTTAATCTTTAAACCATTGTTTCCTACGTCCTCTAGATATTGAAGCGATACGCGTCGTACACGAAACAGAATTGTCATTAGATAGACAACAATATAATGTGCGACGGATTTTATGTTATATCGCTATGCGGGTATAAAATAATTATATAACATAGAATCTGTTTGTAAAAGAAACTCGTTGTCTATAGAAAAAAACAACGAAAATCATAATCATATTCAAGTTAAGAAAATAGTAGTCATTACAAGTTGAATTATACCTACACATTAATTTCAAACACTTTTGTGTTTATTTAATTTTTAAAACTCATAGTCCAGTTTGCATTATTATCAATTATATATGTATATTATTATAAAATTATATTTTATTTATTTCATAAGTATTATATCTTCATTAATTTCATTTATTCAACAACAATTACATCCAATATGATAAAGTAAGATTTGTTAAAGTTGTAAGATAATTCAATTATTTTTTTATCATCGCCTATTTTATTTTCAACATAAAAGAATAAGAGCAATATTTCATAGTTTGTCTACAATATTCAGTAAATTCTCCAAAAGGAAGGATCCTTTTATCATTGGCGGTCCTATTTTATAAATACATTTAATTGAATCGTAATCCCCTCGATATTGTGTCGAAAATCAATTTATTTCGAGACTGTTTATTGTCTTGTTTAAGGTTTATGTTTAGATTGTATAATATTTTTTCATAACCAATTCTAAAAATGTTTTGAGAATTAAAATAAAATCGACATCACCAAGAAATACTGCGTCAAATGAATTTTAGGTATTTTATATATTTATCAGAAAAATATTATATTCAAATTATATACTTAAAACTACAAATTTTATTATAATTGCTATATTACCATAGCAATTGTCGACATTTTTGCTTTAGGAACTGGCCTGTATAACAACGATAAATCTAGTTAGCGTGGTATTCTTTGGTGTTGTCGAAATTAAAATATACTATATTTAATAAAAGTGACATACTTAAATTTGTGACATGGTTAAATCTTTGCACAATTTTAGGAAGAACTGTATTAGTATAGTATTGGAGCTAAATAGATAAGTCACGTTACTCGACAGAAACAGGCTGATTTCTCTTCCGAGAAATGCAATTTTCTTTATAATTAAAAAAATAAAATAATAATAATATTTAACTTGGTCGCTGAGCACGAGATGACGTTGAAAGAGTTTCACACTCACTTTGTGCGTGCAGGGGGTTTTAAAATTTGGAAATTTAAGGAAATTGAAATAAAGGACTGAGATCTTGCTTCGAGCAGTGCTTAACGTATATTGAATAATTAATTTTTGTTTCACCGTCACTAATCCGTTGAGTCGACGCCTAACTTAATTAAAAGGCAATTATGGTTTGAAGCAAGGTTGAATCCGTTGCTTCAACATGCCCCCGGCCGTTGAAAGCTTGTCTTTCAACCGGATTCCTCCAATAAGGGACAAATTCTTGAGACTGCTCTCCGTATGACTCCAGTAGCAGTCCTGATGTCGGCAACTCTGCTAATGTTGTCAGTTCCAGGATAAAGGGCTACAACTCGACCCATCCTCCACTTTAACGGCGGTAAGTTGTCTTCCTTAATAACGACTAAGTCGTTGAGCTTTATGACACCCTTTGATGTTTGCCATTTAACTCGTTGTTGCAACTCAGAGATGTACTCCTTGTTCCATCTACTCCAAAAATGCTGTCGTAGTTGTTCTATACGCTGATAGCGATTTAAGTGAGGAGTTGAAGCGTCACGAATGTCCTGCACCGGGTGTGAAGTAATAGGCCGTCCGATTAAAAAATGTCCAGGAGTCAACGGAAGCATATCCTCTGGGTCTGTAGACAAAGGGGTAAGGGGCCGCGAATTCAGAATACCCTCAATTTGAATAAGTACAGAGTTTAGCTCCTCGTACGTTAGATTACAATTTCCCAGCACTCTGACTAAATGGTGTTTAGTTGACTTAACACCCGCCTCCCAAAGACCGCCGAAATGTGGAGCGTATGCAGGTATAAAATGGAATTTAATTCCGTCACGCGCAATATCCTCTGCTAAAGAGTTACAGTTACGTCTCAAAAAACTAGAAAGCTCGTTATAAGCGCCTACAAATGACGTACCATTATCAGAGTAAATATTTATCGGTTTTCCTCTTCTAGACATAAACCTGCGCAAAGCTTGTAAGTAATTATTACTTGTCAAGTCACTTACCAATTCCAAATGAATAGCCTTAGTAGTAAAGCATATAAATATAACTATATATACCTTTACCAATCTACATCCACGACCCGGACGACTAGCCGAAGAAATAGGCCCCGCATAATCGACCCCAACGTTTTGAAAGGCGTAGTCAGCTGGCGAGAGTCTACTGACAGGCAAGTTTCCCATCTGTGGAACAACCACTTGTCCTTTGAAACGCCGACAACGAACACACTGACGATAGCAGGCTTTGGCCAGACCACGCCCTCCCAGTGGCCAATAAGTTTGCCTAATTGTGTTTAATAATAATTGAGGCCCAGCGTGCATAAGCTTAATATGTTCGTGTCTAAATAAAAGTTTAACAAAATGGTTAGTGGACTGTAATAGTATAGGATGTTTCCTTTCGAACGAGAAATCAGAGTTATTTAGTCTCCCTCCTACACGCATGATTTTATTACTATCAAGAAAGACATTTAATCTTAATAATCGATTTTTCGGAGATAAAGCCTTGTCATTTAATAATAAGTCGTACTCGGGAAACGATTCCTTTTGTGATTGAATGATAATAGTATTTAAAGAATGATCTAATTCTTCAGGAGAAAAAAAAGACGGAAGTACAGAACGTGTCTTACATATTTTAATAAAACGCAATACGTAACAAACGCAACGATGCAATCTTGAAAACTTCGAAAACCGTTCAAATTTTATTAATTTACTATCTAAATTGTAGCTAAAATCATTCGCGATTAATGAAATATTTGATTTGATCTCCGGCAAGGTTTCTAAATCCTTAAATGAGCTTGGCCATGTATTAATATCTTGTCGCAAAAATTTCGGGCCAAACCACCATAAGTCTAATGATTTCATAGCTGAAGGCTCCACCCCTCGAGATATTAAATCGGCTGGATTTTCATGTGTTGGGACATGCCTCCAATTGCTTGAACTAGTAATATCTAATATTTCAGAGACACGATTTCGCACAAAGGTATTTAATTTATTACATGACATTTTTAACCACCCCAACACAATCATTGAATCGGTCCAGAAAACTACACGTTCTGGTTCATGTCTAAAAGAACCAGTCACCTTTTGATATAAACGTGCACCAAGAAGAGCCGCACATAACTCGAGTCGCGGAATAGTTACAGGTTTAATAGGAGCAACACGACTTTTAGCAATTAGTAAACGCACCGAAACATCACCTTCCACATTCAAACTGCGAATATAAATACAAGCGCCATATGCCTTTTCCGAAGAATCAGTAAAAATATGAAACTCAAATTGATGACACAAATCGCAAACCACGCGACGAGAAATACGTATATTTTGAAGTGTATTTAAAGAATTAATCATAGCCGCCCACGTGATTCTAATTTCTCTAGTTAATTGGTCATCCCATTTAAGCCCTTCAAGCCAAAGTTTTTGGAGTAACATTTTCATTTGTATAACAGATGGTGCTAAGAGCCCTAAGGGATCAAATATTCTAGCGATGACAGACAGCATGCCGCGCTTAGTCATCTCTAATTGATCAGGAACATCAATAGGAAACCACAATTCGTCGTTATGAGTTTGCCAGCTTAATCCTAAGGTTTTATTAAAATTATCACCCTCGTTATAAAAATCTAAACGTGATTGAGATGGTTCTGCGATTAATTTCGATTCGTTAGATTTCCACTTTCTTAAGGGCATACAAGCGGAAGCAAGTGCATCAGTAATCCTTTGTTTGATTGTATAAGCTTCCTCAAAAGAATCAGCACCGGTCAATAGATCATCGACATAGAAGTCATGCATGATAATATTTGCGATTTTATTGTCCTGACATTCTAAGCCTATCTGCTTAAGACATCTAGTGGCAAGGAATGGCGCACTAGCTGTACCATAGGTTACGGTATTTAACTGATATGTCTTAAGCGAACTAGAGATATCATCTCGCCAAATAATATTCTGCAGGTGCCTGTCAGACGGATGTATAAAAATTTGACGATACATTTTCTCTACGTCTGCAGAAATAACATATTTATGCATTCTGAACCTAAGCAGAATTGACGTCAAATCATCTTGAACTTTAGGTCCCACCATCTGTATTTTATTTAAAGAGATGCCAGAGGTAGTGGGGGCACTTGCATTGAAAACAACCCTTAATTTAGTGGTACTACTATTTTCACGTAAAACTCCATGATGGGGTATAAAATAAAATAAATTATTTAAATTAATACGACTCTCGGACATATGACCTAAAGAAGCATACTCTGACATAAAGTCTTTGTACATTTTGTCGAGTGAAGGCTGCTTTAAATTTCTGCGTTCTAATGACAGAAAACAGCGTTTGGCTCGATGATATGAATCACCTAGACAAGAAGATGATTCCTTAAGGGGAATCTTGACACAAAAACGGCCGCATGGCAAGCGCGTAGTGTTTTTGATAAAATGCTCTTCGCAGATCTTCTCCTCAATTGAAAGAGCGGATGACTCATGACATACTTCTTCAAGTTGCCAAAAACGCGTAAGTTGGTTTTGAATGTCATCCAACTCAATAGAAGTTGAGGAATTTTTATTTTTAGAGTTAGAAAAATTACAACTAAGTGGTGGGAATTGTGATGACAACATATTATAGCCGCCGTTAACTGGGCCACAAACTAGCCAACCGAGTCTAGTTTGATATAATGTTGGTTTCCCATCACCTAATACGATTTTATCTGAGCCCAACAAATTCCAAAATACATCAGCACCAATTATAATATCTATTTCAGCTGGTGTGTTGAAAAATGGATCCGCCAACTGTATATTGGACGGTATATTATCTATAGGTATATGCCGGGCTGGAACGCTATCCGTTATAGTAGGCAAAACATGGCATAATAAATCATTAGTATATGTTTCACATAACGATTTAATGCGAACTCGACACATTTTATTAATTGGTGAAATTTTGTTATTAATACCTTGAACATATTTGTTTATTTTTAAATGCGGTAGATTTAACCTTTTGAATAAATTCTCAGTCATTAAACAAGATGAGCTTCCGGAATCGAGAAGGGCGCGTGCGACGTATTCCTCATTATACGCATCATAACACTTAATCAAAGCAGTCGACAAAAGGACGTCACCCGAGGTACGTGTATGCGTGTGCGCCGCGATATTCGCCGAAAGTACGACGCGATTGCTGTCGCTGCTGTCAACTGAGACGGAGGACAACTCGACCTTGGCCTTGTCGGCCGTGCAGTCAGCTGTCTTGCTTGCAACGGGACTTTTACAATAATCGGAGCTATGAATAAGCGTGTGATGTTTGCGCTTACAAACCTTACATCCTGATTTTTTGCAGGAATTAGGATAGTGACCGGACCTAAAGCAATTGTAGCAGATTTTATAGTTTTTCAATAATATTATTCTATCGCTGACGCTTAGTGATAAGAAATGAGGACACGAATTTAAGTAATGATCGCCACTGCATTTTGGACAACCGTGCGAAGATGACGAATTGAACTTCTCTGTTGACATCATGGCCTTTATTTTAATATTTGGCTTTACGTTGGTGACAGAGGGACGTGATGATTCTACGCTTTCGAGAAGATCAGCACGGTTGCTCAAGAAACCCATGAATTGCTCGAATGAAATTAATTTATTTTTATCTAAGGACCCTTTAAACTGTTCTAACTCTTTAAATGTTTGAAAATCTAATTTTTTGCTAATTATATATATTAAAAGTGTGTCCCAACTGTTAACAGGCTCACCCAGTGAACTTAGTGCCCTAATATTTTTGTTTACATTATCTATCGTTTGTTTTAATGCTACGGAAGACTCCTTAGTGATTGATTTGATTTCAAATAAAGCTGTGACGTGATTATTAACTAATAAACGCTTGTTATCAAATCGTTCACAAAGAAGCTCCCACGCCAGTGTGTAATTGCGGGCAGAGAACTCAATTGACTTAATTATTATAGCAGCTGACCCTTCCAAAGATGACCGGAGGTAGTGAAATTTATTAATTTCGTCCATGTCGTCATTATCATGAATGAGACTGGTAAAGGTATCGCGAAACTCAAGCCAGTTACCATAGGATCCCGAAAATTTTGGTAATGATATTGTAGGTAGTTTGATTGCTTGATGCCGAGATTTTGAATTATTAGATTTTTCATCAACTGAATCTAGTTTGGAAAAGTTATTTATCATGACTTTGGCTTGAGCTACTAAACTATAATATTGTGATTCTATAGTAGACCTCTCAATACATTCGGCTTCAATATTATCACATAGACATTCTAATTGTTGTTGAATTTCGTTAAAATCGTCATATAAACTCTCTAATTTATCGACACGCAACTGTAACTCCATTACCTGACAAGGGGTTAATTCAGAATCCTTTAATAGACCTAAATATGTTCCAAATGAAGTGAATCTACCTTTATAACTGCCTCGCTTCTTTTTAAGCTCTTTTATATCGGTCATTTTGGGAGATAAGTGAAGTCAATCTGAAATTTAATAACAATAAATCACTATACTTATGTAACAAATATTTTAAATTATTTAAATTTATGAAAGTGGACACTAAATGAATATAATGCAATCAACCTGCGATTTTTTAATAATAAGTCACTATACAATGTAACAAATTATTTTAAATAATTAAAATTATGAAAATGGACACTAATGAATAAAATACAAAATTAAAATTCTAAATTTAAGCACTGCAAATAGATATATAATTTTATTGTTGTATGTAGGTAGATAAATATTACAGTAACTAATTTGATTATTTACTAAAAGCTTGTAAAAAGCTTAAATTAAGCTTTAAAATGAAAAATATTGTATGAAATTAAAATAATTAACTAATGTAATGCTAAGATTACTGTACTGTTTTAATTAAGTACTGTTAACTATGATATACAATATTTATTTCACTAGCCTAATTTAATTGTAAATAATTTAGACAAAAAACTTTATTAATTGTAAATAGTAATAAATAAGTGAAAATGTACAATAAAAAATTAAAATTAGTTACTGACCTTATACTGCCCTTTATTTCCTATAACTAAAATATTACCTTAAGAGTGCTGGGTGATATAAATTAAATCAATTATATGTATACACCGTAATATTACTAATTTTATACACTAATGTCCAGGCCACTTATTCCATCCAAAGAGATTTCCAGTTTCTTTGTCCTCGGACACGTTGTTTAATTTTTCAAATTAATCCAGGTAATATTTCTTGATTATGCAATATTTCCATATAAAAATGTAGTCTTCAATAATCCGGCTCGAAGGACCATTATGTGCGTGCAGGGGGTTTTAAAATTTGGAAATTTAAGGAAATTGAAATAAAGGACTGAGATCTTGCTTCGAGCAGTGCTTAACGTATATTGAATAATTAATTTTTGTTTCACCGTCACTAATCCGTTGAGTCGACGCCTAACTTAATTAAAAGGCAATTATGGTTTGAAGCAAGGTTGAATCCGTTGCTTCAACACACTTCAATTCAGCCTATCGCCGTCCACTGCTAGACATAGGCCTCCACAAGTACGCGCCAAAAATAACGTGAACTCCTGTCTGTTGCCTATAGTCACCACGCCTGGGCAGGAGGGTTGGTGACCGCAGGGCTGGCTTTGTCGCACCGAAGACGCTGCTGCCCGTCTTAGGCTTGTGTATTTCAAAGCCAGCAGTTAGATGGTTAACCCCCATCGGTCGGCTTTAACAGTTCCAAGGTGCTAGTAGAACTGTGTTATCCCTTAGTTGCCTTTTACGACACCCACGGGAAGAGAAGGGGTGGCTATATTCATAACTGCTGTACACACACTTAGCAAAAAAAATTAGTCCATGAAAATTATTCCCGTCCGCTTTGATCTAAAATCAAATTTTTCTGTTAAGGTTGCGTGTTTTATTCATTAAGCTCACTCGGTACTCTATCACAAATTTAGTCATAAGGTTTTATTAGAAAACTTAGTAAAGACCTACCTATTGTTAACGGATATTATTTTACACCATAACTTTGGTTTCAGAGAACAAGTTTTATAGAGATAGGTATAAGAGTAGTTAAGCAGACTCAGAACAGAGATACCTAATTTAAACTATCTCTAAGTTTCGCTAGCTAATCTAACTTTAACATTGATTGTTACACTAATTAGCTTCACGGCTTCATTTAGAATTTATGGGGAAAATTTATTTACGTACTTAAGTAACCTTTGCTCGGTACTGAGTCCATTGTAGGAACTCATTATGGCATCACCCAACTTAATAATCCGTGAAATTATTTTATTATTGTACTGTAAATTTCTTATTAGCATATTTGAATTTAGTCATACTTTATTAAGGCAAAATTTGTTTTTGTGTAAATTTAACCCATAGTTAGTGCAATATCTATAATTGAATATGAATTATGTGGAGAATATATATAATTTTGGGGATAATTCATTGATAATTCTGACATTCGTATATACATTTAATATTCAAAACGTTTCATTCACGCCATTACTTCGAGTATATAATATTCAAACAGCCTTTCCATCTGAGTTTAAATATTGAAGCTATTAACGGACATGACAATGGAAAAAGGGTCAGGATCGGATCAGGTCGAGCGTTTGAACATTACGTTTTATTATTCTAGAAAAACCTTTAACGGCTATTGGTTTAATTTTCATGGATAAAAATATTACATGCTTGGGGTCAGGTATTCGGTTTATTATAAAACGTATTTTTAATCACTGTGTAAATATTTAAACTGTTGTATACATATTTTGCCTTTTTCCACCCTAATTTGTTATTCCATTAAAATGTTCCCTCAAAAGGCCTTGAAGCGTTTTTGCTATATCCGCCTGAACATCACGTAGTCGGTACAAACATTCGTTTCGTGAATATCGGTTACAGCATCCGCAAACCAGTTCGGAATTTAGTTACCTACATGTTTGTTTTGAATATGTATGCTTGGGGAAAGGGTTCACTTTATAGTTTTAGAGAAATGACCGACCTTATGTAAAGTTATTAGACAAGTTATAAAATATCACATGTAAAGTTTTCGGGAGTTAATAAAATATATTACTACACATTATTTAAAAAAAAGTATAAATATACTATTTTTCCATTTATGAGCAAACACAATTATTTTAAATAGTATTAAAAACTTCCTTTTCATGTATAGGACAATTATGAAGGCTTTAATGGAATAATAAAGACTTTAAAACATCATGCAATGTTACTATAATGTCAAAAATCGGCCAAGTGCGAGTCGGACTCGCGCACGAAGGGTTCCGTACCATTGACTAGGTACATTGATTGTAATAACAGGCAAAAAGCGGCTAAAAAGCACTTTTATTGTACGAGAGCAAAAATAGGCAAAAATGACGTTTTTTGTATTGGAGCCCCCCTTAAATATTTATTTTATTTTAATTTTATTATTTATTATTAAAGTAAAAATACAACTGAGTATTTTGTGAATATTTCAAGTGCCTACCTGTTGCCATTATTGATATCGAGCAAAAAAGGGCAAGAAAATCGCGTTTGTTTTATAGGAGCCCCCCTTAAATATTTATTTTATTTTGTTTTTAGTATTTGTTGTTATAGCGGCAACAGAAATACATAATTTGTGAAAATTTCAACTCTCTAGCTATAGCCGTTCTTGAGATACAGCCTGGTGACAGACGGACGGACGGACGGACGGACAGCGAAGTCTTAGTAATAGGGTCCCGTTTTTACCCTCTGGGGACGGAACCCTAAAAAATCTTACAAGTATCAAAGCTAATAGCGAGTAATTCCCCGTGAAACGTCTAGATAAATAATAATAATTATGTACAATTTTGATTGATTCTTTACGTCTTAAATATTTTATTACTGTACAAAAAGGATGACATTTTAGAGGAATCGTTATAAAAGATCCATTAAGGTACCTACACGTGATCGAATAAGATAAAAAGCTTTTAGACTTTCTTTTAATCTTAATTGATGTATAGCTGAATGAGATTCTTCCTGTCGAGGCATTCACAAGGATAATTGAGCTGGAATGACCTAAGCAAGTTGTACCTTAGAACATATAAGATTATAATTATAACAATTAATTAAAAACACGCGAAGACCCCATTAAACCAGTAACATTGGATTAAGCATATTTACTTTAATAGTTTCATAGAAAAAGAAGGAACAAAATCGGGCGGTTACATTAAATCAAAAGTATGTTCATACTTTTCCTTGTGTAATCTAGATTTGTTGATAAAGGGCTGTCGTAAAACAAGTTTTTCTATTTTATTTCTTGAAAGTTATTTTAAGTTTTGTTTTTTTTTATTATTATTATTATTATTATTATTTTAATTTAATTCAAAAAGTTATAATATTTATAGGTTTTAAGAATTTTTATTTTAGTACACCCGGCAATAGTGGAAAAAAAATAAAAACATTCGTACTCAATACAAATTATTCAATTTAAAGAAATAAATAAAGAAATAACTAACCCATTGACTATAATATTGGGGCAATAAACATTAATTTCGTTTTTATTTTACCGTGTAGTCCGCGTATTTAGGGATTCTGTGTGCTATGTACCTTCAGGAAAAATCGTGTTACTATTAGCTGAGATTATATTGTCATATACAAAGCAATTATAGCTAATAACAGTTGAGAGCCCAATTAGCCGTTTACCTGCACCAAGGAAAAACTTGATTATCCAATCAAATCACGTCACGTACCAGAAAAAGCGCTGTTTTTTTTAATCCCAGGTTCAAACTGAATACTTACAAAGACTTAAAGAGAATGTTTTTACTTAATTGGACTGTCTTTTTCATAATTATATTTTTACAATATTTCTCTTTTAAAATTTATTTGTTAAAAAAAAAGCTTTTGATTAAAAAATAACGTTAATTACATTTTCAACGGCCTAATAAAATAAATGCGAATAATTTATTTATAAAAACGAAAATCACTAGTCAGAAACATTCTTTTCTTACAAAAAATAATACTCAATAGTATAATGAAATAATGTAAGAGCTAAGTAAACATATCTACAATACGACTAAGGCTTTTAATAAATAAAGCAATTCAAACACCATCCACGTAATTGAAATGAAGAGAATAGACTAATAAATAATATAGGTAATTTACTTTGCGACGAGTTTTCCGTAAGTCTGCGGACGGTACGGAGTCCTTTCATGACCTTTTTGGAAAATTAAGCAAAATGGACGAGACAAATCCTTAGCTAACTTCACAAATGAGATCTATACACAGGCCATCAAAGTAAATTTAGACCGAAAAGCGTAACGAAATTTTAATATAAATTATACATGACGTTTTTCACAACGTCTAAGAGACTTCAAATTGAATTCAGCCGGTTTATAGAGCATCCAGTAATGAGACTCCATTAGGTGGGTGTTGGTGATTTATTAGTAGGACGAATAGTTTTCTTACTGCCATGATATAGACCTGTATCAAGTATCGCAAATTGTTTGTGAGGAATGTTTACTTACATGCTCATTCATTATACAGACGCAGCTCTCGCCCGTGGCTGTGTGCGCATTATTGTCGCAGCTGCTACTCGCTACCTACAGTATTTGTCCCCTTTGAAATAATGCCAATATCAGTAAAAGTTTTCGTGCGCTCCTTCATTATTTATTCACAGCCTTCAACATTTCTTAACTTTTTAAGGGATCTGGACAAACGCTAATATTACGGTGCCTCGACCGGTACACTTAACGGATTTTTATTTAAGCAACGACCGGAGTTTTGGCTTTAATATATAATTTAAGTTGGAAAAGTTTTTTTCCGGTACGTTTATTACCTGGTAGGCAATGAAATCTAAATTAGGTCATTTAAACTTGTGTGAAAATTTTAATTCCGCATCCTTGGGGTCTCTCTTCACAAGAGGGAAGTATAAAATGAGCACGAATTCGTTAAACTTTCAAATTTTTTATTGAATTTTATTCGAAAACATAAAATAAATTCATACAGAAATACTGCAGTATATGTTTCTTTTGAAGTTACTGAATAGGACGTGTCGTGCTTTGGCCTTTACTAAACAAAATCGAGTAATACAGGGAGTGACGTCAGTCGCGTGTGACGTTCGTTTTCACGCTACGAACACTTTGGTTACCGCTACTCGGTGTAAGTACAAACGTAATAGGCAAAGAAGGATATAAGGCTTTGTATAAAATATTACGATAGCACATAGCGTCTGAAATGTTTTAGTGTATTTTGGTTGTGAACGTCTTGAAAAGCGAAGTGTATTTATATATTTACCTATATGTTTATAAAGACTACCCCGTTGAGACTAGCCCGTTGGTGCAGGTTTTAGTGGCCCTGCTTTCTATTCCGCGGGTTGCGGGTTCGATTCCAGCCTTCCTCTGGGTGTAATATTTGTATTTACATATGTATTATTTCTATGTAAATTTATCAAAAAAATATATAGTTATAACAGTCGGCTGTTACCTGTAACACAAGCATTAAGTTGTTGACCATAGGAACAGACGACCGTGTGTGTATGTTATATGATATAAAAAAAAGATAATTTACGATCGTACCACACGTCATTTTGAATAATAACAATTACAACGCTTTAATAAAAAAAGATTTAGTAAGTTTAAAACAAAAACACATAAGCAAATATAAATAATTTCCTTTGCTTCTAAAAATTTCTAAAATTGTAGCTATAATTCGTTGTTAATTTAAATGATTCCTTTATCCAATAAAAATACATTTTACTACGTAAATATGAGCTAATAAAAACGTTGGATGCATTGCAGAAAAGCGTAAAATACTTGCAGATTGAATATATCACGCTTTTTCCGTTATTCAAATACGATTGCGTCGTTACTTTTGTCAGTATTTTTTTAAATTAAAATTAAAAGTAGTCTTACATTTAACGAAGTATAGAGTACGGAGCGTTGAGTTTTATCTTCTTTATGAGGTTCCCTTTTTTAAGCGTTTCGTATTAGTAATTCTAATTAATTCTATTAATTTACGCCATCTGTTCGGTTTTCCGTCCCTTTGTCGTACCTTTAGAGTTCTTTTAGATAACTCATAAATTGAATTAAATGAATAGAAAATTACCTGTATATATAGTGATAGTTGTTAGACAACACATGCTTTTTCGAGTAATATACTTTCCAAATTGTTTGTCACAAACATAAACTGGCCACGAACTGCGCAATTAGTAAGTTTTATAGTTTTAATCAGCAATAAGCCAAACGGAGGCTGGGATAAGTTGAATCAATTAAACCAACCCCTATAATGAAGGCTTAAATCGCATCTGATTGTCTTATTATTCCGTGAAAGTGATAGATGAAACATTTATTAGATAGTAAACTTTATGTTTATTGTAACAATATACTTATGTAACGTAGAATTTATCCTCCACAATACAAGTGTACTTTAAATCTGAATGTCATATGATGATTACAAATCAATGAGAAATTTCAAGAATAAATCAATTTAATAATAATTTTAAAATTACTATAAATTAAAATCTCAAGTTATATCTTTCAGTCGAAACACTCCACGACTTATAACCTCCCCTAGGCAAAGGAGGGCTAAGTATTTATTGGTCAGAGAATCAAAACTGCGATTCGAAAACCGTCTTGCTGATATGCTTACGTAACTTATACCGTAATTATTCGTACGTAACTATTTTTTAATATGTATCGTTAAACATTATAACAGTAAAAAATGAAGTAAAATATTTATGAAATTAACGTAAGAGAGCAGAAAGCATTTAATAAAAACAAAACCGTGGAAACAGAGTAGACATTATAATTTGAGTTACTAGTAATAGAATACCTGTTTATTTATTTTTTAGATATTTTGAATTAATAAAAAGTTTTCAGAAGCGGATCGGAAATCCTGCCTAGTGACGCTAACTACTATCGGAGCTTAGCAGATTAGCCTTTATCCTTTTATGTGTCGACATTGGTTTATCGGTCGACACACTACTTAGAAACTTGACAGTATTTCGTAACAGTATTGTCATCAACTCATCGTTAATAATGTCGAATATTGACTAGTTTTTTGAAGTGAAAACTTCTTTAGCGGCGTTGTGCACTTTTATAAAATTACTAGCTTCTGCGCGCGACTTCGTCGGCGTGGACTCCGCTCCTATTGGTCTTAGCGTGATGGTACATAGCCCTTCCTTCCTCGATAAATGGGCTATCGAACACTGAAATAATTTTTCAAATCGGCCCAGTAGTTCCAGAGATTACCGCGTTCAAACAAACAAACAAACAAACAAACAACCAAACAAACAAACTCTTCAGTATATATTAGTATAGATTTGTAATGGGTAAAAAATGTTAAAATCGCGTCAGGGGGCGTGGCCTGATCAATGCGTCATTTGGCTGTATTGAAGTTATTCATTGTTGTAAAAATCGATTAATTTGTTACATCCCTAGTACGTATGATCAGCTCGTGCTGCCCCTAGCAGAATGCCGCGTAACAGCGTTCCTTCAAATGAGGGTTCGGTAGGTGTTAATAAACCACGCTCTTCGTAAAAAAAAACTTAAAAAAATTGCTTTGTTTAAATAGACGAGCTAATTTGGCACCGTCCTTCTGCATAACCGTCAAATGCGATTTTTCATGAAATATATGTATGTGTTGTTAAGAAGGGGTGTGCGAATATCAAATTGAATCGAATATTAATATTATGAATAATTCAAACAATTCGCGAATTATCAAAATATCACTGGATTTTCTAATAGCAGTGTAATTTAATACAATTATAAGATTATATACTTTTTGATTAAAAATCAATTACCCGGAGAAAACAATTGCTCAGTTTCAATATATGTTCATATCTGTCAGCAACATAAAAAATCTAGATCAACAGATGTTTTCAATTCATTTTGGTTTTTATAATTATTAATTTCCGTTTGAAATTTTTTTTTATAAGAAAACGTTACACATGAAATGTTTTAAAATCCTGGAAATTAATTTCTCCAAGTTTTTTAATACATAATTAATTATTCTCAACTATTATTCTCCCTGAAAAAAATTTATCGAACTATTATATCTCTACAATTAGACTTTGCGTATTGAAATATCGCAGGAATTGGTGGTGTATTTAAACTGTGGCTTAATAAATCCTCAAGATCCACTTATTTAGTGGCGACAAGAAAAAAATAAATATCCCCTATTATCACTTATGGCGAGAAGATATTTAGGAGTAGCTTATAATGCTGCTGAAAGTAAAAGATTATTTTCCACTGCTGGTGATATTGTATCTGCTAATCTAACTTCATTATCACCAGATTCAGTATCGTATTCATTATATTTCAATAAAAATTTGTAGCAAACATTCATAATAATCGTTCTATTTGTGCAATTATATTTCATGTTTTAAATAAAGTGTATATTAATTGTTAATTTCATATTTGAATATCGAACATAACAAACTCTCAATTCAAAATACTCAATATAATAATTTGCTAATAATTCGGAAACTATTCGAATTAGGTATTTGAATTTTTTTTAATTTTCGATTTATTTATTTTTTTGATTATTCGGGAACTTTCAAATAATTAGAATTTTCGAATTTTTCGATTCGAGTTTCAAATTGAATATTAATATTCGATTCGGAACGAATAATATCTACGTACGTTCGAATTATTCCCACACCCCTATTGTTATGTTTATTTGATATTCAAAACAAATATAAGGTTTTGGTTGGTTTGATTTGTATAATAGAAACACGATTTTGAGAACATATCGTAGCGCCATTAGTTTATATAATCAACACACATCCTTTACTCGAACCTATTTGGTAAATAATTTATACCAGCCCAAGATAATAAAATGCTCTCAATAGCTCTACATAGCCTATCATATATTATATATCATATTCTATCCCAAGTAAATGATATATTCATGTATAAATATAGTATTAACATGTAGTTGTCTCAAGCTAATTGTTGTTTAATTTTCTTTAATACTATACTCGCCAATGTTGATTACTTGTGTATTTTTGGTTCGAAGCTGGCATTGATGGCAACTAAATAATTTATTATTTATTGACCACACGTATCATGTAGTACATTTTGTTATATTCATAATAATTTTAATATATGCACATACTTATGATTATGACTAACATTCCAGAGGCAAAGTGAAACTGCAAAGGCAGCATGAAAGAGAATATTTTAATTATGCATAAATGTAACGTAATAAGATTTGCTAGTATAAACTTAATAGTTAATATTATAATTTTAATTTTATCAAGTATAGGGTGGAACTTAACCGAGATTTTCACTCTATTAAGCTAGACCGTCTACAAATTTTATGTACAACTAGCTGTGCCCGCGACTTCGTCCGCGTGGAATTTAATAAAATATTTATTGTTCAGTTCGCAGAGTTATAAAATAAATAAATTTCCAAATTAAAAGTAGCCTAAGCTACTCTATATTACATCAACTATCTACCAGTGAAAGTCCCGTCAAAATAAAATCCGAACAAACAGACAGACCGACAGACAAAAATTGCAAAAAATGTTATTTTCGTATATGTACCATGTATACATTCATATTCATTTAGAAAAAAGCATTTTTTTTAATATTACAAACAGACACTCTAAGTTTATTTAATTGTACTTCTAGATTAGGTACTAGAGAAGGCTGAAATGATAACGTCACTTTATTGATGTACTTAGCTCTTGCCTCAAGGAAAAAAATAATAGTGATTATGCTATAAATTTCCATATCCATCCATTCATCCACCAACCCGCATTGGAGCAGCGTGGTGGATTAAGCTCCGATCCTTCTCCTACTACTACTTTAACTGAGGTAGGGCACAGCAGGAAATTTCCTGCTCAAAATATGGAGCAGCCCGACTGGGGTAGTACCTCGACCTTACAGAAGACCACAGCTAAATAATACTGTTTTCAAGCAGTATTGTGTTCCTGTTGGTGAGTAAGGTGACCAGAGCTCCTGGGGGGATTGGGGATAGGGTCGGCAACGCACTTGCGATGCTTCTGGTGTTGCAGGTGTCTATAGGCTACGGTCTTACCATCAGGTGAGCCGTACGCTTGTTTGCCAACCTAGTTACATAAAAAAAAAAAAACATGGGGAAGAGGCCTATGCCCAACAGTGGGATAATACAGGCTGAATCGTGATCGTGATGCTATAAATTTAATGTTTTAAAAAAACATAATTTACTTATTCTTTTAGTTTAGATTTTACCAAACTGCTGTACCGGTTTCATTCAGCATGCAACAAATTATTCTCAAATGTGACTTTAATCAATGTGCATTCAATAACCACTCATACATATTATGTACATAATTTTCCATTTCATGACCCTAATCTTGTTCACACTAATATGATGAAAGAGCTTAAGACAACTTTTGTGTATTTCCTTCATTTAAATTTCCTCAACACATTTAATGAAGATGAGAAAATTCACGCAAAAATTTTAATGATAAATTTTAACTGCAAAAATAAAAGTCAAACAATATTAAAAAGTTAACAAATTGCGAAACTTAGATAGCCACCCAAATGCCAGATGCGGCCAGTAGGTAAGCATAATTTATTTTAAAACATCTGCTTATTATAGTGAACCTTAATAACAGTACTTGTATACATATGTTTACGTATATAAAAATTAACAAGTATTTGGAAAATAAAGAAGAAATCGTAGCATTAGTTGTTTACAGTACACTTGTTTACAGTAAAGACATACTACAATATATGTATGGCAAACGTACACTGTCTGTATATAGCTTAAAATATACATTTATAACGCATACACTTCAATTATAATGAAGCCTGATACCGTATCGTAAGGTGACATACATCATTTTACGAACCATCAATTAGACGTTTCAATAGCTTTGTGTGCATGTAAAAATACATAATTATGTCAGGTTAAAATTATTCTCATTAAAATGAGGTTTTTTTCCACTTAGTTTAATGGTTTCGCTTCTTGTATTTCGTTTATTATTTTTTGGGGTCAGTTTGAAACTCAAATATTGACGATATTTTTCTATTATATATTTCTTTATGTATTAAAGTAGAAATAAGTCAATCATACATCTCATTCCGTTTGGTTAAATATCGGTTCTTGGCTCGGGAGCCAGGTTCAAATTCGGTCAATCATTTCCTCTCAATCGAAATTTCGTAACATGAATAAGGGATTTTTTTTATGAATTTTCGTCTTTGTCAGCTGCCACTCCGTGGTTGGGCAGTGGCAGCCTCCCAAATATCGAGAAAAAATTTTTTTCAGTCATTTCCTCTCACTTCAAAGTTTGTCGGATTATAGTTTACCTAATATCTTGAAGGAAACATAACGTCAGCTGGCCATAATATGGTGGATTATAATATGTCAGCTGGCTGCTTGAACATGTAAAAAAATTTTTTTTCAGTGATTTCCTCTCCACTAAAAATTTTCCTGGAGATAGTTTACATGCTACTATGAATGAAAATGAACTTCAGCTGGCTGTATCGCGGTGGAAACCGGTGGAGACCTTCAAAGATGTAAAAAAAATAGTCTCGTGTAGTGTAGTGTAGAAAAGTAAATTGTGTCAAACGAATTACTTCAGTATTACTATATTTATTGTTACTACTACACTTGTTTGAATAATATTTTTAAGTTAAGACTATAATATACAATGTTATAAAGACACTGTCACGCAATTAGTATATATACTATTAAAGACATTTTTTACTTGAAAGCGCATAGAATCCTTTTATTTTCAGACCATAAAAAATAATAACTGGAGAAAAAACAGTTCACAGCAATTTTTCCAAGAGTGATTAATTATGAGAAGTCATTGGGAGAAAAATCTTTCGCTTCATTTTAACAAGGATTTTTCCAACAATATTCAATTTAACTGGAATCGAGAACAGCAGTTGTTAATTGAGATTATGAAACTGAACTAGTCTGCTTGTTCGAATGCGCTAATCCTATAATCAACTATTATTCTATTAAAAGTTCTTGATGTATCAAAAAAACCTATTTATTGCGATCAAAAGCTATAAATAATAATAAACGTATTTGCCTGGTAAAACGACGGACACACTATGTAATATTTCATACATGTATACATATTATGTATATAGAATTTATCTTTTTTTTATCAATTGATAGTATTTTTCAAAAACACACAATGACCTGATACGAAATTGATTAATTTTTAAAAACTCAAAAAAAAGACTAATATTTTTTTATTTTACATTATCTGATTAATATTAACTTGAATAGGAAACTTTTTTTAAATACGAAATCTAATAAAAGTATTTTTATTACTCGGTTAGCAATTATACAAGTAACAAAGTCATTTAATCCATTTAAAAAAACAATAATATTTCCCTACATATAAAATTAACTGAACGTGACTAGTCATTTTTACAAACTGTCAATCAACTTATTCAACGTGATTGCGACTATGATGCCACAGAGTTCACGGCCTACATACATACCATGCAGGTGCTGAAATATTTTTTCAGGCGATCGACATAATGTGCCGCGGAAAGCGAAAGCCGCTTGCCAAGCAGTGCTGATCACGAATGTCAAATTCATTAACATTATACCTTTTGTGTCTACAAAGTTTCTATGCTAAACCAACAACCTAAAAGCACGTCTTTGAAAGACATTAGCGTGCTTGTAATTTGTGATAAAGTTAACTTAGAACGGGGCGTTATAGAGTTTAATTTACATAATTTCTCACTTATGGCAGAGTCGATAAACAAACTGGGTAGCGTTTCTATTAAGGTCAATTTAGCGCTACATCAGAGTGGCGGCGTGTAGGTTAAGTACATGAATGAGTGACCTTCGTATAATGCAGAGAAAGTCGAGGGTAGTGCGATAAAGTATACGTGCGTGCTCTGATGGGAGAAACTTTCATCACGTCGTTAGAGCTCGACTCAATGTAATGAGTAATGACATTGAAACAACCCAATTTATGTTAACACCTGTAGTTACTTATGCGTGTGTGTATATTCACACAAAAGTCGACTGCTGAACATCAGCTAATTTAATAATTAATACCTTTCTGTACTTGTTTCTGTTTTGTTTCAACCTATGCGTAAGTATCTTCTCCTATTTAAAAGAACTTTCCTTCACCCATACCAATAAGACAAGTTTTTGTAAGCTTCGAAGTCAGCGATAAAGATTTGAACTCGACTCTGAATTAACGCCTAAATGTTTTGTAAACAATTTCCGCTACCCTGACCGTGTTAAATTAAACGTACTTGTACTTTGATTATTCATGCATTATTAATTTACTAACATCGTAAATTGTACAAGTCAGCGTTCAGTTACCGCATTTATTGTTTAATTTATTAAAAACTTAATTTCAACCGCGTCGCGTATATCGAAGCTCGCAAACATTCATCCGTAATCTAATTTACAGCGACTATAAGCCATTAGTTAATAAACTTCAACAAATATTGCTATCTTTTAATTAATTTTCTATTACATAATGGCTTGAATATCAATATAAATGGGGTTAAATAATTATACATGAATAATTTATATGAAACTAGCTGACCCGGCGAACTTCGTACCGCCTAACAGTCGATTTTTTAAAATACTTGTCCTTCACGGAACCCCTCCTCTAACACTTAAACTTTATGGTATGGTTTTAAAGTTCAAATTGACTTAAGGGGTTATACGCAGTTAGAATTTTCAAAAAATCGAATTTTGTTTTTTTGCATTTTCGGAACTCACACATATTTAAGTATATTTTCTGAAAATTTGAAGCCAATCTGATAAATATTTTCGGAGATATATCTGAATTTGTAAGGCCACGTTAGTGCTAGAAAGTAGAAAGAGTAAGAACCGGAGTAGTAGCTACACTTATATACTACACGCGCTATCTGAGGTTCCTTGGAAGAATGGCTAGACGACAACACCAGCTAGACTTATTAGAAGCTACCAATACTGCAGAAGGTACCTCTTATGGCCCTGGAATAGATAATACCATGTAAGTTGAAGATTTTTTTTTAACTATGTGTAAGCTACTTCTGAAACTTTAAGTGCGTTTTTCTCAAAACGGTATTTTCAAAGTCGGTGATCGCGATTTCTCCGAAATGGCTCAACCGATCTGTCTCAAATTTTTACACAATCTTCTTAAATATATTCCTCAGGTATTGAACGAAGGAATAAGATTTAAAAAAATTATTACTATTTTTTTTTTTAACAATTTGGAGCGATAATTTCGGTCAAAAACGAATTTTTTTTTACAAATAGACGCCATTTTGTCAAAAATAAAAATTTTTCTTATTCCTTCGTTCAATACCTGTATTAATCTATCCTTCAAAAGAATTCACCATATTTTTTGATTTCAGGCCATCCAAACCGAAGAAATGGAGATCACCGCCAAGCGCTTTTTTGTAGAGGTCGTGTGGAACATCTTCTACAGGAGCGGCGCACATTAATATTTTTACATGATTGACAAGCTATTGTATTCTTGAAAGTAGGCTCTATTTGAATAACTATTACTTGTAATTGATAAATAAAAACTGTGTATATAAAAAATTCATAAAAAAATGTTTTTTTTTGAGCCTTGTAACTGCGTATAACCCCTTAAGTATCATTACGATCTTTTGTATGGGAATACAGAAAAGTGTTGTTTTTAGACTTTTTCAGGGAATTTTTTAAACTTTTCTCTCCGTAACAACCATCCTCGTACTTCAAGGAATATTATAAAAAAAGAATTAGCGAAATCGGTTCAGCTGCTCTCGAGATTGGCGCTTAGCAACACATTCAGCGATTCATTTTTATATAATATATAGAGATAGAGATATGCTAGAAATACAAGTTGACGAATCTTTACCGCTAACAATATATTGTTTTTTGTTAATATTACAAAAATATAGAAACATGCGATTTAAACGTATGCGTGTGAATATAAACTCTAAAAAAGGCTTGCGTTTCCACCCTCATTAAGTTTATGGTCCCTACCCCGTCCTGTTATATTATACGCTCACATTACTTATGTCCATACGTATACATATTTACAGTATTGACATAACATTACTATGTAAACGTTAGACGTGTTTTATTTTTAACTGAGTAAAAAAAAAAGAAAAAATTCTCAATTCGTCTACATTTTTAAATAGAATTGGTTTTTTATTTGTTTGAAAACAAACACAATTATATTATTACTAAAACGATTTCCGCAATTGTTTTTTATTCTGCTATGGACTTATCGTGATATTAAACACTGGAATATTAGACAAGTGCAGTGAATTTTTTTTTTATAGTATGCCCGTTATCCTAAGAAACACAAGTTCCCCATCATTCTAAAATGTTTAAAGACCCAGGAGGTTTAAGAAAGCCCCAGTTTCAATTTAACTATTAATATAAGTACAAAAAAGAACAATAAACGAAAAACATCTTGTACTTGTGAAAAGATATCAAAAGTGCAGAAACAAATTATTTACATACCAACATTACAAATTGTACGTGCAAAGTTAATTGCTTGAATGTACTCTAACGTCCCAGGGCATAAATAAAATATTCAGAAAATATTTTATCGACGAAAAGAATACACTTAATAACTAAGTTACGATTGGTCTCAGGCAGCCGTATAATATTTCACGCCTGTTTTATTAGATACCGTTACAGGCGTAAGAATACAAAAGTTTTGCTACTTAGAAATACTTTGAAGGGAATACAATCAGAGCTAAAACTTTTATAATTCATATAAAACTTTTCACTCTTATTCAATCGGGAAGCCAAAGTTGCCAAAGAATCGACTGATAAACAGAAATTCGGCACCTCAGGTAATAACGAAGTTGTAGGACTGTTAAATAAATAACCTAGCCTTCTTAATTGGTGTTACATCACTGTTCGGTTACTCGCTCTTACAATGATATTCTGGTAGAAAGTTTTATTATTAACGATAACAGCTGTTTTGGAGATGAACAATAAGAAACGTTGTAGCTACAATGAATATTTATTTTGAATTCTCAGCTGTTCTGAATATAAACGTATTTATTTCATAACATTTATTTATTTCGACAGTATTGAGATAGATCTGTATTAATCATAAAAATCGTAGCATGATATCTACATCACGTAGTTTCTTAATAAGCGTACCATCAAAATTTAAAATATTTTTAAATGAAACCATAAGTACTAACATCGCAGGATGGTCAAACAAGTGTATTGGTTTAATTATATAAACACGTATAGTAGATATAGATATAACGGTATAGAAGATAAGGTTATATTTTTTAACCGACTTCCGAAAAAGGAGGAGGTTCTCAATTCGACTGTATTTTATTTTTTTTTTAATGTATGTTAGCTCAGAACTTTTGACTGGGTGGACCGATTTCGATCAATTTTGTTTTAATTGAAAGGTGTTGCGTGTCATGTGGTCCCATTTTTTTTAAATAAGATCTGACAAGTACTTTTAGAGTTATATCGAATAATGCGTTTTTACTTGACTAATTTTTCGTCGACCTACGTTGTTTTATACCGCATAACTTTTTCCTCGGTGTACCGATTTTGATGATTCTTACGTTAATCGAAAGCTAATACTTGTCATGTAGTCTTCGTGAAATTAGATTGAGATCTGATTACAACTTTTTGAGTAATCTTTAATAGCGCGTATTTACTTGACTATTTTTTCGTCTTATTATGTTGTATTACTTGTCGATGTAATTGAAGTCGGTTTTTTTTCGTTTGCGAGCAAACACAATTATTATATAACTTTATAAAAATAAATAAAAAAGGAAAAAGCTACAATTTACAAGATATACTTTACAAAGTAATATAAAACTGGCTTCATTAAAACTTGAAAATGAAGTTACGTTACCTTATCTGTCTATTCCACTTACGACTGTAATCCGATTACGAATATTGTATCCTCCAATGTCAGAAAATTTAAGCTGCGGGCGTCTAATGATGATATTGCATAATCCTTCCAAAACTTGGGTAGCATTGATCGTTTAAATATAATAAATTGTATTTTATTTGCTTTATTTTTGTCAATTCATTAAACATAGTGCTTAGGTCATAAACGAAGACGAATAAAAGTAATGTTTTTGCAAAGTATTTCTAGATTTTCTCTGGTGTAGGTATAGTGTGTAATGTCATAAGTAGGTATACACCCATATTTTTTGTACACATATCTAAAAATAAATATGTTAATAAATTTTTTTGACACGTTACACGCACCAAAGAAATTTAAAATGTATGTTTGTATGTCTGTTAGTCTGTTTATTCTAGATAACATTTAAAACTACTGAACAGAATTTGATGAACCTCAGTAGCATTTCAGTGAATATCAAATATCACAAAGGTAACATGGATAGCTTTTTGCAAAATAGATTTTTATGTGGATAAAATGTAGGATGTAGGAATGTTGTTACTCGTATCTATACTAATATAATAAAGCTGAAGAGTTTGTTTGATTGTTTGTTTGTTTGTTTGTTTGTTTGTTTGTTTGTTTGAACGCGCTAATCTCAGGATCTACTGGTCCGATTTGAAAAATTCTTTCACTGTTAGAAAGCCCATTTATCGAGGAAGGCTATAGGCTATATATCATCACGCTAAGACTAATAGGAGCGGAGCCCACGCCGACGAAGTCGCGCGCAGAAGCTAGTGTATAATAATTATTAAATTTAAATTGTTGCTTTTTTGCAGAAAGAATCATATAAAAAATATTATTAGTGAATGTTAAGGTGTAGGGAGCATCACTAAGTATGTACGTGCATTACGGACTTATGGTAATACAGCTATAACTCCTAATCAAAACGAAACGTGAGGAGAATTCTACACATTGCTGGCTCAGCGTAGTCACTGGATTGCGTTAAGAATTTCTGCGACGCGACTGGGTTTTTAATTGAATTTTTACTCATATGAGGGGTTTAGGTAATATGAAAGTGTATGAATATGAATTCTCAATTCCTCTCAAATTGTCTCTGCTTTTTGTGTCATAGCTTGATATTAAACAGCCTATAACATTATTCAATAAAAAGCATTATCTACTTTCATTATCTTCCAAACAGTAGGTTTTTATTTAAGTCATTTTAAAGTAACAAACATGGCAGCATGTTATCAGATATTTGTATTTTAAATTTTTAAATGTATATTGCTTATTTTAAAAAGAACCTGTACGTATATAAAATAATGTTGTCTTAAAAGACTAACTGGGAAGTATCTTGTCGATTCTTCTCTACAGAATCTACATTCCAAATTGGTGGTAGGTTCACTTTTAACTATAATAAATGAATTAAGACTTATATAATTTTAATTTGTCAAATGAGTATCTTATGGCGTTTTAATAAATATTTATTATATTAATTTTGATTTATTCTCACATGTACAAGTCATGCGTATTGCTTATATAAAATTATTTGCTCTAACTGATAGTAATATTTCAATTGAAATAACAATTGTTATATAAATGAGAAAAATAATACCACAAACAATATATGCGTTGATTAAAATTTTAGCCTTTTGAACGTTAGTGAGTATGCGTTATCTATCTTCTTTTTTTTTGTATAAAAAAATCAATTGCTGTTCGTTTGTCTCGCTAAAACTCGAGAATGGCTGGACCGATTGGGCTGATTTTGATCTTGAGATACTTGTAAAAGTTCAGGGAAGGTTTTAAACGGTGAGAAATATGCTAGAAATAAATAATAAGTAATCAAATGTTATAATACAAAATGTTCCTAGCTGTGAAACATTTGATGTCTTTTGTCTTTTTAAAAATAAAAAATTGTCACTTGTAAAATCCTAAATATAGGTTTAGGTCAAATCAATAATCAGCTTGTATGTAATTAAACTCGGCAGTGTATTGAAATAGAAGAAAATTACACCTTTTATTTGCTGGTTAACGTAATTTTCTAGAAAAGTGATATTTCTAAACAATGTAAAGTTTGACGAACAACAGACTTTTAATTTATAATACAACAGTTTGTATTAGACTTTAACCTTTCTCATTAAACAGGTCAGCTTTGTCGTCAAAAAAGAAATGTATTTATAAATAGAAGATACTTATTGATAACTTTGTATTTAAAAAATTTTTTTTTTTTAGTTGATTAAATTATATAATCTATTTACTGCGTAGGTATCAGAATTAGATCCAATACAGAAGTATGACTAATATAAAAAGGGAAAATATGTTACTACATTTCTAAGAAAAATAATTTCTTAGAGATAAAGAAATTTCAAAGACGTGATATAACATACTATTTTTTTTATTATTTTTTTTTTTGACAAAATCCTGAAACTAATCAAGATACGAGTATAAGTTGTGAAGTATTTTTTGGATTTTTTAGCTCGGCAACTCTGTGTTTCGACCGAAGACGATACAAATATATAATTTGGTATAATTGTGTTTGCTTGCAAACGAAAAAAAAACCGACTTCAATTACATCGACAAGTAATACAACGTAATAAGACGAAATAATAGTCAAGTAAATACGCGCTATTAAATATTACTCAAAAATGCGGTGTATGTACCTATGTGGTGGTCCCATTTAAATTTAATTGAGATCTGACAAGTACTTTTTGAGTTGTATCTGATAATGCGTATTGACTTGACTACTTTTTCGTCGACCTACGTTATATTATACCGCATAACTTTTTACTCGGTGTACCGATTTTGATGATTCTTACTTTAATCGAAAGTTAATACTTGTTATGTAGTCTTGTTTAAATTAGATCGAGATCTGATTACAACTTTTTGAGTAATCTTTAATAGCGCGTATTTGCTTGACTATTTTTTCGTCTTATTACGTTGTATTACTTGTCGTTGTAATAAAATTGAAGTCGGTTTTTTTCGTTTGCGAGCAAACACAATTATATTTGTTATAATCTGATTTGTGAACAACTGATACGAGTAAATTAAACGTATAATTCGATACTTACCTTGGCTAGTGGATTTTAACAATGCAATAATCACGTCGCGCTGCGAAGCGTTAAATTTAAGTTATCATCTACTTTGCAAATATAATATTGTAATATTATTCATTATTAAACTAAAATATTTTCACGAAACCATTTAAGAATAACATTATCACGGAAATCGTATTAAAATTAAACAGTGTCTCGGCGTCGACAAAATTACGTTAGCTAAAATGCGACCAACGACTGCTTATTTTTGGGAATTTCATTACGAAGTTTTAGCGAAAATCCGAAATTTAACGCTTTCTTACATATTATTTTGGTATACATCATAGCTCTCTTTTAAAATTATTTTTTTACTCGTCGATTTCGAGTCATGAATGAAGTAGTTAATATATAATTATGTATACCTAAAGGGCCCCGTAAACGATCAAATAATTTGTCAACTTTTTTGAACGTGTGTGAGCTTGTTTGATGTATTTTTTTTCATGAAAACATGAAGTTTGACAAACGAATTTGATCGTGTCCAGGGCCCTTAACTAATAAACACGGAAAAGTTAAAACATCAATCTAAAAGTCGATTTTTTAATATTAATACATAAATAAAAATGACTGTCCACTTCCAAAGATAAGCTTATGTAAATAAATGTGTAACATAGAGAAAATGAAAAATAAAACTAAGATCTAAGTAGGTACAACATTTAAAAAACATTCCGCTGATAATTTCGTCTTTCTTGTAACTCACTTAGACCTCTCCAGTTTTTGTTTAATTTAATATTTAATATAAAATGCGTTAAAAGCTTAATGACGAAGACAGAAAGCTCTTAAGGAAATTCCTTAACGAAACGCAACAGAATTGTCCTATCTCTTGGAGTTAATTTAAAACTAAGCAAACCATTTGAATTTCATTAATAACGTTTGAGTGTCGTCGCTTTTATAGGGAAAATAAATTACAAAAGTAATGAACTACACAGTTCCCTACGTAGAATACTAATACACGGTACATAAGTTATGCTACATAAAATTTATTTATATTGACCTCTATTTCAATTTCTCTGCTTTACCTTCTATAACTCAAAAGTAAGATAGCTTGTTATTACTATTAACAATGATTGTATTCACATAGAAAATGATTTATTACATAGCAATCTAAGGATTGATCGTATATGGAATACTTGTTGCAGGAAATGGCTCTATTAAACATCAATGACATCTTGGCCTAGTAGCTATCCACAGCAGGATAATTGACCCGAATATACATAAGTCTAACAAAACCTTATCATAAACTTTGTCTGATTTTAATGACGTTAAAAAGCCTATAAAGTGTTTCGGTTGTTCTTTCCTTACACGCTACAAAACTTTCGACCTACCGGGCTTCCATTTTCCTGCCTCGTTTAATTTGAGTATCTTTAAAGCAAGATTAAATTAATAACTTCGAGATAAGCGGACTCCATCTTATGCTACATCATTAAGCGTGATTTTAATAGAGCTTAGTTTATTGAAAGTAAGAAAAGCGTAAGTTTATTACACGGTTCATTAAATTAAGAATGTTATGTAAAGTTGTTTCAAAACATTCTACTTTATCATTATACATATATTTTGGAAATTTATGAACACATTATTTATACATTCCCCTTATGTGTTCACGTCTCATAATAAAACCAGTATTCTATGAAAGGTCTTGAATAAATATTAGTTGATTACAACTTCTTTAAATATTGGCCTTGATCTTGAACGATTTATGATATGTTAGCTCAGACGTACCACCAGTACAAGGTCATTGTAAGAGGCACCAAATTCGAGCCAGAAAATTTAATTTTACAATCAGTTAAATAAGTGAGACGGCGCCAGTCACTTAAAACCGAATATAAAAATCATCATATCAAATATTTCGATCCGACGGGTACATCGTTCCATAGCTTAATTGGCTAGAGCACCGACACGTCGGTCATTCGGAGATGCAGGTTCGATCCCCGCTGGAACGGATTTTTGATATTATAATTAAAAATGATTGTAATTTTTTTTATTTTGGTTTATGTACCGTATACCATTCATATGCATTTAGTAAAAAGCGGTTATTTTAATATTACAAACAGAGACTCCAATTTTATTTATTTGTATAGATAAAAACGAGAAATGTACTATAATATTATGAGAACCTACGTCACACGGTTAATAGACTTCATTAACAAGTTATTCACGAAACATAATATTCGTCTACCTCAAATTTGGTGTAGATAATTAAGAAATTTAATTATTTTACCTCTACCACCTTAAGAGGAATTCTTGGAAAATATATTGAGGCTTCAACCTTGCTCTTATAATTATAACCTACAGTGTGTACTGTGTACCTACTAGCTGCACCTTTAGGGTTTAACTACATAAGACTCGATCCAGTATAAAGTAAATAGAAGACCGTGTTACTTATGACCGAAGTTCCATTACTTAAATTAGTAGTATAAATAATAATACCTATCTACTCTTTTCTTCAGATTGGTGGTATCTAAACATTGGATGAAAATATTTGTAAAATAAATCACTAAATGTTTTATAACAATCAAATAAAATAATCTTATCAAAAATTGACCAACACTATAGAAAGCGTTTTTCAGTTTCAATTATCTTTAAAATTAAATTATGTTTAATCATAAATAGCACATTTAAAACAATGAGCCTATACAATAAAAATAAAATTTTCCTCTCGTCTAATTTCATGATTTTCATAAATCTATTATTTTAAAAATAGTAAATAGAATTTATAGACGTTTTATGGCGCTACTTTATGTTCCGGAAACATTTACGTCACTATTGATACCGTATATTGCATGCATAGAATTTTTATGAAAGGTATGAAATTGGAAGCACGTTACATTTTACCCATATAACATCCTATTTCTTTTGTTTTAGAACTGTCTATCGTCTTTTGTGTGTATGTAGATAGGTTGTGATATAAAAATCCTACTTTCTGTTTTAAGAATTAGTAAAATTACTCACATAAGTTTCAATAACATTTGTTTATTTTTGTAAGGAAAATACTAAAGTAGTTCAGTATAAAGTATCGTATAAAGTATTAGATGTAAGATAAATTAGTTTATAATGAAAAAAAAATCTTTGTTACATTTGCATTGTTATAAAAAAAGTTACAAGAGCCTGTTAAACTTAATCAGGGCTATCGCAAGACGATCATTGCGATTATTATGAAAGAGATAATGGGCAAGGATTGGTAATGGATAAGGATAATCTTCTGAAACATCCTGTTTCTTTTTAGTTCATCTCCTTTTACAAGATAAAGTATTTTCTTTTGCTACTTTTGACAAATATACATTAAATATTACAGATACTTATAAGAATTTGAATATTGATTAACACTGAAAATAATTTGTAGGAAATATTTATCGGTGATTCTGCAAACCTTAGATGATGTCGCTATAACCAACTGTCTCAAAAGTTTTACTTGTCACTGTTATTATTTCAATAATTTTAACATTTTTTTGAGACAAGCGATAAATGTAGAAATAACAGCAAACCACGTATCATACGAGTAAGTCCAAATAACTTAGTTTATCATAACATCGTTACGAAAAAAATGTTCAAGTGTTTGTCACTATTTCTATCATTATTTGACTACATGACATGACAGCAAACATATTTTTGCCTTATTCTTATTCTTAGTCTTAATCAAACACAATTTAATTAAAACGTGAATCTTCATTTAAATTAAATTGAAATGAATTCGATATTTGATATCTTAAAACACGAACATTTCTAGTATTATCTTAAAATTTCATCACTATTAATATTAATTTTGAAACGATAACAATTTTCGGTCCACTGAACTCGATCTAACAATCCAACCTGTCAAACTAACAAATCGACTCTTGATAACCGATCTCGTTTCAACGATATTCACACTGTAACAGCTCGACCGATTAAACCGAGAACTTATCATCCAAGTAGTCCAAGTTTTAGGTGGCTATCACTTTCTGGACGAAGTATCGCAAAGCTGGCAGACCGCAATGGCGACCGCTTGTTAATGAACATATTATACCTATACCTTATTAATAGTTAGGTACTTACGCGATCTGACCTTTGCTAATTTATACTAAACCTATTATAAAAAAACCTTGTGTCTAAATTCTAGCATCTGACGCCGTTTTACGTTTAACTCTTAAACAAATTCCTTTGAAACTTTAAATAGCAATCTGATATGTCCATTATGTAGGTAGTTAGGAACTTGGACACTAATTTAGTTTTATATAACCAGTAAGTGTCTACAAAAAAAATCTAACGATCTCATCTATCATAATTATAGCTTACGAGTAAGGTGACGGCAGGGTGTAATTTTTAATCAGAGAGTTAACGTACCTGCATGAAATTCAACGAAAAATAAAGCACTTTTCAGACCCTTCAAACAACGTTTTTGATGCAAATAATTCCTTATTTAAAGAAATATAGAAACAAATACATACCTACACATAATATGACGTAAACATAAATAATAAAATATTTTTTTATTATATAATACAATATTAATATTGCCTTTATTTATTTATTTTATAAATACATGTAGGTAATCGTAATATTAATGCATGTAGGTTTGCCAGATTGTTGATTTGTATCAACGAAAGCCACTCCTATACTCTTATGCTGGGTCACATCGCACGATTTTGCATAGATTTGAATCATGGAATTGAATTTCAGTGAACACTCTAAATAGTGTATAAGATAACATTAACTATTCAACATTCACGTATTTAGTTATTGCCCTGAATAGACAATAACTAGCTTCTGCGCGCGACTTCGTCGGCGTGGGCTCCGCTCCTATTAGTCTTAGCGTGATGATATATAGCCTATAGCCTTCCTCGATAAATGGGCTTTCTAACAGTGAAAGAATTTTTCAAATCGGACCAGTAGATCCTGAGATTAGCGCGTTCAAACAAACAAACAAACAAACAAACAAACAAACAAACAAACAAACAATCAAACAAACTCTTCAGCTTTACTTTTTTGCAGAAAGAATCATATAAAAAATATTATTAGTGAATGTTAAGGTGTAGGGAGCATCACTAAGTATGTACGTGCATTACGGACTTATGGTAATACAGCTATAACTCCTAATCAAAACGAAACGTGAGGAGAATTCTACACATTGCTGGCTCAGCGTAGTCACTGGATTGCGTTAAGAATTTCTGCGACGCGACTGGGTTTTTAATTGAATTTTTACTCATATGAGGGGTTTAGGTAATATGAAAGTGTATGAATATGAATTCTCAATTCCTCTCAAATTGTCTCTGCTTTTTGTGTCATAGCTTGATATTAAACAGCCTATAACATTATTCAATAAAAAGCATTATCTACTTTCATTATCTTCCAAACAGTAGGTTTTTATTTAAGTCATTTTAAAGTAACAAACATGGCAGCATGTTATCAGATATTTGTATTTTAAATTTTTAAATGTATATTGCTTATTTTAAAAAGAACCTGTACGTATATAAAATAATGTTGTCTTAAAAGACTAACTGGGAAGTATCTTGTCGATTCTTCTCTACAGAATCTACATTCCAAATTGGTGGTAGGTTCACTTTTAACTATAATAAATGAATTAAGACTTATATAATTTTAATTTGTAAAATGAGTATCTTATGGCGTTTTAATAAATATTTATTATATTAATTTTGATTTATTCTCACATGTACAAGTCATGCGTATTGCTTATATAAAATTATTTGCTCTAACTGATAGTAATATTTCAATTGAAATAACAATTGTTATATAAATGAGAAAAATAATACCACAAACAATATATGCGTTGATTAAAATTTTAGCCTTTTGAACGTTAGTGAGTATGCGTTATCTATCTTCTTTTTTTTTGTATAAAAAAATCAATTGCTGTTCGTTTGTCTCGCTAAAACTCGAGAATGGCTGGACCGATTGGGCTGATTTTGATCTTGAGATACTTGTAAAAGTTCAGGGAAGGTTTTAAACGGTGAGAAATATGCTAGAAATAAATAATAAGTAATCAAATGTTATAATACAAAATGTTCCTAGCTGTGAAACATTTGATGTCTTTTGTCTTTTTAAAAATAAAAAATTGTCACTTGTAAAATCCTAAATATAGGTTTAGGTCAAATCAATAATCAGCTTGTATGTAATTAAACTCGGCAGTGTATTGAAATAGAAGAAAATTACACCTTTTATTTGCTGGTTAACGTAATTTTCTAGAAAAGTGATATTTCTAAACAATGTAAAGTTTGACGAACAACAGACTTTTAATTTATAATACAACAGTTTGTATTAGACTTTAACCTTTCTCATTAAACAGGTCAGCTTTGTCGTCAAAAAAGAAATGTATTTATAAATAGAAGATACTTATTGATAACTTTGTATTTAAAAATTTTTTTTTTTTTAGTTGATTAAATTATATAATCTATTTACTGCGTAGGTATCAGAATTAGATCCAATACAGAAGTATGACTAATATAAAAAGGGAAAATATGTTACTACATTTCTAAGAAAAATAATTTCTTAGAGATAAAGAAATTTCAAAGACGTGATATAACATACTATTTTTTTTATTATTTTTTTTTTTTGACAAAATCCTGAAACTAATCAAGATACGAGTATAAGTTGTGAAGTATTTTTTGGATTTTTTAGCTCGGCAACTCTGTGTTTCGACCGAAGACGATACAAATATATAATTTGGTATAATTGTGTTTGCTTGCAAACGAAAAAAAACCGACTTCAATTACATCGACAAGTAATACAACGTAATAAGACGAAATAATAGTCAAGTAAATACGCGCTATTAAATATTACTCAAAAATGCGGTGTATGTACCTATGTGGTGGTCCCATTTAAATTTAATTGAGATCTGACAAGTACTTTTTGAGTTGTATCTGATAATGCGTATTGACTTGACTACTTTTTCGTCGACCTACGTTATATTATACCGCATAACTTTTTACTCGGTGTACCGATTTTGATGATTCTTACTTTAATCGAAAGTTAATACTTGTTATGTAGTCTTGTTTAAATTAGATCGAGATCTGATTACAACTTTTTGAGTAATCTTTAATAGCGCGTATTTGCTTGACTATTTTTTCGTCTTATTACGTTGTATTACTTGTCGTTGTAATAAAATTGAAGTCGGTTTTTTTCGTTTGCGAGCAAACACAATTATATTTGTTATAATCTGATTTGTGAACAACTGATACGAGTAAATTAAACGTATAATTCGATACTTACCTTGGCTAGTGGATTTTAACAATGCAATAATCACGTCGCGCTGCGAAGCGTTAAATTTAAGTTATCATCTACTTTGCAAATATAATATTGTAATATTATTCATTATTAAACTAAAATATTTTCACGAAACCATTTAAGAATAACATTATCACGGAAATCGTATTAAAATTAAACAGTGTCTCGGCGTCGACAAAATTACGTTAGCTAAAATGCGACCAACGACTGCTTATTTTTGGGAATTTCATTACGAAGTTTTAGCGAAAATCCGAAATTTAACGCTTTCTTACATATTATTTTGGTATACATCATAGCTCTCTTTTAAAATTATTTTTTTACTCGTCGATTTCGAGTCATGAATGAAGTAGTTAATATATAATTATGTATACCTAAAGGGCCCCGTAAACGATCAAATAATTTGTCAACTTTTTTGAACGTGTGTGAGCTTGTTTGATGTATTTTTTTTCATGAAAACATGAAGTTTGACAAACGAATTTGATCGTGTCCAGGGCCCTTAACTAATAAACACGGAAAAGTTAAAACATCAATCTAAAAGTCGATTTTTTAATATTAATACATAAATAAAAATGACTGTCCACTTCCAAAGATAAGCTTATGTAAATAAATGTGTAACATAGAGAAAATGAAAAATAAAACTAAGATCTAAGTAGGTACAACATTTAAAAAACATTCCGCTGATAATTTCGTCTTTCTTGTAACTCACTTAGACCTCTCCAGTTTTTGTTTAATTTAATATTTAATATAAAATGCGTTAAAAGCTTAATGACGAAGACAGAAAGCTCTTAACCCGCCGGTGCGCGCGCAACTTTTTGTGACACGAGCAGTCGCGCGTGGGTCGAAAAGACCTGTAGTTCCAAAATGTTTTTTAGTGTGTGTTAAAAGAATTTTTGTTTTTTTATTAATCAAATAAAAAGAATGTAATAATACAATGCCGAGATATTAAATCTTTATTTCTCATATAAACAATTTCAAAATTTTTAACAAAAGTTAAAATATTTCGAAAAATACATGATTTTTAACATGTACTAACAATTATCATAGATAAACTTTTTTTTACTACAGTAATAGTAAAAAAATCTTTATTATTATAGAAAGTAATCAACATTACCTTAAATAGAGCAATAAAATTAAAGTTTTTACATAACAATATTTTTTTTTTAATAAGGCTTCAAATTACCGTAAAAATCGAGATCAAAAAAATTATTATTTATCACATAATCAGTCTTATAACAAATATGTACTTCGTTTCTGATCATAATTAGTACACAGAAATGAAGTGTGGTCCTAACAAATATAAATATGACAATATTTGAAATGGGTTTTAGTCTTTCTGTCCTTCACCACTCGCGAACACCACTAGGCCCTGGCACTGTAGAGGTCTCTGGCTTATCTTCTTTGCCAAATACTAGAAGCATTCTGTTTCGGATGTGTCTGGGTAAAATACCCCTTTTGCCTCATTGATCGGTCCCGGTACATGAAATATAATATTATGACTACGGTTCCGTACGTTTCTTGGAGGCTTCTCAATATTTCAGTAAATAGTGCCGTTCCTGCCTAGAAAGTATCCTTGACGGATGTAACTCAGAGGTATATCAATGAGATCTGGTCTTCTATGTAATAAACCGTCAGGTATATTTCCTCCTCTAGTAGGAACAGGTTCAGGAACATCGTCTCACCACTCACCACTTTGGCAAGAATCCGCGTCATATTCAAAAATTTCCAAATTATCTTCTATTTCGGATGAAATTTCTGCCTCTATATCATCTTCTTCCAAAACTTCTGCTATTATTTGGTCATCTAAACGATTTCGCAACATCTACAAACAAAAATAAAATAAATAATAATATTATGATAATAAATAATTTACTAACACAAGACGTCGCACGTGGGTCGAAATGACCCATACTCACTTTAGACGTTATTACACTCCGAGTGCCGAGCGCGATCTGGCTGAGGCAGGGTGTACAGGCAGTATTTATGCTAACTTGAAGGTACTGGGCGCGACCATTAGAAGTAACTAAAATTTAAAAAGTTATCGAACAAAAATCGAGGTACTGGGTCTTTTCGACCCACGCGCGCCCACTCGCGGGTTAAGGAAATTCCTTAACGAAACGCAACAGAATTGTCCTATCTCTTGGAGTTAATTTAAAACTAAGCAAACCATTTGAATTTCATTAATAACGTTTGAGTGTCGTCGCTTTTATAGGGAAAATAAATTACAAAAGTAATGAACTACACAGTTCCCTACGTAGAATACTAATACACGGTACATAAGTTATGCTACATAAAATTTATTTATATTGACCTCTATTTCAATTTCTCTGCTTTACCTTCTATAACTCAAAAGTAAGATAGCTTGTTATTACTATTAACAATGATTGTATTCACATAGAAAATGATTTATTACATAGCAATCTAAGGATTGATCGTATATGGAATACTTGTTGCAGGAAATGGCTCTATTAAACATCAATGACATCTTGGCCTAGTAGCTATCCACAGCAGGATAATTGACCCGAATATACATAAGTCTAACAAAATCTTATCATAAACTTTGTCTGATTTTAATGACGTTAAAAAGCCTATAAAGTGTTTCGGTTGTTCTTTCCTTACACGCTACAAAACTTTCGACCTACCGGGCTTCCATTTTCCTGCCTCGTTTAATTTGAGTATCTTTAAAGCAAGATTAAATTAATAACTTCGAGATAAGCGGACTCCATCTTATGCTACATCATTAAGCGTGATTTTAATAGAGCTTAGTTTATTGAAAGTAAGAAAAGCGTAAGTTTATTACACGGTTCATTAAATTAAGAATGTTATGTAAAGTTGTTTCAAAACATTCTACTTTATCATTATACATATATTTTGGAAATTTATGAACACATTATTTATACATTCCCCTTATGTGTTCACGTCTCATAATAAAACCAGTATTCTATGAAAGGTCTTGAATAAATATTAGTTGATTACAACTTCTTTAAATATTGGCCTTGATCTTGAACGATTTATGATATGTTAGCTCAGACGTACCACCAGTACAAGGTCATTGTAAGAGGCACCAAATTCGAGCCAGAAAATTTAATTTTACAATCAGTTAAATAAGTGAGACGGCGCCAGTCACTTAAAACCGAATATAAAAATCATCATATCAAATATTTCGATCCGACGGGTACATCGTTCCATAGCTTAATTGGCTAGAGCACCGACACGTCGGTCATTCGGAGATGCAGGTTCGATCCCCGCTGGAACGGATTTTTGATATTATAATTAAAAATGATTGTAATTTTTTTTATTTTGGTTTATGTACCGTATACCATTCATATGCATTTAGTAAAAAGCGGTTATTTTAATATTACAAACAGAGACTCCAATTTTATTTATTTGTATAGATAAAAACGAGAAATGTACTATAATATTATGAGAACCTACGTCACACGGTTAATAGACTTCATTAACAAGTTATTCACGAAACATAATATTCGTCTACCTCAAATTTGGTGTAGATAATTAAGAAATTTAATTATTTTACCTCTACCACCTTAAGAGGAATTCTTGGAAAATATATTGAGGCTTCAACCTTGCTCTTATAATTATAACCTACAGTGTGTACTGTGTACCTACTAGCTGCACCTTTAGGGTTTAACTACATAAGACTCGATCCAGTATAAAGTAAATAGAAGACCGTGTTACTTATGACCGAAGTTCCATTACTTAAATTAGTAGTATAAATAATAATACCTATCTACTCTTTTCTTCAGATTGGTGGTATCTAAACATTGGATGAAAATATTTGTAAAATAAATCACTAAATGTTTTATAACAATCAAATAAAATAATCTTATCAAAAATTGACCAACACTATAGAAAGCGTTTTTCAGTTTCAATTATCTTTAAAATTAAATTATGTTTAATCATAAATAGCACATTTAAAACAATGAGCCTATACAATAAAAATAAAATTTTCCTCTCGTCTAATTTCATGATTTTCATAAATCTATTATTTTAAAAATAGTAAATAGAATTTATAGACGTTTTATGGCGCTACTTTATGTTCCGGAAACATTTACGTCACTATTGATACCGTATATTGCATGCATAGAATTTTTATGAAAGGTATGAAATTGGAAGCACGTTACATTTTACCCATATAACATCCTATTTCTTTTGTTTTAGAACTGTCTATCGTCTTTTGTGTGTATGTAGATAGGTTGTGATATAGAAATCCTACTTTCTGTTTTAAGAATTGCTAAAATTATTACCTACTCACATAAGTTTCAATAACATTTTTTTTATTTTTGTAAGGAAAATACTAAAGTAGTGTTCAGTAGTGTCGTCAAATTGTTGTACGTTGTAACAATCAGTATAAAGTGTTAGATGTAAGATATATTAGTTTATAATGAAAAAAAAAAATCTTTGTTACATTTACATTCTTATAAAAAAAGTTACAAGAGCCTGTTAAACTTAATCAGGGCTATCGCAAGACGATCATTGCGATTATTATGAAAGAGATAATGGGCAAGGATTGGTAATGGATAAGGATAATCTTCTGAAACATCCTGTTTCTTTTTAGTTCATCTCCTTTTTACGAGATAAAATATTTTCTTTTGCTACTTTTGACAAATATACATTAAATATTATAGATACTTATAAGAATTTGAATATTGATTAACATTGAAAATAATTTGTAGGAAATATTTATCGGTGATTCTGCAAACCTTAGATAATGTCGCTATAACCAACTGTCTCAAAAGTTTTACTTGTCACTGTTTTTATTTCAATAATTTTAACATATTTTTTTTTTTTGAGACAAGCGATAAATGTAGAAATAACAGCAAACCACGTATCATAAGTCCAAATAACATAGTTATTATTATCATAACATCGTTACGAAAAAAATATTCAAGTGTTTGTCACTATTTCTATCATTATTTGACTACATGACATGACAGCAAACATATTTTTGCCTTATTCTTATTTTTGCCTTATTCTTATTTTTGCCTTATTCTTATTCTTAGTCTTAATCAAACACAATTTAATTAAATCGTGAATCTTCATTTAAATTAAATTGAAATGAATTCGATATTTGATATCTTAAAACACGAACATTTCTAGTGTTATCTTAAAATTTTATCAGTATTAATATTAATTTTGAAACGATAACAATATTCGGTCCACTGAACTCGATCTAACAATCCAACCTGTCAAACTAACAAATCGACTCTTGATAACCGATCTCGTTTCAACGATATTCACACTGTAACAGCTCGACCGATTAAACCGAGAACTTATCATCCAAGTAGTCCAAGTTTTAGGTGGCTATCACTTTCTGGACGAAGTATCGCAAAGCTGGCAGACCGCAAAGGCAACCGCTTGTTAATGAACATATTATATACCTTATTAGTAGTTAGGTACTTACGCGATCTGACCTTTGCTAATTTATACTAACCTATTATAAAAAACCTTGTGTCTAAATTCTAGCATCTGACGCCGTTTTACGTTTAACTCTTAAAACAAATTCCTTTGAAACTTTAAATAGCAATCTGATATGTCCATTATGTAGGTAGTTAGGAACTTGGACACTAATTTAGTTTTATATAACCAGTAAGTGTCTACAAAAAAAATCTAACGATCTCATCTATCATAATTATAGCTTACGAGTAAGGTGACGGCAGGGTGTAATTTTTAATCAGAGAGTTAACGTACCTGCATGAAATTCAACGAAAAATAAAGCACTTTTCAGACCCTTCAAACAACGTTTTTGATGCAAATAATTCCTTATTTAAAGAAATATAGAAACAAATACATACCTACACATAATATGACGTAAACATAAATAATAAAATATTTTTTTATTATATAATACAATATTAATATTGCCTTTATTTATTTATTTTATAAATACATGTAGGTAATCGTAATATTAATGCATGTAGGTTTGCCAGATTGTTGATTTGTATCAACGAAAGCCACTCCTATACTCTTATGCTGGGTCACATCGCACGATTTTGCATAGATTTGAATCATGGAATTGAATTTCAGTGAACACTCTAAATAGTGTATAAGATAACATTAACTATTCAACATTCACGTATTTAGTTATTGCCCTGAATAGACAATAACTAGCTTCTGCGCGCGACTTCGTCGGCGTGGACTCCGCTCCTATTAGTCGTAGCGTGATGATATATAGCCTATAGCCTTTCTCGATAAATGGGCTATCTAACACTGAAAGAATTTTTCAAATCGGACCAGTAGATCCTGAGATTAGCGCGTTCAAACAAACAAACAAACAAACAATCAAACAAAGTCTTCAGCTTTATTATATTAGTATATATTAGTAAACATATATGGAATTAATTTTCTAACCTTTATGTTGTTGAATTTTAACAATCTAAGTAAAGAAGCTATTAAAATACTTATTTGTCGTCTTAAGACTTTTTTCTCATTCAAATTGGCAAATCAAGACTCTCTATTTTTTTATATTATTTAGGTACCTTTTGCCTCATTCACCTTTATGACCTTTATCCCATTAATCAAGTAGCTCGTGCTTATAAAAATAATAAGGCTAATTTTATTTTTGCACTTTTTTATATATAACGCCCCTTCCCCCATTCCCTACTCTAGTCCTCTGCCCAAAGGTTATCTGAAATAGATCGCTGTATTAGCGATAAGGCCGCCTATTGCAACTGCTTGACTTTTTCTAATTTAATGTATATTGTCACAATTTTGTACTGGTGTATAAAAGCGTAAAAACAATTAAATAAGGTACCTATAGTATTTAAGTTATTTGTGCTCGTCTCGTTTAAGTTAAAGAGTTAAGTCATAGCAGACAGGATGAATAGGCAGCCGCTCGCGCTAGTTAGACAGCTATTACGTTGTTTCAAAGTCACCCACGCGATGCACAAGTTGCTAATTTATGATGAAAAGTAGAGAATCCTAAACATAAACCTGTACGTTAATATAAATTACATCTTCATTATGTTTAAGTATGAGTTCTATAAATTAACTAATTTTCAGCAGACTAAAGTTGATATACTAATTAAGTAACTTACTACTACTAGTAGTCTTAGGTTTGTATTTAAACAAAAATATAAGTAGCGAAAGGTTTAAATTAACTAAATAATGACTAGCTATATAGACAATGTCTTATGTTGGCAGAGCTCATATAGCCATAGCGCGGACACAAATTAAAGGATATCTAAATCAACGATAAGAATAAAATAAAACTAGTTCACTTAGGCACGAAAACAAACTTCACAATTACAATAAATATCATACAAAGAAAAAAAAGCCGTATGAACTAAAATTCGTGTCTGACAAATTTATCTTACAGTAATCGTGAATAGATTATTTAATCTTGATTCCGTGGACCCAAAGTGATATAAGAATCTCACTGTAACATAAACAAGTGGAGAACAAAACCCTACGATAACTCAACTCGTAAAATGTTAAGAAGAAAGGGTAGGATTTCGTTTGTTACGGACAAAACGTCGGCGTCGGTCAGAAAGATTGTGCCATTTGTGACTGCATGAGCGGAGACTTTGAAACAAAACAAATCCGAGTACATTTTCTTTTCACTTGACTTTACTTGTCCTTTTCCGTGATAAAAATATCCATTTTCGTTGTCAGGATTACTTACCTAATACACTAATCGTAATACATGGTACCTTCCTACTGCTGTTCCCGAAAATAGAAATGTTAGACATACATTGAACAAATGAAATAAAAGGTAATAAAATAAATATTAAACATATTCGCTACGTTTTAAGATAGTTTGAGAATCCGTAGATAAAAATTCAATTTATAATCAGTACCAGTTGTGAAAATGTTGCAAATCTTTTTATAATGTTTATAAACGTTCGAGATTAGAGTGGTTTCATATGAGTCTCAAAATCGACACAGCTAAGAACATCGCGAATGGGCTGAAAAACTTTACCTAGTAAAGTGCGAAAGTGGTTTTAGACTTTTGAGGCTTGTATTTATAACTAGCTGCTGTGCCCGCGACTTCGTCCGCGTGGAATTTAACAAAAAAATTATTGTTCAGTTCACAGACTTGTAACAAAAAAAAAAAAAACTAGCCTAAGTTACGCCTTATTACATCAGCTATCTGCGGGTGAAAGTCCCGTCAAAATCGGTCCAGCCGTTTCAGAAATTAGCCGGAACAAACAGACAGACAGACAGACAAATAAAAATTGTAAAAAATGTTATTTTGGTATATGTACCGTGTATACATCCATATGCATTTAGTAAAAAGCGTTTATTTTAATATTAAAAACAGACACTCCAATTTTATTTATTAGTATAGATATATTCGTACGAATATGAGTTAACGACGTTTTAGTGAAAGAGTTAGGTACCAGAAATAGTGTTCTGAAGACAAATCTGACAATTAATAATAATAAACAATAATAAACGCTACACGCTCAACGGCCCCCACTAGGATTATCTCCTGTGTCGGGAGTCCGGAAACACGCACAATACACAAGCACAAACGCTCAGACCACGAGAAACATCTGTATGTGTGTAATGATTGTCATGTGCGGGGATCGAACCCGCGATCGCTAGCGTAAAAACCAGCGATGTGACCGCTGCGCCAACGCTTCGTCAACTGATACATAATAATGGTGACCGATCTAGTAAGTGTTTTTTATCGTACGTCGTCTTCTTTTTTATTACACAAAATGTTTCGTAGTCGCCTTTTTTATTAAATTATGCCTTATAATAAACATTAACTTTTAACTGTTTGTGTAAAAATTAAGGACTAAAATGACTCAAAGATTACGTTAGACCCTCCACTTGAGGGAGCAACGCAGCGCAGTAAACATGATAATTGGAATTTAACGCCCAGGGACCCTCGCATGCTCCTACCCTGTTTGAATCAAAACTGCCAACCGTGAATAGGTCAGAAGGCCAAGCGACCCTTTTAAATTGTCCGAAATTTAATTAAAATGTTCCAAAATCGCATCAAAATACCTAATTATCGTAGTAAAAAACAGACCTAGTTTGGCTGAATTCACTACAAATAATTACATGATTATATCGAGCGGATTAACTGCAGATTTCGGATTAAGTTATTATTAATGATTTTACACCTACAAATATGTAAATCTGCTATTTAACAGCGTGTAAAATATAACACCTCAATTTTTTAATTAACGTTTTAATTATTGTCGTCAGCTTTTAAGTATTATTTATGTTTGTATCTGTTTGTGTATGTATGTATGTAATTGTACATACATGAATAAATGTGAATTATTTGCTCGTGTATATAATATAACGATTGTCACTAACTTTACCTTATTTTTCCTCCCTTTTTTTTCTCTTTATGTGAATTTTACTAATACTCAATCTTGCACACAGTCTACAAACGTCCGCTCTTGTACGTCCTAAGGTTGGCTGGTAGAGCCCGTCATTTGTACAATTCTTTAACATATTGTGCAATAAGTTGGGTCGTCATTAATCACGTGACGTTTTTATGGTTCCGTAGGAACCCAAAGGGTAAAAACGGGACCCTATTACTAAGAATTCGCTGTCCGTCCGTCCGTCTGTCACCAGGCTGTATCTCAAGAATGGCGATAGCGAGACAGTTGAAATTTTCACAAATTATGTATTTCTGTTGCCGCTATAACAACAAATACTAAACACAAAATAAAATAAACATTTAAGGGGGGCGGTAATTTTTTAGTAGTCTAAAACGCCATCTATCAGAAATTAGGAAAACTTCGTCAATAGACTAATCATAATAGTTTTCTAATAGCATCATAGATGGCATCATAATTAAATAAATATTTTACAGAATAAATATTTTACAGAAAATTTACTTATATTTAGTTTAGTCAATGGTACGGAACCCTTCGTGCGCGAGTCCGACTCGCACTTGGCCGATTTTTAGTAACTTTTTCACCCGCTACTTGGTAAAATATGGTGAGGTTTTAGACTATACCCTCCCGAGCATTTTTTGTGCAAAGATGTTGCAATTTTCAGGATTTTGAATACAGGAAAATTAAGCATTGTGATCTAACTTTCTAAACAGACATCAAGGTTGCAGGATTTTTAGTGTAGAAATTGCGTGTTCAAAAATAAATACACGTGATATCTCATTACAGCCCCCCCCCCTGGACACGACCCCACCCCACGACCCACTAAATGTTTTTTTAAAAAGTCTTATTGGCAATCTACTAAATTGTATATTTTAAGTATGAATTTTGTATTCTTAATAACATAAGCAGTAAAGATAAAGCGACAATGACTGTGCTTTTTTTACTTTTAATAAATTATATAAATTATGATAAAAATCTCAGACGAATAAAGAATTTAAAGATAAATTCAATAAATCTCCTATTCGCTTTAAGAAATAAATTTTCTTTTATACACTTTCGTATACAGCCTCGTTAAGGACGATTCGAATTATCTTTATATTTTAAATTTACCGAAGCGATAAACAAATTTAAATATTAATTAACTTGCTTTATCGCTCCAATAAATTCATAGTTCTTAAAGATCAAAAATAAAGTTAGGAGGTTCGTGACATTCAATTAAACGATGGATTTCGCTAATGAACTTGCTTGCTGCTTATGAAACAATGCAAAACTTCGATAACTCTCTAGTTCGATTAATTAACCTTATCATGTTCACACGCTTATTTAAAACTTGGGATGCTTATGTGAAACTCCGTACTTAGATACGTTTATATAAATAAATAAATAATAAATAAATATCTACACAATAAACACACGGTCGTCTATTCTTTAAGTAAGCAACTTAATGCTTGTGTTATAGGTAATAGCCAAATGGTCTAGCTACTTTTTTTTTCGATAAACATTCTTATAAATAATACATATATAAATATATAAATTAATATGTATATTACACCCAGACTCGGGGTGGGAATCGAACCCATAACCCCCGGAGCAGAAAGCAGGGTCACTACAAACTGCGCCAACGGGCTAGTCTATGTCATATTGAATATTTCAATATTAGATTATATATATTATCAGATGCTCTAGTCTTCAATATTACAAAGACAGTAGACTACCTATTACATCTTGTAAGCTCTGGGATTAAAGAACTCGTACTGTTATATTATGTTTATATTATAATTAATGTTTGTTCATCGCTACAGCAAGTAGCAATCTACCTATAACTACTTTTATCTTACTGGATGTATGGATATATGGATGGAAATGTCTTTTAACCTTTCAAATTATTACAAAGTTTCACTAATAGTATCTTACTAATACTTAATATGTACCTGCAATGAAATCGTCAAAATCGATATTGCAGCCAAATCGCTACTTTATTCATATTAATCTCTGCCTAAGTGAACTTATACTAAACTGGACATACTTTAAATTCATACTAAGCACAAGAAGAAACGAAATTTGTTGAAAAATGTTCCTTAGGAGAGAAGATGAAAGTCAAAACTTGAACTTAGTCACAACTACATTAATTTATTTAAGCGCAGTTCGATTTTGTTCATTTGATTGATAAAATTAATAGTTCAAGATTTTTGGTTTGGTATTTTAGAAATTGCATATCCGCAGTAATTTGCAGTAATTCTGAGGCCCAAATTCTTTGAAAACCTAACAAAAACCTTTAAACGTACGACTCATTTTAGGCTGGTGAATTATCTTCGAGACGTCTAGTCTAACTTACAGACTTGATGAGATATCGCAGAAAAGGTCGAGGATAAAGCTAATACTTGATATAAAGCGACATTGAATTCACAAATACACAATGTATACAAAAGGAAAAATATAAATTAAAATATGTTTTCTGTTAAATATTTTTTTCATATTTCAACTAACGAGTTTCAGTTAGCTGGGACAGGCGTAACAGAAACATTCATAACTTTAGATTCGTCGGGTGACAGCCGGCACGGAGCACCGTCAACAAGCTGTATCGGTAATTTCACTTTATTGGCTGCGCACCGAGAACTGTCGAAACACACACTCCAATATGAATTTAGACGACAGATTTTCAATACACACTACAGATTTTACCAAGTATTTCTTACCAAGACAACTTTTGTGTTTTAAACATCAATTATATATTAACTTACCATGAATGCGACAACCAAAAACTAGATGAAACAATCCGCTTTTTCAATTCAAGCTCTTTAAAAATTACTTTACGTAACCTTAAAGTACGTCGTAAGTAGGTAATCGTATTTTAAAAGAAAAAATCACTGCAAAATTTACATAAAAGATTAAGTTAAATAAAAAACAATTATTATTTAATATTTTTTCTTACGGTTAGCAACCCTATCGCTTGTCAGCGATCTCTATCAGGCAACCGTGTTCCGGAGGGTATGTTAACCATTGATTTAGGGCTGGGTCATTCATGGGTGTACAAGGTTATGATAGTAAAGATAGTTTATCAATACAAATGTATGTAAGGATATAAAAGAAAGATAATGGGGAAAATTAATAGAAGGTGGAAGGCACGATTATTGTAACTAGTACCTACATATTATGTAGATGTTAAAGCACGGGATAAGCTTGGAGGTTTTTTTTTAAGGTGAGGATTAGCATGTTATTTTCATGAAAGCTTCATTACACCATAAATAATATGGTATATTTGAAGTATAAACGGGATATGTTCTCGATATTATTATCTTATAAATAAAATTCTCGTGTAACAATGTTAGTTACCATACTCTACACTAAATTTTGTGTGCATATCGGGTAGGTCTGAGAATCGGCCAACATCTATTTTTCATACCCCTAAGTTATAGGGGGGGGGGTTAATGGGGTTAGTAATATATATATGGCAAAACATCGTTTGCTGGGTCAGCTAGTATTATAGGTATTTACTAAAACTAGGTCTTTAATGCCCCGGACCTTACATGATTGAAAAGCTACAGCGTTTGCTACTTTATTAGTTTTTTTAACCGACTTCCAAAAAAGGAGTAGGTTCTCAATTCGACTCTATTTTGTTTTATGTATGTTACCTCAGAACTTTTGACTGGGTGGACCATTTTCGATGATTTTTTTTTATCGAAAGTTGGTGGCATGGCATGTGGTCCCGTTTAAATTTAATTGAGATCTGACAACTACTACTATTTTTTCGTCATCCTACGTTGTCTTATACCGTATACTTTTCACTGGGTCTATCAATTTTAATAATTCCGTTTGAAAGCTGATGTTTGTCATATGGTCCCTTTTAATTTTGATCGAGATCTGATGACTTTTTGAGAAATCTTTGATAACGCGTACTTATTTGACTATTTTTTCGTGTACCTACGTGGTATTACGTCTTGTCGATGTAATCGAAGTCAGTAAAAATATAAATAACTAGCTGTTCTCAACGGCTTTCACCCGTGTGCGCAAACCATTTCCCGTGGGAACCTATTATTTTCCCGGGATAAAAAGTAGCCTATGTTACACAAGGATAACTATATAAGCTTTCAAATGGTGAAAGAATTTTTTAAATCTTTATTCATTACAAACATACACACAAAAATACAAATCTTTTCTCTTTATAATATGTATTAGTAAGTATAGATAAGAATCTTTATAAATAAATATATATAATAAATAATAATAATAATCTTATGTTTATCAAATAACTCACTGTTACTCATGTTCTTTAATTTAAAGCAATTTCCTTATGGCTAGCGCAGTGTAAGTGTTCGCGTCATTTGGTATTCCCCACACAAGTGAAACTAAGACCGTAACATTTTTCAGATCACACGTGACTTGGCGAATCACGTCTCAGTTGAACAGTGTTTGGAGCCAGTCATCCGCGACTGTGATGCATATTTATACATCGTAGACCTCGTAGGCTTGCATGTCACTCATATTCTTAAGAGTTGTTTCGAGTAAAAATACCATATTTTTAAAGTGAAACTTTTATTATATCATCTCAAACTTTTTCGTGTGCATACCTATTGCATGTCGTATGACGGTCGGCATGCACTTATCATTTCCTAGAACTAAGACACTAATGAAAACATACAGCTGATGTAAGTTACCTATTAAAACATAGATGGCGTGCTAAAGTCTCACTTATACCGTGGTTTCATAAAACCACTCAGAGGTTTTTTTAAGACACGTCATCCACGGATTCTGAGTTGCATGTGCCTTTTAAAACAATTTATTGCTTAAATATAATGGATTAAGCTCTGACCCTTCTCCTATATAGGGAAAAGAAACCCGCAGTGGAAGCAGAAAACCAGCAGTGGAATATTACCTACGGGTCGAAGCGATCAACTGTGTAATGTTTTAATTACACGACAATCATTTTAGTTTAACGGGGTGAGTAGTAGCGCCTTAACTCCAAAGGTTGCAAGTTTGATTCTTGCTTGATATTATTTACTAAACTTTAATTTTATACAACCGCTCTGTTACAGTGATGCGCTGAGGGTGGATATTCGTATTTGTACAAATATTTCTTTCCGGTTTGGATGTCTGTCCTTGTGGGTCTCCCCACCGTGCCTCAGCAGTGGGATGTTACAGGCTGAATGCTAGTCTACTTCTTAAGAAATGATATAAGGAAATCGAAAGAAACAGTGACACTGAGACCTGCCCTGAGAGTACCGTTCTACTGCGCAGCATATTTTGCGAAAAAGAGATCAATATAATATTATTTTTTTTTACTTTTAACATTTTAATGTTATTTTTGCCCCTTTACAAAAGTACTTCAAAATTCCTGAACAAACTTTTCTTATCCTTAATGAGGGTAATCCTAAAAATTATAAGTCTGACACAATCACAAAGAATATGTTTACGCTCTTATCAGAACGGAGAAGTAAGATTAACTAACTACAACGAACATTATAGATTCATAGATTTGATGAAAATTCCCAGCGGGAACTGCAAGGTATACTGATAAAGCTAAGAAAGTACATATCAGTTCAGATTTATCTTTGAATGGTTCGCTATAATTAGCAATTCAACCTCAAAACAGAACTGCTTTTTATAGGAATACTAGCTTCTGCGCGCGACTTCGTCGGCGTGGACTCCGCTCCTATTGGTCTTAGCGTGATGACACATAGCCTATAGCCTTCCTCGATAAATGGGCTATCTAACACTGAAAGAATTTTTCAAATCGGCCCAGTAGTTCCAGAGATTACCGCGTTCAAACAAACAAACAAACAAACAAACAATCAAACAAACAAACTTTCACTTTTTCTTTGTAAACGATATGAATATCGACTTTGATGAAAAAAAAATGTATATATTTTATTAAATTAACGTTACAAATAGCTTCTGTTATTGATAAATAATTCAAAATTTTCGGTTCCAAAACGCTTTCAAACTCACCCGGTATATTAGTATAGATTATTCTGTTATCAAAAGTTAATGAGGTGGCGTAATAGGAGGAATAAGAGACAATAACTTAGATTTGTCCATAGCAGAAGTAATTTAGGACTGCTTCATAGATAGAAACAAAAAAAAAAGATTTTGTGTACCAAGACATATGATTTTTGAAGCCAATCTTCTTTAGGCACATGAGGGGTAAAATTTTTAAGGATGAAACGCGTGACGCGTCTCGAATACATCGGTTCTCGTCCGATCACCGAAGTTAAGCAACGTCGGGCGCGGTCAGTACTTGGATGGTTGACCGCCTTGGAACACCGCGTGACGCTATTTTTTTCCAATTAGTTTTTAATTATGATACGGTGATACCGCCTACTTTTTCAATTAGTTTGTCAAAGAAGTTTCACTTCTGACATGTGTACTTTATGTTTTGTACGCATGCAATTTTTTACTAAGAAAATTTGTGTATATGAATAGAAACATTAATATACGGAATAAATGAAATACACTTCCTAATAAAATTCGGGGCAAATATATCATATATTTACTAAATCAAGCGTGTATAATTTTTCGTCACTACTGATATATATAAATAAACAGACGCTGGTATTGATTGTCTCTAAGAATAACAATCGTTTTGCTGGGAAACACTAAACCACCCACTTAACCAGTTACATTTATTAAAATCTTTAATAACTAAAAGCGCTGATAAGTTCTAGTAACGAAGTTCGTAAATAACGTTTAAGCTGCGTTACTCGTTTTACTCGTCTGTTTTTTGTTTATAAAGATTGCTCGTTTAATATTTATTACGGCGAAGATAAAACATTGAAGCAAATGCATGTTGTTAATAACTTTATTTATATGTTGTATTAAAATAATTAATAACAATTTTAAGTCCCATTATCACCCATATTTATTTACCCTATCTGTGTGACCTAGTTATTGATTTTTAAGTTGCCAACTGCATGATGTTCTAATAATACATAGGAATAGATACAAGTTGGTTAAGAAAACCACTGCAATCAATAGAATTGATCTCAATAGCAATAAAAATGTGATAAGATTATCATTAGAATCAATTCACATATAGCCTATAGGGCTAGCAATAAAGTGGATATCAGCATTCTATAAATTTCAATGCGGGTTAAGGTCGTGTAATATAATTATGCTTGATAGATATATAGTTAATAATGAATAACCAAATGAATGTGAGTCAATCACTGGGTTCCATAACTACGTAGGTTCGTAGCATATTTTTTTACATATTAAGATAAAATAAAAAAAAACGGAAAAAGGCAATAAAACACCTAATTTTCTATCTTATTAATATTTTTTTTTATTCTGTAAAAAATCCAATAACTAACTACCTATTAGCATTACAAAAACACAGCCCTGTAATAAAGACAGAAGTATGGATTAACGAAGGTACAGAGCTTTCATTACACTTTGGGAACGAATCTAGTAGGTAATTTATGAATCTACTCTTAAATGGAATAAAAATCTTAAGGTCTACATGAAAAAAAAAATGAAAACTATTGTAAAGTGGCTAAAAAATTAGGCGAAATTTTGCAAACCAAATGGGTTTAAGGAGACATTGTTTTATAAGACAGTAATACCTCCTTGCGTCTCTACAAAATTATGAAGGTTAATTAATCATCATACTTAATTATTATATTTTTAATTTAACAGTAGGCCAAAGAGTATATAACCACTACGTTTTCAGTAGGCTGTTACAATGCAATATTTCTTATGACATGCCTTATAAATCAAGTTTTTTATAAACAAAACTATAGTCCTTTGTTTGAAAAAAACTAGATATACCTATATACATATTTAGAAGGAAATATTTGAATATAACATGTAAAGTAAATACGATATGAAACGGATTTACGGACATAACTTTCTTTGTTTACTTCTCATGGCATTACGAAGGCTAAAGAAAATTATTTCGATATTTTTATTTTCTATTCCCGCGCAGTAAGCTTATTATAAGCTTAGATTAGAGTTTTAGGACTTTGTTAAGAATAGGTGTTAATACGTGTAATCATTATTTCTGAAGATATGGTGAAGGTTATATTTTCTACGGTTTTACTCGTGAATATAATCCCTGTTAAGCTCATGTGAGCACGAACTGAATTCGGAAAACATTTGACGTTGTCATGTTCTTTTTTTTTCGTGTCAACATTGAAGTTTGCGCTACCATCGTGTATCGTACGAATACGGGTGAAAACTCAATTTTATGACAACACGAATCCGAAAACAAGATTGTAATAACTGAAACAGTTATGTTAATAGTCATTCCAATTACAAATATTACGTTAATATTTTTGTCTTTACTGTACTTTATTGTAGAATTGTAGATAGACAACAACGTAATGATTATTAGGTACAACTAATATGAAAAAAAAATGCTAGATTTTATGTAAATCATCACAATATACCTAACGCAGTGTAATTTTGTCCAACTACGGGACTTCGCCGCTACTATATGCTAACATTACATATTTGGAAGGTTATATAGGTAGGTACATATAATATTCATTACATATAATATTCATTACATAATTGTATGTTGTATTGTGTATTATATCTACATATCACCGTAATTTTCCAGAAAATATGTTCCAAATACCGTACGAATATGGATTTCAATAAGATAACAAATATATCATATCTTGAACAATCTGTGTGTATTTGTACGTAACATTCGTTTATTGTTTACTCTCCTTTTATACTTTGTAAAGCTGTTCGGTGTTCCCATTTCTTTAAGTTTCTCGAGGCCGCCTAGCTTATTATATACTCACACGTAAAAATACTGCTGTTTTACCTTTTGTGGTAAGTTATACCTTAAAATTACACTGTATAGTACATATTAAAAATAATGCATGTACATGAGCATAGTACTGCATTGCAATCAAAACAATATGTTTGCAAATTTTTATAACACTGGATGAAATAAGAAAGATTTTAAATTCTAATTTAATGACATTAATATTTAAATCTTATATTAATTGGCCCAGTTCGTAGTGACCCTGCTTAATTGGCGTTGGCCCAGTTTGTACCTAGTGTCCCTGCTTTCTGCTCCGGGGGTTGTGGTTTCGATTCCCGCCTTGAATTGAAATTTAAATGTATTTATCAAAAAAAAAAATGTTGCTATATGAATCGACTGTAACCAATGTGCCCTGTAACCTGTATTAAGCATTAAGTTGCTTACCGTAGGCACAGATGACTGTCTTATTGCATGTTATAGATATTTATATATAAAATGATAATGACAAGAATAAAAACGTTCAAAGAGTTTTTCATCACCTAAGCCTAATGTAATAGTTTCGCCTAAAACATAATTTTAGATCATTTCAAATTTATTATTTATCATAGGGCGAGTCAAATATGTAAATGAGTTTGTATATCTGGGTTCAAAGTTTACAAGAGATGGAAAGTGTGAGAGTGACATTGAAAGAAGAGTGAACGCAGGAAACATGGTGGAGCTTTGCACTCGTTTATGAGCAGTCGGATGGTGTCTAACAAGACTCGTTTGGCTATGCATAGGGGGGTGTTGGTTCCGACACTCATGTATGGAAGTGAAAAATGGGTATGGCAGAAGAAACATGAAAGCAGAATAAATGCAGTTGAAATGAGAGCGTTAAGAAATATGATAGGAGTTAAACTGAGTGACAGGATAAGAAATAGTGAGATAAGGAAACGTTGTGGTCTGAAAGAAGATGTAGTGACAAAAATTGAGAAAGGTATGCTGAGATGGTTTGGCCATGTCGAGATAATGAATGAAGAACGATTGACGAAAAGTTTATAAGGCAAGTGTGAATGAAATGTTGGAAGGGGCGGAAGGGGTAGACCTAGGCGGACGTTTCGAGACCAGATCAGGGACGTCTTGAAAAAAGGCTAGGTCTAGAGTACCCTAAACCGAAGAGCATGTATGAAAGGAATAATGAAAGTGGACGAAGCGAACAAGTATGTAAGGATCGTAGCAAGTGGAAAGAAGTTGTCTCTGCCTACCCCTACGGGAATGAGGCGTAATATATATGTATGTATGTATGAGTCGAATATTATATGGTAGTTATCAAATATTTAGATTATATGGTTGTTTATAATCTGTATTAATTTTTAATCTATATATTAATACGTAAAGCAAAAACTCTGTACCCCTTTTTACGAAAATTGCGCGGACGGAGGAGTATGAAATTTCGTACACTTACCTATAGTTTATATAGAGGAGTGCAGAATGCTAATATTTTCTTAAAATTATGCATAAAAATATATTAAATCAATAAAAAAAAACATTTCACACACTACGATGTATTTGACACCCACACGCATATTATCTCTTTGTTGATTGTCAAAGTCAAACAGAATTTTTTTTAAAAAGGTTCTTTTTTTTATAATTTTTTGGTTTTGTTTAATTTAAATTTATAATTATGGTCCAATTTCGACCTCTGGGCGACCACTAGTTTGATTAATTATCTTTATTTTCTCTCCAATCTTCAAATAGAATTTAATATAACAATATTTTTTATACAGTTTATCATTTAAAAAACATGAACCTACTGTAAAACTCTAGTAGTGACTATTTAAATCCATTGAACCTCAAAAATTTTCGAATTTTTTGTACCTATTACTCGTATTTCTTTTAACAAATAAGTAGTTAGTAGAAATGAAAATTTCACACATTTAATGTTTCTTACACGACTACCATTGATACAAATCGATACTTTTTTTACTTTAAAATTAAAATGTTTTTATTTCTGCAGAATAGAAAGTACATGACATTAACCAGTGTTTTGAAAGTTTTAATTAAATTCTGTATAATGAACAACATTTGTTCTGTAACTTATTTTATAATTAATATTTAATTGAAGTTTAGTTGTCAGTTAGCTTAGTCATAACATTGGCGCCCGATGTGGGGCTAACGTTACTGAAATTAATTATAATGGTATAATGGTAGTAGAACATGCTACTTTTGTATTAGTACAACTAACTTCGTTATTCGTACCTTTATTGAGCTGCAAACCACATGGTTTCTGCTCTACAATGATCCAAAAATATCGATTCACGACGAATCCAGCATGTCGCCGCCCTCTAGGACAGACAGCTCTTCTCTCTATGTACACATATAAAACAACACGTCAAGCGAGATATCAAACGGTTTCCCGCCACTAGTATTTTGTCACTTTGCTCACAATTAAATATTTTTCTTAGAGGAAAAGATAAAGTCGCCTGAAAAATGAAAACAAAAATACTTGTTTCTGTTCCTTTGTAGATATGGTTGAAAAACAGACTTAAAGTTTCATTATATATCAAACGTAAGGGCAACAAATGCACCGAACTCTCACGCGTTCACAACCCGACTGACTGAATATCCTACATTTTCCCGGCGCAAGCCTTCACCCCTTGTAATCGAGCACGTTCGCAAAGATTTAATAAACATATTCTATAGACAACAACTACTATCGTTTCAACATTTTTCATTGTAAAAATATAAAGCATATCTAAAACATTTATATATGATATTGTAATGTTAGTCTTATTACATTAAATAATTTTTACAGTCATGTGTAATCATAACAATATATAATTATTGGTTAGATGAGTCAATATACTTTACAAATTAATTTAAAATCTAAAAATAAAAACTAAAGTTAATATTATTGTCAATATTAAATTCTTAAAATTAATATTTAAGTGCATTTAAATATAAAGTTAAAAAATATACTTTACAGATAACGCCATTTTTTAAATATGTTATTAGTATCTACCTATATTGTTTTAAATATAACAATGGTTTTATAACATTTGCATTTAGTAATTAAAAGTATTAAAGCTAACCTTTATATTATCTGTTAATATTGTTGCTAAACGTTTTAAGAAAAGTCAACTGACAGGTGCTATATTGAGCGCGTTCCACTAATGGCCCACCACGCTATTGATCACGATCGCTGAAATTGCCATTCCACCAAGGTAAAAAAACACCGCGGTCGTTTATTTATATATTTATACTTTATTGTACATTACAACAACAAATATCATTTACAGACTGTGAAGTACAATGGGCGGACCTAAGGCTATTTAGCCATTTCTTCCAGACAACCCAAATATATATTTCCTACTATGAGTAACGATCGCTATCAGGTGTACATGATAACAACCGGGACCGACGACTTAACGCGCTCTCCGAGGCACGGTGGGGAGACCCACAAGGACTGCACAAACACCCAGACCACGGCAAACATCTGTATGGCTAATACAAATGTTGTCGTGTGCGGGGATCGAACCCGCAACCGCTCGCGCAACAGCCAATCGCAATCCATTGGCGTGACCGCTGCGCCAACGTGGCGTCGTTGTACTTGTAGGCGAATTTTATAAGGGTAACGCATATTTGGGCGCCGTCAGGTGTCAGCTGTATGCTCGCAATAATATGGCTGCATGATGAAAACATGCAACTTTGGGGGTTGGTTGTAAATATTTTGCATAGATTGGAATAAAATTTAATTCTACATGAATTTCCGGGAATTCATCGTTGAGTTTTCATTGAATCGAATGAGAGATAATATTCACAATTTGATATTGACAGTTGTTTTTTTTTTAAATTCCCACCACGTTTTGATGAAAGCCAACTCTGACCCACCTATATTTTATGGGCGAAGTGGGCGAGATGTAGTTGCGACCCAGTGACATCATCAGCTATGAAGTCGAGCGATCGCTCACGACGACCACGGGCCTTAGATGGAATGATAGAAAAGGCGTTGCAGGCGGTTCGGTCGCTTAGTGGAACGTGGCCATTTTGTTAATGTCCTGTCTGCTGTCAATGTCTGTTGTTACTTGTTAGCATGAGTTGTTAGCGATTGTTTTTTGTATTGTACAATTCAAACTAAAACAGTGTTCCTATTTTAGTGAATTTATTTAATGCAATGGCACAAACAGAAGATACTGAACTAAGGGATTTAGTTATTGAAGCCTTAGAAAAAAACGGGTCTCTTGCAAAAATCCGTGCTTTACTGCGAGCAAATATTTTTTTAGCCTTTGAAGACGAATGTGAAAACTTGAAGCAAAATGAAACTTTAGATAAATTATTATTACTACCAGAAGGTAAATTATGCCTCTCAATTATTCATGACTTTTTAGACTTTTGTAACCTCCGAAATACGTTGTTTGTATACAAATCTGAAACGAGACAAGGAACAGAATATACGTACGAAGGCAGAAATAATGTTGCTGATAAATTAAACATAAATTGGAATGATCAATCAGGAAATAAACCTGTCTTATTGACTTTGGTTAATAACATTCTTAATCAACGTCAAAAAAATATTTACAAACAAGATAACAAACATAGTCACTTCAATCGACTAAATAGAAATAAAAACTACAAGGGAGACCAAGATTGCACATACATAGTACATGAGGATTCTAATACAACTACAAGTAACTCACAATCGGATAATTCTTCTGATGAAAAAAATAATCTGGATCTGAGGTTAACATTAGACAATTCGGATACTGATACTTCAAGTGGGTCTTTAAGAGGTGCGTCTAAATCTGAATATATCCTGAATAACCATACACAAGAAACTGGGAGGAACGATAAAATTATAGCTACTGAAACTAATCTACCTGTGGAAAATTTTAATAAGGACTCAAATTTGTTAAAAAATAGCAGTACTGAATCTACCTCATTTGTCGATTTAAAACCTTTTAATCAAATAGATTCTATCCTACTCAACACAACAGGCCTGCCATACAAAGAAAATGAGGAAACAAAGCCACCCTCCCAACAAAATTCAAACTCTTCTACCTCAAAAGCAGATTTATTATCACAAGTCCAAACACACAACTCAGTCTCCGAGTCCATAAAGAAGGATTTAAGTCATCTTGATTCTAAATCAAGCTTAAAAAGTTCTCCATCAATTAAAAATGATGAATTTACAGAATATAGCTATGATTTCACATCACCTCCCCAGTCGGGGAAGAAAGATACTTCTGCAGCACACTCTCAAAGTACAAAATCTATTCATGAAGAAACTGTAAACAATACCAGTAACAACTCTTCTTCATCCAGTAACAAACAGAACTCATTTAACTCACAAAGCTCCGTGTCAATATCTGATGTTGCAGATTTAATAAGTGAAAAAAGTAGCTACAAACAAAGTTATAATTCGCCAAAACAATTTAAATTGACAGTAAATGATAAGACAAGTATAAGTCCTAGCAGAGATCAAGTTGTCAACAGTATGAGTGACAATTCAGGAGACTTTTCTGAATCTCCCATTCCTTCACTTTCTAATCTTAGTCCTGATATTCATAGTGATTGATGAAGCATCCCACATAGTTAAATATTGCTCAGAGCATTTTTGAACTTCAGTATAGTAATTACACTATTTTTAAACTATGAGAAACTTTCATACATACATAGCTGGTCTAACGAATAATGGATGTACTTAACAAATATATGTGATTTATAGATTATTATGCATGGTATCATAAACTTCATAAATTAGTTAATTTTACATTAAACTTTGAACATATATGTATTTTAAGGACCATATTTCGTTTATACACGAATTTACTAAAGCTTAATATATATCATAAAACACAAATAATGTGTTAAGAGAAATTTTTACTAAAACAATTCTATGTAATGGAAAATTCATCTTATTCATTTGTGTTAAATGACTTTCCTTGGTTTTTGACCAAAAAACTTAATCAAATTTGAATTTTGTAAAGTAAACAACTATGACATTAAGTCTTTAGGCAGATAGTGTATGTATATAGAATTAAAAGAGCACCAAATCTTTCAGATGCGCCTTAGTCAAATGACAATTTTTTTAATATTTAAATATTTCTTAAATTTTTCTTCAAATTTTCTTATATTCACATCACTATAAAACTATGATTACTATTGAGTTAGGGTAATATTGATTCACCATTGATAAGTATGATTTCATACATTTGTGACATGAAATTCTTATGTCATAGCTAGGTGAAAGTCAAATGAGGTGAAGGCTCGCACAGATTTGTGCAAACTATTGAGCAATAAATTAGTACTAATATTTTGTAGCTTAAATTTATGTAACCTTTTAGAGACATATTTTGGTATATTTCATTTTTTAGGGTTACACAAACATTGCAAAAAGTTTGGTATAATTGTCTATCTGTTCATCCATTTATTGGTGTGTCATAGTTTGTCTTTTGATTTTTGTCAAATTACTGTCAAATGTGTAGAGAATTGTGGTCTTTTTTGTGCAAGTGCATATAGTACTTGACTTAATTATAATTTTTTTTACTGTAAATTAAAAAAAAAAAACAAAAATTGTTGCAGGTGTTAAATATAAATTTATGAATATGAAACTATTACTAAAAATAATGTATTCATAGAAATACTTAGTTTGTAATATATAAAAGTAACATTGATTTGTATTGAATTTTAGAATATTTTTTGTTGTCCAGTCATACAATGATACATACTAAAGTACATAATATTATGTGTACAAATAGAATTTAACTCCGACTACTTCCATCGCTAATATCAAATTAGCTCATAACTGTAAAACAAATAGATTGTAATTATTGTATTAACTCTAAAATGCTTAGATTTTCAACTTTTTCTGACGTAAAATTGTATGAAGAAAGAAAAACAAAGTTAGCATACAAAAAAAAACAAGGAAAACAATAATTATAGTCTGTTATTGTAACATGATTTCCTATAATAGCATTTAGTTATCATTCCATATTGTAGTTATTGTTAAAAATGTTCTATCAAACTTTATTTCAGGTCAGTCGTGATTTATTTTGCAAATGGTTGTGCCTTAACTATCTAAAACAAGATTATCATGGTTCCTCAAACATTCAGTCAAATAAAATCTAGTCCTATATCTGTTCTTTTTGAGAACATAACAAGTTCCGTCCAAATTACTCCGATTTCACGACAATCTGGTGTTGCAAACAATATGTAAACATGTTTTAATAAATTCTTTTTATTTGCTTGACTTGGGTCTTTTATTACTTTAATTTTATTTTTTATTTAACAAGACAACAGTCACATCAAGTGACTACATAATACATTCGCGGGATATGGTTATACAATACCTACACAGCTTCTTGGTAGGCTGAAATATTATGTACTTGTGTAAAAGCTAAAAATAAAATCTTTATTATGAATAAATGTCGAAAATGCTACTTTAGTTATTACACAATAGTTCATTACTTATATTTTTTAATTGGTATTAAGTAAATTGGGCTTTAGAATTCAATATAACAAATCGATTCAGTGACAAGAACATATTTAATATTTTAAAAATTCTTACAAAAGGTTTACTTTACCTAAATACTTTTGAAGAAAAAATATTTTAAGGAATAGAAGAAACAAAAACAACAGTTTTAAGGTAATCAATGTTTATTTTCACAATTTCTGTAAAGCATAGATTGTATATTATATCCATTGAGATATATGTACTACGTACTAGAGGAGACGCCTCGACTTGATTCTTTGTAACAAGAGTTAGAGTGCGTGCGCTCTAACTCACTTAGTCTGTTTCAAGCGCTTGCTGCAACGTGACGCCTTTGAGTAAAGTTTTGTTTTTAAATATGCCTACATGTGCATTGAGATATTGCTCAAACAGCTCCAGAAACATAAGTAAAAATCAAGGAGTGACTTTTCACCAGTAATTTCGACATAATTATTATCTTTAATTTAATTATAATTTTTCAATTGCAACGCGTCGCAGCTGGCGGCTACTGCGGCCATGTTTTCGCGCCGATTCTGTGCGATCTCGCTTACACAGCGCATGCGCGGCAAACGCCGCTGTCATCAAAAGTGTTTCATAACTTTTGTTTGAAATAGCTTCTCTAGTACGTAGTACATAATATCTCAATGATTATATCACGTTTCAGTTATGCACACAATTAAATCCATACTGAACACTGTAACATTGTGTTACATATTTTCTATACAAAATTAATTTTAATCATGGCATAATGGCGGTTAGTGAAGACACATTAAGAAAAAAAAAATTATATTAAACATTTTTGTATTTACAGTTTATTACTTTTATTAGGTACATGAGTTTTAATATGAAAATGGTATAAAAATTACACTTTCATAATAATATATTACATACAATATCATAGTAATACAAACATGTCCATATCCTAACTTTGAAAATATAACAATAGTAAAAGCCACATTGCTTTAATATAATATAAACATTAACAGTCCTACGCTGTTCGAATATTTCACAAAAATGGAATACCTCGCTCCAGGCACTAATAGTTTTCTCGAAAGTTATGTTATTATCGTATTAAAGTTTTTAACACAATTGTTAAAAATTTCATAAACACTGAAAATAGATAGAAAGGCTAGTACTCTTGCTTACAATATTTGCCAAAATTCACAAATATGCAGAGCGAATCCTTCCCTAGCATTAGAAACAAAAGTAGAATTATCAATATATCAATTTACAAGAGTAATAAAGCACCTAAAACAAATAAACTAAAAGCCTTTTTATTCGGCAAATAAATATAAATAATGTACATATGGCAAATATTTGGCTTTGTATAATATAGTTAACATGTGACAAGTAATAGTAAATGCAGTTATGTATTTAAATCCAAATTTTTCATTTATAATTTCACAAGTAATCTTTTTGACAATATAGTAACAGACTATGAAGCATTAATTAAATATTTCTATGAAAAAGAAAGGAACAAAGTATAGTGTATAGGTATATGTATGTCACAAATATTTAATACTGTATCCACACGTAGACTCAAAGTTTCTTAGAAGAATTCAAGTGGACGTGTCATTTTAAAGCTCGTTGCCCATGGAGCTGTCGTGAGTGAGATTCGAGTCCATACTGGCGTTGTCAGAGTCTTGGCTTTGGTTGCCGCTATAGTTTGCGGCCTCTTGGAGTCTCATTAGCATGTTTAACTGTAAAAGAGAGAAAGCATTATTAAGCAAAACTTTACAACGAATAGAACATTTTTATTTTGCCTTCATCTACTATTTATTTGTACTAGGTACGAGTAGATCTTATTAGTCACATAAAACCTGTACTAAGAAATTTTAAAAGCCTTATTTTACTTGTAAGTGTATGTATGTAACTATGTATTTAGGTATCTTTGTGATGGTGTAATCGTGCAACTCAATTTTGACACACATCTTCAACTGATTGAGATAAAATTTTGTATACACGTTTAGTTTGGATAACAATGCATGGTTAGCTATGTGACGTCATTCTATATTTAACATGGCGGAACTAGAGTAGGTACCTACTTATTCTAAGTCAAAAATATGAGAAAAGAAAAAATAATAACCAAAGGATCTTGATTGTTGTTAGTGTTCGCGTCTTGATTGGTTTCGTCAATTCCAGCATCTTCAACGGATATAGGTCGCAAGGTCTGTAAATATAAACAAATAGATTTAATTTAAAAAAAAACAATAATAAAAATAGTCACACGCAAAATAAACATTATTAAGACGATATAAGTACCTAATTATGTTAGCACAACAATAAGAAATACTTTTTTATCTTCAGTAATTCATTTTTCTATTATAGATACCTACTTAATCTTACTCTTAATCTACAGGATTCGGCACTCGAAGTGTTACTAACTTTACGTTGCAATAGCAACTAAACTGTTTACAGTAGGTATGGCGCCCATTTTTTCACATTCCTTAGTCTATTGTAGGTATTGTTAATAAACTTACAAAAGCCTATTATTTTTCGTCGTTTTTAAAAATAGTTTTGCAGATGGAAGTCAAACGAAACAGTATCATCTTAATATATATAAATCTCGTGTCACAATGTTTGTCCTCAATGGACTCCTAAACCACTTAACCGATTTTAATCAAATTTGCACACCGTGTGCAGTTTGATCCAACTTGAAAGATAGGCTATATTTTATTTTGGTATATGTAATTATTATATTTAAGAAAAAAAAGGCGGTATGAAGTTCGCCAGGTCAGCTAGTTTCTTTGTATTTTTCTGGAAAATCGCAGTCAGCCATCGTTAATGAGCTAGGACATTTACATTTGAACAAAATGTTTGTGTATCGGACCATCACGCGTTACAATGATACGGGTAGCATCAAAAAACGCCATGGAGGTGGACATCCAACAACAGCAACATCATCAGAAATGGTTCGAAAGGTAAATGCTAGAATTGAACGAAATCCACGACAAAGCGCAGTTAAATTGGCGAAAAGTCTTAATGTACCTATGTATCTGCCCGGAGCATAGGACGCATATTGAAAAATAAACTTCAACTGAAGGCCTACAAATTACAAAAAGTGCAAGACCTAACACTTGCACAAAAGGCAACTCGTCTAGAAAGAGCTAAGAACTTAAAGCACTTGCACGTTGGTGGCATGCTTGAAAATTTGGTATTTTCCGATGAAAAACAAACAAAATGATCGCGTATGGTTAAAGTGTAAATCAAATGGCAATTTAGACCAACGAATTGCCTTGCGAAAGCAAGCACCAGCATCTGTGATGGTTTGGGCTGCGGTAACTGCCACGGGACGCTCACCTCTCGTTTTCATTGACCAGGGTGTAAAGATAAACCAGCAGATCTACCGTAAAAACATTTTAAACGATGCTTTGTTACCTTGGGCACGTAAACAATTTGGTAGAAATCATTGGACCTTTCAACGAGACTCGGCACCATCCCACAAAGCACGTGAAACCCAAATTTTTTTAACAAGAAAATGTTCCGAGCTTCATTTCTTCGCAACAATGGCCACCATATTTCCCGGACTTAACCACCTTAACCAATGGATTTTTCTATATGGTCAATTCTAGAAGCCAAAGTGTCAACAAAAAAATATGTGATGGTCGACGCCTTAAAGATTGCTCTCCGCCGAGAATGGAACAAAATACCAGCAGACCACATTCGTGCAGCGTGTGAAGCCTTCTCGGTCAGACTCGATGCTGTTATCCGCGCTAAAGGTGGTCATATTGAACAATAATTTCTTTTTTATTTATTTTATATGTTTTCTTTTCTATACTAAAGTTTTAAAATAAATATGCTCATAATTAACAAAATTACAGCATTTTGTATTAGTAACACTTCGAGTGCCGAACCCTGTATATACTAATATTAAGTAAGTACTGACTGAGGTAGGGCACAGCAGAAAATTTCCTGCTCAAAATATGGAGCAGCCCCTCTGGGGTAGTACCTCGACCTTACAGAAGAGCACAGCTAAATAATACTGTTTTCAAGCAGTATTGTGTTCCTGTTGGTGAGTAAGGTGACCAGAGCTCCTGGGGGGGATTGGGGATAGGGTCAACAACGCGCTTGCGATGCTTCTGGTGTTGCAGGCATCTCAAAGCTACGGTCTTACCATCACGTGAGCCGTACGCTTGTTTGCCAAACTAGTTACATAAAAAAAAGTAGATTTAAGAGTTTTATAATGGAAATAGTTCAAAGAGAATCAATTATCTTTTTGTATCACTAGTTTATATTACAATATTAGCCGTTGCAGGTATAGTGTAGGTAGTTAAAATAAATCTAGCATAATCGTTTATTTCGGCTTCGGCTTTCACCCGTGTGCGAAAACAATTTCCCCGTGGGAACCTATTATTTTCCCGGGATAAAAAGTAGCCTCTATTACACAGGGATAACTAAACTTTCAAATGGTGAAAGAATTTTTTTAAATCAGTCCAGTAGTTTTTGAGTTTATTCATTACAAACATACACACAAAAATACAAATCTTTCCTCTTTATAATATTACTCGTAGTGTAGATATAAAGTGAAGTGATGGTTACATGCGAGTGGTTGGGCTCCCGCCAGGGGTAGGAGGCGCGCACGTGCTGCAGCGGGTCGACGGCCGCGTGCCGCCGCCGCCCGTACAGCGCCACGCCCTCGCGCACCGCCTCCGACGCGTACGGCACGATGCTGTAGTTCCACACGTCCGCGAACCACGCCTGCCAGACAAACGTATCATAATAATGTTTGTTGTTGGTATAAATTGATAAACATTCAATGAAACTTTACAGCTTTCGTTATTGAGGTGAAACTTCTTTAGGCGCATTAGGGATAAAATTTGAGCGACCGGTAACGCGGCAACGTCAGGGGCGGTCAGTACTTGGATTGGTCACCGCCTGGGAACACCGCGTGACATTGGCTTTTTGTTTTTTGGAATTTACTCCTTAAGAATCGATTTTCATATAAGGCCCCCGGTATGAAAAAATATGAGGTGTAAAATCTGTATAACGAATGACCTCGTTACGTTTTTTTTTACGTTACAACGCCATCTATCTGAAACCAAGAAAACGTCGTCAATACACCAATAATAGTTTTCTAATAGCGGCATCGATCGATCGATAGATGGCGTTCTTTGATTAGTTTATTTACCATTTGATATGGTATTAATCTTTTTCTTAGACTATTAAGCCTTTTTTGTGCCTATTTAGACAGTCGATCTGAAGAAGTAAACTCCAGTCGTGCGTCGAAGCTGACACACATATTTTTTTTCAATTAGTTTTTTTTGCATTTTAAATTAGTTTTTTTTTAATTACTTTGCCAAAGAAGTTTCACTTCTGACATGTGTACTTTGTACGCACACATTAAAAAAAAAAATTAATATCATAATGTTTGTATGATTAAACACGATTTAGCTATGAAATGGTCTGTTTTTGAAATAATTTTGACGTCAGATAGTATATTATTAAAGATGGTTATAAAAATGTAACACATTACGTTACGATATAAATATACCACACAGTAAACATAAACGATTGTTTAAAGTTAAACACGCATGTGTATTGTACCTATAGTTTAATAATTAATGTTTTATTTGTACCGCTCCGAAATCAGCCTCTAGATTTGAAACCAACAAATAAACATATGTATTACAATCAACTATTCCCAGTAGAATAAAATACTAGGTCGAGGCTCCAGAAATACACATAATACAAACGCTTAAATAATAATGGGTATTTGTAACTATATTTACCGTTATTTGAGCGTTGTATGGATACCATATTTTATATTGTTTAATTTAAACAGTAGATCGATTTTACCTGACTAGCTTCCAAGTCCATAGGGCACGCGAGGAACAGTCGAGGTCCTACTGTGACGTCACTGGAAGAGTGGGCTTCTAAAAAGGCATTGAGGGTGGACCATACTCCTGGTAGCCATTCTAGAACTGCTGCCAATGCTGGCTCACGACGCCCTAGCCTCAACTCCAGTGAGAATAACTTTCGCCGCAGATATCTATAAAAAATCAATATTAATTAAATTAAAGTACCTGGGTGACCGAGCCTAGCTCGGTATTTTTTTTTTGTTTGTTTTTTATTTTTCTCGGTATTTTTATATTTTAATTTTATTTAAAGAATAAATCACGAGTGAAATTAAAAAAAAAGAAAAATTAATAATCTGGAAACTGAGATTTGAACCCGGGTCAACACGATTCGACACCCGCTGATTTCCTTATTAAGCCATTACAGCTATATTGACAACGGTGAAATTAAGCTTCGTATTCTAATGATATTTTTTCATTGCCTAAAAACAGGGATAAAACTACATTTTTCAAAAATGAATCCTAGCTAGATCAATTTTTCGCCCCCGAAATCCCCTGCATACAAAATTTCACAAAAATCGTTGGAGCCGATTCCGAGATTCAGATTCTATATATACAAGAATTGCTCGTTTAATAGTATAAGAATAAAATAATTCGACTAAGAAGTGAATCTAACTAGGTATGCTATGTAGGTATAAGAGATTTAGTTTGACATACCGTGCCAGGAATCCTTTTACTGGTTCCATATGATTGGCGGTCAACAGCCACCTGAAGTTGTGGTGTAGCTGGAGGTTTGTTGTATTGCAAGTTGCTTGTGACATGGTACCTGAGGGAAATAATTATTGTATTAGAATAACGAAAATCAAAAAGAACTATCTCATATGTTTCAAAAATATATCTTTTGCTTTAGAAATAGTGATAACGTAGGTATGTATCAACAGTATTTTGCGACACTCGTTTTATTGGCAATAAAGCTGTAAAGATAAACCTATTCTACTCTTTTAACGTAAAAAATTAAAAAGACAATAACTAAAGCCATCACTATCCAATCGCATTTTCGTGCCACCGCACAAATAAATTAATTAAAAAAAATTAAACAATGTCTGATTGATTGCACTACTTAAATAACAAGAACTGGTATGCAAGAGTAACTGTAAAAAAAAAAATTATGTGGTGTCATGGAACACCAGGTACGAACGAGGTTCCTTCAGATAGTATACAAGCAACGCAATTTACAAAAAAAATAATAATTTTACATATATTTTCTAGTTCTTGATTTTTTTTTTTGTTTATTGGTTTTTATTTAAGTACATAAAAGTATTTAGAAAATTTTAGAAAATAACAAATAACGTAAATTAATATAAATCAAACAAAAAAATAAATACAGTCGTGTGACTGATAGATATTGCGTCACTTCCGTTATACATTTTTCTTACGGTTTTAGTCTCACATTTTTTTCAGTTCGGTCGCCCAGCAAAATCCCTGTCTTGGAAAAGCCTGCCGTAAGGAACTTCGTTCCAACAATATCCTTCCCTAACTTGCGTGTTGGAGGAATAGTATAAAACAAAAAAAGAAACTACTTAAATAACAATAATAGTCAACCGATTTCTACTACAAAACGGTGATGTACGATCGATGTTCCACGTCTCCTCTACTAATACTCTTATAGGACGGGTCGTACCGATGATGACGGGCATGTTCCTGTTGTCGGGCGGCAGCAGGCCGGCGAAGGCGTCGCCCAGCGCGGAGGCGTGCTGCAGGTTGTCGAGCAGCACCACGGCCGGCAGCAGCTCCTCGCCCGCGCCGCCGCACTGCTCCGCGATGTTCGTGTACATAATATAGGACGGGTCGTACCGATGATGACGGGCATGTTCCTGTTGTCGGGCGGCAGCAGGCCGGCGAAGGCGTCGCCCAGCGCGGAGGCGTGCTGCAGGTTGTCGAGCAGCACCACGGCCGGCAGCAGCTCCTCGCCCGCGCCGCCGCACTGCTCCGCGATGTTCGTGTACATAATATAGGACGGGTCGTACCGATGATGACGGGCATGTTCCTGTTGTCGGGCGGCAGCAGGCCGGCGAAGGCGTCGCCCAGCGCGGAGGCGTGCTGCAGGTTGTCGAGCAGCACCACGGCCGGCAGCAGCTCCTCGCCCGCGCCGCCGCACTGCTCCGCGATGTTCGTGTACATAATATAGGACGGGTCGTACCGATGATGACGGGCATGTTCCTGTTGTCGGGCGGCAGCAGGCCGGCGAAGGCGTCGCCCAGCGCGGAGGCGTGCTGCAGGTTGTCGAGCAGCACCACGGCCGGCAGCAGCTCCTCGCCCGCGCCGCCGCACTGCTCCGCGATGTTCGTGTACATAATATAGGACGGGTCGTACCGATGATGACGGGCATGTTCCTGTTGTCGGGCGGCAGCAGGCCGGCGAAGGCGTCGCCCAGCGCGGAGGCGTGCTGCAGGTTGTCGAGCAGCACCACGGCCGGCAGCAGCTCCTCGCCCGCGCCGCCGCACTGCTCCGCGATGTTCGTGTACATAATATAGGACGGGTCGTACCGATGATGACGGGCATGTTCCTGTTGTCGGGCGGCAGCAGGCCGGCGAAGGCGTCGCCCAGCGCGGAGGCGTGCTGCAGGTTGTCGAGCAGCACCACGGCCGGCAGCAGCTCCTCGCCCGCGCCGCCGCACTGCTCCGCGATGTTCGTGTACATAATATAGGACGGGTCGTACCGATGATGACGGGCATGTTCCTGTTGTCGGGCGGCAGCAGGCCGGCGAAGGCGTCGCCCAGCGCGGAGGCGTGCTGCAGGTTGTCGAGCAGCACCACGGCCGGCAGCAGCTCCTCGCCCGCGCCGCCGCACTGCTCCGCGATGTTCGTGTACATAATATAGGACGGGTCGTACCGATGATGACGGGCATGTTCCTGTTGTCGGGCGGCAGCAGGCCGGCGAAGGCGTCGCCCAGCGCGGAGGCGTGCTGCAGGTTGTCGAGCAGCACCACGGCCGGCAGCAGCTCCTCGCCCGCGCCGCCGCACTGCTCCGCGATGTTCGTGTACATAATATAGGACGGGTCGTACCGATGATGACGGGCATGTTCCTGTTGTCGGGCGGCAGCAGGCCGGCGAAGGCGTCGCCCAGCGCGGAGGCGTGCTGCAGGTTGTCGAGCAGCACCACGGCCGGCAGCAGCTCCTCGCCCGCGCCGCCGCACTGCTCCGCGATGTTCGTGTACATAATATAGGACGGGTCGTACCGATGATGACGGGCATGTTCCTGTTGTCGGGCGGCAGCAGGCCGGCGAAGGCGTCGCCCAGCGCGGAGGCGTGCTGCAGGTTGTCGAGCAGCACCACGGCCGGCAGCAGCTCCTCGCCCGCGCCGCCGCACTGCTCCGCGATGTTCGTGTACATAATATAGGACGGGTCGTACCGATGATGACGGGCATGTTCCTGTTGTCGGGCGGCAGCAGGCCGGCGAAGGCGTCGCCCAGCGCGGAGGCGTGCTGCAGGTTGTCGAGCAGCACCACGGCCGGCAGCAGCTCCTCGCCCGCGCCGCCGCACTGCTCCGCGATGTTCGTGTACATAATATAGGACGGGTCGTACCGATGATGACGGGCATGTTCCTGTTGTCGGGCGGCAGCAGGCCGGCGAAGGCGTCGCCCAGCGCGGAGGCGTGCTGCAGGTTGTCGAGCAGCACCACGGCCGGCAGCAGCTCCTCGCCCGCGCCGCCGCACTGCTCCGCGATGTTCGTGTACATAATATAGGACGGGTCGTACCGATGATGACGGGCATGTTCCTGTTGTCGGGCGGCAGCAGGCCGGCGAAGGCGTCGCCCAGCGCGGAGGCGTGCTGCAGGTTGTCGAGCAGCACCACGGCCGGCAGCAGCTCCTCGCCCGCGCCGCCGCACTGCTCCGCGATGTTCGTGTACATAATATAGGACGGGTCGTACCGATGATGACGGGCATGTTCCTGTTGTCGGGCGGCAGCAGGCCGGCGAAGGCGTCGCCCAGCGCGGAGGCGTGCTGCAGGTTGTCGAGCAGCACCACGGCCGGCAGCAGCTCCTCGCCCGCGCCGCCGCACTGCTCCGCGATGTTCGTGTACATAATATAGGACGGGTCGTACCGATGATGACGGGCATGTTCCTGTTGTCGGGCGGCAGCAGGCCGGCGAAGGCGTCGCCCAGCGCGGAGGCGTGCTGCAGGTTGTCGAGCAGCACCACGGCCGGCAGCAGCTCCTCGCCCGCGCCGCCGCACTGCTCCGCGATGTTCGTGTACATAATATAGGACGGGTCGTACCGATGATGACGGGCATGTTCCTGTTGTCGGGCGGCAGCAGGCCGGCGAAGGCGTCGCCCAGCGCGGAGGCGTGCTGCAGGTTGTCGAGCAGCACCACGGCCGGCAGCAGCTCCTCGCCCGCGCCGCCGCACTGCTCCGCGATGTTCGCCAGGTACGCGCGCAGCTCGTTGCACGACTTGCGGTCCACGCTGCGGGCCGAGGCGATTACATTACATTACTCAATACTCATAGTACAATCAGATCTAACTGAAGGAAATTTCCTGAATAATAAAAAATATGAACAAGTTCTTTAAACAAAAAATCACGAGTGCAATTAGAAAAAAAGGAAGGAAAAAAATCGATCTGACGACATGCGGATTTGAACCGTGGTCTTCTCGGTCGATCCCAACCGGCTGATTTCCCACCTTCGTATTCTAACGATATTGTAGCCATTTTTTCATTGGCTAAAAACAGAAATAAAACGTCATTTTCTAAAAATGAATCCTAGCTAGATCAATCTATCGCCCCCGAAATCCCCTACATACTAAATTTCATGTTTACTAAAGAAAATCGCATCAAAATCCGTTGCGTAGTTTTAAAGATCTGCATACAGACAGCGGAAAGCGACTTTGTTTTGTAAATCAGCGGAGACTCGGAAGTAGCGTCTTCTATACACTATCATTTATTCTAAAAAGTTTGAAAAAAAATTACCAAAGAAATACGCAATAAATATATGTATATAAAAACTTTATTAGGTTTTCGATCATTATTTGCGAATTCATTGAAAAAACTTGGCTCCTTTTTTGTTAGTCCATAATGTGCTTGAAGATATTACATTACTATAATAGCAGTATTTGAGTGTTTCGTGCTACCTTGATTAAATGAAATTACACAAAAACATCCTAATAATTTAATGTAATAACAGGTAAAAATGTATAAAAAACTCACTTGAATGTTGCTACGGCCTCTACGGGATTTCCTCTTCGCTGCGTCCTTTGTACATAAAATTCCGCCAATTTAGCCGCCAAGTACGATTTTCCAGTGCCGCTTGGTCCGCAAAGTATTACTCTCCGATGTTCCGATAACAGTGAAACATATCTATAAGTTAAAAATATTCCAATAAATAAACTTAATTTTATTTTAACTGTAATTTAACCAATATTCAGTAATAACGTATTGCTAACATACCTATATACAATATTTTTTGGTATAAGACTGTCAAAAGCTAAGCTTCCAACGCCTTGTAAACAAATATACAACGTGTTAACGGTACCGATTATGTAACCGCAAGGTAATAGTTCAGGAAAACCTATTTCCGGTCCCCGTGTCGCTTCTCCCAAATGATAGGATGTTATTGAATCTGTATTGAGACCGAGATTCGTTCCAGGATCTATCCTCGAGAGGTAGTCCTTAAAAGTTTTTCTAACTATGTAGTCTAAATTCTGCCAAGTTGTCTTGCCAGATATATATGTGTACGCTATAGTAAACTCATTACAATTTATCGTCGAATCACTATTGTACACGTTCTTATACGAATTACTGTGCGTAGATTTATTACTTTTAAGGCTATTCGTGTTCGATTTATTAATAGATTGAGGATAATCTTGAGTTTCGACTTCGGGACTATGGTTTTGAGACATCCTCGGTGAATCGAAACTGGGTTGCTTGTCGAACTGATTATTAAACGCGCTAGCAGTTTGCTTGGCATAAAATCTGCATTCCGATTCTGTTAACGTATCTTGAACTTCCTCGAAATATCTTTGGAATGTTTCTGGCTGTCCTAAATATACCGCAATTGCTATTTTCTTCCCGTCCGTCGTATCGCCCTGACTGTCGGCGACACCTGAGAACAAAATGGAATTTGTAAGCGATATGGTCCTTTGTTACCAATCAACGATAAGAGAGGCAATAAAACCTTACCGATATCTGAATAGCTTTCTCCTATCGCTAGCTCACGGCTCTTAGGGGGCGGTAGCACAGTATTGATATCGTAATCACCGCTTATCCTGTCTCCGGCACTTAGTCCATTTGTAAATATGTCACTCGAACCATTTAAAGCTCCTAATAAGGCTTCACTGTTTTCATTAAGTTCACAAACCGCCTTGTTACCGTATATCGGCTCTACCATACTAGATTTTGGAGATCCTTTCTTAGAAAGATCTCGAGATGGAGTCGACGACATGCAATTGAAGTCTAGATCTAAAGGTTGGGAATGAATATCAATGGCTGCCTGAAATAAATAAAAAATATATTGTTTATTAATGTTATTATTTGACGTTTGTGTTAAACGAAACTGTTAGAGTCATAATTCAAATTAAAAACAAATTACCAATATTTCTAGTAGTACCTGATGCATTGTAGCTTGATCAGCAAGGCTATATCTCCTTGGATCTTCAACCGCAGATCCTCCAGTACCTAAAGAACTCTGGCTACCAGCTAACGACCTAGATGTAACTAGTCGCTGCAATCGCTCGTTGTTTTGTTTCAAATTCAACATCTCGTTCTGTAAAAAAATATTTTACGTTAAAAATATATTATTTTTATTTCATTTGTGTACAACAAATCAGATATTAAAAATTCAAAAGACAATTGTAAATACTTCAATAAACATTTACCCTCATTTTTATGACAGTATCCTTAAGACTTTCGAGTTGATGCGCTGAGCTAAGCGCCTCTAACCTTATATCTGTTAGCACCAAATCCTTTTCTCGTAATTGCCTCTTCAATTCGTCGACTAAGCCCGACTGATCTTGTTTTTCTGAAATAAATATTAGGTGACGAATAACGAAATGTTTAATTTGACAAGTCTTCATTTTCTACTTATTAATAACGTTTGCTTACATATTGATTAATTTACTTAGGGCCCTTAAAATGACGAGTACCGAAATGACGTAAAGCTTTCACTTAACCTAATTTCTCCAGTATATATTTATCGAGCAAATGCAACATAACGCATCGGAGAAATGGGATTTCAATATAAGTGAATTGAATATAGTGGTCGGATAATAGATTAAATAATTCACCTTTGGTCTGTTCCTCAGTAGCCGCCGGAGGGCACGTCGTTTTGTCTTTAGTGTCGAGAGTTTCATGGGAATGTTCTAGACTATTCTCGTTGCTTCCCTCGCGGATCGTGTGCGGATCGTCGTAGTGATGAGAGCCCGACGAGCTGTCTTGTGATGACAGTTGCCCGAGGGACGAGTGCTTTGCCGTCTTAGATATCTTGGCGTTTCTTGAGAACGCCTTTGTAAATGATGAGCGCAACTGTGACAGGCAAATAAGAACTTTAAATTAAATATAAATATAAACGTTTAACATGAGATAAAATACTATAAAATCCAACAAGTAGTTTTGTGTGTCGCGCGAGAATTGACATTTGTTTTATGAAAAAAAAATAACGATTTTCCAATAAAATCAGAATACGAAATTAAAAGTCGTTTTACAAAATGTTATAACTTACCCAACCCTTCTTCTTATGTTTTTTATCATGAGGCGCTGACGATCCACTACTTAGACTGTTTATGCTAGAGACGCTATCGGTTGACAGGTGGCGTGTGATAGCTCCATTACCCTGAGCTAACCGTTGAGGTGAAGACTGCTGTGTTTGTGCTTGGTTTGGTTCCTAAAACAATTACGAATACAATCAATATATATTTCAATAGGACACATCATTCATCATTTGTAAGTAAAAAAGGAGATTTAGTACGCAGGAAATCGAATATACCCAATGTTTAATACTTTCATATAATACATATAGGGTGAGGAAAAAGTATGGGAACCCCGGAAAATTCAGAAAACCGCACAGGCTAGTCGTGAAACAAAGGTCATACCCTAGGTAACTTTCAACGAGGAATCCAACGATGACCTTTGATTTGACCTTGAACTTCATTTTCAATGTAATTTTAAAGTCAATCTCATAGACATATTTACACACATATTTTATTACAATCAGGACTCCGTGTCTCTCAGCTGTTGACGTTTGATATTTAGAACGAGAGTTATTGATGGTCAATTTAACGCAAATGTAAGCCTACATACGTTTTATTTATTTTTTATTTATTTATACTTTATTGTACACCACAACTACATTTTAAACATTAAACACATTTATAGACATTTACAGACTGTGAAGTACAATGGGCGGACTTATGGCTATTTAGCCATTTCTTCCAGACAACCCGTTTTGTTGCAGTCGGTTATACCTTTATTCACTTAAAACTTTCACACGTACCAATGCCTACTGTTCTAGTCTAATATATCTGATCATAACTGAGGTAGGGCACAGCAGGAAATTTCCTGCCCAAAATATGGAGCAGCCCGACTGGGGTACTACCTCGAACTTACAGAAGACCACAGCTAAATAATACTGTTTTCAAGCAGTATTGTGTTTCTGTTGGTGAGTAAGGTGACCAGAGCTCCTGGGGGGGATTGGGGATAGGGTCGGCAACGCACTTGCGATGCTTCTGGTGTTGCAGGCGTCTATAGGCTACGGTCTTACCATCAGGTGAGCCGTACGCTTGTTTGCCAACCTAGTTACATAAAAAAAAATATATATCTAAAAAGCGTGTGATCGGTGTCACATCAATGATCTAAGTCCTTTTTCTCACGTCATTATATTATTTAGAGCTTGTGCACAAACATGTCGATTATAGACATCGTTAATCACTGAAAAGTGACTTAGTGGCCTTTGGCGTTAATAATATTTGTCAATAGCTATCAATAATCTTTGTGAATTTACTATAAACTCAATGAATAGGTATGTTCTAAATAATTATAATGTATTATGATGAAAATATCAACATTCTATCATTAATGCTGCATCTTTATTATAATATAGACGCTTATTATTTCTTTACGCTGAAAAACGTTTTGGTCTTGCATTTTATGACACATTTAAAATCATAAATTAACATTAAAGTTTACGATATATGTAGATACTACAGTGAAGGGATTTGTTTATTTGAAGGTACTAATCTCGAATTATAAGCAACAGATTCGAGTTGAAAAACTTTTTTTTATGTACTCGTATCCTTTTCCTTTGACATATAACTATGTGGTTTGTTTATTACGCAAGACAATATAGGTATATAAGTCTATTAAAATATTAGACTATGATGCTAAGAACAGTAGTAGTAACCACCAAGCCTGTCTATTTTTTAAGTAGATACGTATTGAAACTCAATACAAGCGAATCCACGGGGAACATCAGTACATTAGTATGAATTATAATAAATTTTCTTGCTCGTTCAAGACTCATTAATAATTAAAGCGCCATTATGTACGTGATCTCATTTTATCCGGAGTTTCTAATGATGTTACGTCATGATTGATGGTTGGCCTACATGACTTGGTTAATTTAATCACAAGTCTCTATACAAAACGTTGTGTACTCGAGATGTGTACTTACTCTAATTACAGGTGACAAAAAGAAGCAAAGATAAACATGAATATCATATTAAGTGTACATTCGATACAGCGGAACGACCTTCACACATTTCTTCACTTGAAAATGATATTGCAAGATGATAAACTAAATACAAATTTATTAAGTTTTAGCTTATATACACTAATCAATCAAAAGTCGATAGAAAACGTTTTAAGCTACACATTAATCTTTTAAGATACTTTTTAAAGTTGCATCATGATTAATTATCAGAATAGATTTAAATTTTGTATTCTGTTTATTATCGAACAACTGTCCATTTAAAAGTTACTACCGCACGAATAAGTATACACTTACGATAAATACTAAAGAATAAACCATTAAGAGAAATCTTTGCACAGACCGCAGACGCAAATTGATCATAATTACGAGTAGAGGTACTAATTTATTATTGTTTTTTGGCATTGTTAAATACATTAGGTATATAGAGGTATATTGTCAACGTGCTGCTCACCTTGACACTATAAGGTAGGTATATCTAACTTGTTTTGTATCTTGAATACATAATAATATGCAGTCACTCTTCATCACCATACCGTTTGGTGACAAAATTTAAAAATGAAACACGTTGTATTCTATCCCTTAAATTAAAAAGAATATAATACGGGTATATAAGAAAGTAATTAAAATACACAGACATTTTCAATGTTGTTTCTTAATAAAGTTAAGACTTAATAACTTACCGGTCCTGTGACATTGACGCCATCTGCTCGTATACCCATGGACTGCATATGTGCAGTGGTCAGACCAGCCTGAATCGACTGCTTACGAAGCAGTTCGATTGTTTGACGCAGCTCTGTTAACTCGGAGTCCTAATCAGAAGGAAAAACAATGTAAATAAATAATCATTTAAAAGAGATAACATGTAGAGACTGAACAGCTTTCGACCGCTCAATGTTTCTTGAAATACTTCCTTACCTTATAAAACGGAACTAATTTAATATATTTATGTATAAGAAAAAGCGCATCTCGTATTTTATACATAGTAATGTTTTCGCTCGAAGAAAGTCTTAGCTACTTTCTAGAACAGTTTTTAGGGTTCCGTACCCAAAGTGTAAAATCGGAACCCTATTACTAAGACTTTGCTGTCTGTCTGTCTGTCACCAGGCTGTATCTTAAGAACGGCGATAGCTAGACAGTTGAAATTTTCAGAAATTATGTATTTCTGTTGCCGCTATAATAAATAAATACTAAAAACAAATCCCATAATAAACGCGATTTTTTTGCCTATTTTTGCTCGATGTCAATAAATGGTAACAGGTATGGTACCGATTTTTTTTTATGATGAAGACAAACTTTTAAATAAATAAAGCACAATAAAAATAGTTTAAAACAGAATATAAATTCGTAAATATTAATTTAAATTTAAAATGATGCCATTTTTATCCTTACCTATATTAGTAATATGATAGAATTATTTACAGAAAGCTATCGGACGCAGGTGAAATTAATTAAACTGGATGAGAATTTCTAGTACAAAGCTAATTAGCCGCTCATATCTTACTGATTAAGTTGACTTTATTATACTGTCGCACCTTATAATCCAAGCAAGGTGGGTGGAAACACAAGACACTCAGGCGGAAGATATCTATTTACTACGAGTACTACGATAGTATTAAATTACTTTTATCCATTTCGGATAACTGTAAAGATAGCTTATATTTGTATTTCACACATATAATATAAGCTTTTTGTAGTTTGAATGTTCACTTTTAATTCTACGGGGCTTACTGGGATTGTAATTTTTTAAACTCCCGATATTTCGGCGTCGTTGCAGACGCCATGGTCACGGGTAGGGTACGTTATTATAAAGTATGGTTGGCACATACTTTATAATAACGTATCCTACTTTATTTTTGGTTATTATACTTTATACTTTTACATACAAATAAAGTATGTGAAAATACTTTATTTTCAATCTTTACTGTGACGCGTAAAACAAAATACTCATTATGCGTACTTCACTATTTAACGGTACACATAAGTTAAAACGGATGATAGAAACGATTTATAACGTCTTTAAAAAATTAGGTTAAATTTGAACATTTTGAAATGGTAATTACAAATGCCAAATTACAAGACAGATTAAATATTAAGATGGACGATATGTATTCTGAATCTATAAGACTTAAAGAGATCCAAAGAAAATTCACTAATAATAAAGAATTTTCAGTGAAAAGTACAGTTGAAAAATGGCAACATATACTTAAAAATACATCTGAGCTTACCAAATACATATAAAAATATATATATTTCTTATTTACTCTCCGTTCCCGACACTTCAGCTTTCACTGAAAGAGTTTTTTCAGTAATGAATCTAAAGTGGCGACAAGAGAGAAATAAAGCGTCAATAAATTTAATTAAAAAAGAATTGTTTATTTATTTAAATTTAAATTTTGATTGCCAAACAAGCTTTAAAACATTTAAAGATAACAAAAAATTGTTGGCATGTGCTAAATGGACATGAAAATACGTTTTTAAAGCAATAAAAACATAAAATTTGAAAAATACTTTTTTTTCTTCCAAATACTTTATTTCTGCCTATCCAAACCATTTTATACTTTTTTTTAGTCAAAAAAAGTTGGCAACCCTAGTCACGGGTGACCTATAGTTTCAACGTAATACTTCAATATTTTTTTTTATTTGCGTAGGAAATATGCATGTTTTGGAGTATGTATGTAAACAACCTTGAAATGTGGTAACAGTTTAAATTCTAATATTCCTTTCTCTTATAGGAAAGAAGACATTTCTCTATCAATGATATGTTTATAAATTGTTACATTACAGTGCAGTACAGTGTATGTACATAATTATTAACTTTGCTGAGTTTGGTCGAGTACGTATTACGAAACAGGTTCTGTTTATGTAGAAATCGATTTCAGTAAGCCCTGATATAGAAAAGTAATCCTCTCAGCTTTGATACATATTCATAGGAAATTTCTCTATATCTTTCATACCGTTCAAATTATTAATTAGAGCAAAATGATTACGATTAAAGTCAATTAGATGAAGATATATCTAATAGAATGATTAAATTTAATTACGGTATTTTTTTTTTAAATTGAATTTATTTCATATATTAATTTAGGACATTCCTAATTAATTTTAATTAATAAGTTAATTTTATATGTAGGTACTGTTATTAATTACTCTAAGAGGCATTTCTATTACTCATTAACTCATAAACAGGAATTACATATTCTCACTATTGAAATACGAATAAACTATGATTAAGAGAACTAGTATAGTCAATAAAAGGAAAGGTATTTATGATTACCTTTCGTTCTGCTGTTGCTGTTAGCTGCTGCAAGCGCTGCGTCATGTTGGAAAGGCTCTGTTCGAAGGCTGAAACGACATGTGCCTGTGGACAAAAGAATATAAACGGTAAAAACACTTACAAGTTACAAGTTAATTGATATTTGTAACAAAAGAAACTTGTATTAAACCTGTACAACATACGAGAATGATTTTAATTACTCATAACAATTCGACCTAATTTGGGCCAAAATGAGACAGTAAGATATTGTAAAGATACGTTTGGTTTATTTCAGCTACATTTATCTCGGAACCTGCATTGCGAAACATACAAATATTTGTTTTTAAAGCACGTGGAATTGGCATCGCTTGTAAACAAACATTCTAAAAATAAAAAGTCGACGATTGCGATGCGGTAACGACCGCTAAAGAGCAAAAAATAACACTTCCGCTGTTCATCTTGCGTTTCTTGTTATAGGTACTATATATTTTTTTATACATTTTACGTTTTTAGCATAGCGCTTTCCACTTTACATGAAGCACTTATATTATAATTTAGTAATTTTCTACTACATACGCAGTACTATATATCTTTAGATATGAAAGCTGTAAAAGTCGTTTAATTGTACCTACACACATTTCCAGACTTGTCCAACAAAACCTTTTATTTAACACCTTCTAGGTACATAGATGATGAGAGATGGGAGATAGAGGTACTTTACTTTGTAATGTTTATTTAATGGAACACTAAAGTGTATTTAAGATCGTAAATCGGATGATACTTTGTTTACAATCAATCACAGAACGCATCCTCTCTAAGTTCGTGTTAATACGGGAATCTAGTTTCGAAATTAGAGATGACCGCGAAGAGATAAAATTTCTGAAGATCTTTTTTTTTTGGATAGCGGTTACGTCTCTAGACGATAATTATTTAAAACGATTCGAGTACAGTCAGAACCGGTTTTTGTAGAGATGCGATGACAACGTAATTACCTGTCGAATATGATCGTAAACACTGCTCCTACTTGATCATCTATTTAATAATGATGTAACGTAGGTATCTTAATTTTAAATATTACTTCATCTGTCGCGCTCTTTGAAAGAGTAATTTAATTAATTTGTCAGGAAAAAACATGTGGGAGGCTAATGCTGGGGATTACTACGTTCACGATGTTAAAACTTCAGAATAAATGTAGATAATAAGCTATGTTATATTAAATTCTATTGACACGTCTAACTTATAATTCATCAGTATTACAAGGGTTTAATATTAAATTTTACTAAGTAACTCTATTATCTATACTAATATAATAAAGCTGAAGGGTTTGTTTGTTTGTTTGATTGTTTGTTTGTTTGTTTGTTTGTTTGTTTAAACGCGCTAATCTCAGGATCTACTGGTCCGATTTGAAAAATTCTTTCAGTGTTAGATAGCCCATTTATTGAGGAAGGCTATAGGCTATATTATCATCACGCTAATACCAATAGGAGCGGAGTCCACGCCGACGAAGTCGCGCGCAGAAGCTAGTTAATGATAAGACAATAATCTTAAAAGAGTGTGTGATAATTGCGTATTTATATACTGAAACAATATTTATATTTATAGATCAACTAGGTACAATCGGATGTTTGTATTGTAAAACTTCGTAAAGGAATGACTCACAGGAATAAATTAATGTTCGTTTATAAAAGTATGGGTGTAGCCGGACAGACCCTTTGTTTGCTGCGTCACAGGAGTACTCAGCGAAATTAAAGAGGGACAACGACCACGATCCCTATCAAAATTGTATTAACGTAAAACATGAACGTACAGGTTGAAAATATGTGATCGGAAGATACTATAGAGGAGTGGTTAAATAAAATACCCTTGTGGTTTCAAACACGTTTAGCTTCGACGGTATAATTGACGTTTACTGTGAGAGCCATGCTTTTGAATCATGAGATCATATTCTATTGCCTATAACGGTTAGACAAACTGTCTTTTTCAATTGTCAAGGCATATTTTAATTTAAGAAAACCGACAACATTTTCTCTTTTTAGACAACTTATACTACAAACTGACCATGTAAGAATATTCAATAACAAGTGACATTCCTTTTACAATAACAAAATGTCCCCACACCAGCTGATCCAAAACATAATGGGCACCTAATTACCTATATTTATTGTACTTAATGCTATTTGTGAATGCTGACTTTAATTACAATATTATCCTTATACATCTTTTTATTAATTATTTCACCTGCGTCAGCGCATACCACTTCGTCAATTACCATGTTCGTCTCGTGCATATGCGCGTGCCAATACGATAAAAACTAACCTTATGTTCCACCTGTTTATTATATTTGTATACAAAACTGGGATAAACTCCGTTATATAGTTTTACATAAAAACTATTGGTTCTCGTTAAGGAAATGGCATCTGCTTGACTTCTAATAAATTTAAGAGCAGGTGTGAAAAATTTAAAAGTTTTTCATTAACTGATAATTTTTAAAGATATCAAGAATCATCACATCCCAGCTCATATTTTGTAGTATAATTTAATGGATTAAACAAGTCTACCGCCTACATCGATTGGTCGTTACAAATCCACCACCGGAGCAGACTGGGATTCGAAATGGCTACAGCACCGTAGACCACATCCATTCTCTTTGGCAGATCATACAAAGACAGAAAAATATAATCAGTGGCGACGATGACCGTCCATATCCAAGACCAAAACGAAAGTTATGTTTAACAACCAATTCATACCGAGACCAGATTGGTCGATGGTATCCTTCTCTAAGTTGTTCAGGATTGTGTCTACCTAGGTTCACCATTCAACTAGGCCAAAACAACTTCTAGAAGGAAGCTGATAAGAGGATTCTGTTGGGATAGACGGCATTTGGCAGGCTTCCTCGAGTTTTAACATACGGTGCCGAGACGTGGACACTGACTATCCACCAGTTTAAAGTCGCCCAACGTGCAATGGAACGGGCTTTGCTCGGGGTTTCTCTCAAAGACAGGATCAGAAATGAGACTATTAGCGAGAGAACGAAAGTAACCGTCATAGCCCACAGAATTAGCAAGTTGAAGTTACAGTGGACTGGTCACCTGTGTCGCAGGACCGATGGTCACTGAAGCAGACGTGTTCTGGAGTGGAGACCGAGTGTTGGCAAACGCAGTGTGAGACGCCCTACGACCCGCTGAATCGACTATCTAGGTAATATTGCCGGTAGTGGCTGGATGAGGATTGCGGCAAAACCGGGAGGCGCAAACTCGGGGAGGCCTATGTCCAGCAGTGGACTGCGATAGCCTGAAGTGAGTGAGTGACCTATGTGTGATGAGTATAGGAAATGTATTATTTTTAGTAAAAATACATGTGCCACGAAAGGAAAATGGAACTAATATGAGAAAAGTGTGTTTGTCAGTTTCTATGTGCTTACTTCGAAATTAAGCGTTCCAATTTTGCTTTTTTGGGTCAAATGTTATTAAAATTCCATGCCCTATGTCTTCGTTCATTTACCCTTAGAACAAAGTAAGTTACAGCTGTATTATTGTGTAGTAAATAACTTCAACCTAATTTTTTAATGTCAAGTCTTATTACTACATAAGAAGATTAACGTTCCTTTCTATTGGATTGGGAACTTAATTCATATAATACTAACTACACACGAGTTATAACTTTTAGGCCTTCTTAGTTTACGATGTCTCAGTAGTATTTTAAATGATTTTTACAAACAAAAAAGAAACGTTATAGGAAACATTGTCAACGTACAGTTACGTTTTGTAACTATCTACCTACTCGTATATGGAGTGACAAAGTACAGGTTGCGAGACAGGTGGAAGATAATTGCCTATACCATCAGCAGCTGTTCCATCCACGCTTCATAATTTAAAAATCGATTAGTTTTATTTATTAAAAATATTCCATTGATGTTCTGGACTGTCTTTTATAATAATGAAAATGGATCGCCGAAATGCATGTACGCGCATAAATTCCCTACGACTGCACCGAATTGAATAATTTTTTTTTTTGTTTGATGTCGAAAATTAATAAAGTCGACATTTTCACGAAAAAAATAGCGCTACTAATTTCCGGTGTCAGCTAGGTATACAATATTATAACACAATATCAAAATATGCCTATAAATCTATGAACACAAAAAAAACGCTTTCGTTTCTTTTCATGCCTTGGTAATAAAGCAGTGTTGATTTTATTACAAATTGGCTTTTTTATCAGAGTATAAAAGACTCAATATTTTGTTTCCGAAGATCCGAATATTAAGCACGACCTCCAAGAACATTTAGAATTATGTAATATGAGAGAATCAAATCATCATTATTACTAACGGATGATGTACCTACGCAATATGCAGTTAAGAAAGGAAAACAAGCATTAATTTGTATGAAGCGAAACAATTAAATGATACATTAAACCGAACGAAGTACAATGCCCTCCGTTACCTTTATGGACACGCAACACGTGTAGTTAGAACATTGTACAGGATTACGTTCACGTCCATTATGTATTTGATATTGGAAGGTGGGATTCTAAATATAAAGCTGCGTAGAATAGAAAATTAATACTAATTGATGAGGGACCCCTCTTTTATAGTTGCATTGAGGTGTTGCCCTATTAACTATATCACGCTCGTAGTGATTTATTTTATTTATTTTTATTTTATACTTTATTGTACACCACAAATATATTACAAACAAAGCATAAAGATAGTTAGAGACAGAGAAGTACAATGGGCGGACTTATGGCTAATTAGCCATTTCTTCCAGACAACTCAGTTTAACCTAGATTTATTAAATAAACTGTATAAAACAATATATTCATAATACAAAAGTGTCCAAATATTTTAATGCCATACTTAGAAAATAGCTCAGTAATGAATTTAAAATATATGTCTTATGTTAAACTAAAAACATGAAAATTATATAGGTAGGTATATATGTAGTAGGAGATCCGAGATAGAGACGAACTCCACTTATTTATTTTAGTATGTTAGAAAAAAAAACGCGAAAGGGTTGAATGAAAAATTCCTGGCCAAGCTACATTTAATTCAAAATTATTATTATTTTTTATATTTTTTATTTAAAAATGCACGTAGTTACGAGTTTAAGGAATAAAAATACAGACACAGACAGAAGCCTGTAGAAAATGCAAACGTTTGGTTGTTTAATATTTTCCTGGCATAACTACTGAGTGGGAGGTATAAACAGCTACCTATATTAATATATTGTTCTAGTTACTTTCACTCACATGTTTAGTAAATAAATCGTACTTCAAAATGAGCGCTGTTTCATTGCAAATACGATAACATACAGGTCGCCTGCTAAGTCTGGTTTGAATGGCGGTTGCCGAATATAATATAGCCTGGCCATTTAATTTTTATCCATTAAGAAGATGGGTAAAGATCACGTCTAGTTCGTATCTTAGACTAATAGAAAAAAAATATAATTATATATTTCATATTACTAAGAAGTCAAGATCAAGAACTTTAGAATTAAAAAATTGTCTTTGAATATATTTTACTAACCTATTTACACGAGAAATTTTCTAGTCCAATCTGTAGCAGATCAAAACTAGTTATTCAATAAAGTAAACATACATCACCCACTCAACGGCGGCACATTAAGAAGCTGTTACTACTTGTACATTCTTAAGAGGAAAGGATACTGAATAGACTTTTGAAAAATAGGTATTTGAATAAAATATTCCTGTTTCACTGACTATTGCTGTTAGCCGCTACCGCGCCTCCCGCAAGCCCCGCACTGCTTTGTCTATGTGTGAGTGGCGTGGTGTTAGTGTGCGTGTGCCGCTTCGCGTCATGCTATTTTTCTGTATTTTACTTGTTTCATTTGATTAGCCCGTTGGCGCAGTTTGTGGTGGCCCTGCTTTCTGTTCCGCGGGTTGCGGGTTCGTTTCCTGCCCGAGTCTGGGTGTAATATTTGTATTTATATACACATTTATGTGTATTATTTCTATGTATATTTATAAAAATATACATATATACATATAGTTATAACAGTCGGCTATTACCTGTAACACAAGCATTAAGTTGCTTACCATAGGAACAGACGACCGCATTTTTACATATTTATTTATTTTTATTTATTTAATTTTTTCTGCTTCGTTCTTCTGTTACTCGGCTTACTTTTATTGGATTTCGTAAACTACTTAGTACTTATTATTTTGAATTATTGTTTGTTAATTCATTGGATTGTTATCTACATAACTGTATTTTGGTAAGTAATTATTGAAATACTTAGGTATTTTATTTATGAATTAGGTATGTAATTACATGGTTGAGGTGTATGTAAGAATGGGTGTTGAGATACATACATATAGTGTACATGATAAATGTATTGTAGCCATACATACATAGTAATTAATATGTTTGTCTTAGTATAATAATAATAATATACTTTGTTGTACATTTAGATAAAGAACAAAATTTACATTACAAGCAATTATAGTCACAAATTGTACAACCAGGCGATCTTATTGCTAAAAAGCAATCTCTTCCAGACAACCTGATAATGAAATGGATATCGCTTTTCAGATGGGCAGGTGGTATATAAATATAAATACATAAGCAAAAAAAGAATACATAACAATCATATATAGGTACATACACACATACGTACGCAACAAAATAAGTATAATAATAATAATAGTATACATATAAGTTGTAATGTCTCATGTTTGTCGCGGTTATACGTAACACATGCATTGGGACGATATAAAAATGTTTAAAAATAGTAATAAAAAAAACAAATGAGATGCTGGTGACATATACATATTATAAATTACTAGCTTCTGCGCACGACTTCGTCGGCGTGGACTCCGCTTCTATTGGTCTAAGCATGATGATACATAGCCTATAGCCTTCCTCGATAAATGGGCTATCTAACACTGAAAGAATTTTTCAAATCGGACCAGTAGATCCTGAGATTAGCGCGTTCAAACAAACAAACAAACAAACAAACAAACAAACTCTTCCACTTTATTATATTAAGTATAGATTATTTTATTGATGTCTTTTTAGTTAGGCAAATTACGTAATAATACCTAATAATAAGCGCTTTATTTGCGAAACACACTGAAATACAAATGATGAACATAAGATAAAAATTAGTATACTTATTACAAAAAAAAACATCAAACTAAATGTGGAAGAACAAACTATAAATAAAAAGAAATAATAATAATAAAAAAAAATTGAAACAACTGAACTCAGAACTAACAATAAAGACATTAAAAATAATAGTCACTAATAAAGGTGGCAGTGTGTCTCACAAAAAGATAAGTCCTCGGCTTCAGTTAGGGATAAACCCTAACACAGATTTTCAGGACCACCTATTCATTTTTTATTTAATTATTTTGTGGTTGATAAAGAATTTTTAACCGATGAAGAAAAACAGAGGAGGTTCTAAAGTCGCCACGTATATTTTTTTATATGTTTGACCATGCATAACTCATTACAGAGTAGTCCGAATTTAATTTAAAAAAATATTGGAAAGGCTATAACGAAGTTACTGCTATTTTATTTTGTGGAGCCCTAAAGGAATCATTTACCAAAAAATTGGTAATTGTGTTTGCTCGCAAACGAAACAAAACCGACTTCAATTACATCGACAAGTAATAGAACGTTATAAGACGAAACAATAGTCAAGTAAATACGCGCTATTAAAGATTACTCAAAAAGTTGTAATCAGATCTCGATCTAATTTAAACAAGACTAAATGACAAGTATTAGCTTTCGATTAAAATAAGAATCATCAAAATCGGTACACCGAGTAAAAAGTTATGCGGTATAATACAACGTAGGTCGACGAAAAAGTAGTCAAGTAAATACGCATTATTAGATACTAGCTGCTGCTTGCGACGTCGCCTGCGTGCGTTCACTGCTCGTTCCCCGTAGGTGATAGCGTGATAATATGTAGCCTATGTTCTGACCCGACTTCTTAATAATATTCGTGCCAAATTTGAAGTAAATCCATGCAGTACTTTTTGAGTTTATCCCGGACATACATACAGACAAACAGACAAACAGACAAAAATTCTAAAAACTATATTTTTGGCTTCGGTATCGATTGTAGATCACACTCCAAGTATTCTTTTAAAAAAATATTCAATGTACAGTTTTGACTTTCCTACCATTTTATTATATGTATAGATAACTCTAAAAGTACTTGTGAGATCTCAATTAAATTAAAATGGGACCATATGACACGCAACACCTTTCAATTAAAACAAAATTGATTGAAATCGGTCCACCCAGTCAAAAGTTCTGAGAACATACATTAAAAAAAATACAGTCAAATTGAGAACCTCCTCCTTTTTTAAAAGTCGGTTAAAATGAAAGATGCTTTCTGGAATTTAATAGAACCAATATTAGAAAAATTTTACTATGATTGCCTTAAAGGAAAGGAAAGGAAATAATTAAATAACTCTTTACCTACTTGAACTGAATAAAATAATGCTTCTTATTTTGAAATTTTGTAGCTTTATTTAGTTAACCTACTCTTCCTAGTGTCTGTCCGTCAGTCGTTCTACAGTATCCTTCCTTTGCCTCAGTAATAAGACTACCGTTAGCCAAAATTATAGTCAAAGCAAAAACATAAACAACATAATTATTTAAACTATTTAACATAATTATCATTTTTATTTGTTAGAGAAACCCTAGCCCTACCCTACCCCTACCCTTAGCCCAGGTTTGCACAATGTTACAATGAAAACCGCATCCAAATAAGGTTTTATTGTAGTTTATGAAAAGAGAGATTATTTAATTTTGTTAATACGAATTTTTGAAAATATCGACAAAATAATACATCACTAGTGTATCTATATAATTATCGACTATGAGGCATCACTTCGCTGGCGTGTATATGTACTGCTTTGACCCTTCCCTCCCCCAGACCTATCCCACAAACAGCAAGAAAGGGACAACTGCAGCTCAGACCGTTTTAGGTAGATAATTATTGACCAAAACATCATTTCGTAGTCGCCTGTTTTCTCCTCGAAACATGCCAACTTTTTTTTTATTTTTTTTTAGGTAAATAAACAAAGCCTTCAGCTATGCCGCTCCGTTTTCTTTTTTTTGTAAATATGAATTATTATTTTTTTATGAGTGTCTGAAAATGTACAAAAAATTAGGCAATATTTCTAGTTTTTGAAGACTCCTACTACCTAATATAATAAGAATATGAAAAAAAACAAAACGTAGGGGCATGGTCATGGCAGGTAAAAGTTTTATTTTACAAAAATATTTGATCTAGTGTCATTATCCAGGGAGAAAACAGTCGAATACGTTTGTATGGAGAAAGAGCTGGTATCCTTTCCTCTTAACAAGAACGAATATTTATTCAAGTGCACTCTTCCTTTATAGTTAGTTTCATTTTCATTGTCTATCGTGCGCGCTTTGAGGCAAGTTTTTTTAAACTTTAAATTTTAATATTTTGAAACTAGCTTTTAAGATTTTTGTGATACAATGAATAATTTTGGATTTATACTTTGAATGAAAACCAGGTTGATTTCACCTACTTCGAAATTTATAATAATTACTTTTTCGTCTGCACGTACCGCCCGCCGTAGTTTATTTAATTATCTTAATAGCCTCCTATAAAAGCTGCCTTCCAAATAAAATAGATTATCTATCGCAAAGAGATGTATTTTTTTATATTGTTCCTGTAGATTCTGCGAATTTTGTGCGCTAAAATGAACAACGTTGACTCTTCAGCTTGATTTTTATTTACAACAAATTGTGGGAGGAGTGTTTTATTTTTTTAATAAATCCAAACTATCGTAAGAGAAAAACGTTTACAAAAGTCCTATTTTAAAATTGTCTTCTAATATCATTACGTATTATCAAACGTTTGATCGCTATAAAATCCATACTAATATTATAAATGCGAAAGTAACTCTGTCTGTCTGTCTGTCTGTCTGTCTGTCTGTCTGTCCTGCAATCACGCTAAAACTACTGAACAGATTTTAATGAAATTTGGTATACAGATAGTTTAGAGTCTGAGAAAGGACATAGGCTACTTTTTAATGCGGAAAAAAGGGTGTAAGGGGTTGAAAGGTGGGAATGAAAATTTGTATGGAAGTATGTTCGTGTTTCGTAACTGTCAAACATTTAATGTTCATACCGTGGATATGGTAAAATCTCACCTAAAATTAAAGAACGTATTAAAATAAACGTTTCGAATCGACGACATATATCCACAATATTCGGATAGTGGCGTATTTTACATTTTAAAAATGTATAATAATGTCAGTAATGAAAACGGATTGACATAATATATATTGGTTGTCAAATATACAACGTAGTGGTAAATATACTCTTTGGTCAAATATTTATGCGTGCGTTCAGAAATTTATTTAGTGTAAACTAAGGAAAATATATCAAGCTAATTAAATCTTATACTATTAAAAAAAGGAAAGCATTTTTTTCCCTCAAATCAACGCAGGAGAAACCGCGGGGCACAGCTAGTATAACCATATACCGGTAGAACGCATCAATGATTTATTAGATGCCTTTTAATTTTTATGTTACATTACACGCTCGAGTTTAAATGTGATTTAAAATTTAATTTACAACCAATACTTTTATAATGTAGCACGGTGTCCGTGATACGATAGTTGTAAGCTTCGTGTAGGTAGGACAATAACTGTAGCAGGATCGTAATAACACCATAAAACTAGTCCCTATAAGAGAAGGTCCCAGGCGGATGCAGCTATGTTAGGTAAGTGTGCCATGTTATAGCGGGTGTGACTGGACAATGTTACCAAAGGCGTTTGACCAAGCGATATTTATCTCGCATTTGGTTCCACTTAGATACCTACTCTAACGCAGGCGAGTACTGTTACGAGCAAATTGTAAAATAACCCTTTACAGTTAAAAAGTGTGAACTATTTCAAAATATACATATTTATCACACTGTTTTTTATGAGCCTATCGAAGCGACTACCGGTATGATAACAAAAAAATCTTCTTGCATTAAATAACCTGTTTCAAGATTCAAGCCAGTAAAATCACAAGGCACATCTGTTATAAGATCGTAAAGAGACTTAAACACTGTAGAATTTATTAATAAAATAAAATTATCCAGCATTAGCGTGAATATTCAATATTATTATGTTCTATAAAAACTGCATTTAGATAAATATTTTCCCATGTGACAGAGGCAACGTAATAATTGTCAATTTGCAACTAAAAAGCATTAAGCAAAGAAATGTACCTCTGTTACGTAAAATCTTAATTCTTTAGCGGGTCATTTTTATTTTATTACCGTGGGAACCTATATGTTATTAGCCGTGAATGAAATGTAACTCAAAATCAAGATCAAGTCACCTGTTTGAAATAGGAACTTCTGTAGCAGGTAGCAGATCTTTTTTTTTTCGATTTTACGTTCATATTTTTTTATTTGTACACACAATGGACGCTCGATATAATTTATAACGCAGCTGTCTTTTGAGTCAGGTCTCGGAAAGTGATTGGTCAAGAAGAGTGATTTAATTTAGATTTTTTTTAATCACTTATTAAAGAAACGTACATATAGGTATAACATGCTTATAAAATAACATATCCTAAGTCCTAATCGGTTGTCTCACTGATTTATCGTGGCTGAGCCTTTACTACTAATAAAGTTACTCGTAGTTTTTAGTTTAGAGCGCGGGTACGTAAATATATTTTTTTTTAAATTTAAAACACCAAAGTTTCAAGAACATTAGATTAAGATTTTTTATTCGTACCAGACAAATTCAATTAAAATAATTTTATAGTGTAAACAAAACAGGATATATAAATAAGTAATTTTTTTTAATAAGTAATTTTTATGCAACCAGGTTTAAACAAACACCCGTACCACCATACCAACTAAGTTTGTTACAAAATTGGAAAAAGTAACCAACTTAACCAATAAGTTTTCATTTAAAATTACAAAAATTTATAAGTAGTTAGTTAAAAACAATGAGCCAAAGTAACCATTGTGTAATTAATGCTAAAAACAATTGGCTTAAATTATTTATGCTTTAAAATCTATTAGCTATTATTTTAATTATATTTTTTACAAGCCATATACTAGTTAGCTGAGTTTTGACTACCATAGTTAAATATAAATTAAATACACCTGTCAATGTCTGCTAAGGACAGCCGAATCAAAAATCAATTATATTTTACAAGCGGAAGTTACTTAATTACTATTTTTATTGTATCTACATTTTAAAAACTGGTATGGACAGTAACAAGGTAGTAAGAGTGAATTGATATTATGTATTAATTGGTATGAAAAAAAATATATAAAAATTCGTTAAAACATACCTCTTCAAGAATTGGACAGCTCTTGTAGCGTGATTTTTTGATTGCTAGTTCCCACCACGGAACCGGAGGCTTTGACCGAAGGATCGTTTGACACCCGACCTTTGGATCTTGAGATTCATACAATGTTCCTAACTTTCTTGACGATTGACTTTCCTCGTCCTCAGCTTGTATTCCAGTTACACATTCACAGCATTTATGTGGCTTCTTGACAAACTGTTGCGGTTTATAGTCTACACTGAAGGAATGTCTGTAACTAAGCCGTTTTGAGAAACCGTTCGTTTCGCTAATTGATCTTTTAAAGCCATTTCTACCATTCTGTAACGGCATCCTCGGTATTTGTTGCACTTCGTTTGGTAGACCATTAAAATCGTTTAGTTCGTTTTTATCACCAGATAGAGGTGTATTTGGTTCGGAGTGGTATCCCATTTTATTTCGGTTGAGACTACCATAGAATGGGTTCTCACTTAGGGTTGGTTGCTTCAAATCTATAAATTTCGGTCGCCTCATATTGAGAGTTGCGTATTTTTGAGGTGACTTGTGAAATCTTGATTTATTCGGTAATTCTTTTAATACATCTTCCGTGTCAGTGGATGGTATCGTAGAGTTATCACTATAGCTTGATATTGGTCTATCATTATCGGTGAGATATGAGGATGATTCAGAACAGTTATCTCGATCGCTATTTCTCTTTCTATAGTCAATGGAAGAGCCCGTCGTGTTTGTACGTACGGAATGCTGCTCTGCGGAGTCCTGGTTCGTCACATAAGATTCTAGGGAATGACGTTCGCCGTTAGTTAAGCTCGCAATACTAATTTTTTCCTCACTTCCTGGATTTGTATCTTTTGTTAATTCTAAGCTTTTTAATCTTCTTCGAGGTTTTGTATCAATTGAATCGTAATGACTTTGTGGGCGTTCGGTGGAAGGATTCACTGGTGAATTGCTTTTCGATGGTGGCGGCGTCACTTTGGCATAAACAGGTTCAGTAAAGCTAAATCTTGAAGGTTTGTTAACGTAAATACTTTGAGCTTCACCAGCTACATATTGCACCCCACAACTACTTTCTAAAAAGCTATTCTTTGCTGCCCTATTTAACGTAAAGTATTCCGAATGCCTTTGAGGTAGATTGGTGTTATTATTTGGTTCAACTAAATTTCTTATTTTTATACGACTTCTCGGGGCACGGATGGTTGCAAATCCATCATGGATTGGGGATCCATAGAATGTTGACGGTGATGTGGTCACTGCCATGTTGAGAGTTTTTATTACACTGTCACATTATTTTCATCTTGTTACGCATCATATGTTTGTAGAACATTTCATTTAAATGTCACAATTCACGAGGAAACAAACTAAGTAAACAAAAAGAATAAACTTTAGCACTTGTTTGCTATTGTAATGGAAAAAATTGCTAAATAAATAGAGAATTTGCACTACGACTATTTTTTCTCAATATTTATTTGCTAAATAGAAAATATTGCAAGCTCTTGAGTTGCGTTGGATTGCGTGTGTATTTGTAATTTTAAGAAATAACTGTTATAGATAGCATTACTAAAGAATGAGTAAGCGAGCGATTAAAATATTAGTATCTTAAGTTTAAAAATATTGCGTAATTTTTATCAATGAATGTCTAAAATATATATAAAGTAACTTGAACGGTAATTCAACAATGATACATAGTCCAGTCAAATTACGAAATAAAAAAACATTAAATACCACAGTTCGGAGACTATGATGAATCGATGGGGCTGTTAAATATTCTGAGCTTAAATTCCAATTCGAGGGGTTCTCCGATGGTCAGCTCAAGGTCATTTCGATGAAAACGCGTTTAATTTGATATCTCGAGAACGGTTGGTTAGTGTTAGGCAAAAAATTGTAATTACCTTTTCTCTTCTCAATTAAATTTACTAACTCTTTTATCTGAAATTTTTTTTTGTACCATCAATACTTTTCAAATTATTACTTCTGAAAGGCAAAAATTTTACATTTTTTTCTCCCTGTTTAACATTTTTCACCATTTTCTTCCCAACCGTTCAATTTTATGAAATTTTATCCATTATCAAAGTTGTAGATCTTTTAATTATGAACAACTTTTTTCTTGAACTTATTTTTCTAACACCAATATCTTCGGAGTTATACCTTACTTTACCGCGCGAGATCCGCGCCAATGTCGCAATATCATCGACATCAGTGAGTATTCAGTACTTGAAATAAATATTAAACTATTCTATGATCATTTATTAACCAACTTACCTGTATAAAAAGGTGAATTGATTAAACTAATTAAAAATTTTACTTCATTTAAATATTAAATATTGTAATTATTCAAATATCATTTAAATATTGTACTTCTTCAATTTGGGTATTTTTACCCGACTGCCAAGGAAGGGTTATTATTATATTTAATGGGATAATAATGTGAATAAGAATTAGAAAAAGAAGTTAATGAATAATGAAAACTGTTTCACACATTTATTCATGGAAAATATATCCAACAATCGTAAAACGGTGCGTACGTAAAACAGTGCGATACCAGAATTCATTCGGTTCAGAATTTATTACATTACTAGCTTCTGCGCGCGACTTCGTCGGCGTGGACTCCGCTCCTATTGGACTTAGCGTGATGATACACAGCCTATAGCCTTCCTCTATAAATGGGCTATCTAACAGTGAAAGAATTTTTCAAATCGGCCCAGTAGTTCCAGAGATTACCGCGTTCAAACAAACAAACAATCAAACAAACTCTTCAGCTTTATATATTAAGTATAGATTATCAACAATTATGAATAATAATATTGCCTAAAAGTTTCTAATAAATCGTATTAACAAGAACTTATTCAACAATGTATATAATGTATTATAGAATATAATGTAATTACCCTATAATGTAACTTTAAATTCTGAACCAAATGAATTCTGGCGTCGCACTGTTTTACGAACGCACCGTTTTACGATTGTTGGATATATTTTCCATGAATAAATGTGTGAAACAGTTTTCATTATTCATTAACTTCTTTTTCTAATTCTTATTCACATTATTATCCTATTAAATATAATAAAAATACCCAAATTGAAGAAGTACAATATTTAAATGATATTTGAATAATTACAATATTTAATATTTAAATGAAGTAAAATTTTTAATTAGTTTAATCAATTCACCTTTTTATACAGGTAAGTTGGTTAATAAATGATCATAGAATAGTTTAATATTTATTTCAAGTACTGAATACTCACTGATGTCGATGATATTGCGACATTGGCGCGGATCTCGCGCGGTAAAGTAAGGTATAACTCCGAAGATATTGGTGTTAGAAAAATAAGTTCAAGAAAAAAGTTGTTCATAATTAAAAGATCTACAACTTTGATAATGGATAAAATTTCATAAAATTGAACGGTTGGGAAGAAAATGGCGAAAAATGTTAAACAGGGAGAAAAAAATGTAAAATTTTTGCCTTTCAGAAGTAATAATTTGAAAAGTATTGATGGTACAAAAAAAAGTTTCAGATAAAAGAGTTAGTAAAGGACAATGCCTATTTTCTATGAAGCCGTGCCCGGGTACGTGTTCAGACAATTCATATATTTAAGTATCCTTTATTAATCGAAAATAGATTTTTAATAATATTCTAAAAGTGATTAAAACCGTAGTTTATACTTTAATTAAAAAAGATATTTTATTTGTATTCCGGGTTTGTGCTGTCAAAACATATTAAATATAAATACCAAGTCGGAAACGCAACTATAGAAATAAACGCTTTTTTTAATTAAATTATAAACCCCAACACGACCAGAAAATTGACATATTAAAGTTTTCTTTATTAATTAAAACTAGATTTTTAATAATAGTCTAAAAGTAATCAAAGCCGTGGTTTATATTTTAATTTAAAAAAAGCGTTTGTTTGTGTGGTTGCTATGACGACTTGCTATTTATATTTAAACTATTTTGACATGACAAACGCGGAATACAACTAAAATATTTTTTAAAATTAAATTATAAACCACGGCTTTGATCACTTTTAGAATATTATTAAAAATCTAGTTTCAATTAATAAACGATACTTAAATATATGAATTGTCTAAACTAGTCAAAGCACGTACCGGGCACAAATAGGCATTGTCCTTTAATTGAGAAGAGAAAAGGTAATTACAATTTTTTGCCTAACACTAACCGTTCTCGAGATATCGAATTAAACGCGTTTTCATCGAAATGACCTTGAGCTGACCATCGGAGAACCCCTCGAATTGGAATTTAAGCTCAGAATATACCCCCACATCGATTCATCATAGTCTCCAAACTGTGGTATTTAATGTTTTTTTAACCCATTTTCAGCCGTAATTTGACTGGACTAACAGGCGTTGTTGCGTTGTTCATATAATACACTTGAAGCACTTGACCTGTTCCATACAAGAGTTAGTTAGGTACTGAAAATTATTTTTAGCTGCATAGTCGAAAATATCAATACAACCGCAATGCATCAATTGAAAGCACTTGTGAGAACACATTGCCGCTGTAATAGATTACTAATAATAAAAAATATTTTAGGGTGCGAGGATTATGATTCAATAGAATTAATGGCTTCCATCCCCAGTCGTTACAAGCTATATGTAACTAACTAACGTTCATTCCAAGAATAACAATTCCAAGCCATAGCCATTTAGTTTTTATTTTATGTACTGAACCGATATTTATTGATCATTTTTACACGAAAAAAATGTATGGAAATAGATGAAAATAAACATTATTCTTTTTTTAATTTTACTTGAATAATCCTATCATTTTAGCCTTTTGATATGGTTGTTATGAAATATAAGCGCAAAGAATAGTCACATACTATCTCAACTTTCTAAATCAAACATAGGAGTTAGCAATTATAAAATGAATGGGCAAAATGATTGTGATTATTCTTATCTTCAAATCAACTGTCACTATCGACATAAAATATTCGACTGATTGTATCCGGTATTTATAGTAATAAACCACGTGTTTATGCACTTGTTTCACTTTTTATATTATACGTATATTAAAATATGGTTGGATCAATCAACTCTCTTAATGAAAAATAAATAAAATGTCCAGTAACGAACAGGCATTGCACCCGTAAAAACTTTTTTCAAACATCCATTTAACTTTCGTAGTAGGTACGTAAGGTTTTAAATCATCATTTTACAAATATGTATGTCAGTCCGTGATTACGATGTGAATACTGTTGTCTAATATTATCTACTTGAGTCATATTTAAGTTTAAAACGCTCTCAGGTAATTAGGGTTATCGTGCTTATTAAGATTGATTAGGAACACTTTAAAATATTTTTAAACATTTTATAATATGAAATGCTTAAAAATCGCTTAGGCTAGGAGCTTAATAACAACTAGGAAACAATTTAATGACTTTAAAACATGGTGAATGTAATGAAACAGAATTTATAATCCCATAAAAAAGACATTTATTATTGTTTATATCGTGCAGTAGGGTATCGACTATCGCCACCCTAAAACAACACTCATGACCGCAACGAGCTTGTTTTGTTTATTTATTTGGTAAACGTGAGTCATTTCGCTTCTCATATTACAGCAATTTTACTTATATTAACACCTAACCCGTTAAATACTACTTGAATTACCTTTCCATACTACAGTTTCGAAATGATGGCCTTAATATTTTCTGGTTAACCTTTTAATATTTAGGTAAGTACATATAAATTAATGGATGTAGATATATTATACAAATACACGATGTTTTAAATAAGTCATTCGAAATATGTAAGGTAACTGTAAAGTGACAGACATCTGTACTAAAAGTATGTAGCTTTTTTTACTTCAATCACTTTTTGAGCACTTATCGTTATCGCAACCAGCGTTAGGCCAATCGATCAAAGATATGACTTAAATCTGATTGAAAACATATTCATTCAGTAATAGTACATACAACATAGACTTGTACAAATTAAGATTCTAAAATAAAAACCGATTGACGTTTAAATAAAATTTACATTTAAAGCAACCAGAACATTGTTTTTAATTACTTACAAAAAAAATATATCAAAATCGCTACAGAATTTGCGTACCTAAATATCACGTAGCAAAAGCATACATTTAAAAACTTGTACTTTATATAAAATATGGTTGAAAATAATATCCCCTTTCTAAACACACGTTTCAAGACAGATAAAGAAAGAAAGTAATTAAGTATGTGTTACGCTTTGAATATTTCAATAGAAATATGATTCATCAGTAACAAATAAACTCTAAGCTTGGAAATAACGAGAGCTGAATTATTCATTTATACGAGTAACAACAATAGTCGATTCGGTATGCACACAAAGTCAGACATAACTTTAGAAGGTACTATTTTAACTCACAAACAATTAACCGCTTGACTACGAAAACACTAAGTTACATACACAAGTTAGTTCAATTACTGGAACTAAAGTAGATTTATATACCTTGCCGTTGTTTCAAAATTAACAAAATTAGATTAAATACCAGAAATAATCTCTATATACATAAAAATGAATCGCTAATTGTGTTGCTAAGCGCAAATCTCGAGAGCAGCTGAACCGATTTCACTAATTCTTTTTTTATAACAATGCTTGAAGTACAAGGATGGTTATTACGGAGAGAAAAATTTAAAAAATTGCCTGAAAAAGTCTAAAAACAACACTTTTCTATATTCCCATACAAGAGATTCGTATTAATACTTAAAAGTCAATTTGAACTTTAATACCATACTATAAAGTTTAGTGTTAGTGGAGGGGTTCCGGGAAGGCAATTGAGTGACGTTAGTATCGTATAAATATTAATGTCAATATTTGTCAATATTTTTAATTTTTATAGCTAACCAGTAACCCGGTGTCACGAATAGCAGAAATTAGTATTTAAAAGTATTAAAAATTAAAGAATCGACTGTTAGGCGGTACGAAGTTCGCAGGGTCAGCTAGTTGTATATAAATGTCATAGATATACAACATAGAAGTAATATTTATACTCGTAATAATGATATTCTATAAAAAATACAACCGACTACAATTGAACTGCATGTTTATAGCTTTACTGATTGATTTCAGCAATTCTTTCAGACTTCTAACTAAAAAGTTCCGCTGTCCAAAACGTAACGTAGGCTTTAAAACGTAGCGCTGTAAATAATTTTAAACAGTATAACTAATAATGTAGAGAAAAAATGAAAACAAAAATGAAAAAAAATGAAAAATAATATTAGCGTTTCTAATATTATTTTTCATTTTTTTTTATAAACTCTATTACTAACTCTAGTTTACGACTTCAACAATGTATTGTAAAACAAACCAAAAAAAAAATCGTATTTTTAACTTAATGTATAAAATAAAATAATATCAGACTAATTTACTTTGTAAAATATTTTTTAAATATCGTTATATAATTCAAAGATTTAATTTTTAATGATAGCATCGTATTCGAGAAGATATTCAATACGTCTGGTAATATGTTATCATAGGGGTTAACTAATAAATTATGCGGGGTCAAACATAATTTTTCTTTCAAAGTATTATAAAGTTACTTTAAGGGCCTTGAACAATTTTAAAATATTAGATAAATGTTGAGAGCTGTTTTTTTTAAGACACGGATCCACGGACTCGGAGTTGCACGTGCCTTTGTAAAACAATTTATTGCTTATCCGCTTGCGGTTTTTAATTATATTGGTACTTCAGACTACCAGTTAACCAGTCGCCAGACTGCCTACCAAAGCTAGGAAATGGTCTGACATTGACGGTTTTTTGTATTACAGCTATATTACATTTTTTTCTCTTTATAGATCTACACATTTTTTAATTAAGAACTATGTTTATAACATTGAGAATATTACAAAACATAATGAAGTCTTTATATTGTCGACGCGAACGATCTTTATATCGTTATATGTAGAAAGGGCTAGGAGTAAATAAGATGGAAGAATGTTTATATACCCATCTCGGTCTCTCTAATGATAGAGTACGGTTTACTGCTCCCGTATCAACGACCTGCACAGTTTGTACACACAAAGAACTGCATGACTGAATTACCTTAAAACAACGGGATAGGAGCTATTTTGCAATAATAAAAATCTTGTTGATATTTGTTAAGGGAACGTTTTTGTACCAAGACGTGTAGTAACACAAGAGTGAGTTTAATATTTTGATTTCACGGTCATTTCATAACATTTCGTACTATATATTTCTTAGTTGTAAATAAATACCAAGCGCGTAATGTTGCCAATACGTCACAAATAATTTACCATTACATTATGTTAATGCTTTTCGATAACAAGATATTTATTATTTATGTATTTTACAATTGTCATTACTAAAATTATTAGACGACTATTAGTTACTATAAAGATATGTAGGTAAATGTTGTATGTCTACAACAATTTATAATAATAATTTAATACTTAATACCTATATTAATTTTATAGGAAAAGTTTTATTAGTTTAGTTATTTGTTTGTAATTGATACACTGATAAAATGTACACATCACTAAATGTTTTAATTATCTAGGTATTCAGAAGTACTAAAGGATTATAAAACATCATGCATATGTACAAAAGCTTTATTATGATAGTAAGCTCCTACAACTTCTGCAACAAAAATTCAATAGGAACCTAAAATATAAAGAAAGTAAAAAGTCTTGGACAGCAAATTTTTAAGTTCTTTAAATAAAAGTAAGAAAAGTCTATTAGGAAGTGCAAATACAGCTAATGAATTATTATGCATAAACAAGTACCTAAACTAAAATATTCCTTGTTATAAACAAGTATTAAACATGATATATCTAAAATCATGCTTAGACACCACTCCCTTTTTATTAAAGAGATCTACATCTGTTTACCTTAACAATATTCAGAGATCTAAAAATTGCTCCACAAAAACAGCATTGTAAAGAGATCATAGCATAACGGTTTACGTTCGTGAGTGACGCATCATATGGAAATCAATTGTTTACAAATGTTATAAGTGAATATTGAAGCCTTTTATTGTGCACTAAATGCGGGCGGACGTGCATAGATAAAACTGACGCATAAAAATATGCCGGGACTTAAGTAAGTACATCGAAATATCATCGTTGCATGGTTGCGGCTTCAACGACATCGAAATGTGTCTCTCTGTGTGCTCTGATATTTATTTTATTGCCTATTTTACTACAAGGTAATGTATTTGTCTTTGTAAATAATGTTTTCCTTTTATGATGCAAATGTAATTGGAATTAAGTCAGTAATTTTCGAATTTATCTGTTTTTAGCTTTGTAAGCCTTCTAAATTGTTTAGGATGAAAGAATGTAAGAGCTCTTTCGTTCTTTGTCAGCACACATTTATTAATTTCCGTAATTTCTTTTTCTAAAACTGTCAGTTATTTTAGTAAGTACCTAAACAGATCTAAAATAGTTAAAAGCTATCAATTCATTTCATTATCTATCACGATAATAACAGTACAGTTGTAAAGATAATAAGAATAGTTTCATTTCGTGAGTCATCATAAAGTTCTATTTTGGTAGAGTCAAACAAAAAAAAAAAAAAAACGATACATATCGATTCCGGACAACCAATCACTAATACTCTGTCCAAAGCATGTAACGTATGAAAGTATAACAAGGCTCAAGCGTATGATGAAGGGGTCAACCGTAACAAGTGGGTACTTTGCTGTCTTGCATTGTACTTTAACAGCTCATAAATGTTCCAGTAGTGGAAAAGGGAAAGGAGCAAATCCAGCTTACTACACCACTACGAATAATTCTCACGCTTATTTTTCTTTCCAGGATATTCGGGTTCTCACACAATATTTTTCTTCAATGTGATTAATTTCTGTATAAATTCGTATTATTTTTATTTTTGTGTTTCCCACATGAGGAAATTCGAAAATACCGCTGGATCGAAAATTTTGATATGATAATAAAAAAAATTTCTGTATATAAAAATTTTTAAAGGTGAAATGTATGTATGTGTTATGTCCCTGAACCACTTCAATTGTAAACGTAAAATTTTAGGGACAGCTTTTCACGACAGATTAAGATAATGTCAAAAACAGGAAGTTAAACAGACAGGCGAATACCATCACACGTTAAACACTGAATTTAACTTTTTACTATGTCATATGCGCCCACATCTGCTTATTTAGATATTCAATAACGGAAAGACGACCATAACTCCTTTTTATCTATTGACGACTATTTTATATGGGTTGATATCATAAGAATCAGCTGCTTACGGAAATAATAAAAATGGAAATTCCACGAACTAGCACCTTTTAACAGACTAAAACTTAATGTAATATTTATATACCTACAAGTCATACTGCAGTTATATGTTTTAAAAAGTAGCCAAATGAGTGTCATATTCGCCCACAAAAGGTACTGTTGTAAATAAATATATTCGTAGCACTGCGTATTTATAAAATCGAGATAAAATCATCATAGACTCATAGTACCTACATAGTAAGTTTATTTTACGAGTATAAGAGTCAAAAAATTAACGTCAATTTTAATCCTTATCATAGTGTACAATTGTTAACTATTGGATAGAAACTAAAAAGTTATTAACTATTGGATAGAAGCTAAAAAGTATGAGTCCAGTTATAACTAAACAAATAGTTACTTAAAACTTAACAAAAGAAACGTTGCTTTGAGTCCATTATTACGTAAACAGATACCATAAGAGGTTTTGATAACGTAACTTTATGACTTTTACTTGGTATACTCGTGGAACAATAAAAATCAATGTTATAAAAATGTGAATTATATAAGAAACGGAAGATCAGCTTTAGCAAAACTGGTGATGGTTCGAGGCGTCGACATGTAAGTACTTATTTTATACCTTCCGATAGAAAGTAACAAACAGGTTTCGAAGGTAACAAACCTAATTTTCATCCTTTTAAATAATTATCCACCATAAATATAATAAAATAAAATGAATAAATTTCATTAAAATTCTATTCTTTGTTAAATGGAATGTCTGAGTAACCGAAAATAGGTATAAGATTAGATAAACAAAATAGGTGCGGTTGATATTAATTCTATAGTCATCGCAAATTTGAATAATTCTTTATTCTGTACGCTTAGAAAACATTCCGTTGATGGTGATTTACTGCGTCAATCGACGTGAGACGCAGGAATGATATGGTGATCTAAGAATTACGTACTAATTGACCTTTACGATTAAAGAAAAACAAAGTTATTCCACAAGTACGAAGTATAAGATAATTAAAAGTTTTAATAAGAACGCAGTGTAAAATAAATAATGGACAGATAAAATGAGTTACGTTACAGATAAGGAAACTAAAGTAAGACGACGCGATATCTAGGGAGTTACTCAAAACAGATAGCTGAATCATCTACTTCACTACAAAAGATTGTAACAACAATATATACGTATTTTCATTTTCTTAAATATATAAACAACATATAAACTAAATACGTTTACTTTTTCAATACCTGTAGTTAAAAAGGTAATGGTTTCTAAATTTAAACTATGTACCAACCATGCTTTGAAAAGCATAAATTCTGCTGACGCTAATACTTTGAAATCCATTTAGTTAATGAAAATTACTTGTACTAAAACGTAATTTAAAATTTTACACAACTAATACGAACATGAATTAAATATCAAACAAATAATGTGAGCAATTATAATTGGTATCGTAATATGGTCTTGTATGGAAATAATTATAAGGATGAAGTACTAGATCGATGGAACTCAGTGAAGAATTAAAGTGGAACAATTTAGTAGGTTCAAGGAGCGCATCTGTTGAGCACATGGCCAGAGCAACGGAACGTACGGTTAGATATTCGATACGAAACCGCGTCATCTGTTTAAATTTTTAATTTTCAAAACGCGGTCAAGGGACAAGGAGCGTAGAGCTACGGAGCTACCTTTATAAAACTAACTCTAAATAAAAGCAAAAACTCAATACGTATGTCAAACCTGAACTTATTGAAGAAGAATTCAAGTAAAATATTACATTAAAACACAAACATTAAATAATTTAAGCTATAAATAAATTTGAATAACCAGTAAAATCTACAACATATGTTGTGGTTTCTTTAACCGAAATTTAACCATTGAATTTCTACATGACAGGACAACGGAAAAAGCTTTGAGCTGGAACGAACTGTTTCGAATGAAATATGCACTTCTAATAAAGTGGATATGTATTGCAAATTCCATGCGTGATGAAATGACAGGGAATTGATACTTGGGAACGAAATAGTAACGGCTAGTATATAAACGCGACATTGAATACAGGAATGAAGGTGAGGTATTCCAGCTCCTGAAATATACACAGTAGCATTTTAAAATACAAGTAGCATATAATTTCTAACAGATCACTAAACCTTTTTTAAATAAGATGTAACAATGTCAACACGTGACAAAGCTTAAAATTGAATATTGTCATACGACACAAGAATGAACAAGTAATCTCTAGACATTGATCGTAAACAAGCAAATACTGTGTGGGTTGGGCATTGTCTGTCTGCCTGCCTCGTATTCCTGATATGTAATGTATGTAATGGGTTTTAAGGGCATCACTGTAACCTCTGACATCCATTCTACTATCCTATTGTCATGCTAATCGGGCAAATTATCTACTGGACCAAATTTCGCATAGTACTAATTTCTATGTACATTTGCAATTTGTTGACCATTACTATCTCTAAAATTTAAATGATCTTGTATCTTTAGAATTTTAAAATCTTTATGTATATAAAACAATATCGTGATATCATTTCAAATGCTAACATGAAACTAGATAAAGACTGTTTAAATTTGAGTAGATAATGTTAAAAAATATTCTAGTCACGTGTCAAGTATTATCTTCAAATTTAAAGCCGGTCTAGTTAGACCACCTCGCCGGACGAACTATTCGTAAGCAAAATTCTAATTATGCTGACTGAAACCTGAGTCTGATGCCGGCTTATCTCGTTTAAGTGGATGAACTACTTGACACTTCCCGGCTAGATATCCGTGATCCCTTGTAGAGCTTCCTTCCGCGCTTCACTTTGTACAGGATAATGGATAAACTACTACGGACTACTACTTACGGACATCCTACATAGTGTTTACTCAAAACCAGTTGGTACCATCATGTGAGGTTGTTTCCTGGAATTTTCGTGCCGATAATTTAAGCTCGTTTCGAAAATTCACACAGGATTGTTGATAATAGGTATTTTCGAGTCACAAAAACCAACTGCTTGAAATTGTCATAATTTTCTTAGTGTATTTGCATACTTGTGGCGACTTAGGTACATAAGTTACTCGAGTCGGTGTTATTTACATACCGTATAAACATAATTATGCCAACGGCGTATAAAGCAAAAATACGGTAGACTACATAATTTTGAATTGTTGTTGTAAAATTATTTATTCTTCTGTCAAGGTCACAGTAGACGATTAACTATGACGCAATTGTAAACGGGTTATATCATAAATTCTTAATAAACCCTCGCAACGACAGTTTAAAATACATATTTTTGATCAAAAAAAATTTTATCCAATTCAAATGATATAAATTAAAAAAAAATTATAAGTATGTTAAAAGTACACGAATTTAGATTAGACCTAATCACAAAAGAGGGAACATCGTTGTTACAGTAGCAATAATATGTACCTAGCTAATGTATGTCGTCGACAATACAGAAGTCTATTGGCTATTGCAGCTTAACACAATAGGTCTTTAACTCAAAGTATTCATTGTTTATGACAAATCGACAACCTATGTATTATTGTTGTCTGTAATTACATATAATCAAGGGATCGTCTTTCGTTCAAGATTATCTATCGATCTAAATCTATGTATTAATTAAATACGTATGTATTAAGCTAACATATCTCAAAAGGTATCTTTTGCATACGTAATCAAATTAACAGTTCCATTTTTATGTTCTTGGTGTGATAGTCAAAAAGTAGGAATCTTTTTTTTTTTCAAGTCATTTTTAATAATTTTTGCCAGTAAACCTACATATATTCGTATCATATGTTTTCATTACGCATAACATTCTAGGTGAAGTATCAATCAGGAACATAACGGACGTTGGAACTAAGAATTGATTGCTTTAAATGGCCGAAAGTGATTGCCGCTGCATTGTCTGAGCAACATTAGTAATGGTCAATAAATAAGATCGATATGACAATTTAATAGCTCTTTATACAGAGAAATCAGCATGTGATATAAGTTATTTGTAAATAGCTGTTTGCGAAAGTACTGAAACAATGGGGTTTTACCGATTAATTTGTTTTGAACTTTGACCAACTAAAGCTAACATTGGTATTTGAACTATATTGATACAGCACGTAAAATAAATGCTGACGAGGGTTCTTCTCTTGTATAGTAGCAGGATAAGATGTTTATGCATCGCAACGCACCACAGCGGGTTTCCCCGTAATTCCCTTACCAAAAACTTTTTAAAGTGCTCTCCAAGTATCCAAACATTTAAAGGAAAAGACAAACACTAGAAGGCAATCAATACAAATATCCTAAAAGAATCAAACTAGATACCAGAAAAGAAAGGACGTAGTCCTATTTACCAACATATTATTTTTTAGATTTTTGAAAATCGTCGGCAAACAACAATACACTTAACTAGCCTGATGATAAATCAACACAGCTATACACAACAAAGGAGTACAAGACTAGGCCCAAAATGTATTGGCTTAAGAAACATAAGGTAAGGTAAGGTAGTAAGGGAATAAGGGTTGTTGGGTTTCGACTTCCTTAATAAACATTTTGTAAAATGTGTTGTCGGTTATTAAAAAATCTATTAATCTTATGTTGCCTGACAAATACTTTGAAATAGCTTACGATTAGTGTCATTGGCACGAAGGCACCTCTACAAATAATTAAAAAAAAAATCACCGTTTGATCAAAAGTTTAACACTATTAAGTTCATGTGATTTATACGAATTGGTACAAATACGCATTCCTTTAAAAGTGGGTATGTGTTTCATAGTTTACTTCACGCAAAGCAAACTAATATTACCGACATAATTATTAGAAAGTTGCTATGTTAAACTTTTTGGTTAATTACACTATAATTTTCTCAACATTACACAAGTCCGATCATGTGTTAAATTGCTCGATTTAGGACGTAATCCATTATGCGGTAATTAAATTACTTATCCAAAAGATTAAAGAAATCGAAGGAAATTATACTACATATCTATATATTTCCGACATACCTTTTAATGTTCTATAACCTATTAATTGAGCACTGCTTTGAATTATCGATTTTAGCCTCAGTGTACGTAAAACGTAACCTAATACGTGTTACGTAAATACTACGATACTAATACTCTGCACTATTAGCACCTGATGTCAATGTGTGAACCATGAAATCAGTAGTAACTGAACTTTTTACTTTACATACATTTTACGAGGTCGTTGTCTTTGTTCTATAAACAAGCGGACTATTTTGTGTGTATTTAAAAAAGGGTTGAAACTTTAAAGGTTTCGTGACGAGGTTGCTCGTAAAGTACACTGGAATCGACACGGGAATAACTTAACAAAAAAAAAAATGGGAAAGTAACAATTCCTTGAGTGATTTTCTTGTTCAGTAGGCGTAGGAGCAAGCAAACAAAGTTCAATGTTTATTTAGTTTCCATTCTATGGTTTGAGGTATACGTTACCAATTACCACAAAGATGTGAATACTAATTAAAGATAGCCTTTAAGAAGCTGCAAGACAGTAAAGTAAAGCAAAATTTATAGTATGGGAAGAAGAGAATATTATAAACTGGCGAATATAGGTAGAGATGCAAACTAAATTTATAACATTTATGAATTCGATCTGAATTCACTAGTCCATTTAGCTTATTGAACAAATAAATAAAGCAGGGGCGCTACATATCTCTCCGTCTCCGTATAAATTAACCTCAATTGAGAATGTTGTAGAGGCGCTTGCTTGATTGAAGATGGCGTATTCTAACTGCAAGTAAATTGTACACGGAGCGGTCCTGTCTCATTTGTTCCTACTTTTAAAAGTAAGTATCAAAAAAGCATCTATAGATATCAGCTAAAATATAATAGTATTCGAACAATTAGGTACTACTACAATTACATAATATAAGGAAAATTACTCAAAATTTTCGATTAACTCTCACATCTTTTTCTGTTACGATAACCAACAGAGTTATTTAGAAAAACTGTTATTTTCCCCCCAAATAAAATTTTATTTATTTATTTATAATTTTATACTTTATTGTACACCACAGCTACATTTTAAACATTAAACACATTTAAAGACATTTACAGACTGTGAAGTACAATGGGCGGACTTATGGCTATTTAGCCATTATTTTCTTCCAGACAACCCATACCAACCAATTTTCATTCAGAATACGTCTATCATTGCAGTTTTATTATATGACCATGAAAACAAAGCCGTGTGTGTCAGTGTTCTACCTCTGCTCATATTATATTATATTAAAAGCAGTTGTCTAATATAACTGTACTATACACACTATAAAAGATTTTGAGAGTAAATATGAGTAATAAGTTGATATCCAAAAGGTGCGTTTCGTAGTTAATGTAGATAAAAGATAAAATAATGCCAACGCTTGGACAGGTATTCTATATGCGTGAATTGATAAGAGTATCTAAATAACAAGCTCTTGAGCAATGTGTTTGGTTGACGAACAAGAATGCATGAATATGAAACAATTCTATGGCTTTAAAAGAAGTATTCAAATATTAATATTAAAATTTCTACATCAAATAAAACATCACAAGGAACTACATATTTTAACTGGGCATTTAAAATTAATGTTATTATGATAATTATTATAATTATAAATTAACATAAACATAATGTAAGATAAGGTTTCCTTATTACTTAATACATGATTTTAAGTATTCATTAATTATTATTTGTATACTTGCGCATATTTGACAAGACACGTGTTGGAGAGTCAAGTTTATTTAAAAGATGTTACGTATTGAAAACAAATAAATGTTTTGTACAATAAAGTAATCATGTAAATATGATCAAAAATGTTGTTTTACATTTATACATTCATCAAAAACTATGGTAGTAACTCAATGTTTATTTATCACCATCACATACAGTGAGTGACCTTCCTTCAAATAATGTGCCAAAAAGGTCATCACGTGAATCCAATCTAGCATTACGTATTTTATCAATTCCGCAGATATTGGTCCTATAATATCAATGATATGAATTAGCTAGCAGTCAAATGTTACCAATTCGTTACACCAAATCAAGGTTTAATATAAGCGAAATTTTATAACTAACGTTATACACTGTAGGAAGTCGAAGAAAGTAGACGCTAGAAAGTTAATAAAGATTTTATAAAAGATAGTTCGCAGCTGGTAATTAAAACATTTACGTATAGTTAATTGTTTTGGTTTACGATACTGTCATAAAATGTTTTGACTAGTTTTGACTAGTTATTCTTTTACCTATAAAACACATCAAAGAAATTAGAATCAAACGACTGCTACCATATAAACCAGAATCACGTATAAACGGTTTCGTTTGATGTTTATTTTTGTTTGCAGTGTTTATTAAATTCGCAATTTACACAAGTTATATTTTATTTTATTAGCTTTAAAAGGTTTTCCTCGCAGTCGAAACAGTCTTAACATTTATAGCTGCTGATGAATTATATCGTGATTTTTTATAGCCTACAGCCTCGTCGTACAGCCTTTCGGATTTATCCGTAACATTCTCGACTGGATTTAAGAGTAAAAAAACTATGTGACGTGGATTGCCAGATATTATCTCCATACTAAATTACCTGTATTGCTATTGTAAAGTAATTTATATATATTTCATTTATCATATCATAAAAATTAAATTAAATTCTTAGCCATTTTGTGACTTCTGGTCCCAATAATGTGGTCTAAGTTTTACCTACACATAATTATTTTTCAAAGTTGTTTATTTAATAGGTAGGGATCCCTAGTACAAATTTTTCATCTGATTAGTATCAAGCTAATTTTCCGGGAGTAGCTTCGTTTTGATGAGACGAACAAAAAGTTCCTCTTCGAAAACTCTCGATTGTGGTAGATAATAGAGTTAGCAGGAGATAGAGCAGCAGTGAGCGTAGGACCGGGATAACGTACCACGCAATTTGTAGGACAATATTACCATCAAATTATATAAATATTAACTAACTAAAAGAAAAAAAAAATTAGAAAAAAAAATTAATTTTTGATGACCTTACGAGGTCATCAAGTTGATGACCTCGTAAGGACATCAAAAATTATTACTAACCAGCTTATTTTTTTTTTCTATTTTTTCAAGAACGGCGCATTACCTTGTATCGCGAGTGGTACGGGGGAGTTGGGGGGACCCCCCCCTCCCCTCTCCACCCCCTCCACCCCTTAAATTCGTGCCAAACGATTCTAAATTTCAACCGAAGCTACTCCCGGAAAATTAGCTTGATACTAATCAGATGAAAAATTTGTACTAGGGATCCCTACCTATAACTTTAGTGTTCATCAGAAAACTTTATTGTACAGACACATAATTATTTTAGTTCGCCTATTTAGATTTAATCAAAATAATTTATTTACACTGTTTTGTTTCATACTTTGATAAAAATATTCGACTGAATGAGCTTGGATATGTTATCCTCACGGAGTATATCCTATAATACGATGCGATAGCGCTTACATTTCTGAGCAGATTGGTGATATTTTCAGTAAACTTCACTCTTTTCTTATTTGAGTCGTAGAGTAATTATATATAGTCTAACTTCTATATAAATTTGCTACATACATAGCATTATCAAATTAAAAATAATCTTTGGGTTTTTTTAGGGTTCCGTACCTCAAAAGGAGAAAACGGAACCCTTATAGGATCACTTTGTTGTCCGTCTGTCTGTCAAGACCCTTTTTCTCAGGAACGCGTGGAGGTATCAAGCTGAAATTCATGCCAAATACTCAGGTTTTCTGTCTCTTGAACCTGTGCAAAAATCAAACTTCGAAGCCAACGCAATCAAAAGATAAAGCCGTTTATATTGCAAATTTTCGACACTCGCAAGGGAATCAAAACCTGAAATTTGGTACGGAGCAACATCTTATAGCACAGATATAGGAAAAATTGCGAAAAGCGTAAAATTTTAGTTACATCATATAATAAAAATATTTTTAATAATTTTGTTTGTACGGAACCTTCCTTCGGTGCGCGAGTCCAACTCGCATTTAGCCAATTGTTTTTAAATTTTGTCCTTAATACAATTATTGAGGCTTAAAAATTAAAAAAATAGCCTAAAACTAAATAATAAAACGCAACTAAATCAAACTCTACGTAGAGTTGGTCTCGTTAGACTACAATGATCCGGCAATCCAACAATGAAAATTAAAAAATAAGGGACAAGTGAATTAGTTTCTGTAAAGGAACGACTATAGAGAGGGTCCCAAAGATGTCAGAAAAAAGGGGCGAATACCTGCTCCCTTAATAGTATAAGAACACGAAACGCACAACCCTAGACAGCCATCGTTTGCTTTTGCCATATACGCAATATTTTATCAAGCTTATTAGAAATATAAATGACACAAATTAACGATAATAGTGCTAAAATATTATCGTACTAAACAATAGCATATAAACAAACTCTTAATTATTACAAGCAATATTTTCCATTACGTATCAGAATTAAGAACGATAATAATCGATGTACGTTTCTAACGTCAAATTTAAAATAAAATGACATGACACGGATGTCTTAGGAACAAAACAACAAACGGTAATCAAACATGTTTTGCTTCTACAGATCTTGAAAGATGAGAACTGGGCACTGCTACTTAAGTATATTAACTATGAATAAATCCTTACAACACTTATATCCACATATAAACTACAAATCATTTTTATCACTATAAAATTCACTGATAATATTCAAACGAATGTTTTTATGAATCGACATACAAGCGCGCACTATGCACGATAGCGACGCGCGTGCGTCCGTCCGTTATCGCGTTTTAAAACAAACTGGTTGCGACGACTATAGTGAAGTAGTGAACTACTAAATAAAACTGAGTCACGGAACCCTGAACAGTCCGGACTGATCGCTAATCAAAAGCATAAGTTACGGTCTATTGGGTCCATAAAGGGACAGCAGTATGCAGTGTAGGGTTATTGTAATTGTACTTACAAGTTACAATATCTAGTTCATTGTAATAATAATTACGTAATATTAATTTTGATTCTATCTATATAATATAAGACTTTATCTTAACATATTTTATAGCTATTTTATTAATCACATAAATATACTTTAAGTGAAGAATTTGTTATTTTATTAGGGTTCCGTACCTCAAAAGAAAAAACGGAACCCTTATAGGATCACTTTGTTGTCCGTCTGCCTGTCAAGACTCAAGGGAATCAAGACCTACAGGGTACTTCTCGTGAACTTAGAATCTTGAAATTTGGTACGAAGCAACATCTTATAGCACAGATAAAGGAAAAATTGCGAAAAGCATAATATTTTAGTTACATCACATAATAAACATATTTTTAATAAATTTTGTACGGAACCCTCGGTGCGCGAGTCCGACTCGCACTTGGTCGGTTTTTTTTAATTCAAAAATCTCAGGAATTAAATAGATAATATAGGCTATAAAACATCAAATCACAGTTCTTGAAAGTTGAAACCAAGCAGAAATATTAAATTTGAATTATACAGTAGTTCAGGTCAATACGAATAACATCAAGCAAATATTGAAGAAAGGTCAAAACTAAAACGTACACCGTATGTTTTAACGGTATAAGTAATTGTGTGTACCTACATCACGCACACTTGTTGCGCAAGAAGGTCCACTTTTAAAGATTTATAGGGCATGATCTCGAGTTACATTTGATAATGTCTCATTTTGCATATGCGGCTAAAAAAACCGAGAACCTTTTAAGTACAAATGACAACAGGTATAAGAAAAAACGGAATGCATGGTAAAGAAATTGTGTAGATAATATATGACACTTGAAATCGTTGAAAGGACTCTGTGGCAATTGTGAATATAATTAAAAAAAAAAGGGTGGAATGGTAGACAAAAAGCTATGAAAATAACTTGACGGATATCAATTAAGTATTTCAAATGTATAAATTAACATTTTTTATAACGATTATCTAATTGTTTTTATCACCATAACTATAAGCTTGTTTTAGTAAAGATATTACCTAATTAATTATAATTAGATATATTCGTTTACAAGGGATGTACAATTGCATAAATTAGGTATATCAGGAAGAGTTTTCACATTAAGTAATAAATAAAAATTAATGTTTACTAATAAATGAATCATTCGTTGTATTTTCGAGAGGTAGTTGGCAAAACATTACTGACCATTCAGTCGAATCCATCGCGAACTTACAACTCATAAACATATCCTTTCTTGGTCTTGGATTACTGCCAAGGCTCCGTCTGTGGTGTACGGACTGCCAACTAATTCTTTGGTTTGTTCCTCCATATACTACATAAATTATGAGCTAATCGTCGATTCGATAGGGTATTGAATTTCTACAATTATAATTTATTCGAAACTTCCTTAAACAAAACATCGATGATTGAAAAAAAGCATTTTATTGTACCTTCAAAACCATTTAAACTCTATAAGACATCATAAACATAATTTAATCGATATCGATGTAGAGATGGCTGATAATGTACATTAAAATGACATTGAAATTTATTAACTTTAGAAAACAGTGCTCTATTACAGCAATAAGTCCTTTTATAGTCGTAGGAATATATAAAAATAAAGTAGTATAGTGATATAAATTAATACATTTCAGAATGTAAAATGATAAAGATAAAGGCAAGTAAAGAATGATCCCAAATCCCAATATTGTCCATATTACCGCTTAAAGCTATCGAATAGAGTCACAAGAACAACGATTGATGTCCGTTCTTAGTTCAGATGTTGAATAATTTATGGCGGCGTTGTTGAGCAGTAAATTAGACGAACAAAAACTTACTCGAATAGCTCTTATTGAAAACTGCACTTCATTGTCCCATGGAAGAGTGGAGAGCAGCTATTAATGAAATCAATGGTTATTTATTATTTATCCAATGGAGGTAAAATCTTAACGTTGCGCTTGTTATACTTTTGTTTGGTATTGAGCAACTTTTGTTTTTTCATTTCTGATTTTGAAACTAGTAAAACTAACTGTATTTATAGCTTGTGACTTCAATAACACATTATACTTGTTCATTACTCGTTTAACTTTGAAATACATAATTATGTTAAAGAAACGATTCCTAAATACTTTTTAAAATATTAATTAGGTATGTACTGCACGTGTATTTTTTATCACTTCAACCGAATCATCAATATTTTTTCTTTTGTCTTATTTTTTTTCTTATACCTTAATCAAATAAGTGCGTATCTAAACTACCTCAAAGCAAAGATTTAATTTATTAATCTTTGCCTCAAAGTGTATCGTACTGATACTGTGCCAGAACTACGATGTATTTTGCTGTAATAGTTATATAATGTATTTTAACGTGTTTTAAGTTATTGATATTTAACTGTCAATCTAATATCAGTCATCTTTAATTTTTAACGAATTACTAATTACTACAAATATGAGAAAATGTTTTATATTTTTGTAGTTGCGAAATATTTTTTTTGTTATTATTTATCTTTTATGGAAGAAGATACACATTATTATAGGTATAATGTTTTAAACTATGTAGAACTGTGATTTAAATAAAAACCAAGTTAGTCATCAGTCTGCGTAGTATAACGTAATGTACAACATGGATTACTCTCGAACGATAAAAAACAACACATTACCGTGTCAGTCATACCGCTTTACATTACCCACCCTAACGATATCATTAACACTCGATGTAATTTACGATTTAAGTGCCAAATGACACAATTGCTGTACATAAAAATAGTCATATTAAAATTTCATGATCATTGAACGTATGTCATATAAACACATGGCAATACTATCTATTTGCCATATTTATTCTAAGTCTTGTTCTTTGTTACAATATCAAATATATATGTACATTATATTATACGCCCGTCAGTAACGACATGTCGATAAAAGGACTCAAGGGTTCGTTTGACGTAATTTTTTACGATCTCGAAGTAAGAGATTGGGACGTTGATTTATATTTTTCTTAAGTCGCAAAACTTTTATAACTTTCATTAAGTGGACTTTTTGTGTAAATAAATTATTCAGGGATTACTTAGTTTTATCGGCTTAGTTTTCGTCTCTTAGAATTTCTTTGAGTGACAAAGAAACAATATCAAATACATTTAGAGTCGAGAGCAAACTGGATTTTTAAAACTACTTCAGTGTCTTCGAAAAGAAAGAAGCATTAACATAAATGAATAATGAATTTTTAGAATGAATTTAAAATACTAAAAGAAACGTCTAATTAAATAATTTAAATACTAGATTATAAACGAGCACTATTAGGCTATTTAAATACATACATAGTAAAAGTTCGTCATTTGTACAATTGATTCCGTGTACGTGAGAAAACCAGTTTCTAGCGTAAGCCTTATATAAATTTATTTGCGTAAATGATAAAGGAATAGAAAATAAACGTTTATCATTTATTCTACTATGATTTATTGGATGAGGAATTCAGGAAAGCGCCGTCGCCAGATGTAGGTGGCTCGTGTCATTTCTGATTAAGGAAAAGCGTTATGCTTTATCAAGCCGCAAACGTCGAAAGCTTTATACCTAATCTGTCTAGTTGCTGCGACATTGTCTGCGTAGAACTTAGGAGAACAGGCTATGGGAACTAACTTTGCTCGTTACTTAATTTTTTTCTTCAATAAAATCAGCTTCAAGGCATGAAAATGGCTCGTATCTGGGATTAACAAAAAATAAGAAAAAATTTTTTCTACCTTACACATATTTAGATGAAATGTATAACTGTGCAACGTTATTGATTCCGTCTTAAACATAAAAAGGGCATTTAAAAACTGGTTTAAATTTAGAAATGCAATAACGTTACGGCTCTTATTTTTGTATCATGTACCTTAGACTGAACTTACTTATAACGGTTTAATTTTTCTTTAATTACTCTTAAATATTTGTAAAAACTTGTTTCATTTTATGATAAAAATTACTCGTACCTAATTTTAACGAACTCGGTATCTTGATTAAATTTCGTTTTAATTTTTTGTATCCCTATGCATCACATTTAATAAACAAAATAAAAACTATTTCTATACTGCATAATATAATTTCCTTCGCGAATGCAAATTGCGTAATAAATTACGTTAAATCTGTTTCTGGCATTACGCGTACATACCACAATTTTCTTATTAAACATTTAAAGCTGATCGCTACACTGGCATAATAATATGTTCTTACAAAAATAATTGAAAATAGTTTTCTCTATAATGTACACGCTCCCTAAGACTACTTTCAGTTAGGTTAAACACAGTGTTAGCAACTGTTCGACACACATTCCGAACACCCGATATGGCGAGCGACCGCACTCACGGCCGTGCGACCGAACCCATACATACAATATCTGATCTTGTCATCATCATTTTAATGTAATTGGATTTTCGTGCTGCACTTCAGTATCATGTCGAAGCGTCTGGGAACATCGCATATTGATACTTAAATTTCTTCACTGTATAACTCTTTAAGTTTCCGTACTTATCAGACTAGTAAACCTGCTGTTTCGTTACAAAAGTAAATTAAGTCTCCAAAATCGCACATTACGACTTATAGTCTGGGAAAAGTCGTGAAAAATATTGAACGTATCTGGGTCATTTAGCATTCCTTTATATTCCTTCCAGAAAATTTGTATTTCAATAGTCCGAAGAAGAAGGGCTACAACTTTCACATTGCAATCCATTCTGCCGTCTCGTCTCAAAAGTATTTAAATTATACTTAATGAAATGAAACAAGTGAATATAAAAGGTAAACATTGTTAAGCTGTCACGTATTAATTTGTACATGAAAGCTGTATAAAATAATATTAACAATTAGCCGATAAGACGAATTTCGTATCGTCATATATTTTTTTTTTTGAAATGCATTGTTTTTTTAACACAAATAATAAAGAATCCAAGTTCGTGCAGTTGTTTGGAATATAATAATTACTTAGGGCCGATTTCACCAACATTGAATTTACACTAGAGTAGCTATCCCAGTATAACTTAACTCTGTCGATTTATTCGATGGTTAACTTCAATTTCGTTTCACCACGTTAGTCTATAGATATCTTACTCTCGCATAGTTACTCCGTGAATGTGACCGTAAGAATTGAATGAATGCGTAATACACCCAAGTAAAATAGACAGTTTGATGTATACTTGCACAATAGCGCTGCGTATTCTTTTATTTGTTCGGATAACATGTTAACTTTACATTTGAGTTGACAGTGATTTGTTATTCTGTGCGCGCTTTTTATATAGTTTGGTTTTGTTCTTTTAAAACTTTCGGTTTCGAACTTGTTTAATCGGTATAAACAAATCTATAATATTATACAAATCGTTGATTATAGATTTTGCTTCGTTAACGTCGAAATTTGTATTTTGTGTCTGTTTTTGTGTGAGAGAAAACAAATATTTTATTATTTATTTATTTTTATAATGTGACAGAAATTGCATGAATAATATTGATAATAATACCTGCCGCAACACTAAATAATTCACAATATTACTGTACTTATTATATAGAATTGAAATGTACCTAAAACTAAAATAAAAATCTTTAAGAATCTGGTTTAGAATGACGAAAAAAGGGGTTGCATCGTCATCACTATCGATTTCGTTTAATAATACATTCAGACGACGTGCCATTTTTAAGTTTATAGTCAAATATCAATGTTAGACACAGTGGCAGAGACAATGACCCTACCTACTAATCTACGAATAGCAGTTTACTCGGCCGAAATCGGCGGTATAAGATTTTACTCTAGTATAGAGATTTTATCCCTAGGTTAAGTGTTGGTGAAACGTAAAATGGGCTTACTCGCGACTAATTGACAACTTATTCCGGGAATAAGATTTATACGACGTTGGTGAAATCGGCCCTTAGGTATATAGACTAACCACTACCCTTGACGTCAATCATACAAAATTATGATACTATTACACTTATACTAGGTAGGGACCCCTAGTACATTTTTTTCACCTGATCAGTATCAAGCTAATTTTTTGGGAGTGGCTACATTTTGATGAGGCGAACAAAAAATTCCTCTTCGAAAACTCTCGATTGTGGTAGCTAACAGAGATAGTAGGGGGTAGAGCAGCAGTGAGCGTAGGACCGGGATAACGTACCACTCAATTTGTAGGACATTATTACTTTTAAATTATGTAGATAATCACTAACTAAAAGAAAAAAAAATCAGCTGGTTAGTAATAATTTTTGATGACCTTACGAGGTCATCAAGTTGATGACCTCGTAAGGTCATCAAAAATTAATTTTTTTTCTGATTTTTTTTTTTTTTTGCTTTTAGTTAGTTAATATCTATATAATTTAATAGTAATATTGTCCTACAAATTGCGTGGTACATTATCCCGGTCCTACGCTCACTGCTGCTCTATCCCCTGCTATCTCTGTTAGCTACCACAATCGAGAGTTTTTGAAGAGGAATTTTTTGTTCGCCTCACCAAAATGTAGCCACTCCCAAAAAATTAGCTTGATACTGATCAGGTGAAAAAAATGTACTAGGGATCCCTACCTATACAAGTTTTCTTCTAAATGTTTAATATTCTATTACCAGCCATGGAAAATTATCTAAATTAAAGAAAAAAAATGTCAAATTTGACTAGTGTGTTTAAAGAAACAAACTTATCAACGTAATATAGTACCAATTATATTGTACATATAATGAGTTTAATTTATCAGTTCAAAATGCGTAGCTTTGATTTATTTGTTATCAAAGACACCATTCAGTTCTGCTTATATAAACAACATGATATAGTGATGAATTGAAAAGAGATCACTTACCTACTCGACGTCTTTATTTACATACTTGCCATTGACCTCTAGCCTAAGTCAGCATATTTCTATGTAAGTACATATTTACTTGAACAATCGTAATGAAAAGCATTGTTTTCTATTTCCTTATTATCAAAATATTTTATTTTAAAATTCACACAAATAATAAAATTACTAAGCTCGTTAGCTTTGAGAATTATTAGCGGAATCGTTGTAGGATGAAAAATAATTTAATATTATTAGACAAATTTTTTTATTTAATTTTAGAAGTTTTAGTGTATAATAAAATAGTATTTTTTTATTTCTGTATGTCTAAACATACAATTTTAGACTAATTGCAATTACGGTATTACCAATTACGGAGTTACGCACTATAAGATACTGCTAAAAAAACCTTTTGTAATGGAAACAAAGAATCTAGAAACTTTAACAAGTCTAAAATCTCGTCTCGTTCTAATAAATAAGAAATCTTTAATATCATCGTTCTTTATAAACAAAACACTTGCATGTTCGACAGTTAACGGATATTGCAAAAGCGTGTATCCGTAACATAAAACTTACTTTAAATTATGGTTACACATGTAGTAAGTACTTAATAATGATATTTTTATTAACTTTAACGTTAATTTATTTTGAAATTTTATTTGAATAAAATTATATGCTACTAGCTGACCCCGCAAACGTTGTTTTGCCATATATGTTACTAACCCCTGCAACCCCCTCTTGTGTGTGGAATTTCATAAAATCCGTTCTTAGCTGAACTTTACTCGGCAAAAGGAATATTCCTACCAAATTCCAAGTCTCTACGCCTTATGGTTCCAGAGATATCGTGATGAGTCAATCTATGGGTGGAAATCTCTTTTATATATTGTAGATAATATAGATAAGATATTGTAAGGATGGGCAGATTTTTGTCATACTGACGCTAAAACGATTGAAAGGTTTTCTATGAAACTGTGTGGGTTAGCTCATATTTGAAACATAGGAATTATGCCGTGGGCTACAGCGAGTGTTTTATAAACTGGAGAACAGTAGAAAGTACTTACATTTGTGGTCAGTTGGGTCGTCAGCGTGTGTACCTTTTCTTTCGCGTCCGCCAGCTCTCTTCTCAACTTTCGAACCTACGGCAATGAATTTCGTAAACATATTTTAATTTACAATATTTTGCTAATCGGTGAATGTAGTACAAAAACACTAGTAAGGAAAATATTTTTACAACGCCTTTAAACAATGTTTTCGTTTTCTCTGTATTGTTTATAATTATGTAAGTACGTTTTTTTTGCATGTACCTACTATAAATATGAAAGGTAATATTAGTTATAGTAAATTATAGGTGATTTATCAATCAATAAATCAAGTCTGCTTGGAAAAGCAACAATACTGGTATGTATTTTTTTACAATGCATAAAAACTTTCAAAACATAGAGTTATCTAAAACTATAAAATTATGAAAGGCAAAAATGTGCGAAAAATAAACGACTTTGGGATATAATGGAAACAATAATAAAATAAAAAATCTAACAAACATCTTTTCTCATTGTCTGGTGCTAGAATGGCTGACTCATTTTTCGCACAAGTAATCAGTATTGCAATTCAAAGGAGAAATACCACATTTCCGCTACCATTCTACACGGACTCCGATTGTACTGTTACAATTGCTCGTTTATTACCAAGTCTCTTTGTTCATATAGTAACATACAGACCTTTTTTGAAGTGAAACTTCTTTAGGCGCGTGAGGGGTAAAATTTGAGCGACCGGTAACGCGGCAACGTCATTCAGGTACGGACAGTACTTGGATGGGTGACAGCCTGGGAACACGTGCGTGACGTTGGCTTTTTTTTTCAATTAGTTTTTTTTTTGTATTTTAAATTCGTTTTTTTTTTAATTAGTTTGCCAAAGAAGTTTCACTTCTGACATGTGTACTTTGTACTTACGCATTTTTTTTTTAATCATCTCCCATACACTGCTTCTTATGGAAATTAGTTTAGTGACGTCGCAATTATATAGAATCAAATCGTTCTCTTTATTCACGGAAGTCAAGGGCCAGGCGTGGTTTTACGTTAATACTGTTTTTCTTAATGAATTACTAATTATAAGAAGTAATTTACCTCATGAGCTTGTCTCTCATCCGTCCCAGCACCTGCGGCCAACGACGACGCCGTCGATACCAGAGACGCGGTCGAACCGTGCACTGGAAACGAAGTACCGATATATTTCATGTAATTTAAGATTATCGCCGACATGTGATACGTTACTTAAGGTTACTAATATGTGTTTCAATAATGAATATTTATTATTATTTTTTTATCGCAAGACTTATTATGATTTTCAAATTCTAATTACCCACGTTATTAAAAACGTAATCCTAATCAAGAGGAAACGACTTAAATCTATAATTGAGAATAATATATTTAATCAAAAGTTTATTTCTTTTGTCGAATCATTTTTTCTTAATCACTGGTTTGTTATTTACTTTCTTTTTTTTATAATTCTTCTCATACAGTAACAATTTTATTTTTTATTAGTTAAAAATTAGAGATGCGCCGAATGTTCGGCCGAATATTCGTATTCGGTACATTCGGCATATTTTCTCACATTCGTATTCGGCCGAATATTCGGTTGATTTGCCGAATAATTACCGAATAATTAAATAGTAAGGTTAACTAATTACTAAATATCTAAGTGTGGTTTATTGCTAAAGTTGTACATAGTTTTTTGGTAAATGAAAGAAACATTCCTTTTAAAAGATTTTATTTAACGTGCAATGTATGTATGTATGTATGTATGTATGTATGTATGTATGTATGTATGTATGCATGTATGCATGTATGTATGTTTGTTCGGGTGAAATCTTGCAACTCAACTTTGAAGCAGATATCTTGAAACAATTCAGCTGAAATTTTGTATACAAGTTCAATTTGGATGACAATGCATGGTTAAGTTTGTGACGACATTCTAAATCCAACATGGCGGCATGTCCAAGAGTGTGGATTAGTTATTTTTAGTTCACTTCTACAATATGGGTATCAAATGAGAGGCCTTGCTAAACAACAATTCGAATAAAGTGACGCGATAGCAGTCTAAAAAGTCAAAAATAAATGAAAAGTTAAAAACCAGCTTTTATTTGAATGCGCTGAAACGAAAAAAAAAAAAAATATTATAATATAGGTTGCTTAAACCGAATAAAATCATATCAAGAATTTCGATTCCTCGGGGTATAGGCCCATAGCTTAACGGCTAAGAGCACCGGACACGGATTGTCGGAAGGTGCGGGTTCAAATCCCGCTGGGTCGAAAATTTTGATATGATAATAAAAAACATTTCCAAAAAAATATTACTTTAAAACTTTTACTATCTACTTAAAAAGTCATTACATAATTTATAATATGATATAAAAGCTTGTAGCGAGATTTACTTGTCTAGATAAAAAAGTAAATTAAATGACTTGATGTGATTGATTTTAACTATTAAAATTTTCAAACTAAGGAAATACGAGTAGGTACCTACTCTTGTTTACCGCGCAAAATTGAACCGAATGATTCGGCCGAACATTCGGTTCGGTTCATTTTGGACCGAATATTCGGCCGAACGTTCGTATTCGGTTAAACCTACATTCGGCGCATCTCTATTAAAAATAATAATAAACAATAAATTTTCTCTTCCGCTGAAACTATTTCGTTACAATTAGTTTAACTAGACTCGGTGAGTAGTTTGTGAAGTTAAGTCGAGGAAGTCGGTTTTATTAGTTGTCTATATTAGGATGGAATCAGTCAAGAAACATGTCATTTGCTTTTTGCGTTTCCGAACACGACGACGGTTAATTGAGAGGCCGTATGGAATTAAATGATGTTGGCACTTCCTAGCGTCTGCTATTTTCTAAAATAGGTAATCAAAACTACAGGTCTGTAAGTTTAACGACTTAACAAATGAAAAATTGCTATTGTATCAGGAAACTTCTTTTCGTAATGTCAAATACACATTATAATCGTCGTCGGCCGTATTGTTATCGATTACACACCGAAATCGGTTACAAAAACGGTTATGAATTTTTGAAAAAAAAAATAAGTAAGAAATTAAATAAAAATAAATAGTTACATTCTGAAAAAGATAAAAAACCTATATTACGAATTCAAACAAAAGTTATAAATTCAAGTAGGCTTTCAAAAGCACTTTTAAATCGTCAATACCAAGTATATGTTAACATTTAATTAGTTAATAAATATATTTAAAAGTTATGCGAAGTTACCGCAAACATAAAGTGTAGATTTTGGTGAAATTACCAACAAACTCAATTTGACTAGAAACGCTACTTCTAATTAATTATTCAACTGTAGACTAAGATATCTATTTTATTTTTGGATAAGCAATATAATTATTATAAATTCAGTCGTATTTTCTTCACGAAAATCGACGTTACAAAACACAATGATTTGAATACTACGTGAATATAATTATGTATTTTTTTTATTAATTTCCTTTTATACAATCCTTGTGCTGGCAAATCATTTTTATATACATACCTATGTACATTATGCTTTATGGACTACGAAAAATAATTTGCTCAGGCCATTTAATCGCAGGTAAAGATGATAATTTGAAGTTAAGAATCAATCTTGAGTACAAACCTTCATCATTCTTTTTAGGATAATGGTGCGAGTGTCGCGGCGTGTGCATCACGTTGCCGGGCTGGTGTGTGGGGCTCAGCGCTGAACGAGGAGATGGGGAAGGGGGCTCGGAGACACCGTAGTTCAGACCTAATACAAAATTGTTTTTTTTTACCCGACTGCCAAGGAAGGGTTATGTTTTTCGCGCGTATCTTGTATGTATGTATGTAATATTCTTAAGTACCTCATTTCTCTAGAACCGCTGAACGGATTTGCATAATTGAGATATCGTTAGATTTGTCTTAGCAGCCCAAGTGTTCTTAGATAGGTGACATTAAAAAAAAACAAACATGGTGGCTGTGCGAAGCCATTGTAGTTAATGAAGAAATAATTTTTTTTTTTAGAATACTATAATATGGGTATCAAATTAAAGGGCTCAATACAAGGATTTCAAAAATGTATATTATGATTATTATTACCGTAATAATAATAAAGAAATACAATAAGAAAGTTTAAAAAATGTTGACTTTGCTCTTTCCGTTTTTTACGCAGGCGGGTTTTTTGTTTTCTTTTAATTATATTACTTGTTTTGCTATAACGTTTGCAAACAGGCATACGGTCTCGCCCGATGGTAAGTAAATACCGTACCGTAGCCGTTGTTTAACTGAGGTAGGGTACAGGAGAAAACTTCCTGCTCAAAATATTGAGCAGCCCGACTGGGGTAGTCAATGAACCTTTATTTTAATATGAGCTATTTGAAGCTCTAATGATATTACATACATCACGATTCAGCCTGTAATATCCCACTGTTGGGCATAGGCCTCTTCCCCATGTAGAAGGATCATACATATATTTTTGGAATAAAAAAAACTTCTTTAAAGTCGCATAAAAATATAATTATTAAAAATGTATCCGTTATATCTATGCTAATATTATAAAGCTGAAGAGTTTGTTTGTTTGTTTGAACGCGCTAAAGAAACTACTGGGCCGATTTGAAAAATTCTTTCAGTGTTAGATAGCCCACTTATCGAAGAAGGCTACAGGCTATTTTTTTTTCAAATTAACGCGTGTGAAACCGCGGGGCACTGCTAGTTGGGTATATGTTTATATTTCCGGACCTACGACACAGAAGAAGATCGTTGCGAGAGCCGTTGAGCTTAAGGCTTTTATTTTTATTTATTATGTTAACTCTAATAAATTCTAAACGTATACCTGTCCATATTAAGGGCTTTCTAAAGCATCCAAGTGTGTGTAAAAGAAAATCAATCGATATTTGATCTGATCCGTTGTTGATAGCTGTCAAGTCAAATTCCAAAAATTAATGTACATGCGTACGTTTGTGGTTGAATTTAAGTTAAAAAGTAGTAGTCCAAATGCGAGGTAGATTTTCAACACTTTTTATATCACACTATAAAAATTATATGTAGTTAGTTACGAGAATTTATGCTTAAATTTTTTATATTGTTTGTCATCTTAACAGTTTTCTTAGTGTACTAATATTGATAATGTATTAAAAAGGTAATTACAAACCTTGTGCTCCTGGTCCATACTGCACCGGCAAACAATAATATGGCTCGTAATCACTCTCCGAAGACCTTTGCAGCATTGAAGGGTATAACTTTTCCGATTTTGTTGATCTGGAACGATACTCATAATTATACATCTTATAAATCAAAAGGTTTAAATTTCGACCTAATTATAGGGGTAGTTTCGACTGACGACAGAAACTTAATATTATTTTGTAGGTGTGTCAAATAGATGCGTGTCCGTTTAACATTCCTTTATTTTGAATTGAAGACTAAAGATTTGACTTTTTCAATAAGATAGTCTCAGTTGTTACATTAAAAGACAAAACTTATGTTATCTATATTAAAATAAATATGATAGGTACTAACTCGTATATTCAATACATAAAATTAAATCTGTTTTGCGTCTTACTACCTGGAAGTGTTTTATCATAAAAATGTTATATAATTACACTAGCTTCTGCGCGCGACTTCGTCGGCGTGGACTCCACTCCTATTAGTCTTAGCGTAATGATATATAGCCTATAGCCTTCCTCGATAAATGGGCTATCTAACACTGAAAGAATTTTTCATATCGGACCAGTAGATCCTGAGATTAGCGCGTTCAAACAAACAAACAAACAAACAAACAAACAAACAAACAAACAATCAAACAAACTCTTCAGCTTTATTATATTAGTATAGATAATACGCAGGACAATTACATATTTTATTTCTGTCAGAAAAAAAATACCTTTTACTAAATCTTAGACGTAACGACTACTAAGACGATAAAGCGCGATAAAATTTAGTTATATAGGTAGTGCTTTTAAAAATAATTGCGTTATGTATAAAGCCTTTAAATATTTCGACTCATTTTATTTTTCAGTTGTCTTACATAGAATAAAAATTCAAAAATTAACAAGCCTGACACAAACAACGAATACGCAACCGCAAGTATAAACGCTAGCACAAAATTACTGCCGAAATTTTGCTTCATTTTATGCATTAAGTGTTTACTGTAACTTGCAACAAAATACACGGATATAGCTTTACAACCGCAAATAATATAATTATTTTAACTAGTGAGTAGGTACTAAATGCATAATTTATTTAAATACGATCATAAAACAAAACTTATAAATAATGTGTTACGTTTTATTTACAGCAGCAAAAGTAAAATGGATAGCATTTCATTTTATTACATTTTTTTCATATACATTTTTAATAATTTATAAAAATTTGTTTGTTTAAGCCGTGCCATGTTTGAACATGCATATATTATATGGTAAGTGAAGCGTGCCACCTCGAAGCAAAACATATCCTTATCATATCCTTGTGTTGTGGCATACCTTGGAAACGTCCTATCTCTGAGGTAGCTAAAAACGAATCAAGATATTACATAGTGTTTTTATTGTTAGTTGCGTGTTTACATTACTATAAATAATACACGAATGTAATACATGAAATGATACGGAACAGCATTAAAGCACAGTAATAGTAAACAATACACAAATAGATAATATAGGGAATGATTTGATGATGTATAATGAAGTTATAAGTGGCGTAACTATCAAACATCAAAATGATGATCTGAATGTTTAGTTTTTATTTAGCTATCATGAACCCAAATTCAAAAAACTACCAGTAGTCATTTTTTATATAAATCGAAACCAAATCCGAGCACCTAGCTACGCCACCGTACGCTACCGTCACCGAGTAGTTACTAGTTACCGTTCGTCGACCCACCTAATACTGTTGCTCCTGTTGAGACGGGAGCCCTGCGCGTCTCGGTGCATGATGAGCTTATTGTGTGTAAGTGAGCTGCGGTGGTGTGAGTTAGGGGAGGAGGTGTGGTTGTGCGCGTGCGCCGACTGCAGCGACGTGAGCGACTCCAGCGACTCGCCTTCGGACAGGCGCCCACTCGCGGAGTATGTATTGCTGAAACGGGGAAACGAAATGAGGGCTCATGCTGTGGCGCCAGCCGTACTCGATCGTTTGCGACTGGCGGGAAGGAATGCGTAAGCATGATTGTGAAACACTTTGTGTTCCTATTTTGAAAGAATGAATGCACAAAATGCAAACGGTATATATGTACATATATGATCGCGGAATGGATGACAATGATTATACGAATGATATACGTATACATTTCACATTCAGAATGTATTAAGGCATATATACCTGTGTCTCAACCATGGGGCGTATGGTATTCCGTAGTCTGATTTGACTTCGGAATATGTTTGAGTGTCTGAGAGACTTCCATCACTGATTTTCATTCCGCCTCTAGGCGATGCCCTGAAAGAACAATCGTTGTACCGAAACATGCGACCACTACGAGATTAGATCGACCACTGATCACAAATATTCTCACGGATATTTTATTATCAATATAAACAAATATCAACCGATAAGAAAGTTTACCACCATGTCAAAGATACTATAGATAAAGATAGATATTTTGAAATCTTTAAAACTAGCAATCTATATAATTCAATTTATTATTAATAAATATAAAGTAATATAAATACTTAGTTTCACAAAACATCGCAAATATAGCTATAACTTAAGTATTTTTGTCCACTATACGCTATCCTAAACCGCACTTCACTGCATATTCAGACGAATGAATTAAACGCCTCTTTTTAAATTAAACTTGAAATACAACAGGCACGTACTACAATGAAATAAAAGTGAAATTATTATAACAATGCAATTATTATTGCACGCGAAGTTTGCAATTATTCAATCAATCTAATGATTGATAGTTGATATCTATTTCAGTTGTACCTACATAATTATTATTTGCAATAGATAAAATAAAGTTACTAAAAAAACGTGTATATGTATATTTGAACATAACTATAACGAATTATTGAAATATTATTTTTTACGCAAAAAAAACTGCTACAAAAAATTTCAGTTCAGCCCTGTAAACTATGCTATTTTAAATGATCTTTAAGGACAACGTCTAGTTATCTCTGTCTAACTCCAATAAAGCTTCATGAGTTGGGCTAAGCACATTAATTAGTCGAGTCTCATTAAATTGTATGAACATTGTCAATTAAATTTTTATAAACACTGATTGAGCTAATATGTTTTACAGAAAAATACCTTAATACAAATATAAGATATGATATCAAATTAGTTAAAGCAAAAAAAAAAACATAAATCAAATAAAACGTTAACTTAAATTAGTTTTAAAATGACACTGCAGTTTAAAACAAGAAAGTTGCTCATGCTAGATATGTGGATAAAATTTGCAAATATTAAATTACACAGACATACCTATGATGATGGAACAAGGCGGCGAACTCGTGTGTCCCTGGTTTTGGTAAAGACTGTGATCCTAGAAGTCTTTCCCGTACAGAAGCTGACAGTTGTGCAGCTGCAGTTCCTCCCAATGAGTACGATTTGGGTCCGATGCCGTTTTCTATACATAATGAAAACTTAATTAGTATTACCTATAAAAATACCGTCAAAATAGAGATTTTAGTTCACTTTGAGCTAGTTATTAATCATTTACATAACGACTCTTAGGAATGTTTTTTTATTTTTATCCTAAGTATATTACTACAGGCGAAATATGTGTACATACATACATTTTGTGTTATTATACCGACTATAACAAATACACATATTGTGTAAATACTGTAAAAGAATCTAAATTAAAAAAAAACACGTGGAATGGGGATCTAAAAACCAAAAACTAAACTCATATTTATATTTTTACTGAATTAAACTGGAGGTGTTCGAGACAGATAATAATATTTAGTTGATTATAACGCGTAATAATATTTGTCTTAATCTTTTTCAGTAAGAGATACAGTAACATTTAATTCAATTATTTTAAATACATAATAAATTAAAATATAATTAAATATTTATTACGTTATTGTATTAAAATAATATATAAATAATAATTTTAATTTTGTTTAAAATATGTACTTTAGACTTTCTAAATTATTCCTTTGTGCAACCGCTATATCCTTGATTAAAAAAAAGAAAGGAAAATGGAAGTTTCGAGAAGGTTTAAAAAAACAATTTTAAGAATAGCAAAGAGTATATATAACCACTACGTTTTAAGAATAGCGTGAAGGATGAAAGGTGGGAGGGTACTTAAAAGAAAAAAAAACTACCAAGCGTAAAAAAAAATTAAAAGTTATCTAAGGTAAGGTTCTATGTTCGTCTGATTGTATTTATTTTTGTCGTATTTTGCACATAATTATCTTCATCAATTTAAGCAACTGGCTTAAATGTTACGAGTACGACTGAACATGCTTAAATGTTACATTTTATTCAGTATACCTACGCCAATGTTAACATAATAATTGTATCATATCAGAATGTAATAATAGCATCTCAAAATATTTTGTCGCTATGTACTATGGAAACTGCACTAACTGGAATCGAAACAATGAATATTGTCGATGTATATTATACTCACTGTGTATTTGTAGGTCTTGTGTACAAGTTTGAGTGCCTCCCGACACTTTAACTTTTGTTCTCGGTACTGCGGATACTTGAGCGGTTCTGCCAACTAGAATAAATTTTAATAATCAGACTCTATTTTTATTCTTTTCTGTTGATAAGTTTGTGCTATATTTCGTTAAGTGGTTGTTAAATTTATAATATTTTTGCAACTAATTTATCACAGACTCTTTCAATAACGATCTAAAATATTGTGATTAATATAGGTACCTATGTATTTTTATTAAATACACTACACTACTCACAAATCAGTTTATATAACATTTTCTTTTTTTCATAAATATCCATAATAATATTAAAGTAAATTCTCACCATGGCCATGTTGTGGTGGACCATTAGCGGGAGGCGGTGGAGGTTGGGAGCCATTTTGTCTCTTAACATAACCAAAGTTCTGCGGTACTTTAGCTTTACCAGACGAACAGCTACTGCCGTTCCCTCCGCTGGAAACACTTGACGGTCGTGATGACGGTCCACTGGGCGATTGCAACTGATGAAGAAATAAAATAAAATAAATTTATTATTTAACTTAATTAACACCCTATAAAAATATCTTAAGCCTACTTCTATTGTTTAGAAGTAAAAATACGAAATTGATGTTGTTATATTTATTAAAAATAAATACATACGAATTTCTTAACTGGACATTTTTAACGCCAATTTAAAATATTGGAGGTTATGAGCAATTTATGTAAATGTAATCACTTAATATGCTAATCATTAGAACTAATTAATCAATCAAATTATCGTTTGTTTGCAATAAATAGAAGAAAAAAAAGACAAAGTTTGGTTTCAAAATAAAGTATACCTGTGAACTTCCACCCCGCGAAGCGTGCTGATTTGATGAGTTCGGAGCAGGGTACTGGAATATAAGAGCAACGGATTTCTAGTTTTAATTCATATCTCTAGAGCACACTCCAATAGAAGTTCATTTTTAGTTTGAAATATATGTTACAAGTAATTTGATTTGAAATAAATAAAAACTTGTTGTTTTTGGAATTTTCGGATAACATTGTTTTCTTACAAAGAATCAGCAATTTGCATCATCTATACAGAACTTTTGTAATATGTCTATATGTAAGCTCATATTATAAAATGGTACATTTTTTATTTTATTTTACTACAAAATTACATAACAACTCATATTTTCCGAACAATTAAAATTCATAATATTTGCGAGCAGACTAAATAATTATAGCTTTGCACCTGAGGATGTGGAGCTATTCCAAGCTGTTGTGCAGCAGTAAGTTTTTCCCTTTTATGGTGTTGTGGTGAATGGTGACCAGTACGACGCTCACCCTTCCGCCCATGGGAAGGACTTGGTGGAGCTGGTGGTTGATTCTGAAATATAAACGTAAAAAGTAAATCAGAACAACTAAATGAATGAACAATATTCATATTGTCTCAATCACAATAATACTGCACTTAGAAAATCGACGCAAAATAGCTACTATTGTTGTATTTTGTAAGATTAAAGACGTATAAAATACAATTAAGTTCCTAAAGAAAGTTAAAAACTAACATCAATGCTGTGCCTAATTCTTACATATTTTTTTTTCTTCCTTTTGTGCCTTTTGCTAGTAGGTCATAAATGCCTCCTCTGTTGCAGTCGTTCATGAATATAGTCAATTTACAATAAGTGACCTATCCAGTCGTTCACTGATTATTATTTTCGTGAGAGTAAGAACAAAAAACAAATAATCTGATTGATTGATAATCACACAGACAGACAGAAAATATGTGGCAGCATACTGATTATAGTCCAAAATTTATGACAGTCTCTGGTACAGTTCCAGTTATTAGGTAATAATATAGATGAAACCAACAACTGTGTACTTGTAAAAAAAAGGTTTATCAATATTTTCTATTTTACTTTTTGATAATGACCATTTACAGCTCAATAAAATTACATATTAACTTACAAGTGGAGGAGCACCTACACCGGGTGAATCTGTGTATTTCTTCCATGTAGTATCTTGTCTAGGTGGCGGTGGCTGTCTCTCAGTCTGCTGTCCGCAGTCGGCCTTACTGCGCGTCCTTCCTACCACTCGGTACACCACACCACTACCGCCTTCCATACCTCTACGAACACCTCCACGTCTGGAAAAACAAGTGTGTATTCTTATTAAAGTCAAAATTTTAAACGAATTATACTATAAAATCATTCCATTCTGTACATCAATCATACATTTCTAAATTGAGCCTATACCAATATTGTAGAGGATATACCAATATTGTATTGATAAGGAGGAGGTTTTGTTTGTTTGAAAGCATTAATCTCAGGATCTACGAAACCGATTTCAAAAATGGTTGCATTGTTTATCTTGTTTCTATAATAAAGATAATAAAATTATAGGCTACACGATATCACACTCTAAGCCGTAGAAGTGGGGTCTTAATAGTCCATCCAGGTAAAATTGCGCTGGTTGCCTAATAACTTCGAAATTTAAGATATAATTATGTGTATTTATTTATTAACTAGCTGCTGCCCGCGACGTCGTCTATACAGCAAATAAAGGTTCACTGCTCGTTCCCCGTAGATGATAGCGTAATAGTATGTAGCCTATATGTTGACTTGACTTCTTAATAATATTCGTGCCAAATTTGAAGTAAATCCATGCAGTACTTTTTGAGTTTATCCCGGACATACATACATGATACATACAGACAAACAGACAAAAATTCTAAAAACTATATTTTTGGCTTCGGTATCGATTGTAGATCACTAGTATTCTTTAAAAAAAATATTCAATGTACAGTTTTGACTTTCCTACCATTTTATTAAATGTATAGATATAAATACTATATTGTAAAGTACACTAGAGTATTTATAATTGTGTTTGCTCACAAACGAAAAAAAACCGACTTCAATTACATAGACAAGTAATAAATACAACGGTCCTAATAAGACGAAAAAATAGTCAAATAAATACGCGCTATTAAAGATTACTCAAAAAGTTGTAATCAGATCTCGATCTAATTTAAACAAGACTACATGAAAAGTATCAGCTTTTGATTAAAGTAAAAATCATCAAAATCGGTACACCGAGTAAAAACTTATGCGGTATAATACAACGTAGGTCGACGAATGAACCTATAAGGTAAATACATATAATGGCTGATTTGCATGAATACCTTGCCCGGTAAAGACAAAAATTTGAAAATATTCTTATTAGGAGTTGTAATCTATACTAATTACTAATATTAATATATAAAGCTGAAGAGTTTGTTTGTTTGGTTGTTTGTTTGTTTGATTGTTTGTTTGTTTGTTTGAACGCGGTAATCTCTGGAACTACTGGGCCGATTTGAAAAATTCTTTCAGTTTTAGATAGCCCATTTATCGAGGAAGGCTATAGGCTATGTGTCATCACGCTAAGACCAAAAGGAGCGGAGTCCACGCCGACGAAGTCGCGCGCAGAAGCTAGTGAAAAATATGTAGTGTGCTAAAGTTTTGTCGAGGACTGTAGGTATAGAAAAAGAGGAATGAAATAAAGGACTCTCTCGGAGGGAAGATCGACCTATCAATTACGTGAATACCTTAATAAACCTAATGATACTATTAAAAGTTCATTAATTATAATCAGTGGCTGTGCGATAGTCTGCGAAGGGTACGTGAACACATGACTGCTTTTGTAATAAAGGAGAGATTTAACACAAATATCTTTTAACGCCTTTATAGTCCTTAACATTATGTGAAAAAAAAATTTCGCCATTATCCGTGTATAAGTTACTACGCGTTAACTATACCATGTCCAAAACAAGCTTCTAACAAGCTCGTGATACTCGTTAAATTTTAAGAGTCGTGGTATTTATTTATTTATTTATTTATTAGATAATCCAACAGTTTAGATACACAACTTATTTACTTAAAATATAATATAACAAATACTAAAAACCAAAATAGGATTACACCGTTTGTTCTTAAATATATTATTTTACAAACTAGAAGACATATCTTAGAGCGTTTGCAAAAATTGAAGTTGAGAATCTAACTGAGTGAATAGTTGTGTGTGTGTGTGTGTGTGTGTGTGCGTGTGGGTGTGTGTTTGTATGCGGGTGTGCGTGCGTGTTTTAGTATTTTAGTTAACTGCATCTTTATTTTTGACTGTTTTTTTAAAAATTGTTTTTGTCATGTTGAACAAATCTATTTCCGAATAATACTCATTATATATGTTAACTATACGGCTAAGGATAGAATTACGTGCATAATTTGTATGTACTTTAGGTGTATAAAATAGTTCTGTGTGACGGGTACGACGATTGGGCACTCTGAAATATAAAGCACTGACCAAGTCATTACAATCAATATGTCCATTCATTATATTGTATAACATATACATATCACATTGCATATCACACGTCTGATTTCTAAAGCTTCCGTTTTATAATGTTTACAGGTTTCTGTATAATTTTTATATTCTCTAAAATCCACGAAGCATAGAAATTTTAAAAAATGTTTTTGTATCGCTTCTAGTTTATCCTTGTATTTTGAATAATTTGGTGACCATATGCTACAGCAGTACTCTAAAACACTTCGAAAGTATGAAAAATATAACATTTTTATGGAGTCAACATCAGTAAATGTTTTGCATACACGTTTATAGTATTAGTATTAAATTAATATCAAATACAGCTGTAGAGTTCATGTATATTCTTGTATAACCGCATTTATTATTAGCGATGGAACAAAAATCAATTTTTTAAGTGATATATATACAGGGTGTCCCGCGATAAAGTGCAACCCCGAAAGAGGGTGAAACTAGACCATAAATTATCGACAAAAAACAGAAAAAAATTAAAAAAATAATTTTTATTTTTTTTATTGACGAATTAAGATTTTTATATAGCTTACGTAGCCTCTTTGAACAAAGAATGATGATTTTTGTACGTGTTTTTTGGGATACAGGCGTAAATTTTTTTTTTATTTGAATGGCAATATGGTAAGAAATAATAATAAATCATAAAATTTCCTGGTATTGGGGCATAATTCTGAGAAAATTAGAGATCATTGAAAAAAACAGTCATAAAAAATGAATTTTTTTTCACAAAAAGCATAGTTAAAGACATAATGCCACTTTTTTGCGAGCTAATTTTTATTTTATCCTTACCTTTTATTTATTTTAAAGTAATCGACCTACTACATTGGAAGAAATCATAATTTTTTGTACATAGAGTCTACGTAAGATATAAAAAACTTAATCTATACTAATATAATAAAGCTGAAGAGTTTGTTTGTTTGATTGTTTGTTTGTTTGTTTGTTTGTTTGTTTGAACGCGCTAATCTCAGGATCTACTGGTCCGATTTGAAAAATTCTTTCAGTGTTAGATAGCCCATTTATCGAGGAAGGCTATAGGCTATATATCATCACGCTAAGACCAATAGGAGCGGAGTCCACGCCGACGAAGTCGCGCGCAGAAGCTAGTTCGTCAATAAGAACTAAAATATTGTTTCAAAAAGTTTTTTCTATATTTTTTTGTCGATAATTTATGGTCTAGTTTCACCCCTATTCGGGGTTGCACTTTATCGCGGGACAATCTGTATATATTTTTTTTTTTTATGTAACTAGATTGGCAAACAGGCGTACGGCTCACCTGATGGTAAGCGATTACCGTAGCCTATAGACGTCTGCAACACCAGAAGCATTGGAAGCACGTTGGCGACACAATTAATATTATAGCGTTTAATATTATTTTATTGTATCAATTATACATTTCTCATGACCATTATTACTTTTTATAAATTTATTGTGGAATATACCTACATATTTAATATTGACTTATACATATTTTGATGTCTTCACTTTGTGATTCATATTTTAAGAATTATTTGTTGATTAGTCCTCGGAAGGGGGCACTGAACCCTTACAAATACCTACGTCATAAAACGACGGGCATATAATCAAGTTATATTCGATTTCAATTTCATATTAAAAACATTTCTAAAATGTAAGTTTGGTGTAATTTTATGTAATGGTCTTCATTTGGCTATTAATTTATTTATGGAATAAACAAATAAATACGCACATATTAAGTAATTCTTTTAACCGTCCGTCAGCTTTATTTACACGCGCTAAGCATTACTAGGAGGCACTTAAGAGATTACTACTTACGCATGTCTGTTCAAGTTAAGGATTAAACACCCGACTTTACTGATGTACACTTTGATGCACTTCTTTAGTGAAGTGTTCTTTTCGCGACTTACCTTAATATTTCTTGTACGTACCTACCGTAGTAAGTAACATGGAACGGTAACCCTTATTCTATATAGCATTAGGTCTACCTCGGCTCAAATAATTTCCCGGGGCTATTCTCAGGGTTCTAAAAAGTGTTTTGTTTGATAAAAGTGTTCTGCAGGGTGCTCTAAGCCTGGGGCGGCAAAACAAAAGCAATTGAATCGGCTGATAGAGGGTGTTCATCCCACATGCAACATGTTGTGTCCTACATTTGAACGAACGCTAATATACAGCGAAGCGCTCTCGTGGTTATCTTAAAATATAGGCCACTGCAGTCAGACAGCCTCACGTATCAACAGCACGAAAATATTTTACACACATTAAATTGTAACTGGCGGATATTACTCCAAATTTTTAGGTATCCTTATTAAAGAAATGGAAACTTTTAAAAATACCAGCTTCTATAATGTTAGTTTGTTCCTGTAGGCATCAAAAAGTAGAAAAAAATCGAAATTAAATATGATTTTTACAGCGTTAAAATAAACCAAACCTAGATTCTGGTGTATTTTTTACATGTTTAGAACTGAAATTACTACTAAAGGAATATAGGAACCTAATTCATAGTAACATAACTAAGGTAAGGGGTAAAAGATCTTTATACAAAATCTTTAACTTGAGCGTCTTAGTATGGCTATAACGATGCCACATTCGTGTGTATTTTTCCTTCAATAATTGTTGACAGAAAGAAAAATTAATATAAAAAAACATTAAGTGTACTCTGAAATTCTTAAGTAGAATAAATTATGCACTTTAAGCGTAAAACTAAAAATCACCATCAATGTACATAACGGAATAGCTACTTTAGTTAACACTGAATTTGCGTGTCTGCAGTAGCAAAATTCTTATTACGAGTATAATATTTAATGTACCTACAGTGGATTTTGACACAAAAATTATTTTATGAAACCTAAAAGTGAAACAAAAAAAATTCATCACAAAATTTTCAGAGTTCTGTCAGAGTTTGATAGTTATTTTCTATAATATTAAAACGAACATGAACATTTTTCAATTTTAACTTTATTATACTACCTACTCGTATTATTTATAATATCTCAATCAAAGTGATTGTTTATTGTTTCCTAATGTTTACGCGAATTTCAGTCATTATAATGAAACGACTTTTTCGGATTTTATCGCAGTCCTCCCGTGAGCCCGTGACCATGGTTGCTGTAAAGTACCCGAAACGTCGGCGCGTCTAATAAACTTAATAAATTGCGATAAAATCCGAAAAATTTGTATTATTATAAAAGTGATTGTTTTTCACACAATTCTTAATGCATAAAATATAATACATTAATAATTCGTTACTTAAAATTTAAGCTAAAATTTTCTTTACATTATTCAACCGTAACAGCTAAATAACGTACACAATTAAAAACCATAACGGTTATATTCAGGGCAATCATCAATCACTCCTTATTGCACGTCATTTGAGATCAATGGAGCCTTTATGGTAAGAATTGAGATCATTATTTTTACTGCGGCAAAGAGGTTACCGTTGTTTATACAACGTGGAAACGTAAATTATAATTGAAAATACAAACAGTGGCAAAGTTCGGGTTACGTAATTCATAACGATAAACAATGCAATCTAACTTTTTTTTGTAAGAACACTAACTTTATAAACCAAAGTATCTCAATTAAAACAAAAGCGAACTAAGTAATTATATTCGGAGACACCGAGACGGTCTCAAATTTTAAAAATATTTGCTTATACAAATATGACAAATAATTTAACTAAAGCCAAATATAGCACGTAATTAAAAACTCTTAAATCATTCGTATGTATTTCAGGAACAAAAATGTATAATCCTGTGAAACGGTATGTAAGACACATAAAGAAGCTTTTATTTCCAATGATGTGCTTGCAGACGAGGAGGTTTACTGTTTGAAAATTTAAAACCTCGTCTAAGAAAAGAGCTTTGACCTATATGAGAATAAATAGAATGTCCGGTTAGTATAGCCTACTTTGGTGTGGTTTCTAATATCCATGTTTATAAATCTACTATAATTTTACTAGTCAGTTTAATATATGTAGGTACATTATTTATTATATAAAATTTCTGCTTACATTAAAAAATATTTACCATCAGGCACCTACAACTACATTAATACTTCTCTTCACAGTAATACATTTCTGAACACAAGACAGTTTTAGTGTTTTTGGTCCATGTAGTTAGTGTACTGGTAAAAGGTAAAGAATAGAAGAAAAAACCGGCCAAGTGAGAGTCGGACTCGCGCACCGAGGGTTCCGTACAAAAATTATTAAAAATATTTTTATTATAATTGTGATGTATAACTAACGTGACCACATGTCACGTTTAGTTTCGGCTCAAAACGGGACATCAGCCTTTTTAATTTAGCAGATTTATTTAGTTATCAACCGACTTCAAAAAAAAGGAGGAGGTTCTCAATTCGACTGTTTTTTATGAGTGTTACTCCTTTACTTTTTACTGGGTGTACCAATTTGACGGTTCTTTTTTAATCGAAAGTTGAATCCTGTCGAGTCGAATAGTTTTGAAGTTATCTTTAGTAATGTTGATTGTACTGTACTCTAAATTTATCCGACTAAATACACAAAATTTTCGTTCCATTTCAAGAAAACGGGACAATTTTGCATCCCAGGGTTCTGGTCGGGGACACCGGGACACATGACCGAAAAACGGGACGGTCCCGTTCAAAACGTGACGTCTGGTCACGTTATGTATAATTATAAATTTATGCTTTTCGCAATTTTCCCTTTATCTGTGCTATAAGACGTTGCTTCGTACGAAATTTCAAGATTGTAAGTTCATGGGAAGTACCCCGTAGGTATTGATTCCCTTGCGTCTTGACAGACAGACGGACAACAAAGTGATCCTATAAGGGTTCCGTTTTTTCCTTTTGAGATACGGAACCCTAAAAATAGAACACCGTTAACCATTACAATTAGAATGAAATACTTTTTTATTTTGTTAAATAGATAACGATAAATTCATTTAACTCAACTCTTAGGACTACTAGTAATTATTATAATCGTGAAAACTCAGGTATAACCATGCAGACATTTTAACTTTACGTTAACACAAAAACGTTTCACCGTCGTTTAATCTTTCAGTGTTAAGGGCAAGTACTACGTAGTAACTAGATATTTCAGACGGATTAAACCGTATCCGCTTCCAGCGTTAAGCTCGTTTTAACAACACACGTGTAACTCACGATAAGGGTCCCGATGAAACAACTCTCATAATATAAATTATACTTACAATTTAACATAAACTCCTACATTTTAATGTTTGTTATAAAACGAGACTAAAATATTAGATACAAAAGAGAGATGTTAAGTTGATAGGAATATAAAAATGTTTATTAGAAATTTGACAATATAATTTATTATATACTTGAATTTAACTGAGGTACAGCAGAAAATATCCTGCTCGAAATCTGGAGGGAAGTACCTCGAGCTTACAAAAGATCACAGGTAAATAAAGCTGGTGCAAGCTGCTTTCAAGCATTGTTGTGTTCCTGCGGTGAGCAAGGCCAGAGCTCCTGGGGGGATTGGGGGTAAGGACGAAAACTCGCTTGCGGTGCTTCGCACTAGTGGTAGAATATAAAATAAAATATGAATATGAAATATGCTTCCGGCTATTTCTTGCAGGATAATCGCTTGCTATTCCACGTAACTTATTCTTCCTAGATACTGTCCGTGTAACTTCCTAGTAAAATAGTCCAGTGTTTACGGACATGGTCATCTGTCAGTGGATATCAGTAAAATGAACTCATTAAAACATCGATTTTTGATAGACTAATAAGAAGTTGTAACTGATTAAATAATTAAGATTGAATGTAAACAATTTATCAATGGCAGGAACGTTATATACACTGTATTTTTAACAAAAAAATTGTAAGAACAATAAAGAGTGAACACGTACAGCGCGATAGTCATAAGGCGTTATATTCGAGCCAACGACTCCCCATGGTTTGTCATTCGAACGAAGCATTGGCGTCTTAATGAAAACGCCGTGCCTCAAGCCCTTACTAATGATGACAGATCTGAAAGGAACTTGCAGCCTCCCCTTCAAGCCTCTCGTTACACGAACTGATCATCTCATTATTCTCATACCGAGCGTACCATTTTTCGTAGCAAAATGTCTCAAATATTTTCATAGCGTCATCGACATTCGCGCGTCACCCATGAACTTATAATCGTTTAATGGCAGACTATAAAAATACTGTACAAAATATCTTATAGTAATACAAGTAACTACATCGAATTAGTATATTAAACACTATAGAACAAGAATATCTTGTTTGTCGGCTTGTTTTTTGGTAATTAGAACATTATATATTAGAAGGCTCCGGTTTGACGTTTGTAATACATTTTGGATTATAAAGCTTTTAGACTATACGCAGCCACACTCATAAATACAAATCAAAACCATATACATTTTCTAATAGAATGTATAAATATTTCAATTTTAGTCTCGAATATACAAAACGAACAACTAATTAGTTGTCAAAGAACAGATTTTTATTTTCATTGCAACAAATGGCATTATGAATCCCGTGATGAATCCCTACGATTTGTATAAATTATAAAATACCTACTCGGCGATATTAAAAAACAAAAATTTTGCAGTCATAAAATTCAAATGAAAACCTGAACCAAATTTTAAACGTTTAAATCTAATAAGAAAGAAGTATAGAAGCAATTATAAATTTTGAAATTATATAAAGCTTTCATATACCTACAGTCCACACACAAATAAGCTAAGAATATAGGGCTATGTTGCCGTTCCACTTCTACAATTAAACTTTTAAATACAAAACTTTAAGTAATCCAACAGAACAAGAAAATAAGAGAATCCGGACTTTTCTCGTTCAGTTTATTTCAAAGTCCGAGTTTTTCATTAATATTTCAGCCGGATAAGCATTGCCTTTGTAATATCCGTCACCGGATTTTATTTGTTCCCCACAAATTTCACTCTTCTGTATGAAAAAATAAAAAGTTACCGTATAATATAATCACTTGATAACAGCTTTCTTGATTTTATGTTATCAGCGCAAGTCAAATACTTACTATTTTTTTTGTGAAATTGTGCGAAAAACTCGGTAGGTATATTAAATTTATATGAATATTTCAGACATAAAATATATATATAACAAACTTGAAGCCTAAAACTACTTATTGAAACACACAATTTTAAGTTATCTTCTGTATCACCAATATTAAAGGGGCTGGTTTAGGTTAAGGGGTAAAGGGGCTGCTACCGAATTCAATTTAAAATACTTCATTTAAAAGAATTGAATGTATGAATGAAATAAATAAACATGAATGTTACATATTAAATAATGAAAAGATTGTTAACCGAAAGTAAAATAACGAGAAAAATAGTACCATGCATGATAGTTTACATAACATTGATATGGTATGCAGAAATACGAAAAGTTTAATTGATGGTCGGGGGTTCAAATCCTGCTCAGGGCATATATTTGTATTTATGTTAGCATATAATTCTAGTCTGGGTGTTTATACTGGAAGGTTTCTCCATCGTGCTTCGGAGGTGTGCAAAGTTCATAAAGCTGTTTTTCATGGTTGTTATCAGAAGCACAAAGATCCTTTACTTTTGGTACAGAATTTAAACAACAAGCCACTGTGGGATAATGTGACGGTTTACGCTCCAACCCATATATCTAATAGTGGACTGGCGATTTCGATTCAGCCTAATATGATGTTAAAACCTTTGAAGTTAAATTATATAAAAAATATGTACCGTCAACATCTACAACAAATGAATATCGATTCTAATTAAATAGTAGGTATAATATATTTGACTTATTCATCATGCTAAGAACAATTTACAGAAAGTTTCATAGCCTGAAAACGAGAAAATTTTTATGAAAATTTTACTGTGAACGTGGAATATTGTAAAATGGGAGATAAAAGTTTGTATTGTTGGTAAAACTATGGAACTTTAATTCATTCTACGCAGGAAATGCTCGATCTAGTTATTTTTTTCCTTTGAACAATATGAGAGTTATCAATTAAACCAGAAACAGCCGAAAACCTAGTAAGAGTCGTTGACTGAGTAAGATAATCGACTAATTAAAACCTCTTTCTTTTTATATAGACTACTACAAAATACAGCGATACTACTAATAAAACATCAGCCTAGATGTGGTCGAACCGTTTAGTCTGATTTACCTAAAATATTTAAAACTTTAGATTTTAAACACTTGTCCGTTTAAATATTCAGCATATTATATCATTATCAAAGGTCAATGTGGCACTTTATCATATTTTATACAACTCACGCGAATCTAAGTTGACATTCACGCCTACTGCTACCGTAATTCAAAAAATAAGTAATATTTTACGTTACCTAATTCTGGATAACTTGATTTGCTAACGAAAGACATTTTTTTTAACTGAAACAGTCTATTTTAGGTTTGTTATTACTTCTACACCAATTTTTCCTGTACGTACCTTAGACAATATATTTATAGCTTAAATGTATTTTGTAAAAATATTCTATCGTTAAAAGGTATCGCCAAAAATAGCAATGAAAAAAAATTATTATAACTTTTTTTCCTTAGCAGGCGCTTACATTCTTGAGTTTATTTTTAGCCGATCAATGTTCATACTTATAGTGCTTCCTCCGTTTGATCACAGCAATGTTATTCCGTGAATTGTTTCTTATTCTTAATATCAAACATCTGACTGTAAATTTACTTAATAATACTTACCTACTTAAAACATAGTAATAAAAAAAATTTGTGTAAAAAAAATTACACGTCAAAGTTACCATCAAATAAAGCGATAAATTTAAAACAATTAAAAGTTACGATCTCAAACTATAATATAACAACGTGTATAAAACCACTAACCTAAATTTACTAATGTATTAGTTTATTAACTCCTTTGTTTCTATTATGATAGTTTTCTTAAAACATATGCCTTTTATAGTCAGTCAATATTGGGCATGATAGAGTCGATTGCAGGCGGAGTACTCGAACAAAACAATCGAATACATGATTCACTAACGGCTAACCCCAACGCTACTTTTACATTACACAAACACAAACAAAAATTTTAATAGCACAAGCTTGGGGAAGCGATTTCGTTCAGTCGTTACACCCGACCTTGTTTAAGACGTTATTATATTGAGCATGCTTCATAAAACATGCAACCATGTTTTGATCGGTTAATATAATGAAGTTATAAAGGAATATAATGAATATAAAGGTGTTAAGCGATTACGAAATCAAAATATGTTTAAGGCGTTTTAATAAATTTGAACAATTTTCGTTGTCCGACATAAAACCACTTAATTTGTTCAAAAAATAAACAAAAAGGAAATTACATTCACTTTAAATAACATTAGGAAATTCAACTGAAAAAGGGGCAAGCAATAGAGGTTAGGGATTTCCACCCTAACACCACTAGAGTACTTTTAGTACAACTGCCGAACCTTAGATCAATTTCTTTAAGCCTCTTATTGCATTTAAAGTGACATACTTTTGCCACACTAATAATCAATTTATGCTTTAGTTAGGAGTGTATACTACGAGTATAAACATAAATGATATTATTATTATGACATTAATAATTCAACATAAATAATTTAATTGTAACATAAGGACTGGTGACCACATGTCACTAAAACAATTCATTGACTTCGCAATAGTCCAGATGCTCGCAAGGTTATTGCCTTATGCTTAGACTTAATGTTGCTACAATATTTATAATAGAATATATTATAATATTATTTTGATCTTAAATATTTCTTACCAGTTATGTCGTTAGAAGCATTTCCGGAAGCAATTAAAATTACGTGTATATATTGAGTTAAATTTTACACTAGACTAAAAAACGATTATAAATCTACTCTGGTATAAAAGGTTAATAAGCACCGATACATTTATTAAAAGTCTGCAGCGAAGCGAAGACACATAGCAAGGCAACACTGATCCCTATATGTACTACTACAAAATTATTATAATAGCCTAAGTAAAATATTTTTAGCAAATTAATTTAAGTTCAATTTACTTCCCGCTCACGGCACTAAGCGACACAAGGCACAGCGAAAATTACGATCCTGAGCAACAGTACAGTACACTTAAACCAACAATATATAGGCCGCTTCACAGCAGTTCGCAGGATTCGCGAGGGGCGAGATCTTTTCACCTCGAGTCTTTGTTAAGCGCGGTCCAGATCAGCGGCGCCAGCTGTGATCGGCGAGTTGGAGCGTGCGTCTAGCGACGGAACGATCGATTCCGGTAACGGATTTACATTTTCCGTAGAGAAAATCGGGAAAGTTTGTCACGTGCGTGATTAAAGCGCGGGCGGTACGGGGCGCCCGCACGCCCGTACTGCGCGGCGTTGAGTGCCGCCCGCCCTGCCCGCGCTGCCGGCATTGCCGTCCGGCAGAGTACGACACAGCGTATAAGACCAACTACCACTTTATAGATAGTTTTTACAAGCGATATTCACATATTCGTAATAGTTTCCAGTATTTTAATTTGCAAAATCACGATTTCTATAATTTTATTTATTAAACAAAAATAGGACGAACGAATTCGAACACAATTAAATGAAATGTTACTACACGTAGGTATAAATAAATTTAGATTGGAAAGAAAAGATTATAAATATTTAATTTTAATGTTATAATGTTATGTTCGATTGCGGAGGAAGTTCGATTTTAATAACGTGATCGTTAAGGTCTGGAATGGTATGTTGGTGTTGGGGGTGGTTAGGGTCGAGGCGTGGTAAATAGTTGCGCGCGGGGGACGGTGAGTCGGAGGAGTATCGATTTTGGCCACCTCGCCCTCTCCCCTAGCGATGCGACAGTGTGAGTGCGCCATACGAGTCCTCACTGAGAGATCGTCGGTACACCACGGGTGTTCCACTACTAACAAACATTCATAACAAAACTGTATAAAAGTAGGTACCTAACTGTATTTTTTTCTATGAATGTTTATTGTGTATTCCAAATATCTAATTTTATTGGTGATTTTTATTGCATTGAAGTCTTCATTATTTTACGACTTTACGTAATTCAACACAAACGTTGTTAAAAAGCAACGTATATTTATTGATATATTATAAAATTATTTTATTACGCTTTATTTTACGAGAAATTAAAAATTAAATTTTAGGCACATATACATCTACATACGTTCAAATAAGTACGCTTTAACATTCGCAACTAGGGGAGGGCGGATCAACCACTTGTGGATTGTGTCGAGGATTTTTTTCGAATGACAGCGATTGATTTAACAGTAAAATGTAATTGCTAAATTCTATTTTCTCTCGTTTCAAATTTGATGATAGTAACATTTTAATTTAAGAAATATTTTCAAAATTATAAATTTAAATTGAGGGAACCTATCTATTTTATAAGTAGCGTAACCCTAAAAGCGCATACGTTCCTCGTACGTTCCCATTAAAGCAATGAATCTTATGCCTGCAGGGAGTATTTTAATTTGAACTGTAAAAAGGCTCACCGCTCAAAGACCTAAAGCTATTATTTTCTGTCTACTATTATTGCATTATGAATATTAAAATATCATAAAAAAATATATTTACCTTTCCTCAAGCTGTTGGAAATGAGATGGTTGCTGATAATTCATGCGTCGGCCATATAGCGATGCACCACCTTCTGACATGTATCCGTCCATAATATCGTTATTTCTTCCACTGTCCATATCACTTACGTTTATTCTTCTAAGGCAATCTCCGTCAGACATGTATCCGGAGGCAATTTCAAGATCACAGTAGTCTGGGTTAGAAAAGCCAGGTCCATAATTCATACGCTCACGTATAGTCATGTTTTCTCGACCAAAATTAGCCTTGACAGTGTTAGCATGATGTGGATATCCTGGAATATTTTTTTGTGCCAAGCCGTTTGTTCTCATTGGCAAAGTCAAGTGACTATTGTAACCTCTAAGTAAGGGTCTCATGGGTAAAACATTCATTAATGGATTTTCATCTTCTCCTAGTGAATTATCCCTACAGTGAGATGGAGTACTGGAGCGACTGTCATTTTTATCATATTCTGTTAACGTTCTATTTAGTTCAAATATTGGTTTAGTTATAGATTTGTCAGTAATTCTCTTTTGAGCTGCTTCTTTCTCCGATATTTCAGCTTCATTTATCACATCATTAATATATGTTGTGTTCATATCTAATCTCTTGTTTGGAGTCACATTACTAGTTTTTGATATTTCAGATCCCGATTCACTTGAAGGGCGATATATCACGCTACCATCGCTGGAATTAGATTGTTGTCCAGTTGTACTATGAGTTGAATTCGAATGCGAACTTTCAGACATCTGTGAAGTAGGATTTTGATTTCCAGAGTTAACTACGGGCATCGGCGATACAGCTAAAGTTTGTTTTTGAGATATTTCTTTACTTAGATTAGATTGTTCTCTAGAGAATGGATGAGTACTTACATTATTAGTGGAATTTAAACTGGAGTTACTTTGTATTGGACTTAATTGACTATTTGTACTCTTACTTATAGCGTGTTTTTCATCTTTTGATATTTTTGTTGTTCCTTTAACTGCTGCAGTAGGTTTAGGAATTCCAGTGTGATTTTGTAAAGGTTGCCCATTTGTGGGTGAGGGAGATTGTGTTTGATTCGGTATATGTTTTGTATTTTCATATGTTTTGCTATCTAAATTATTTTCCATACGTTGATCGCTAAGTTTTAATTGGCTTCCAGAATGTTTTGCCATTTTTGACTCCAATTTTGTTTTTGAACTTCTTAAATGATCGTCTATTTGATTTAACCTCGTATTACTTACAGACTTAGGTGCTGCTAATTTAGATTCCTTATCCCTTGCAGGTAATTTTGGACTGCTTTTTGATTTTTCATTACTACTAGACCGAATGCTTGACTTATTTAAATTAGACGAAGGTTCTTTCACAATTTTTGTATTAACTAATTTAGATTTTACATTTTTACCGGATTTATCTTTTATTAAGTTCTCATTTTGTTGCCTTATACTCTTAGGTCCAACAAGATTAGACGATTTGATATGTGTGTTTGTTGCATTTGCAGATTCATTAAGACTTAAACTGGAGTCAGATCGTTCACTTTTTGCAGATGAAAATCCACTGGAAGAGCTAGTACGCTTAGATACCGCAGTGTTTTTACTACTTTGTTTTTCACTACTTATTTTGTCTTTATTAAATAGTTTTAACTTATCTAGCATCGACTGTTTTGTGGGAGTGCCATTTTGACTGGTCACAGTTTGTGAATGTTGTTGTGGTTGAGATAAAGTGGATGGAATTTTACTACCAGGTGCAAGCAATGACGAATTTGGTCTTGATCTGAAACAATCATAATATTTGCCTATAATTAACACAAAAAATGAAATACATCCTTTTAAAAATTTTTTTTTTATTTATTTAAAATTAATCAAGTCCAAAAAATATATAGCAGATCTATAAAATATAGTACACATTTACTTTTAGTAGTAATATATTGTTAAAAAAGCTTACCCAGATGATGAAGCTGGTGCTCTTGGTATGAAACTGACTGTTCCTTGACCGAGAGGACTTGTTGATCGACTAGAGCTCGCCGAGAGACCACTTTTTCCTAAAAGGAAGAAACAATATTTACTACTTTTAATTTAAGAATGTTAAAAGGTTATTCACTATAAAGCATTTATCATTACGCTGTCATTTTATGAGATAAAAGTTCACTGTGTGTTTTCATTCGACACGGGTGGCACTCACTATGCTCGAAAAATACTGATTAGCTAGGTCACTAAAAATTGTTATCATGACTAAATAATTTCGATCTGCATGTACCCCCTCTGCCACATTCAAAACTTTCAATATAAAGGGTGCCAGCTGACCATAAGGGGCCTTATGAATTTAGTTGCCTATATCGATCGACGCGAAGTCTAAAAAGTAATAATAAGTTGACGTCATGCACATGAACACAAGGGTCCCCAATATGGGACAGCAACAAACAAAGGAGGGACATAACCATAAAAATTATTCATATTGATTTTCTTATTAGAAATTCAAAATAAATGAATTTGTCGCGAAATCTACAGAACTAACTTTACTGGAAGTTTCCAACACTAGGACAAACAAACAAATTAAAACAATAGCTTTATTGTAAACTATATACCAAAGTACAAAGTGCAGGAATGTTTATAATATTATATCTAATAATTATTATTAAACATTCATAACATAGCAAGCGTGAGAAATGTACACCGTCGTATTATAGCACTCTTACAATGATCGGCATTTCTAAAGACAGAAAACATCTACGAAGCAAAATGGCCACTTTTCGGTAAATATCTATATCCCTCTTTTCTTACAATTAAAATATATATTGATGAGTAATTGTTTACCAAACTAAGTCAGTCTTGCAATTCATGACGTATGCGATAATGGAGTAAGACCAAGTAAGACAGTCGAATATCAAATGAATATGTTATGAAGCATTGAGTTTAAGATTAACATACGCAAGCATGTTTTAAAACAATCTATACTAATATAATAAAGCTGAAGAGTTTGTGTGTTTGTTTTTTTGTTTGACGCGCTAATCTCAGGATTTACTGGTCCGATTTGAAAAATTATTTCAGTGTTACATAGTCCATTTATCGAAGAAGGCTATAGGCTATATATCATCACGCTAAGACCAATAGGAGCGTAGCACCAATGAAGAATGTTTCAAAATCGGGGTTCTTTTTTCCTTTTGAGAGCTTCCGCTGCGTAAGCGGTTAAAGTTTCGCACAAATCATGTATTACAGAATTGGTCCTATTCCACGCGGACGAAGTCGCGCGCAGAAGCTAGTATTGAATAAATGATTCACTTAATTTGAATATTTTTTTTCATGTTTTGTTGTAAAAAAAATTCGTTTCGGATAATAATATTATTTGCATGTACCTACATTTAGATGATAGTATACAAATTAACGATCAGTCTGTAATATCCCACTTCTGGGCATAGGCCTCTTTCCCCATGTAGGAGAAGGATATATGTACATACGAGTATATAGGTATAAAAATTAAGTTACAATTAATTAGGATCAAACAGTGTAAGTATTAAGAAATGGAATATCGGGATTTATTAAGATTAATATAAGTACAATTACGGATTATTCGTGTACAACAAACACAAAACAGGCAGATATAAATCAATCAATATACCTATTGGTAATATAGACAAAATGCCTTTTCAATATAAGTTAATATTAACTTCGATTATGTCCCTTTTAGATTAATTTCATAAAAAAGTAATGTATTCCATTCTCATTCACATTTTTACAAGGCATTCAGAACGCGAGTTTCAGAAGGATGTTCAACGTCATGAGAGCGAATAATCTTAATCAAGCGCGCACATTACATCCGTCTATTCGCCGATCCATCACTTTAACAAGAAGCACCCACTTGTAGAGGTCTATAGCATGTACCTAACGAAAGCATACTAGGCTAGACCAATTACATAGATTGGTCTAAATGTACGAGTATTATCCTGTTTAATCCTTCTTTGTGTTACCAACTACCCTGGCTGTGGAACGGTATATCACTAGAGAGATATGACGCTCTGTCTTCCCCTTGTAATTGATAGTCAATTGATATAATCGCAAAACTTTCAAACGACTGCACCACATTGGTTAATTCCTTTTATAGTTCGGTATTGTCAGGATATATGATTACGTAATAGACCGGGAGATAGTGACACAAAATATTTGATCATTTGTACCAGTATGGCGGTTCGTCAGGGGTCTAATTACGTAAAGGCAAAAAGGAAAATGATGGTCATAGCGCTCGCACCGGGCGGCGGCCCAATCGCGTGGGCGTTAATCGAACGCGTCGGATAAATAACGAGTGTCGAACGATTTGTTCCACAAAAATGCTTGTATTTTCAGATAGTCGGAAAAAAAGAAGTAGGCGGTAGCGGAATGCCATACTTCTCGGGTGTGACTTACAGCCCGCCATACCGACGCGAATACATTAATTTAAATAAAACAATTCAACCATTTGTACCAGGCTAATTTTTGCATAGCTAATCATCGTCGAGTAGCCATTCACGAAAATCACCTTGCCATACTTTTTCGACAGTTCCCAATGGCCGCCATACCACTGCAAAGGAGTAATTTTTTTTATATTTCGCCAAACGATTTGTACCAGTATTGCATTTGAATTATTGGAAAGTATTTGACAAAATGTGACCGTTATTATTTATCCCATACTTCTAGTAGGGGGAAAAGTGCTGCCATACTTGAAATACTTATTTATTTGACACGTTTTTAAAATACGACTGTAAAATACGTAAAATCATTTTTTACATCATGGCATCATTGTATTCTCGTCATTTGGATGCAATTGCACCTAAAAAAAATTATTAGAGATTGTAATCATCGGGCGGATGACTTGAAAAATATTTGACGATTTGTACCAGTATGGCATTTCGATTTTTGGAAATTATACGATACAATGTGACCATTATTATATTTGCCATACTTGTAGTAGAGGGAAAAGGTGGCGCCATACTTGAAAAAAAACTCGAATTACGAATAAAATCTTAGGATTTTGAAAAAATATTGTTCACATTCGCCACCTCCCACAGGTATGGCATTATCAGACTTCTATTTATGATCATACATGGAACTGATAAAAAAAGTTTCAGGGTGGTACAAATCGTTTGGCGAAATATAAAAAAATTACTCCTTTGCAGTGGTATGGCGGCCATTAGGAACTGTCGGAAAAGTATGGCAAGGTGATTTTCGTCAATGGCTACTCGACGATGATTAGCTTTGTAAAAATTAGCCTGGTACAAATGGTTAAATTGTTTTATTTAAATTAATATATTCGCGTCGGTATGGCGGGCTGTAAGTCACACCCGAGAAGTATGGCATTCCGCTACCGCCTACTTCTTTTTTTCCGACTATCTGAAAATACAAGCATTTTTGTGGAACAAATCGTTCGACACTCGTTATTTATCCGACGCGTTCGATTAACGCCCACGCGATTGGGCCGCCGCGCCGCCCGGTGCGAGCGCTATGACCATCATTTTTCTTTTTGCCTTTACGTAATTAGACCCCTGACGAACCGCCATACTGGTACAAATGACCAAATATTTTGTGTCACTATCTCCCGGTCTATAATTGGATTATTAAAATTTGAACAATAAATCGATAGTAAATTGTTACAATATAGTAATGACTATTGATATAATTTACGGAAATAATTATAAATTGTTGTCTTATAGAAATTTTAAGTGAATCTGCGAAGATAAAACCCTCTAACTGAAGCTGTTATTTACAAAAGCTACCGGCATTCCTTTGAAACAACAATAACAACAGAGAACTATTGAACTATATGATCGCTTCGCTAATTATTAATTAGTAACCTAATATTATGGTAATGTACTTAATTGAACATAATTGTAAACGGGTAAGGAATTCGTCTGGAGAAAACGATGAATCATCATAACCAACTCGAACTGAATGCCCTAGATTCTAGGGCCTAGAAAGGAAACTAAAAATATCAATAATACTAGCTGTGCCCGTGACTTCGTCCGCGTGGAATTTAACAAAAAAGTTATTGTTCAGTTCGCAGTTATAAAATAATAATAAAAAATCTAAAATAAAAGTAGAATAAGTTACTCCTTACTACATAAGCTATCTGCCAGTGAAAGTCCCATCAAAATCGTTCTGCCGTTTCAGAGATTAGAAGAAACAAACAGACAGACAGACAAAAATTAAAAAAAAAATGTTTTTTGGTACATGTACCGCGTATACATCTATATGAATTTAGTAAAAAAGTGGTTATTTTAATATTACAAACAGACATTTTTATTTATTTGTACCTATAGATAATATCAATACGTGAAATACCTAATTACTTAAAATTATATATATAAACATACGTAAAATAAATAAATTCAGAAATAAATGATTTTATTACTAAGTTAAAAAAGTCAGTGCTACAATAAAGTTAAGCTTAGATATATATATATTGTTTAATTTTTTTATTTTTTTAATATATTATAATTATATATGTTTCATAAACCAGCTGTTATGACTTAAAACACATAGATAGTTATGTAAATTACTTAGACCGATATTTTCGCCATAAGTTTAAACCCTCACAAACGCTCATTATCCACAAATGATTTTATCTAAAAATAAACTTACAATAAGCTTATCTCAACCATCAGATAAGCAATCATTTGTACCGCTGTGTTGTCAATATTTTAAATCATCTCATGTTTATTTCATTTTCTGAAGGATTTATTGAAATATTTTCTATTATTCAATGTAGATAAATAACAACACTGTCGCTCGTTCAACTTCACTATCAAAGTAAAAAAATTAAATTGATTAAATCGTTCGCTGTACGAGAGCGCCCTCGACGAGTAGTGCACATTGACTGACATTGCATCTGCCCATAGTCTACAGGCTTACACATGATAGCAACGATGAATCTTAAGATTATCATTCTGTTCACGAGAGTCATAGTTCATATATTTATACCCTAACGACAATAACCATTCAATGAAAAGGAACAATACTGAGGCTAGCTTTAAAAAAGTAAACTTATTTTCAATAAATTTATAAGTATACATTCTTTTAACTTTGGATATATTCTACTTATCTTAACACGATTTAAGGTTCCATATCAAATCAAATTAGCAATTAGATACATAAAGTAGAAAAACTATTACCGGGAGAAAAAATTAAAGATATCAATTTGCTCAAACAAAATAAGAATTGACAAAGCAATTTAGGGCAAACACAACGGATTTAGATAACTTTCAATCGAGAACGTTATCAGCTAAAGTGAATAAAAGTTTAGGTATGTTGTTTCTTCCAATCCCTTTCTATTTAAGTGATCTTTTCGAAGCGTTCCTTTACGGCTAATAAATGAAATAAACGATGTCTGATACAATTCTCCACAACAATACTTACTTTTACAACAGTATCATCACTACATCTAAGTATAAAACAAACTGTCTGTCTCTCCGTATATATTATTATGCTTAGATCTTCAAAACTACGCAACGGATTTTGATGCGGTTTTCTTTAGTAAATTGAGTGATTCCAGAGGAAGGTTTATATGTATAATACATGCATAATATAGTAGAGGAACACTGACAGAGTTTTTGCAACCGTGCGAAGCCGGGGCGGGTCGCTAGTCATATTAAATGATAGTTATCGTGTATTCATATATGGTAAAATTTCAAATCGAACCTAGGTCAGATTACTTACATCCGCCATTTTGCTATTGTTCTACAATAATAGTATTATTAGTAGAGAATACCAAGCTACGTCAAACAAAATTTCAAGTCATTTGTCGAAGTAAATTACCCTGTTTTATTTATAGGAGTTATAAAACCCATTAAATTAAATAGTCGTATAGATACATATCGCGTATATATATTGAAAATTTCGGTATAATTTTTTCATATAGCCTAAAAAATGAAAGTAGAGAAGAAACAACATCAATTATTAATATCGAAAAAGTTATAGTAGAAAAAACTACGATTTACAAAGCCTGATGATTAAGAAAGATGTGTAAGTCTTTTTTATAATTCATCAAAAAATAAAATTTCTACTAGCCTCCTATGTGTATGCAGTTTTTCAAGAAATTTTCTAAGTATATAGATAAATATACATAAGTCATTATTTAATTAAACCTACATAAAATAATTTCATTGTTACACAAAACTTTTAGAATATAACTCAGTTGCATATTTAGTTTGATAACACCAACGCACGTGCACTTATATTCAGGCCTGTTTGTTGCTAGTCTGCGCGTTTGTCACAGTACAAATCGAGCTTTGTGAATCACATCGTGTGCTGTAATGGCTCTACTGCTTTCAAATATGAAAATAATAAGCAAAGAGCTGCTTTAGTTATCTACGTAAGCAAACACATACTCTTTGTTGTGAAGTGTAAAATGATTCATGGTGCTTTATATAACACGGAATGATATAATAAAAGTAATTTTATTAATATTATTATTTGCTGCAATAAGAGGTGAAAATGAAAATTTGTTGTTTAGACTATGATTAGCACAGTTGAGAAGAAGTTTAGCTCACCATCTAGATTCTGCACTAGCGAAGGCGAGTTCGATTCATTTATCGTTTGTATCGTGAATGGTTCCGGACATTTTATTTATTTATTACTAGCTGCCCGGACAGACTTCGTTCTGTCAATAGTTAATAGTAAGAACTAAATGAATGTAACGTTTTCCGAGTGATCACTTTATTTTTAATTTTTTTTTTTTTGTAGTTTTAAAACCTTTTGTGGGCCTTAGGAACATACAAAAAAATAAATTAGACGAATTGGTCGAGCCATTCTCGAGTTATGTTCAATTTTATTCACATACTAGCTGCTGCCCGCGACGTCGTCTGCGTGCGTTCACTGCTCGTTCCCCGTAGGTGATAGCGTGATAATATGTAGCCTATGTTCTGACCCGACTTCTTAATAATATTCGTGCCAAATTTGAAGTAAATCCATGCAGTACTTTTTAAGTTTATCATGGACATACATTTGAAGAAATAAAGGTTCACTGCTCGTTCCCCGTAGGTGATAGCGTGATAATATATAGCCTATGTTCTGACCCGACTTCTTAACAATATTCGTGCCAAATTTGAAGTAAATCCATGCAGTACTTTTTGAGTTTATCCCGGACATACATACAGACAAACAGACAAACAGACAAACAGACGAAAATTCTAAAAACTATATTTTTGGCTTCGGTATCGATTGTAGATCACACCCCACGTATTCTTTTAAAAAAATATTCAATGTACAGTTTTGACTTTTCTACCATTTTATTATATGTACCTATAGATATTTATAAGAAACTAGCCGACCCGTGCCCACTTCGTTGGGCGTTATAATCCATTTCCCATAAGAAGGGTACGGTGAAATTTGATATGTTCCAATACACTCTCACTATTTTCAGCAAATCAGATAAATATAAATGTTTTAAAATCACCAATTAATTTCTAAGGCAAATAATAATGATTGATTAGATTGAATTGTTGACACGGCACGTCAGAGGGCGCAGGTTCAAATCCTGCTGATTTAAAATCTTTATATATTTTTATCTTTTTCCTTTTATCTTGTCACTCCTGAATAGTGTAGCTTTCTGTTAGCGAAAGAATTTTCATGATCGGATCAGTATTTGCGAAGATTACCCCGTATATATAAACAAAGTTATAAACTTTACCTCTTTATAATATTAGTATAGATTGTTTTTATCTTAAAATTATTATTCTGCACACAATATAATTTACATAATAAATAAAAAATGCGATTGATTTATTGTCTTCTTATTGATAATCCAGTTTCTCCATATTTTTTTGATAATTATAAATATTATATCTATTTTAGGACATTTATTTTAGTAAGTTGCAAAATTTACTTATGCCAATATTCACCAACCCTGGGCAGATCCAGCGTGGTGACTATAGGCAAAACATATGAGTTCACGCCATTTTTGGCGCGATCTTGTGGAGGCCTATGTCCAGCAGTGGACTGCGATAGGCTAAAATGATGATGATGAATATACGCCAATAAATTTTATTTTAATTGTTGGTTTAGATTTCTTTTAAGAGTTATAATAATCTATATATATATAAAAGAGATTTCTATCTGGATTTTACGAAATTCTACCCACAAGAGGGGGCTGCGGGGGTTAATATCATATATGGCAAAACAACGTTTGCGGGGTCAGCTAGTATGAAACTTTTTGCGGGGTCAGCTAGTATGAAACTATATATGTACTCGTATATATATATTTGAATTAATCTCACCGTGCACGGGTGTGGCTGGAAGTGGGCGTTTGTCTGGTGGTGCACGTCGCACTGCCGCCGCCGACGCCGGCAGCGGTATGGACGTCTGCAGCACCGACACTTGTCTGAAACAAAACACACTAATTAGAAATCTAGCAATAATATACAGTTTCATAACTAAAAATGCAAATGAAATTAATCTACACTAATATTATAAAGCTGAAGAGTTTGTTTGTTTGTTTGTTTGATCGCGCCAATCTCAGGATCTACTGGTCCGATTTGAAAAATTCTTTCAGTGTTAGATAGCCCATTTATCGAGGAAGGCTATAGGCTAAATATCATCACGCTAAGACTAATAGGAGCGTAGCACCAATGAAGAATGTTTCAAAATCGGGTTTTTTCATTTTGAGAGCTTTCGCTGCGTAAACGGTTAAAGTTTCGCACAAATCATGTATGACAGAATTGATCCTATTCCACGCGCACGAAGTCACGCGCAGAAGCTAGTTTATAATACACTTAAATCACATTGTAAAAATCGTGGTGTACTTCAAGGCAGAATAAATTTTGGTATATCCTTCTCCTACGTGGTAAATCGGTATTTACATTCAAGTGACATAAGATTATACTAAAATTATGGGAATAAAAAATCATCAATATAATTATTCGCTTCAAATATTTCCCAAAATATATTTTAAAGTTATTTTAAAACAACTTACTGATACTACAACAAATAATTATTTAAAAAAAAACCACTCATATCTTTTAAATTTGAAGGTATATAAATATACATTAATAATTTCATAGAAATAGATTTCAATAACTTTTACTAACAAACCAATCAATAAAACACCTCATCTAAAACATGTATAAATATAATATTAGAAAAATTATCACTACTTTCGTCTTCTTCACTACTTCCAGCTTCTTGTCTAATATTCAATGTCAGGTATATTTTTTATTTAAAAGTTTGCGATTATTAAAATATAATGATACGTATAATTTGCTTATTATTAATTATTATTTAGGTCCACTTGAGTTGATAGACAGAAATAAATTAAAAATATAAATCCACCTTGAATTATTACGAAAATCAGTTTTATACATCTCGATAAAATTAATTTTGAAAATTATTTCTAATTTAACATTTTAGTTGTATAATATTTATGCGTGACTATCCAGATAGTAATCACGAGCTTACTGATGACGCCGCTCACAAAATTAAATTAAATTCCATTATTTTATATATCAAAAAACCCCAACGGAGTTTACGCCTTAATACAAGTGTGTATAAAGCATAACTTTGCTCAACATTATTTATATTAAATAATCAGATACCTGTATTGTATCAAAACGTTATTAAATTCTTAGATACAATTACGCTTATACCGATAAAGCATAATATCTTTCATGCGTCGTAAGTATTTTACTTAGTTCACGTAAATACAAAAAGGCTTGGAAACTTGAAAATGGATTAGAATTACAGTCTTTGTTCGCGGTGACAATTATGTAGCCGAGTAATGTTTTAAATGGTTAAATCTATTTCTCATTTTTATATTTATAGTTTTCTTCCTAATAGAAAAAAATATTTTCGCAATAAACTGTATAATACTTATTTAATACGGTGGTAGTTTCACTTCACTACATATTATAAAACAAAGTCGCTTCCCGCTGTCTGTCTGTCCCTATGTATGCTTAGATCTTAAAAACTACGCAACGCATTTTGATGCAGTTTTTTTAAATAGATAGAGTGATTCCATAGGAAGATTTATATGTATAATATATGCATAATATAACTTCTAGATATATCGTCTTCGGTTTTTAGTAGTGACATAGGCATACCTATTAAGCGAATGTAAAGCGGGTCTTATTTTTTTTTGTACTTTCACACCTCGCGACAAAATAAGCTTTCATCTTCTTTTTATGTTTTTTTTTTATCTTTCGCTTTACTCACGCTACTTAGTTCCACTTCGATAGAGGTTTTATTATTATTTTTAATACAAATTAAAAAAAACCGATAGTACCTAATTAAGTATCATGTATCAAGAAGAATACTCATTTAGATTCAACTAAAGATTTTTTCGGTTAAAAATTAAAAGGTTTTTAAAATATTCTCAGATCCTTCAGTTAATTCAATTGCTTATATAGGCAGTATTCATTATATCACGAAAAGAGTAGATACAAATTTATAATATTAATTATTATAAATAAGACTAAATCTATTTAAGATTTTATAAAAAAAGATACTTCTGAATAACTAAAATCAAAACTAGTAACAAGCAGAAACAGTCTACCGAGTTAATGTACGCAAACTAATCTACTGAAAGCTATTTGCCGAAAGCTAATTAGGTAGGAACCAAACAAAAAAGAAATGTCTAAAAATGCTGTCTGCTTCACTTAAGTAAATTAGAGTAAGAGATCTATAACAAATGTAAATACTGTAGTCGCTAATGACCATAGATGTTAAAAAGCGACTAAAAAATAAATTAATTAAAAAAAAACAATCTAATACGTTTTTTTTGTAATTTATTTTAGCTATATGATATATAGTAAGTGTCTTTTATAGTTATGTGTGATGATTTTACAGCAGTCCTTCTAAATATTATGAATATTGTGAAAATGTAATACGACTACTCAGAAGTAGAGCCAACGTCGTGGTCACGATTTCACAATAAACAGCTGGCTAGAAAGCAGTTTAAAGTGAATTATGACAATAATACGTAAATATAATATAACATTTTCGTTTAAAACTTAACAACAATTGCATGCTGAGGCAATAAAAGTTTAATTAAAATAAATTTTAATTAAAATACTTTCTTCTATACATTTAAAATGTTTCAAATGTGGTCTATCTTTGAGGTTTGAAAAAAAAATTATATACCTAGGTATATTTAAATGAAGCTTTTGCTTTTGAATAAAGCTGTGTACTGAAATTAAATTAAAACCATCTTGCGCCTACGCTTTATATTACAAGAAATGAATTTAGTACTGCCACTCCTCACAAGATGGCGCTCTAAACCATTCTCTTGAAATACAAAATTTGATTCCTTTCGTTTCTGTCTTACATTGGATAACAAAACAAGCTTTTTTTAAAATAATTTATTTTTACTGAAAGAAAATACATATATCTGAACCTAGTCTAATTGATAATTTGGGTAAAAATATTTAATGCTATTAGGTACAAAGATTCTGTGATATTTATTTATTCCCCTTTTTGGAATGGCTATTGAAATGATTTAAGCTATTTCAATATACCAATAAACTTAGTCTTAATGTATACATAATCTACGTTTCTATTTTAAACAATATGCAACATATTACATATCAATGTTTGAATAGCCCTTGATCATGGCCGTGAGAATGAAACGATATTTTTTTTCACTTAGTAAGATTGTTTTCACAAAGTGATCCTTTGTAATCAAACCTTTGTATCATAATAAGGGCAGAGCCAAACAATGAACATCTGGCGGCGCCCGCGCAGTGTCAGTTGACGTGCTTTTGCGTAACACTTTGACATGAGTTACTTTTCTATTGGACTCATCTACTTTTTTACTATTTCTGTCTAACCGATAATATGGCTTAAGACATAGAAGTTAGAACAGTTGAAATGACACAGTCATGATGATCTTGTTTCACTACAGATTGGAACCGTAAAAACATGTATCTTTCCCAGACAGGGTACGTACCTACATGTTTTTATAATGTTTTAATTTTTCGTAGCATTCTTGTCGAATATCAGCGGTACCGCGCGTCACTTTAACTTCCGGAACGGACTGACTCGGAAATTACCTTTTACGCTCGAAATATGTAACTTTTTTATGAATTTTTGTTAGAGGTAGTATAGTTGTTTACGAAAACAAACGATTTTGAGAGTCAATTAAAATTAATTGAAAAATTTTAAAAGAAAAAAAAATATGTACAAAAGATATCAAATGTTTTAAGTAGTGACTGTGAAAACATGCTATTTAAAATGTGAAACAGGAAACTAATTTAAAACGAAAAAAAACCAACTTCAATTACATCGACAAATAACACAACTAGGTAGGGATCCCTAGTACATTTTTTTCACCTGATCAGTATCAAGCTAATTTTTTGGGAGTGGCTACATTTTGATGAGGCGAACAAAAAATTCCTCTTCGAAAACTCTCGATTGTGGTAGGTAAAAAAAAATCAGCTGGTTAGTAATAATTTTTGATGACCTTACGAGGTCATCAAGTAGATGACCTCGTAAGGTCATCAAAAATTAATTTTTTTTCTAATTTTTTTAGTTAATATCTATATAATTTAATAGTAATATTGTCCTACAAATTGCGTGGTACGTTATCCCGGTCCTACGCTCACTGCTGCTCTATCTCCTGCTAACTCTATTATCTACCACAATAATACACCTAACGTAGTTGGTACACGAAAAAATAGTCAAGTAAATACGCGTTATCAAATATTACCCAAAAAGATGTCATCAGATATCGTTTAAATTGGATCCACGCGACAAGCATCAACTTTCGATTAAAACAAGAATCATCAAAATCGGTACACCCAGTGAAAAGTTATTCAGTATAATACAACGTAGGTCGACGAAAAAATAATCAAGTAAATACGCATTATAAGTTTATAAGATATAACTCGAAAAGTACTTGTCAGATCTCAATTAAATTTAAAGGGGACCACATGACACGCATCACCTTTAAACAAAGAAAATGATTGAAATCGGTCCACCCAATCAAAAGTTCTCAGGTACCATATCTAAAAATTAAAAAATTAAAAACCTGTTCCTTTTTTGGACGTCGGTTAAAAAAGAAGAGGACAACAGTTTGATACAATTTTCTTGTGGTATTTAACTGAAAAGTAACCAAATGAAACAGTGACATAACTGTAATATTTAGATTTTTTTTTAAAGATTACACGCCAGTGTGTTTTTGATAAAATAATTTTCTAAAGCTCCATAATGGGATTACAGGTTTCCGAGGAACTTTTAATTCCGAGGAAAGTTTAATATTATTTGATTTTAAAAGAATTATCATAATCATTATAACTTTTATATATCATAAAGTTAAGTCAAACAAGTCTCAGATTCGGCGTCTAACTGCAAATATTATATAGCCTACCTAGTTGAACTTTGTATTTAAGGTTTATGTACTCGCCGACAATTTCGAAAGTAGAGTTTTGAATAATTATCGAGTGGTGCGGAACATGAGAGCAGATAGATCGTTGTTATTATATACTCCCTGAAGTCGTTGTCTATCGCAATCAACAATTAAATTAATTTTAAATATTGATTAAGGACTTAAAAATATTACAAATATGTATAAAAATACTGAAATTTTTTAAATAAAGCATCAAAAATGTATTTTTTTAAATTATTGTGTCTGTCGTAAGCACTAACTAAATAGGGTTAGAAAAAGAATGAATTTTGTAGTTACTCTCATATGAATTTTTTTTCAAGTAGTCCTGAAATGTATAATACACAAATAAAAACTGTTTTACTCATAACATGGACGAAACTCAACTGATATCAAGAAGTGTTTTATTGTTTATGTAGTTAAGAGTAAACTTATATTTAAAACTATTAAGATATTTTTTTATAATACTTACGAGTATCTCTTTACTAAACTCAGGTATTGCCTATAGCTATACTATGATTTATAGCAAAGGTCTTGTTTAAAATATCACTTTTTACTTTCATATAACTATTTGTATTGAGATTAATATAATTATGTATATATACAATGAGTGAGCTCACGATTTCATTAGCATAAACGAAGTTTATAGAAATACAGGTTTTAGATCTCCTGCAATCCATTTCACCAGTAGGGCCGTTAATATATGTAAAATAAATATGCCCTATCTTTAGACTCTCAGTAGGAGTTTAATATATAGGTACTCTTCAAGTGTTTAATCTTAATAGTAAACGTAAGTAAGTATATAATACCGGAAATTTCTGAAAAAAATATTGTCACAATTTATAGTGTACTGAGTAATATAAAATACAACACGATACTCGTAAATATTTAGTATCAAACCTTAATATTTCCCTAGCTCGCCTTAAAAACCAGCTTCAAGGACAATGTATTCTAAAAATAAAGAAAATATCGATAAAAAAGAAAGCATAAAATACGAGAAATTAACTATGGTACAAAACGAATATACTCGTACATAACTACTTTTCTTTGATTAATAACAGTGTTTTACTTAAGCTAAACTTTCATTTATTAAAAAGGGGCTGGTCCAGTACATTGTTTAGAATTGCCTGTAGAATAACACGTCAAGATCAAAGATTATTTTGCTTTAACGATATTGATGATAAAGCTATCGTAAAACATCGACGAACAGTGACTTAAATCAGGCTTCGGTTATTTTTAGAACAACTAGCTAAGTGAACCAGGGTACTCTCATTTTACATCGATGTTGATCACTTTTTAAAAGAGCTCTCACAGAATTCAAGCGTTTTTGAAAATATTTTAAAATTTCTTTTTTAAATTTATAATCTATGAATAATTTAATATAATTTTATTTTATAATGTCGCTTAATAAATAGAATATGCGTGAAAGGTAAAAATAGGTTTGTACTTCGAAGTTTTATTTTTAGTAAACTAAAATTAATAATTTTATGCTCTGTATGTTAGTCAATATTATGTAATTTTATATAACAGTACATCGCACTGGAGACTTCCGACTTGACTTATATATAGCCTTGCTCGATATTTATTTAATTATTCATCAGGCCCGCTAATTTATATTGCTATTGGGAATTCGTCTTAAGACAATAGAATGGACCTTACCTTAAATAATCACGTGTATTTTTTTTATTTTTCTATAAATACCCAATTCTTCTTCTTCTTCTTCTTCTTCTTTGGCTCAAAATACCCAATTTTTAATTTGTTACAAATGCAATTACTTATAGTATAGGTACAACTTATTAACCTTACACATAATGCTTTGTTTAATTTTTTATAAGAACAATTTTTTTTTGTTTGTTTATTAATTAGTAACATACCTTCTCACTTCGGGCGAAGTTGGTAGACTTCTAGACTTTCTGCTTTGCTTGCTGTTCTGACGGGTATGCCCCTGCCCTGAGTTTGTATTACCCATGATTATAACTTTCTCTTCACTTCAACTACAATTACCAATCACTAAATAATCTTTTATTGTAGAAGTCATTTTCATTGTTACTAACTGTTAATGACGACGAAGAGATGGTTTAATGTATATTTTATCTCAATTTTTTTTATCGTGGATACAATAAGAAACGCTTGACAAATTAATTCAATTATCTGATACAATTGACATTACGATCCGGCATAACGCGGTGCCTTTGTCCCTCTTATTAAAGGTTTTATTACTCGTTGTGAGAAAATGTGACGTTGTTATCTGTATTGCTTCGAAGTATAATTGTTTTTCAATGATATTAAACAATCTTTTTTTAATTAAATAGTATTGGAGATTCCGAATCGCATTCGTTCTGAAAAGGCTTTGTAAAATACACGTTGTAGGTATTTGTTTTTTTACATAATATTCAATAAAACTTGTGTCAATTGCAGTTTCATATTTATTTAAAACTAGCTGTGCCACTTTATCCGCGTGGAATTTAACAAATTAGTTATTGTTCAGTTCGCAGTTATAAAATAAAAAAATAAAAGTAGCCTAAGTTACTTCTTATTACATCAGCTATCTGCCAGTGAAAGTCCCGTCAAAATCGGTTGAGCCATTTCAGAGATTAGCCGGAACAAACAGTCAGGAAGGCAGGCAGACAGACAGACCGACCGACAGACAGACCGACAGACCGACAGACCGACAGATAGACAAAAATTAAAAAAAAGTTTATTTTGGCATATGTACCGTGTTGTATGTACCTACATAAATAATTATGAATTTAGTATAAAGCGGTTATTTTAATATTACAAACAGACACTCCAACTTTATTTATTTGTATAGATAATTACGTACATACTTATTCCTATATCGATTAAAGAAAAAAGCTTTTAGCAAACAATTTTGATAACTAATATTGCAAGCTTGCTGACTATTGATGTTAAAATTTTAGGCACGCTTCCAGCCCATTTAGTACATAGTCGTTCTTAGGAGACCCCACAAATGCCATCGTTCTCCATCGAATCGAGCGTCATTGGAATTTCAAAGGTCAAAATGGTTGAGACGAGGTGAATCGAAGTACTTATCGAGAAAACCAAAACATATTTTGAATACCTTTACATCAATGTGTGTATAAAAAGGCAGGTTTAAAATAATTGTAAAAAACAGTCTTCCGGTTCAATCCCGCTTTAATCTTATTAGAAAAAAACACATTGTTCATAATAAATATAATAAGACATTATGTTTAGAGTAGAATTGTACAAATAACATAATTATATTTACTTAACTAACGTATTTCATATGCATATATTTAAGACTTTTTTACTATCAAATAACTGTACGTTCAAACCCATTTATTTAAAACGAATAAAGTTTGTATGATTATTACGATAAAAGTCTAAAGTCGAAACAATGGTAAACAAATGCGTGATAAAATTATCAGTTTAGCTATTATAACTTACAAAAGGAGGAACCTGCAATTAAGTGAATTGTATTCACTGACAAATAAGGGACCAGAAAAAGTGTAATTATGGTGTCGCAGAGCGCTTGAAGTTCATTAACCTTTCCTTAATACGAGCTACATTCAATTTTTGTAATAAGGTGTTCCTAATTTCAGTAACCATCGAACATTACTTTGAAAATAAAATACAGCAAATATTATCAGAAATTGATTTTGTTTTGAGACACATCATTATATTTTGACAGTGTTTCAACATCAATTCTGTAAACCGATAAATATGATTGTAGAACATTAATTTCCTTTTAGCATTGTACGTTTAACAAGGTATTTATTTTGAATAGTTTCGGCATATGTCTACGTTTTTATACATCAAGTGTAACTTGCTTAAAACGATTTTTATGTTTAAGACGGATGCACCACTCAGATGTGTTTTACGATACATGAAAATCATGTGGTATCTACGTCCGTTTTTGGTGTTAATAAAAATAGCGATGGAGACTTACAAGTCAATTTAACTACTTTATAAGTGACTAGTTCGTTGACGCAGTTTGCAGTGTCAATTCCGAGTTTCGAGTAGGTACATGGTTTGATTCCCACCTGGAGGCTGAATAATTATATAATTATTTAGGTCTGTACATATTATTTACAGGTAAAAAATTAATACAATAAAAATATTGTTCAGCTTGCTGTTACCAAAAAGAGACCAGTAAGTAAATTACAAAAAAAAGTCAGTAAAATTGTATGGGAATTACGCTAATTTCGTCAGTAAATCTACTGTTCATGTAAGGAATGAATATACTATTTGATTTTGTATTAAAAATGAGACACAGTTAAAGTGTATTATCGAAATTATCATGGCGATGCATACGAGCTTTGCTCACTGTAGCGTGTTTAGACGTATTCTAAACAAAGTTCTGTGATCATTGTGCGGACTGGAATGATGATGGCATTTTCTAGAACTTGCTCAGAGAAAATAATATTTAATCTTTATGACAATTATAATATAAAAGACTTTTATTGCGCGAAACAGTATGTTTGTTTATTTATTTTAGCGTATATTATTTTAATATCATTAACATTTTATTACAGATCGATGAATGTAATCGATCAATAATTGAAGTCTTAAGCGATACATGGTGCCGTAAAACAATTCAATCGACAAACTGCTATAGGGACTAAAACATCATTGTCCCGTCATATAAAAAAAGCTATTGTTATTTCTTCCGGATGTAAAAGTAACATTTATTCATGCATCAATAAAATAATTTTTAATGAACTCTTTGTTCTTCAACAAAAGGTATTATAATACATATTATTAATGATGGTTCTAAGCCTAGACGCACCTCGTTGGTTTGAACCGTGTTAGGTACTTTTCGAATTTTGAGATGAAAGTAAAAAAAAAATTGTTATTCTACTTTCCTAGCTTTCCGTGAATGACTAACATGCCTATTGCCTATATGATTTTTTTTGTATAATTATTCATTTTCATAAATCCGATCAATCCGGTCCTGTCACAAAATTTGTTCTTAGTGGACGCCTACAAACTATAAACTACATAACATCTCTGCCAAATTTCATCTTTATTCGCCCAGCGGTTTTTGAGATTTCGTGAGTAGGTATATATTATATATAGGTAGGGATCCCTAGTACATTTTTTTCACCTGATCAGTATTAAGCTAATTTTTTGGGAGTGGCTACATTTTGATGAGGCGAACAAAAAATTCCTCTTCGAAAACTCTCGATTGTGGTAGCTAACAGAGATAGCAGGAGGTAGAGCAGCAGTGAGCGTAGGACCGGGATAACGTACCACGCAATTTGGAGGACATTATTACTTTTAAATTATATAGATAATCACTAACTAAAAGAAAAAAAAAATCAGCGGTTAGTAATAATTTTTGATGACCTTACGAGGTCATCAAGTTGATGACCTCGTAAGGTCACCAAAAATTAATTTTTTTTCTGATTTTTTTTTGCTTTTAGTTAGTTAATATCTATATAATTTGATGGTAATATTGTCCTCCAAATTGCGTGGTACGTTATCCCGGTCCTACGCTCACTGCTGCTCTACCTCCTGCTATCTCTGTTAGCTACCACAATCGAGAGTTTTCGAAGAGGAATTTTTTGTTCGCCTCATCAAAATGTAGCCACTCCCAAAAAATTAGCTTGATACTGATCAGGTCAAAAAAATGTACTAGGGATCCCTACCTAATAGGACAAAAATCCTAACACAAAATCACGAGAAAAAAATATGACCTTCATATTTAACATTCACATAAAAACGCGCAAACATTAGCATGAGTAAAGAACACACACTAGACAATTTTCAAGAGAAATTTCGATAAGTTCAGATAAATATACGAGTGTAAATAATTCATGAGCTTCACATCTAAGCTCCGACATTCTTACTCACTTTTATGGGCGCTTACACGGTAACAATGCTTAAATCTTATTTTATACCTACGTCTTATACCTAAGACCTCACTTTCATAAGATGTCATAAAGGATAAAGTCTAAATTTTTATGATTCATTGAGGTTTAAAGTTTTGTGTGTACATACATATTATATTATGTGCGTTTTCTCCGGTGACATCATTATGAATGCAAAGTTTGGAATTCGGAAATGTTGTGTTGACTTTGTGGCTTAGCATAGTTCTCTGAAGCTTGGATGAAGGCTTTACGAAATTAATTTTTTATCCATTTTCTACGTATATTTATTTGTAAACTTTTTTGTGTTTTAAGGATAATTTTATATCTAAATAAAAAAAGAATATAATTATAAATATTTTGTTTATTTAAACCTAGATTATAAAAATTTGTTACACTAGGAACACCAAATGACGTATTTAAGTAATATAAACGCTAAGAATATTTTAATATACTCGTAGTAAAATATTCTTTTTAGCGACGAATAATGATCTGTATAATATTTCAAATAAAGGGCTAAATGATAACGATATTAGTGATAGTGCTAAATGATATGATATTAGATTACTGATTTCAAATAAGTAGTTAAGTACTAAATAAAAATTAATATAAAAACAATAATTTTAATCAAGCTTAAATTTAGTTAAATAGGCATGCCAAAAGTCGCTAAAATGTATGTTAACAAGGAATTGCTTCAACTAACGTCTGTAAAGCTTCTTAAACATTTTAGCCGCTTATGTCCGACAGAGAATAGCTTTTCGAAGAAACCAAAGCCGACAAGGCTCAGTATACCGCTACCTCATAGTTTTATTTTATTTTTAAATGCAAAACATAATTAGAAACTTAGTCACGTATTATGGGTATTTATTGCCGATAAGTTTTGTTGAATTCGATTTTAGCTAGAATTTAACCCAAGGAAACTTTTACTGGTAATAAATAAAAATTCACTTGTAAATGGATTTACATACTCGTACTTCGCACGAATTTAAACTAACAAATAGCCCTAAATAAATCTATGATATTACAAGTGTAAAACAGATATTTCAAATTATTAGTTAAACATTATCAAGAAAAGTTCTACTTTCAGCAAATGGAAATGAGTAAACTCTTACAAGAAGAAATAAATAATTTTCAAGAGTAAACATTTATCGAGTTTGAAAGTTAAAATACTGATGCGTAATTCATATTTATTGCTCCGTTTATACTAACAATAGCAGTGTTCTCGCAGAAACCAATAAGTCCAAGGTAAATGTTCGGACGAAAGATTTAATGCTTCCAAGTCCATTTACTCGACAGCGAGTTATCCAATGAAGCGCTTTAAAGCGTGTTAATTTAATAATCCGTCTTATACACAACCGCTTGAGTAAAGCACCTTACGATGCAACTTCAATAATAATCGATGACGAGGTAATATGGAGAGTATTTACACAGATCTGTTAGGATTCAATTAATTCAATGATCCATTTTTGAATGTCTATTTGTGTATTCATCCATAAAAGGAATAACAAATAATATTATTCATATCATATGAGAAAAAATAGAGACACCTTAATTTTTTTCAAATGATATTGTCAAAGGATATGAAATTTAAAATGCAAGCCTTTTCGTTTCACTTCGAGTCTTTCATCATTATGAATAAAAAATATACCTAGTAATCACTAATTTATCTACATATGAAGATATAAGTAGTTCATTGTTTAGCAAAAGACAGCCCGCTGAGTATAGTCATTTTTAACCGACTTCCAAAAAAGGGGGAGGTTCTCAATTCGACATTTTATTCGACAACGTATGTTTTTTTTATGTATGTTAGCTCAGAACTTTTGACTGGGTGGACCGATTTCGATCAATTTTGTTTTAATTGAAAGGTGTTGCGTGTCATGTGGTCCTATTTTAATTTAATTGAGATCTGACATGTACTTTTAGAGTTATATCTAATAATGCGTATTTACGTGACTACATTTTCGTCGACCTACGTTATATTATACCGCATAACTTTTTACTCGGTGTACCGATTTCGATGATTCTTACTTTAATCGAAAGCTAATACTTGTCTTGTAGTCTTGTTTAAATTAGATTTAAAAACTGATTACAACTTTTTGAGTAATCTTTAATAGCGCGTATTTACTTCACTATATTTTCGTCTTATTACGTTGTATTACTTGTCGATGTAATTGAAGTCGGTTTTTTTTCGTTTGCGAGCAAACACAATTATAATATTAATATATATGGCTCGTTTTTTATTTGTATAATAAAGAGTAAATTTGTACTATATAGTGTATCGTAGCGCAAGTTGTAGACAGTAAGCCTTACAATATACATACGATGCGATCGATATCACAGAAATATCTCAAATGGCATATCATAAATATAAATGTCGTGAGCGTTTTCTGTTGAAATTACCATTCCGGGTACGAGAATAATGTGACATTCACTTACTCATATAGTATAATGCTTTTGAAAGTATAATGCACCTATTACAGAGGTCCTTCGCTAAATCTCATGCTCAACAGACAAAGCTTTTAAGTGAAATAGTCTTTTCTTTTAAAACACATTAAGTTAGACTTGAACGATTATATTCACAATCATTCAATTTAGTCTGCTAATGTTGACTATATCTATACTAATATAATAAAGCTGAAGAGTTTGTTTGATTGTTTGTTTGTTTGAACGCGCTAATCTACTGGATCTACTGGTCCGATTTGAAAAATTCTTTCAGTGTTAGATAGCCCATTTATCGAGGAAGGCTATAGGCTATATATCATCACGCTAAGACCAATAGGAGAGTAGCATCAATGAAGAATGTTTCAAAATCGGGGTTTTTTCTTTTTGAGAGCTTCCGCTGCGTAAATGGTTAAAGTTTCGCACAAAATATGTATGACAGAATTGGTCCTATTCCACGGGGACGAAGTCGCGCGCCGAAGCTAGTAACTTATAAAAGAATAGAGGATAGGTAGAGTAACAGCCTGTTTAAAGATTTACGACTTGGTTCTCTTTAATACCTTTTCAATAATATGATTATTATTTCTGTCGCTTTAAATTATAATCAATTGAATACGTCCCGTATGTATCGTTTATATTAATGTTACAATGATAATATTCATATAAAATAATAATGAATCAAGTATTGTATGTAAATAGTTTCTGTGTAAGTTTGTTTTCAAAACGTACATATGTAATATAATATAACTACGTAATTTATTGCTATACAATTATTAAAGTTTTAGTAGTTATTAAAAGGCTATAGTAAAATTAATTTAACTCCAAGTTCTTAAGTGAAAATAGCCTACAATTTATAATATTATTGGCTGAATAACAAATGATTCGTCTATTAAAATAAATTTTCATTGAGTTGCACTTGAATTGTATGTCGGAAATATTATATAACTATTTTACATTGTTTCATTATAATTTTTTTTATTCTTTAAGTTTTTTTTTCATATTTTAGAGTATTACAAAGAGCATTGTAATTATTTCTATAGATATTTCAACAAATACTGCAAAGATTGTTCACATAGAAGCAAATTAATTAAGCCCATACACTGCTCGGCTATAAACAGGGTGGCGTTCACGGAGGGTGTAGAGGGATCAGCGGGGATGTAATGGGTTGTAAATTGTGAGAGATTAGCGATATCTACTTTTTTTGTAAAAATATCAACGGTAACAGTTCACTTCACTTTCGTGTAAACCCAGTGATAGTATTATATATTGTGTAAACCAGGATTTTGAGATCTCGGGTTTAATTCTCGCTCGGAATGGATATTTGTACAAATATTTCTTTCCAGTCTAGTTGTCGTCCTTGTGGGTCACCCCACCGTGCGTCAGGGAACACGTTAAGCAGTCGGTCCCGGCTGTTATCATAACCACCTGATAGCGATCGTTTCTTGTAGCAGAGAATATATCCGATAATCCACAGTAGAACAGCGTGGTAGATTAAATTCTGTTCCTTCTCCTAAATTGAGAAATCGGCCTATGACTAGCAGTGGGATGTCACAGACTGAATCGTGAGACTTGATTTAGAACTGACTAGCAGTTGACAGTAACAAATGGTACATAATACTTAAATATTCATTGCGGAAGAATGTAATTAAAACTTCAGCGATCAAATTTTTTTATATGTACCAAACTTATCATAATTTTAAATAAAAATTCGAAATTATTGGTTTTAAATTACTACCCATCGTTTATTCATTTTGAATTGTAGCACCTGTCTCCTAGCTTAAAGGTAAACATAATTTAATATTTATTTAAAGTTGACAAGTACTTGCTAACTCTGTAGAAAATTTGTTGAAAAAAAACTTCATAAATCGTTGTTTAATATAATGTTTATAATATGAATCGCAAAAGCTTCAAATATTTAATCACATAATATAAATGCAATGTAGGAGTAATAAAACAAAACCGCTTCTAACTTGGACTATAAATTACATTGCAAAATCTACTTTCATTATCCGAGTCCGCTAATGTTATAAAGCCTTTTGTGTGAAATTCCAACTGAGAAAAATCTCCGTCGGTCATTGTGTAAAAATGGTCCTCACAAAATATCCCTTTTTTTAAATTCACCTGTTCGTACCATAAAAAAATTATATTTTATTACCACGGTAACAACCGCGCTGACGTTTATGACTCGTTTCACCCCTACCATGTATGTCACCATGCCTATCGTGTTATATCCTAACTCCTTCTTTGATAACTAGACTTTCCTACCACAAAAAGTATTTCTCATATCGGTCCAGAACGGACAATCAAAATTTTATTAGTAAGTATAAAACTATAAATGGTATTATTTAAAAAGTAATTAGTTTAAGTATACCCGACCGACTGTTCCTAACGTTAATGTTTTAATTTTTAGTGAATGTTATTTCTCAAACTAGTCTAGCAATTATCAAGATGTTTTATCAAACTTACTGATAATTATAATTTATGTTCTAGAAGTTCAAAGTTAAACGAAAAAATGTCGCTAATATGGTGAGGATATATTAAAAGGTTGTTGACCTTTTCGGTCTAGCTGGATAAAATAAAAATAGCCGGATGACCGATCGACCTTCAGCAACAGACAGGTAGTGACAGTGAAGCAATAAATTCAATAGATGTAAGTGAATTGAATTAAAGTCTACTTAATTATGTTTTTATATATCGTATACCCAATGGAAACACACGTATTTTACATAATATACGTATCATTCGTAAAAACTCAAATTGTAATGCATTTGCCCACCTTATAGGAGATAATTTTTTCCTTGAATTGGATAGCTTTCTGCAAATACATATTAGGTTCTGCCATTACTATATATTCATAATCCCTAAACAATATCCTACACCTTATAAATATTGCAATATTAAAACTATTTATCAATAGATTTAGTTAGCGGACAGCCTTAGGAAGACATTGTGTAACGTTTCATTTTTAAAGAAATTTAAAATTACATTTTATATTTTTCAACACGTAGGCATTGTTTTAAAATGTTATTGTAGAAAATGTACCTTTAAAACAATCTGAGAATGTCTTTTTTCTTAGACAATTCTACATAATATATATTTTCATTAGGTGCAGTCTGTTCACCTGGGGGTGTAATGCTAGCCGCACACACGCAATATTATTGGCACAATAAAATTGACAATATTTTTGATCAATATAAGGCCCCGCATACTGCACAATATTGTTGTCAATATTTACTAACAAAAACAGGTACAATCCGGTATAGATCCTCGACTCACGCGGAAGTGTTGTGAGAAATGCATAAAAAGAAAAAAGCTTTAATATTGTTTATTTGTAATAAATTTGTTACAAAATAAAAAGAAATGTAATAATATTGTGTTTGCTAGCAAACGAAAAAAACCGACTTCAATTGCATCGGCAAGTAATAAATAAGTTAACAAACGCACTAGTCATCAATACAATTTTTGAGGGTTTCCCTCGATTTCACTGGGATCCCATCATCAGATCCTGGTTTCCTTATCATGGTACCTAAGTTGGGATATCCCCTTTCCAACAAAAAAAAAGAATAATTATCAAAATCGGTTCATAGACGACGAAGTTATCCCCGAACATACATTAAAAAAAAACATATACATAATTACATATATACGGTCGAATTGAGTAACCTCCTCCTTTTTTGAAGTCGGTTAAAAAGAAACGATGGGTGGGTGAGAATGATGGTGACTGGATGCAAAAAAGGCAAATTGAGCCACTTTCAATTAATGAACTAAGGCTTACTGAAAAAGATGATTTTAAAAACTATTTTCGTTTATTTTGTTTTATTTATATTCGTCTTCCGCCAACCCGCATTGGAGCAGCGTGGTGGATTAAGCTCCGATCCTTCTCCTACATGGGGAAGAGGCCTATGCCCAACAGTGGGATATTACAGGCTGAATCGTATATTCGTCTTCCATTTTCCTAAAAATTAAAATCAATCGTTCGTACACGTTGAATGCTCCTGCAAAGTTGCCAAACTAAAATATTGCAGTACCACTCGCAAACACACAATAATATTGACAATACCCCCCCTCCCCCTGATATTGACAATAAAATTTAAAATTTCCGGAAATCTGCAATAATATTGATCAATATGACAATACGACCCGAACACGCGCAATATTATTGACAATACTCACATTATTGACAATAATATTGCGTGTGTACGGCTAGCTTAAGAATGCAGAGTCACGAAGTTAATTCAGATTTATCGCACGCTCCCCTTACGATTTTTGCCATTCAATACACATTTATTCAATGTGTCTTATTGGATTACGAATCAGAAGAAATACGAGTAAGACCGATCTACTTTTAAGAAAGAAAAATGTAATATTTAAAAATATCATTACTGAGATGGATTTTATTTGGTGACTAGCTTCTGCGCGCGACTTCGTCGGCGTGGACTCCGCTCCTGTTGGTCTTAGCGTGATGATATATAGCCTATAGCCTTCCTCGATAAATGAGCTATATAACACTGAAAGAATTTTTCAAATCGGACCAGTAGATCCTGAGATTAGCGCGTTCAAACAAACAAACAAACAAACAAACAAACAAACAAACAAACAAACAAACTCTTCAGCTTTATTATATTAGTATAGATGTACTTTTTGATACAACATTTGTAAGTGTTGTAGGTATATGCTTTACTTTTAGTCAATTTATTTGTGTTAAAAAATTTGTAGAAAAAATGCTGTATGTAATGTAACCTATAATAATGCACGTATATCGAAATGAACATCATAGAAATGCTATAAAATACAAATCGCTTCAGCCAGTAATATAACATTGTTCTTTGAAATAAAAAATAAAAAACGCATTCGCATTCAGGCTGTAGCATCCTTCTGCTGGGCATAGGCCATAGGCCTCTTTCTCCCTCCTCCTTTGACGATGACGATAAAGGTAAATTTTTGAAAACGCTGACAATACATGAATATTAGCTAATCAATTATGCTTTTAATTTAAAAATCTATCAATTTTTTACGCCTTCGTTGTAGATTTTTTTAGTCTTACATTATCGATTGTTCCAAATAATATAAAAGAACTAATTCTACTTGCTCGAACTATAAAGCTTCAGGTCTGCGATAACGAATCAATCAGTCACGACATGTTATATTGTAAGTAGGCACAGATGGTACCATAGTGGTTATATTCTCTTTGGATGGTACATTATATTCTTAACAGTGAATCGTCTCGACAGAACAATAAACCAAAATGTCAACCAATATGACAAGCAATGTCATATCAAATGAGATAAGAATCAAAATTTGAAGCGGGTCATATAACAACTAATAGTAACTATTTTAAAAAACACAATCAATGACTGTCGATGTTTAAAATAGAACCGATTAAATAATATGTAAATATATACCTACTAGTATAGTATTTTATAAAAAGCATGAATAAGCTTGTTAATGTTTTTTTTTTTTTTTGTTATACGTTAGTTGTTTCACTTTAAAATACTACTTATTCGAATGTAAGAGACGCAAAATAATTGTGTTTGCTAGTGAACGAAAAAAAACGGACTTCAATTACATCGACAAGTACAACGTAAGTAGACGAAAAAAATAGTCGAATAATTACGTGTTATCAAAGATTTCTCAAAAAGTAGTGATCACACGGTTCCCAACTTAGGGGTTTTCCCCCCAGATTTAGGGGGTAAATAAGTGAAATGGGATTTTTTTAGGGGTCTGAAATTTTTAGGAGTATTTTCAGGGATTTTTTGACTCTTTAATATTTTCAAATTGATAATATTAATAGTTATTTTTTGACCTAGTGACTTATAACGACATCGTTAAAAATAAGTTGCGGAATAGACTATTAAAATGTTGCAAAGCATCATGATGGTCAGATTTACATTGAATCGAAATGGTGGATCTTGTACACATTTAATCCATCCAATAAAATGTTAAATTTTATTTTGTCAACATGTATGATTTTAAAAAAAATCTGAATCTTTAGATGAAGACGAAATATTTTATGTATTAAATAACTTATAATAAAAAGACTTTTGAAATATATTACAGTATATTATTTATAAATCATTATGAATTTATATTTACATATTTTTAGGGGGACAACTCAATAATTAAGGCGATTTTAGGGGTTTTGAGACAAACTTTAGGGATAAATATTTTTGAGAGTTGGTAACACTGAGTGATCAGATCTCGATCAAATTTGACAAGTATTAGCTTTCGATTAAAGTCAGAATCGAAATCGGTGCACCGAGTAAAAAGTTATGCGGCATAATACAACGTAGGTCGACGAAAAAGTAGTCAAGTAAATACGCATTATTAGGTATAACTCTAAAAGTACTTGTCAAATATATCAATTAAATTCAAATGGGACCACATGACACACACCATCTTTCGAACAAAAGCAAATCATCGAAATCGGTCCACCCAGTCAAAAGTTTAGCGGTAACATTTATTTTTATATATATATAAGTATATAGGTAATTATATAAGTATAGAGGATCAGAGGTTCAGAGGTACATAAAAAAACAGTCGAATTGATAACCTCCTCCTTTTTTTTTAAGTCAGTTAAAAATGAAATTACTCTTATTAAAAGCTAGTATGTCATGAATCAGTGCTGTTGAATATTATATTAGATCTACACTTCTACAAATATATCTCTGATACTGTGGTGGATGTTAAATTAATATATTAGATTAAAACGAGTAAGCGCGTTCATTTCAATTAGAATTAATTGACACTGATACATTTGTACAGAAACGGCGAACACGAAGTAACAATTTTGTTGGTCTTTTTCGCTCTTCTGCTAGCCACGTTTTCATAACATGACAATATCATACAATGTATAGAGCATACAAACTTTGTCGGTTCCTGTTTCTAAAGCATAGGAAATCTTTCAAAGTTTCGAAAGTGTTGTGCCCAAAAATTAGCTCTAAGCTTTCGTTTATAATAGGTGTTTAAAAAATCAAAGATACACGTCTATACTTTATTTAACTTTGTCCATCAGTTTATAGGCCAAATTGGAAGCCCGCCTCTAGGTGGAAAGTCTGATTTATAAGTAGAGTAATAATTATTATTGTAGTTATACTTTAAATTCAAGACTTTAAGTCCTAAAATAAAAATAAATTATAAAATTAAGACACGTCTGTGTTAAACAAGTAATTACTTTAAAACTAAAACTACCCAGTAACCTATACTATTTCAATTAGCTAAAAAAGAAACCTGACCCCTACTGAGTTAGTCCGATTAACGATTTAATTTTTTATATCACGAGGCATTCTCCGCGGCCTAATAATTGATGGATTCACTAAACGTTACTATTTGATGGATGTCAAATCATTTATTCCGAATAATAGTTAATTATGATATCTTATACCTTCCTGTCAAAGTACGTTATACATCCTACGCAATATAAAATTTTTAATCCAGTCTAAATTAAAAGTGAAAAAGTTTTTTTTAAAAACGAGCTTTTATTTGAATGCTTAGCGCATTTACTATGCATTGTCATCCAAATTGAACTTGTATACAAAATTTCAGCTCAATTGGATGAAGAGATATGCTTCAAAATTGAGTTGCAAGATTTCACCCGACAAACATAGTTACATACATACATACATACATACATACATACATACATACATACATACATACATACATACATACATACATACATACATTGCAAGTTAAATAAAAGCTTGTAATAATAAACAAAACTCATAGGTAACTTTTGTTATGAGTTTATTAGACAGGGCCTTGACCTTATATTGTTTTTAAGTATTTATATTTTTAATGTAGTAATAAAAAAGATATAGAAAATTTATGATTATAATAATAATATATAAAAAAATAAGTAATGACCAGTAGGTATCACTACATATTATAAAACAAAGTCGCTTCCCGCTGTCTGTCTGTCTGTATGTATGCTTAAATTTTTAAAACTACGCAACGGATTTTGATGCGGTTTTCTTTAGTAGATAAAGTGATTCAAGAGGAAGGTTTTTATGTATAATACATGCATAATATAGCAGAGAAACACTGATAGATTTTACAACCGTGCGACGCCGGGACGGGCCGCAAGTAGATTATAAATCATTAATTTTCCCAATTGTATATGAAACGAAATCTGTCTAATTACAAAAGCGTACATTTGAAATGTGTACGTATTATATTACCAAAATGTGTGACGATCTTTAGCAGTATGGTATTTATCGATTATTTCGTGTGTTAACTATTGTTCTCAACGACGGGGGAAACAGAATCCTAGGGTGGCGGCCCCTATGCCCTCCCCCGACTAAACAAAACTAGCAAAAGCACACATTTAACTTTTTGTACCACTACGGTTTTAAGTTGTCATAAACATTTCGTTCTTGGCGATAAAAACGAACGTGCGGCTTGTTAAAGAAATACTCTGCGGTTATAAAAGTGGCACGACAGTCATCTTTGTATTGACAATACCGTCAACAATGTCTGCGTGTTCATACTAGATTTATAATCATTTTTATGCAGAAGGAGCATTTTTTAAATGAATACGATTGATGAATTAACACTAGGTAGGTATATCACAAATATTAAAAACAATAAATTACTTTTTAACTAGTTAGCTACGTGTACATATTATATACATAAAAAAAATATTTTATTATTCTTTTCAATTTAGAGTGATAAAAAATGTAAGTGTAAAATTTTATTGCATTGTCTAGTTAACTATAAAGAAACGAGAGCTAGAATTACGTTTTCAGTTGATTAAATTAAAAGGCTATTACGAGTTCACTTCGAAGTAGCTCTGCAGTTGCACCCACGTCCCTATCCACAAACTGGTTTAGCAGCCAATGCACCAACTGCTTAACATAGCAACGATACTCGAAATCGCGAATTCCGATCAACGCTGTGCTTACAGGATTCTATAAAAGAAAACAGCTAACACTTCGTTTGCGCTAGCGCTGAGTTACGTTTTTTAATTAAAACTTAATTCTCAGTACCTATACATTTTCAAATGTATTTTTTAATCTTATCCAGACGAGAATTTACAGTTATTTAAATAACCTGTAGCGATTTAATATCACAAAAAATCTGCACATTACAAAATTTTATTTATTTATACTTTATTGCACACTACGAATAAATTTTAATAAATAATTATTAAACATAGTTTTAATATAGTTAAGTGATACACTTATGACTGATTAACTATTTCTTCCAGGCGATCCCTTTTATTTCGTAAATATATGTAATGTTTTCATGTTTCCTTACATTAATAATATAATAAAATGTCGCAAACTCTCATCGGATGAGTATCATAAATCATAATGTATAATAATGTAGCAACGTAACGCTGCGTCTTTTAAAATAAAACTGAGACGTTTTTCATTCAAGTAGGCTTTTACACTGCGCTGAAAAAGGTTTTGTAGGAAGTGCACAGTACGGACAGTTTTCTGTGCATGCTAAACGAATTTTGCTTGAAAGTATAGTCATTATACATAGATATTTCACCTAAATTTTATTAGTCTTTAGTTGTCTTAAAAAAGGGAGGACGTGCAGGATATTTATTCGTTATAACAATTTGTAAGTTGATAGAATAACATGTAAACACGATTAGTTCTGCTAATATAATTGTTAATAGTATGTTATTATTTTAAATATACCTATATTTTAAAATTTTAAAAGGAAAAAAGGAACATTACTTCACGTTAGGGTACACATACACACAACACAATGCGCACAAATACAATGCGTTTATAATTATAAAAGACAAAGATAACGCAGAAAACAAGAATCTCTTTGCAATAACATAATTATTATGACCAGTAGTCAAAAAGCCCGACGGACGCCATATATCTTTCAAGTGTACGTTAAAATGATAATTTCAATTAAAACATGATATATGAATGAGCTACTTGACAAGCTTTGATAAGGACTTCTCACAAAGTTGCTCTCATATCTCGAATTGTGAATCTATATTAATTTTACAAACTTAATACAAAGTTTATATATTCATATTTTTACGATTATCACAAAAAGAATGCTTATTATCGGGCTGTGGGACTGTTATTGCATAAAACTAATTCGTTAAAAAGTTTTGAGAAGAAAAATAAATTATTGTGTTCTGATTAATTTGTATAAAAATATGTTATCGTCTAGTCAATTACTGCAATAAATAAATACAAGAGATAGATTAAAATGTAGACCGACTACACTGATACATAAGAACAAGAATTTGGATGCTGGTAATTTGAGATTCACAGTTTTTTGTTTACAAATTTGTGTATAGTGAAATAGGTAAGAAACATCGAGGTACGGCTCATAGGAGTGAAGAAGTGACATTAATTGTCAAAAAAGCGTGAGAAACCCGTTAGAAAACTTGTTTATTATATACTAGCCGACCCGTGCCCACTTCGTTGGGCGTTATAATCCATTTCACATAAGAAGGGTACAGTGAAATTTGATATGTTCCAATACACTCTCACTATTTTCAGCAAATCAGATAAATATAAATGTTTTAAAATCACCAATTAATTTCTAAGGCAAATAATAATGCTTGATTAGATTGAATTGTTGACACGGCACGTCAGAGGGCGCAGGTTCAAATCCTGCTGATTTAAAATCTTTATATATTTTTATCTTTTTCCTTTTATCTTGTCACTCCTGAATAGTGTAGCTTTCTGTTAGCGAAAGAATTTTCATGATCGGATCAGTATTTGCGAAGATTACCCCGTATATACAAACAAAGTTATAAACTTTACCTCTTTATAATATTAGTATAGATAAATTTATTATTATTATTTATACGACACACTCTCCTGAGTTATCAACTTAGAATCATAAATGAAGCAAAAAATATAAAAGCTTGTCGGTACCTGTGATATTGTCGACATTGAACTACCCTCATTTTATTATTCGAGTCATTCAGTCGTGTATAAAAGACCGATGCAACCGCAGCTAAGTCAGTCTTGGCTCTGGCTTGGTACGGTACACTCGTTGTATCCTGCTAGTAGCTTAACCTCGACTCTTCTAATAGTTAGTTTGTGTACACGAATTAATTGTTACTGATTGGGCAACTCGACTGGTGGTGGTGAGTGCCAATGCGCATTGTGAGGCAGCGCTGCTCTAAACCAACACTCGGGTCACAAGTCCCGGGCACTGCGTCGAGTTGTCTCTCTGCCACGCGATAGACGGTACCCGCTCGGTGAGTCCATTTAATACTTAGTAATTCGGTCATCCGTTCGTTCTTCTCGTACCTACTTCTGATCTGCGACATCAGAAGTGGGATACTGTTCTCGTGCCCACTAAAAGTGTTACTAGTGAATAATTTATTTCACGATGCCACGTGAATCGCGTTCGCGTAGTCCCGTTGAATTATCGTGCGGTAGATCGAAGCGCAAGTCGAGTCGTCATCATTTAAACAGATTTAGTAATTTTAGTTCATGTAGTAGTTTTAGTTCATAAAAAAACACCACTGTAAACCTGTCCTCATATTGTTTTTGGACAAGATATTACTATACGGAAATGTGACTCTGATATTTGTAGTTTATTAATTAATTAAGGAGAAACAAGGCCCACACTGACCCATACTGGCCTATTCTTATAATAATTAGTTCATTTTTCGGTTTAATGGAAGTAATCCCAGAATGATTCTGATACTATGACTGTCAACTGATACAATGACTGCCAATTACTGCGATACTGTGTGTGTGTGCCGACTCTAATACTGACTTTGTACAATATCTTTTGACATTATGATACAAGCTAATGCTCACAGAGCTAACGAAAGTACTTAAGAGATGAATAGTAAATGGAGTGAAAAAAAAAAGAGATGTTTAAAAAAAAAAGATAAAGAGATAAACAATGCGGGCCAGTGTGGTCTCTCCTGCTGTTCTGGGAGACGATCCATGTTACGCTGTAGGGGTCTCGCCTGCTTTAGTGGGCGACGATTCCGACCAGCCTGTTTTACATTAGTATGGTCTCTTCTGCTGTTGTGGGAGACGATCCATGATTCACTGTAGGGGTCTCGCCTGCTTTTAGTGGGCGACGACTCAGACCAGACTTTTTGTAATGATGATTGTAACGCTGTAGGAGTCTCGCCTGCTTTTAGTGGGCGACGACTCAGACCAGACTGTTTGTAATGATGAGTGTAACGCTGTAGGAGTCTCGCCTGCTTTTAGTGGGCGACAACTCAGACCAGACTGTTTGTAATGATGAGTGATGCGCTGCAGGAATCTCACCTGTTTGAACTATAGGGGTTTTCATATTTTAAACCTAGATCAGTGATACTTACCATATTGATATGACTGTAATGATTATGATAACCATATTAAATGTGACTGGTGTGACTGAGTGACTTACTAACTGAAACCAATTGTTTCTAGTCCAAAGGGTCAGTGTGTACCGAACCAGATATTAAGATGTTGAATAGATTTTTGTCAGGATAGTCGAGCGATATTTTGTTGTTTAATACCCAAGATTTTAATGGATAGCGCGCGAGGACGCACGCGCGTCAGAATGGCCGTGTCGGTACCTGTGATATTGTCGACATTGAACTACCCTCATTTTATTATTCGAGTCATTCAGTCGTGTATAAAAGACCGATGCAACCGCAGCTAAGTCAGTCTTGGCTCTGGCTTGGTACGGTACACTCGTTGTATCCTGCTAGTAGCTTAACCTCGACTCTTCTAATAGTTAGTTTGTGTACACGAATTAATTGTTACTGATTGGGCAACTCGACTGGTGGTGGTGAGTGCCAATGCGCATTGTGAGGCAGCGCTGCTCTAAACCAACACTCGGGTCACAAGTCCCGGGCACTGCGTCGAGTTGTCTCTCTGCCACGCGATAGACGGTACCCGCTCGGTGAGTCCATTTAATACTTAGTAATTCGGTCATCCGTTCGTTCTTCTCGTACCTACTTCTGATCTGCGACAAGCTCATATTTTATTTATAACTGATCTAGTCTCTATCTACACAAATAAATAAAATTGAAGTGTCTGTTTGTAATGTTAAAATAACCGCTTTTTACTAAATGCATAATATGGATGTATAGTGTATACACGGTACATATACCAAAATAACATTTTTTACAATTTTGGTCTGTCTGTCTGTTTGTTCCGGCTAATCTATGAAACGGCTGGACTAATTTTGACGAATCTTTCACTGGCAGATAACGAACTGAACAATAACTTTTTTGTTAAATTCCACATGGACAAAGTCGCAGGCACAACTAGTCTATTTATAAACCTATTCAATTGATTGAACGAAACACTGACACAATATGAATCTCACAGATTTAATTGTTATCTACTCCGAACTTATCGAACGGAATGACATATGAATATTTATAATGGATTAATAATAATTCTGCGTTCAAATTATTACATGACAGTTTTCGAATAATCTAACTGGTCACTGAGACTAACATTTTCAAAATTGTAAATAAACCTTGTACTCGTAACATGTCAACAAAATAGAGCATCGATTTGAGGTGTTAATAACATTGGCCAGCATAATGATTGATTTAAAAAGAAAAAAAAACTTAGTTTTATTATCGTTTACACACTACGGTATCACTTGTGTTGACGTTTAGAATAATAGTTGGAACTGTTCTGGTAATTTGCATACTTATACCCCGTCCGGCCACTATACCCCGTCCGGCGAGTAATTAGCTTTTTGACAGCTCACGCCTATAAATTATAAGTTTTTTTTTCCGGAATAACGTACTAAAAATTTTACAGTAATGTCATACTTTATTGACGATTTGATTGATTGAGTGAAGTACCCTGTGCATAACAAACAACAACCAATCAATCAAATCGTCAATCAAGTATGACATTACAGTAGAATTTTTAGAACGTTATTCTGAAAAAAAAAATAACTGTAATTTATAGGCGTGAGCTGTCAAAAGATAATAAGTGGCCGGACGGAGTATAAGAACTTTTCTGTGTAAGTTATATACAACTACCCTAACTCTGAGTAATGTTATAATGTAGGTTTTACATGGCGAAAGATAATTTAAATAGCATTCAGAAATTTTAGAGATTGTATAAATTAACAAAATTAAATAAGTATCACTTCTCTTAGCAGTATTGACAGTACTTAATAATATCAAAGACATCCATATATTAAATTAAAGATTTTGTTACCATTAATGATCAATATTGTTCATTAAGCTAATAATAAATAGCAATATCGTATACATTTCCACACTTCTTAAAAACAAGGCTTATCAATCAGTCTATATTATCTATCTAAAATAAGCAAAACCGCTTTAAAGTCATAATATTTATACTTTATAGCGCACTAGCCGACCCGTAGGTATCTACTTATTTCGTTGGGCGTTAATTTTTTTTTGTGATGCAAATAATTATATAGTAAAGTTTTCATCTCGCTCGCATTTCTCAGACTTTATTTACATATAATATTATTTTTCACTGAATTTTTTGTTCAATAACAATAAAATATAGCCTATGTCACTCCTGAATAGGTTTAGGGCCTATGCAAACCGCGTTTTTTAAACGCGATACAGACGCGATGCAAACGCGCGTGTGACGCGATACAAACGCGATTTAAACGCGCGTATGTCGCGATACAAACGCGCCGTCGACGCGCGTTTGAATCGATAATAACGCCAACAAACTGCTCTGTAGGATAAAAACGCGCCGTCGACGCGCGTGTCACGCGATACAGACGCGATGCAAACGCGCGTATGTCGCGATACAAACGCGCTGTCGACGCGCGTTTTAGAAACGCGCGTCGACGGCGCGTTTAAAAAACGCGGTTTGCATAGGCCCTTAGCTTTCTGTTAGGGCCTATGCAAACCACGTTTTTATCCTACAGAGCAGTTTGTCGGCGTTTGTATCGATACACACGCGCGTTTGCATCGCGTTTGTATCGCGTTTGCATCGCGTGACACGCGCGTTTGCATCGCGTCTGTATCAGTACATACGGCACATACGCGCGTTAACGGCGCGTTTTAAAAACGCGCGTCGACGGCGCGCTTTTATTATACAGGTGTGCAAAGGTCTACAGGCTGCGTCTAACTCGCGTGTGTATCGCGTTTGTATCGCTACAAACGCGCGTCGACGGCGCGTTTAAAAAACGTGGTTTGCATAGGCCCTTAGTGAAAGAATTTTCATGATCGGATCAGTATTTGCGAAGATTACCCCTACAAACAAACAAAGTTAGAAACTTTACCTCTTTATAATATTAGTGTAGATGTATACTTCGAGGATAGGTAAGTGTAAATATATCACGCAAGTGTAAATATTTTAATAATTTAAGACTAGCTCTAAATTGCAGTTTTTCTGCGTAACTTCTAATCTCATGGATAATTCTAATTTGGTATGACCATGGTTAACAAATAGTAAAAATTAGGATAAAACTAGGTATAAGTAAGAAATAAGATAGTACCTATTAGAACAATTAATTACATATTTAAAAATGTGTGCTTTTATAATATGTATAGAATTAACCACTTTATGTACCTAATTGATATTGAATACTTAATAACAAAATATAGGTACATATATCTTGGCTTTTTCTTTCTTTTTAATCTTCAACAAAATGTACTAAAATTTATTAGAAACTAAATATAAACAAGAAACCGCTGAGCCGAGAGAACTATATGTTCATTATTCACGAAACAGTCAGAAACACTAGTATCGAACAAGTATATCAAATGGAATTATGCCACAGGTGGTCTCGTAACTTGAAACATAGACTAAAGTTTTGAATTTAAACCGAATAAACTTATAAGACAAAACTTGAAACAGACTATTAAGGTTTAAAAATTAATCTACATTTAGGGATGTTCCGATACCATCAAAGTATCGATACCTACTTATATCAGTAGTCTTGAATCATTTATCGATACTACTCATATAAATACTCCTAATGTATCGATACTTACTCATATCGATAATTTAAGATTTTTTTTTAAACTAAGGTAGCAAATGTCAAAAGAAAATAATTTCGTGAGGGTAAAATTTAAAGGTAATGTAATTAATTAGGTAATTTTTATTTAATTGACAAAAATTATCTTTTGTTATTTTTTAATAACAAAAGATTATTTATATTAAACAAAATTATATGTTAAACTATAAACTTTTTAGCATCAAGATTGCCCACAGACTCGGGTGCAGTCGGAGTACGGACGGGTTTGGTTCGCTCAATAGATCAATTTGGTTGATCTTTTCTGTCACTTGCTAGTGGCTGCGCCAGAAGCTCGCAAATCTTGATTTTAATTGGTTTAAACGAGTAACCTATAATAATCAGCTGTTGAATAGAGGCGCTCTTCGGCAAAAATTAGAATTAACAGTTGTCAGTTAGTAGTCGTCTATAAATTGAGACCATTTGTTTAACATTACGTTCGGACTCATTCCCATCTTGACACGCTTCATTCTCCAATAGATAACCGAGCGAGAGATGGATAAAAGATTTCGCTCTCTCTCGTTCTGTCTGTCTATTCGGAAATTCTCTTTTTTTTTTGGGTCGTTTGGAAGTTCGGATTTTTATAAATAAGTGAGTCTGATTCGATTCGATACCAAGTACTTTTATTTCGATACCGAGTAAGTATCGCAAGATTGATTCGATGCTTTTAGTACTTGGTATCGAAATGAAAAGTATCGAGTACCTACTTGTATTTACTAGTATCGGAATGTCCCTATCTACATTCATTAAACAAAATGGCCGTGCTCGAATACTCGGATAATGGACTTACTTTGTACAATCTGATATTTTTACGACCTTTAGGTACAGGTCTGCGGTCTTTGCATAAATTCAAAAATGGAGACAGTAAATTATCTGTTATCAAATTTAGGAGACAGGAGAGCTATAACATAACCATTAGGTACATTGTTTTTCTCACGCTTAATTAAAACCAATAAATTTTTACGCACACAAAAAAAATATATTTATCTATACTAATATATAAAGCTGAAGAGTTTGTTGGTTTGATTGTTTGTTTGTTTGTTTGTTTGAACGCGCTAATCCCAGGATCTACTGGTCCGATTTGAAAAATTCTTTCAGTGTTAGATAGTCCATTTATCGAGGAAGACCAATAGGAGCGTAGCACCAATGAAGAATGTTTCAAAATCGGGTTTTTTTTCCTTTTGAGAACTTCCTAGAGAATTGGTCCTATAACACGGGGACGAAGTCGCGCGCAGAAGCTAGTAAGTTGATAAAATGCAAAACGCACGCTTGTGAATAAACACATTTTTAATTCATTGAAATAAAAAAATAAATATGCCAATGATTCATTATCATTATTTTAATCTATACTTAATATAATATAAAGCTGAAGAGTTTGTTTGTTTGGTTGTTTGTTTGTTTGTTTGAACGCGGTAATCTCTGGAACTACTGGGCCGATTGGAAAAATTCTTTCAGTGTTAGATAGCCCACTTATCGAGGAAGGCTATAGATATATTTAAAGGCGAAATCAATAAATATTGTGTAATTTGTGTAGTCGCTTGAAATACGCCATTTCATGAAATGTATAAATTTTATTTGCAAACCACAGACCAGTTTATATCGTGGGCGTATAATACCGAACCGAATCTAAAGCCTTATTGAAAGCAATAAGTATAAAACGCAAATCCCGTACACGCCACGCACATTATACAATTGCACACTTTACACCTACGGTTTTATTTATTGCGAAACAAGACACGGACCTTTTTGCCGATGGATAAATAGACTATTATGTATTAAAAACTTCTAGGGCTAATGCACTTATGTTATTTTTATTCATATTATGTACCTATATATTGCTGCTTAATCCAAGTTTTGTTGCTCATGTGTGATAGATTCAATTCATAAATTAATTGCGTTTATGATACGTCGAATATTATTTACTTATTGTAAAAAACACAGATTGTTTTATAACTGCACTAAAATTAATTTTACATTAGTTTGAAAGTAGGTATATTTGAAGATTACTAAATGTTGTTTACAATCTCATTTATGTTAGCTTACCCTCTTTATTGTAATAGCACGTAAAACCATACCCACATAAATATAAAAACTTTAAAACTGAATTAAAGTATAACCAATTTCATGTTGCTATAGGCTTTGATTAGTGATAAACTCAAAATAATTTAACAACTGAACGTTATTTGTAAATAAACTTAAAGTTTACGTCAAGTTGCAAAGTAAATTTGACGTGAATCACACTACAGTGTAAACAAAACGACCGGCCACTCGAATTAACTTGAAATGCATTAAAATAAACATCAAACCATCTCTCATTGCTTCCACTTATACGAAGACTAGGCACGTTTTCACTGGTATAAATAGATGAGCTCAGCACACCATAAACAAAAATGTAGCACGTTACACGATTTGTCACGCGCACTCGCGACTCGAGTCAGGCGCACGAGACTCGCTCTCCGCACGGCCGCACGTCGCGGGCACGCACCGACATTGCGTCTGCACGATAGACGGGAATTCGACGGAAAGGGCCTTCTCCCCTTCCGAGTGATCGCGCGGGATGCAGCGAATGCTAATACCACGTTCAAGTGTGCACAGGGTGTAAACAAAGAACGAACGTTTCCACCGCAATTGAACGCTGTACAGCTATTATTTAAACAAATGAATGTTCAAGTGCTAATCGAAATATTGAGTAACAGGAAATGAACGCTTAAGAACTCTGACTGCAATAACCTAAAAGAGCTTTCTTTAAAACGATGCTTATTACAATTCCATTATAGAAACGTTCAGTGCCAAGATTATTTTCCTTTGGCACGAAATCGGTACCTCGTTACGGATTTTTACACCTGCGATTTTAATTGGTGCATGCTGCATACTAAAAAGGTGAAATTTTACCGCGATCACTTCGAAGTAATTAAAAACGAGGCATGTAAAAAAATGTTCATTTACAAAATTCGTGCAAAAAAGAGCAATTTTCAACGTCCTGTAGGATAAAAACTGGTGCCATCTGTGACGGGGAGCCTTTGCATTAGTGGGATGACATTATGCACTACCTTTAGAAGGGTTCGCGGCTTATCTCGTTAAATCCCTCGTCCCATAGCCTGGCTATGGTGAAATAATTTACACTGAGGTCTTCGGTAAACAACCTCCTGCTGATATAAAGATTTCTTTCATATCATTTATGCACGTCGGTGGCTGCGGGTTAGTGGCGTTTATTTAATCAATTTTATCTACCATGTTATAACAAGCATATGCATGTAGTTTTATAAATGATTATAATAAAATATAACGTTATTATTTTAGTTTTATTGTTTATAATAAATAAATTTATTCTTGGTTACATCTTGCATAAAAATATAATTCAGTATAATAACAAGAGGGTGTGCAAGTTCGCCCCATCCCTGCCGTACCATTCATACTATTGATAATGACTGCCATTATTTTCAGCCCGCAATACACGTTGGCCGAGTGTCGGCGAGTGAAGGCCAATACCAACGTGTGGACAGTGTATTTGTATAGGCTTGCCATCGCTCGTTGTCGCTCAGTGTCACTCGTCTAGTTAGCCGCCATAGTAAAGCGCCAACGTCAACAAGTGTTCACCAACGTGTATAGGGCTCATTTGGAGTAGCTAGTGATCACTCGCGTTCACTCGCGTCCACTTGCCTCACTTCGGAACGCTGTCGGTTTTCTGCACAGATCAAAGGCGCTCGCGCGCACTCGGCCAATATAGTGTCCACATGTTGGTCAGCGCGCCATTACGCGGTTGGCGTCGGTCGTGTGTAGTTGTGTTGTGTGAATTGAGCAACCTCCTCCTTTTGTGAAATCGCTTAAAAATAGTATCTATAAATAAATATAAATAAATATCTACACAATACACACACGGTCATCTGTTCGTAAAGTAAGCAACTTAATGCTTGTGTTATAGGTAATAACCGACTGTTATAACTACATTTTTTTCAATAAACATACTTATAAATAATACATATAAATAAATATATATATTACACCTAGACTCGGGGTGGGAATTGAACCCACAACACCCAGAGCAGAAAGCAGGGTCACTACAAACTGCGCTAACGGGCTAGTAGGGTAGCTATGATTCAAAGATTGATTATTTGCAAAAAATTAATTCGTAATTCTTAAAATTTAATTTTAAACCAAGAGTAAAGAACAATAACTGTTCATTCATTTATTTATATTTTTTGACAAAAAAAAAAAAAAACGATAAACTACTTTTGAATTTAACTTCAACGTCGAATAACTTTGAAAGGAGTGCATTCAATTAAAAATGTTACCTACTAAAAATTTTTGTTGAGTTTTAAATTTCCTTTGAAAAAAGTATTTTGAACCATAAAAATATTGATATTTCTGGTATATATAGTGGGTCGACCATGGAAGGCCATGCTCCTTCGAAGGCCAACTATAAAAAAATCATAGTTATTGTCATGTGATGACAAATTCCTTCCACTCACACTAAGCTTTTATTTTTAGTATTTTTTAGTATTTTTATTTCTTTATTTTTATTGTACACGCTAATTTTGCGATTATTTTATAATTTTCCTGTGGGAGGACTACTGGAAGAGATTCCATCATGGGATAAGTAGTGCCTTTGTACCAGCATTGTTTTGTGCTATTTGTTGTATATTGCTTTCTAGTGTACAAAAATTGTTAAATAAATAAATAAATAAGCTACATCAAAACCAAGAACACAGACGCGGCGGCAAGTCGCTGGGTTCGCTGTTCTGTTAATGGGGTCCCTCGTTTCGCAGACTTCGGTCGTCGACGTTAAAATCGTAATTCGCGCGCACAGCAAAAGGCTAGTTTTTACGTAAATAACCTATTATTTTCTTATTTTTTTTACTGTAAATTGTCATATAAGGATTTGTTATGGGTACTTAAGAAAAATGTACCTATAATTTTGCTTCGATTTTAGTTAAAATATCGGTAGTGTTCCTACGAAGGCCAGTGGTTTAAATTTTTTATTGGCCTTATAAGGATAAAAAATTGACGATTGGCCTTGCTAGGGTACATGGGCCTTACCTACTGTACAAAAACAAAACAGCAAAAGTTTAAAAATAGAGATGAAGAAAAGTGCAGAAGGTGAAGAAAAGGAAAGGTACTGTCACGCATGTGGAGAGTGTAGAATCGAAAATATGAGGGTAGGTACATTTTGGCCTTACAAAGAACGGACCCATAAGAAGGCCATTATAGGTTTAAAAAAAAGTTTTTAATTTCATTATCAAACACGTTGGCAAGTTATTTGATGTCAATATAATACTCATTACTACTATTTTTTAATGATTTCCATTAATATATTCTTAGTTATACGATGGTGTTCAAGTAATGTTCGTTGAGTTTTTTATAAATGATAAAAATATATTGAGCATTTAATGTTTCGCTTAAATGAAAAAGCTTATTATGTAGTTTTAGTAAAAGCAGATATATTAATTGCTACGACTCTATTTTTAAGTTGAACGACTAATGTATAATATTGGCCTTGTTTGGAGCCGTGTTCCTTGCAAGGCCATTTGGAAGAGCTTTCCAAAACTTACGTTTAATAAATAGTGATTAAAGCTAGGTTAAAGAAAGAGATTTATGTGGTACACAATAAAGCAAAGTATTACTTGATAATTTGTTTAGTTCATTTATCCAGTTAATAAACGAATAAAAAATGTTTACTTGCACAATTACAAGTAAACGGCTTGTTTTACATTATTTACTAAGAAAGCTTTTTTGTAGGAAATTTAATTTACTTTAAGAATACGCATCGTTCAAAAATTTTCAGAACGATGATTGACGAGTTTTGAGTAAAATAATGCGATTGCTTTTAAAAAACCTATACGTGTGGACACCTGTTCAAAATTCGTCTCATTGGCCATTTGCTTTGACTGGGCCAACGTGTGGACAGCACTCGCCTTGTATTAGTTCGCCTACGCATGCCGACACTCGCGTTGGCCTAGGCTGGGCCAACGTGTATAGCAGGTATTCGACGAACTGTTTACGATCGAATAATCAAACATGTTTATTAAATTTTTAAAAAATGAAGAGGTCCAAATAATCGTCTAAATGTCACAAAATTATTCATTAAGTACCTACCAGTTCAGGTTATTAAGTTACCATAAATCGTTTTCGTAAATAATTATTTCTTTAAATCGACTACATATAATTATAATTGCACTATACAATTCTACCACAACTTTATCGATGGATAGGATCAAGTCGTAGTACGTGTACGACAAATTCGTGTAAGTAAAAGCACATCAATGTACCTACGAGTATAATGTACAAATTAGACAAACAATATCTACTAGGTATTTTGTAAATAATTCGGATGAAATAAATGTATCAAATGATTCAAAAGCCGCAAAAGTCCTGATTTATGTAATTCAAGATGTTACTATATCTAGTTTGTGATACACAAACAATTTATGTAATTACAGAACATATTTTATTGCACAAAAAAGTACAGAAATATTACATGTATGAATGATGGCAATGAGTAAAATAGTTAAAATGAAGCAGTGAAGAAACAGCAGATAAAATAAAGCAATTAATTAAATTTTTAAAGAAATAAACTTTAACGAACTATAGTTCCAAGTCTTAAATTTAAATATTATAATAACATATATGTAGTATGTACATATATAGTTAGGCAACAAACAACAAATATTTAACAACATTTGTTGTAAAATTAGAATCGACCATTTACTGCAGTGCAGATAGAAATAGCAGATTTAAAGCACACTATCCTCAAGCTATGCCAACCACCGCGTTAAGTGCTTTTTACTTTTGTTATCTAGACCAGAAACCTAACAACACAGGCGAAATGAACAAGCCTTAAGTTTAATGCTAATAACTGTAATAAATTTATACGTAAAAGAAAAATTCGATCACAATCACGATTCAGCCTGTAATATCCCACAGTTGGGCATAGACCTCTTCCCCATGTAGGAGAAGGATCGGAGCTTAATCCACCACGCTGCTCCAATGCGGGTTGGCGGATATATACCCTACTATGAGTAACGATCGCTATCAGATACACATGATAACAACCGGGACCGACGCGACGGCTTAACGTGCTCAAGGACTGCACAAACACCCAGACCATGGCAAACATCTGTATGGCCAATACAAATGTTTTCGTGTGCGGGGATCGAACCCGCAACCCGCGCAACAGCCAATCGCAATTCAGTGCTGTGACCGCTGCGCCAACGCGGCGTCAAAAAGAAAAATTAAGACAGAAATTTTAACATAAGAAGTTAATTAATATTGTCTATTAAAAACTTCAAAAGCACGTTGATAAAATTTTAAAACTAAATTTTAGATGGTTTAAAAAAATGACAAGAATAAGCAAATCTTATTTAATAAAGAAACCTTTGAACTTTAACAGTAAAACAATTTAATTATTTTGTGTGAAAGCAACGCGGAAGTACGGTGGGGTTAAGAATCGACTAATTCTCCATTCGCTACTTAAACGAGCTTAAACTATTCGTGGAACATCTAAAAGTAACGGATGATTTATTACGAAAATGTTTGAAAATGTTTTACGGTTTGATCGCTTATTGATACGAAGAAAAAATATTTCATATCCACAAATGTACTGTAATACTTAAACTGTCATGAGTATTCACCTTTCACATTAATTCCGGACGAATGGAGGAAGATAATCTATCATCATTTTATTATTATAAATGTAGTTTTGACTCTTACAAATATTTCATAATTATAATATATAATATTATTACAATTAAAAGACGAACACGAAATGAAATAAAAAGAAAAATAATTTGATAAATGATTATGAAAAGCCTAAAAATAATTGAAATTACATTTTAAATTAGAAATGAAACAAGAATTAATATCCAACCATACTTTTGTTCCATAATCATTACGATTAGGTACTATTTATTAGCTTGGCAACTAGTTTTACGAGTTCATTTTATGTTTCAATTAATTTGATGATTTAAATTAAACCAATATTAAAGTGCCCAATATGTAAGTCATATTTAAGTACCATACTAAATACGTCGTTTAGGAGTTGTCGTTATGGAGGCGTAATAATACTTTATTTAACCTGTAAAGTAGACATAAGCACATTTCATTTCAAGCGTTACAGACAAACAAGCTTTATAAGCAAAAGTTATAGATTTGTTTTATATTTACAACCTTTAGATTACGGACTCAGTCTTGTCCACCTAGTGCCCAAACAAGTTAGGTTTAGCTTATCAAATCCGTTACACTCCAGTTGGTTTAACCGTCGGTAATTTATTTCAACAACAAACGAGGTCGCCGCCCTTACTTTGTTGTAATAATGTATTTCATATTATTCATAATATACTTTGTTCGTTCTTGCTTAGTCTCTTGAATTATTGCTGTGATAAATGTATAGTATATATTAAAAATACTAGCTTTTTATTCTTTATGATATTTTAAACACGATTTGTCCGATAGAAAACTATAAAATATATTTTTTCTAGTAGATATACTTTCATGTATGTATATGTATGTATAAAATGATATTATGTGGAGTAATTGTGAGATTTTTTCTAAAAAGGGATATAAATGTATATAATATCCTTTTTAAGCATCAAAATAAGGAGGAGGTTCTCATTTCGTTTAATCGAATCTGATCGAAACCCGATGGCTTTCATGTAGTCCCTTTTAATTTTGATCGAGATCTGATGGCGGCTTTTTGAGTAATCTTTGATAACGCGTATTTACTTGACAATTTTTTCTTCTACCTACGTTGTATTACTTATCGATGCAATTGATATCTTTTTTTTCGTTTGCGAGCAAGCACAATTATAATTTGTTAACTTAAAACTTAAAGTACCTTAATTTATGTTTAATGCAAAAAGCCTCACGGTCATGGTTTTAAGTTACTCTTTAATCTCGTGATATTGTATAATAAAACACATAACAGTTATTTCTTAAAATTATACACTGGAAAGTACTAAATTTGAAATCGCAAGCTATTTTCGATGAGGAATTTAATTTATTGATTTTTTATCCATCTAAGTACTGTTTGGCTTTATGTTTTATACATTTTAGATGTTGCAAAATACAAAGGGTAGTTTCTTTTAGGGGAGGAATTGAAAGTTGAACGGTAGCCTAGATTTATAGTATACTTCCGGTTTGTAACGATGTCTTACTCGACGATGCATTATCCAATATACATAGGTAGGTACCTATTATTCGAATTGTATACCAAAAAAGTTTTAGAATTTAATGCATTCTCATACTTATACATTTTGGACATTGTGATGTTAACTATCACGATGCCCTACTTACCACAGATTATTTTTATGCTATTTTACTTAAGTTTTGAATTTAATCTATAGAGAATTTTATATATAAATGCATAAGTTATTTAACAAAAGTTTTCTCCATTATTAAAAACACGAACAAAAACCATTTTCTTTCGAAGCTGGTTAAACAAGAGCGGGATTAACCAAAGCGTTTGAACCCATAACATGTTATTTACGACGACATAACGGGCGAACTTTAATAAAAAAAGAATTTTAATCATCGTCCCACTCCATTTTATTCGATAATTGTGATATTTTTAAATTGATCTCAACGATAAAATTAAAATAACAAAAATATCTTACGCAATGGCTGTTACATATTATGTACCTATCTTATTTTAGTGTGAAAGAAATAAATTAAAATTGATTGATGATTAAAAATGATATGATTGATTTTATTGTATACACAAACTGTATTACCTAACTAGCTTCTGCGCGCGACTTCGTCGGCGTGGACTCCGCTCCTATTGGTCTTAGCGTGATGATACATAGCCTATAGCCTTCCTCAATAAATGGGCTATCTAACAGTGAAAGAATTTTTCAAATCGGCCCAGTAGTTCCAGAGATTACCGCGTTCAAACAAACAAACAAACAAACAAACTCTTCAGCTTTATATATTAGTATAGATTATAAAGCTGAAGAGTTCGTTTGTTTGAACGCGCTAATCTCAGAAACTACTGATCCGATTTGAAAAATTATTTCAGTGTTAGATAAAGATAACATATTTATCGAGAAAGGCTATATATCACCACGCTAAGACTAATCAGATCAGAGCACCAATGAAGAATGTTTTAAAATCGGGGTTTTCTTTCTTTTTGAGAGCTTCCGCTGCGTGGGCTGCGTAAACAGTTAAAGTTTCGCAAAAATCATGTATGACAGAATTGTTCCTATTCCACGCGTACAAAGTCGCGGGCAGAAGCTAATTACGAATAAGCTCGGGAAAGCGAAGCGTGGGCAGACTCTCAACCAGATCAACGCACCAAAGTCGATAAGAGTCGATAGTTTAAGTTGATCAAATCGACAAATGATCGATAATAAATAATCGGAGATCCATGCAATCGAGAACAAATGATCGAGACTTAAAAAGAAATAGTAAACCTACTTTTTATTTTGACATAGAATCTATAGCACAGTTATATTTTTTCAACACAAACAGGAGCAACATTAAACAAAAATGCTAGAAAAACTGTCCTAATAAAGCTCCTTTATGTAACACGGAAGTATACAAAAGACCCACCGCAAAGCGAAAGAACTGCAAACAGAACGAAAGTGTGTACGAGTACCTCGTGTACATTTCTGAAATAATGCGCGCAGATAACATCTGAGAGAAATGCACTCCCTCAAGGGTCACGAACACGACAGATAGACATCAAGCTGACAGACAGACGGCGATTGTTTATATTAAAATTATTAATAGATAGTATAAAGTTATAAATTCTGTACATATTGCTTACGTCCACCTTCTTGCTCTTGCATTAAATAGTCGTGAGTTTGATGTTCAATGTTTGTCTTGTATGATTTTCAGACGTGTGATTTGAAGCAGGTTCGCAGCAGTGACGCCAACAAAAATATATGCTTAATGGATTTTGATATGTTTTTGAAAAAATAAAAACAATTGAAAAAATTCCTTTCACAACGTTTATTTGACACTTATTTGAAATATATACTAACGACTTGGGCGGCGTTTGGCAGGCTCCGTCGAGTCTTCTCTTCGAAGATTCTACAATGCTTGAAGACAAAAGTCTTCGAGCAATGCGTCTTGCCTGTGTTGACATACGGAGCCGAGACATGGACACTGACGAAGGGACTGGTCCACAAGGTTCAAAGTCGCTCAAGGTGCAATGGAACGGGCTATGCTTGGGGTTTCTCTCAAAGATAGGATTAAAAATGATACTATCCGCGAGAGAACCAAAGTAACCGACATAGCCCACAGAATTAGCAAGTTGAAGTGGCAGTGGGCTGGTCATCTGTGTCGCGAATTTACTAAGTTTACATATATTTTCTGTATCGATCTTATATTTAGGTACTAAAAGTTTAAATAATTATTAGGAACTACACAAAGTTGAACGAATCGATAATAATCCGTTATAAGTACTAGACAAAAAAAGTTTTTGTTTATACAATGCAGTCTGCAATACCAAAGGGTGGATAGTAAGTATTTGTTGATAGAATAGATCGACGTGAAGCGGTCCGGCGCAACGTAAACATATGCGACACGAGGCGGCAGCCTGCTGGCAAATGTTTGCCTATTACTCTACTGTGTGCTAGTTTGTAATGTGCCAATAACTTATTTATGGCTTCAACTATGACATTGTTTGTCAATGTTGAAGTGTTTTGTTTTAGTCTTACTTTGTTTAAATTTTTTTTAATTTCTTTTAAACTATTGAATTTACATTTCTACTATTTTAGTTTTATTCAGGTATACAAAATAAGTTGTTAAATAACTATATTTTATTTAACTCCGCGTATTTATTTTTTGGAAAAGAGTAACATGCATCCATGTATTGATAAACACAAATTTATTTATACCGTAACGGATAAAAATGCTAAAATGCTAACGTATTATACTTTATCATTTGTAACATTTCAAATCCGATGAAGTCTAAGATAAATAAATCTGTACAACAAGCCTGTCAGCGACACATGAACAAAAAATTAAGCAAATATACGTACGCTGTATCAATATCTTTAAAGCAAAAACTTCCTTAAAGATTCGAGTGTTCGCGTTAACAGTCCATTAGCTGCTTCACAAATCAGCTGCCGTGCCGCCTCTCACTCGATAATTGGTTTTTCAGAACATCACCCTACGAAATACGAAACTTATCTCTCTTATCGCCTGCGAGAGGAAACACCGCTTTTTTTGACGATTTTGAGATGGCAATTACCACCTTGCTGTAGGGATTACAAGATACTGATTAGCTTTTTAATTTTGGTATAAATGTTGTGTTCCAAGATCATTATAATTCATTGACCTTTTTTGGAATAAGCTGTTGACACTAATGTTAAAGAATGAATTTCTAGGAATATAAATATTATAATACAAAACTATAAAATTTGTTCTATTAATAAGATTTTTAACTAAAAAAACTCACTATACAAATGCACGTGTAGTGTTTTTTTTTTTTTAAATATAGCTAGGTCGGCAAACAAGCGTACGGCTCACCTGATGGTAAGTAAAGATATTACCGTAGCTTATAGACGTCTGCTACACCAAAAGCATCGCAAGCGCGTTGCCGACCCCATCCTCAATTCCCCCCAGGAGCTCTGGTCACCTTACTCACCAACAGGAACAGAACACTGCTTGAAAACAGTGTTATAACATAACACTGCTTGTAAACTCGTTAGCGTTTAGTGTTATGTTCTAGGGAATTTGAAGCAATACCTTTTAAGTATTGCTGATAAAACTTTCGGATACTCCGTTTATAATTGCAGGGTATTTCAAAAAATACGACATGCAACGTAATATTCAATTTCTTAAAACAAGAATGCGCATAAAATTTGTTTATAAGCTTAATTTTGATGTATCTTATATACACAAACAATGAAGGATATATTTAAAATATAAATGCACCGTTAGGTAGCCTCATTTTTATAACGGGGAGTCGGGGATGCGCCAATACAGTATGTAATCAAAATAAATATGAATTACGTACGCATTTTGAGAAGGAAAGGATCAGATATTACCCGTTTGATTTATGAAACACATTTTTTGAGATAAGTGCACATAATGTTATACGAAGTGTGATACTACCACAAGTGGCATGGTTTTTTCTTGTTATTGTATTATTTTTAGTGTTATTGTTATTGACCGAGGAGTTGCAGGAGATGGTAACTGCTATGAATGGAGCTTTTGTTAGAAAGGGAATGAAGATGAATGTAAAGAAGATGAAATGAATGATGGTGTTTGAAAGAGATAAAGCAGTGACAGACTGCAATATCGTGATTGGAGATGAACAAATTGAACAGGTGATTGAGTTTGTGTATCTGGGTTCAAAGTTTACAAGAGATGGAAAGTGTGAGAGTGATATTGAAAGAAGAGTGCATACAGGAAACATGGTGAATGGAGCTTTGCACTCCTTTGTGAACAGTCGGAAGGTGTCTAACAAGGCTCGTTTGGCTGTGCATAGGGGTGTTGGTACCGACACTCATGTATGGAAATGAAAGTTGGGTATGGCAGAAAAAATATGAAAGCAGAATAAATGCAGTTGAGATGAGAGCGTTAAGAAGTATGATAGAAGTTAAACTGAGTGACAGGATAAGAAATAGTGAGATATGAAAACGTTGTGGTCTGAAAGAAGATGTTGTAACAAAAATTGAGAAAGGTATGCTGAGATGGTTTAGCCATGTCGAGAGAATGAATGAAGAACGATTGACGAAAAAAGTGTATAAGGCGAGTGTGAATGAAAGTGTTGGAAGGGGTAGACCTATGCGGACATTTCGAGATCAAATTAGGGACGTCCTGAAAAAAGGCCAGGTCAAGAGTACCTTAAACCGAAAAGCATGTATGAAAGGAATAATGAAAGTGGACGAAGCGAAACAAGTAGGTATGTAAGGATCGTAGCAAGTGGAAAGAAGTGGTCTCTGCCTACTCCTACGGGAAAGAGGCGTGATTTATACGTATGTATGTTATTGTATTTTATTACAGAGTGGTATGTCCTTAAATTGTAGTTTTAACGAAACTTTTTAATATTCAAACTGGAATTTGTAATTAGGTTTACATGGTAGAAAGTGCAAATACTGTACTTGTTACTCATTCGGAATAGACGAAGTAGCCATTTTAATACTTTTGATTTGTGAAAAAATAAAAAATAAAATTAATGTAAAAATTCCTACGAATAATATAATGATATCAAGAATCTTTTCGACCTCTCGGTTACCTATTACTTTCAGTATTTTCAATATAAATTTTCCTACCACCCCAGTAAGGAAGCAAATAAAAAAAACTGCTATTCAAATCGGCGCAGCTGATTTCGAGTACATATTTGCGAGACTAAAGCATAGCTATTGATGTATGTAGATCGCAATGTTGCGATTAATGTATGTATTTCAAAAATATTACTTAAAATAATAATATCTTAACATGTTTATGTGTGTACATATTGTGTAAATACTACGAAAAGGATAACACATTTTATTTAAGATGATGTTGGCTAATGTGTTAAGTACCTTTTTAAGAAACAAAAATAAATGTAAGTAAAATGAAAGTTAACATTAGAACTAAGTTTAACGCAAATTAACTATCTATAACTATTATATTATAGGAATCTGAGCGATACAATAATGCAACAATGACATTTAATTATGTGACAACTTTGGTGTTCACGTATGGGGTACGTCTCAGTCGGCGCAAGTTCCTTAGAAGGAAAAGTATCCCGGTAAGGAAAGTGGAACCATTGTGTATGACGGTTGTTCACCCACAAGAACTCACGGCATTCTAAGCCGAAACTTGTCTCCACCGGGAATCTCGCTTTTTGTATGTGTTGCTAAAAATATTTTTGGTATCATTATCATTTTTATTTAAAGATACATCTATAGTGGAGTATCTATACTAATATTATAAAGTGGAAGAGTTTGTTTGTTTAAACGCGCTAATATCAGGAACTACTGGTTCGAATTGAAATATTCATTTTGTGTTGGATAGTCCATTTACCGAGGAAGGTATAAAACATCACGCTACACCTACAACCAATAGGAGCTGAGCATTAATAAGAAATGTCACGAAATCGAAAAAAAATTTATTTTCTAAGAGCTTCCATTGCTTGCGCTAATTAAACGGTTACAGTTACTCAAAAATTATGTATGAGGGAATTGATCGCCATTCTTCCCTTTCGTTTCTTTTAAGGTTAATTCATTATAATTTTTTTATGGTAATAAATCTGTTTTAAAATAACGGATTATTTGCGAAATTAGTTTTATGTACATAATATAAAACCTTATCCAAATAAACAAGTCATTCACAAGTACCTATTTCTTTTTTAACAGAATTGTCGTTGATATCATTTGATTTCAATGAATATCTTACGGTCTAAGATCCGGGACTGCAAAATATTCCCTCATCTGTTAATTAGATGAAACAATTTTTTAGAGGCTGATTTCAATATTGTGAATTTATAAAAACAACCTCTGCCACCATAAGCCTGCTGCAAACAATAATACTTAAAAAAATTTTTTTTATCTTTTCTCTCTCATGTTAATTACATGTAGTAAGCTAAAACCGTCAATATTTTACATTATATACCTGACTGTAGTAGCCACCCATCTCTATGATTGCTTTACTTACCTGCATCCAGGTTACTGCTGACTGAGGTTACTGACCTGGCTGCAGGTAAGTGTAGCAATCATAGAGATGGCTGCCTGCTACAGTCAGGTATATAATGTAAAATATTGACGGTTTTAGCTTACAACATGTAATTAACATGAGAGGGAAAAGATAAATTTTTTTTTAAGTATTATTGTTTGACGCCTACAAGTATATGTATGTTGCAATCCTATACAAAATAATTGATAATAATTGAACGTTTTGCTCTTCACATTAAGAAGAATATTTAATTTTTTTATAAAAGATGCAAACATACAAAAATTTAACAAATATTCAACTCATTATAACCACCATATGCTTAACGAATGCTATTAACTAAACAGTTAACTCACCGTCAAATCTACAAAAATATAAAAGGGTTCTTTATGCTTTCCATAAGCACAAAGGTCGTGAGACGCGACACTCATTCAAGCGAAGAAATTGATAAACAATAGCTTGTTAGTCCTTTGTCGTGAGCTTTGGGCGGTCATGACATCCGTAGACTGCGTAATCAGTACCATTGACCGGGAGCCAGGGGTGAATAGAATCCGGATATAATATTTAAAGAAACGAAAATTAAAGTATACAATTATGAAATTAATTGGTAGTAAGCAATAAGATAATAGTTTGAAACCTATCTTTAAAATAATATACTTACTTACAAAATATATAAATGTTCGTTTGTTACTGTGAATGTATAAAACCAATGCACATTGGTATAATTTTAGTGTACCAAAAATTTATGTTTTTTTGCAGACAAATTAAAAGTTACATTTTTTTGCACCCGCAGGTATCACCGTGGTGGTATAAGCTCCAACCCTTCTCCTACATGGAGAAATAGGCCTATGCTCAGCAGCGGGATGTTACAGACAGAATGCTAATGCTATTTTATTGGTATTTAAAGCTCATTAGATAGATTTTATAAAGATACTAATTAGATATATATAGGACATATATATATATATATATATATATTTATGTGTTGTGACTAGTGCTGGGACACGTTTTTTATTCAATATTTGATTTGGGGACATCTGTATGTTATCAGGTCAGGTTCCAATATATTTATGTATCCAATGAATCTATGGAGGACATTCAAAAATTGTATATAAAATAATACCAATAAACCAATATAGATGGCAGTACTTGTATTATTTCAACATTTATTTACAAAATGCACACTTCATGGTTATCATTGAATGTCCCAGAACAACCAAGCGTTATATATATTATTATTATTATAAATACAAGCTTTTATTTAGTTTTTCTGATCACTAGATTGAGCTGAAATTTTGCATACATGTGTAAATCGCGTGACGACGCAATATTATGGTGACATGGTGCTGATCTGATGATGGAGCTGGAAGGTGGTCATAGGAACTCTGTAATGAAACTACACAACCTCATAGAGTTTGGACTCGTTTGATTCGTCTTGACGAGTACTTTGGTACTAAATGGTAACCAGGGTCTGATGATGGAGCTGGAAGATGGTCACTGGAACTCAGTAATTAAACGTCATAACCTAATCGAGTATGGGCTCGTTTGGTTCGCCTTGACAAGTACTTTGGTGCTATATGGTAACCAGGGTCTGATGATGGAGCTGGAAGAAGGTCATCGGAACTCAGTAATTAAACGACATAACCCAATCGAGTATGGGCTCGTTTGATTCGTCTTGACGAGTACTTTGGTGCTAGATGGTGACCAGGGTCTGATGATGGAGCTGGAAGATGGTCATCGGAACTCAGTAATTAAACGTCATAACCCAATCGAGTATGGGCTCGTTTGATTCGTCTTTACAAGTACTTTGGTGCTAGATGGTAACCAGGGTCAGATGATGGAGCTGGAAGATGGTCATCGGAACTCAGTAATTAAACGTCATAACCCAATCGAGTATGGGCTCGTTTGATTCGTCTTGACGAGTACTTTGGTGCTAGATGGTAACCAGGGTCAGATGATGGAGCTGGAAGATGGTCATCGGAACTCAGTAATTAAACGTCATAACCCAATCGAATATGGGCTCGTTTGATTCGTCTTGACGAGTACTTCGGTGCTAGATGGTAACCAGGGTCTGATGATGGAGCTGGAAGAAGGTCATCGGAACTCAGTAATTAAACGACATAACCCAATCGAGTATGGGCTCGTTTGATTCGTCTTTACAAGTACTTTGGTGCTAGATGGTAACCAGGGTCTGATGATGGAGCTGGAAGATGGTCATCGGAACTCAGTAATTAAACGTCATAACCCAATCGAGTATGGGCTCGTTTGATTCGTCTTGACGAGTACTTTGGTGTTAGATGGTAACCAGGGTCTGATGATGGAGCCGGAAGAAGGTCATCGGAACTAAGTAATTAAACGACATAACCCAATCGAGTATGTGCTCGTTTGATTCGTCTTTACAAGTACTTTGGTGCTAGATGGTAACCAGGGTCTGATGATGGAGCTGGAAGATGGTCATCGGAACTCAGTAATTAAACGTCATAACCCAATCGAGTATGGGCTCGTTTGATTCGTCTTGACGAGTACTTTGGTGTTAGATGGTAACCAGGGTCTGATGATGGAGCCGGAAGAAGGTCATCGGAACTAAGTAATTAAACGACATAACCCAATCGAGTATGGGCTCGTTTGATTCGTCTTTACAAGTACTTTGGTGCTAGATGGTAACCAGGGTCTGATGATGGAGCTGGAAGATGGTCATCGGAACTCAGTAATTAAACGTCATAACCCAATCGAGTATGGGCTCGTTTGATTCGTCTTTACGAGTACTTTGGTGTTAGATGGTAACCAGGGTCTGATGATGGAGCCGGAAGAAGGTCATCGGAACTAAGTAATTAAACGACATAACCCAATCGAGTATGGGCTCGTTTGATTCGTCTTTACAAGTACTTTGGTGCTAGATGGTAACCAGGGTCTGATGATGGAGCTGGAAGATGGTCATCGGAACTCAGTAATTAAACGTCATAACCCAATCGAGTATGGGCTCGTTTGATTCGTTTTGACGAGTACTTTGGTGCTAGATGGTAACCAGGGTCTGATGATGGAGCTGGAAGATGGTCATCGGAACTCAGTAATTAAACGTCATAACCCAATCGAGTATGGGCTAGTTTGATTCGTCTTGACGAGTACTTTGGTGCTAGATGGTAACCAGGGTCTGAAGATGGAGCTGGAAGAAGGTCATCGGAACTCAGTAATTAAACGACATAACCCAATCGAGTATGGGCTCGTTTGATTCGTCTTTACAAGTACTTTGGTGCTAGATGGTAACCAGGGTCAGATGATGGAGCTGGAAGATGGTCATCGGAACTCAGTAATTAAACGTCATAACCCAATCGAGTATGGGCTAGTTTGATTCGTCTTGACGAGTACTTTGGTGCTAGATGGTAACCAGGGTCTGAAGATGGAGCTGGAAGAAGGTCATCGGAACTCAGTAATTAAACGACATAACCCAATCGAGTATGGGCTCGTTTGATTCGTCTTTACAAGTACTTTGGTGCTAGATGGTAACCAGGGTCAGATGATGGAGCTGGAAGATGGTCATCGGAACTCAGTAATTAAACGTCATAACCCAATCGAGTATGGGCTCGTTTGATTCGTCTTGACGAGTACTTTGGTGCTAGATGGTAACCAGGGTCAGATGATGGAGCTGGAAGATGGTCATCGGAACTCAGTAATTAAACGTCATAACCCAATCGAGTATGGGCTCGTTTGATTCGTCTTGACGAGTACTTTGGTGTTAGATGGTAACCAGGGTATGATGATGGAGCTGGAAGAAGGTCATCGGAACTCAGTAATTAAACGACATAACCCAATCGAGTATGGGCTCGTTTGATTCGTCTTTACAAGTACTTTGGTGCTAGATGGTAACCAGGGTCTGATGATGGAGCTGGAAGATGGTCATCGGAACTCAGTAATTAAACGTCATAACCCAATCGAGTATGGGCTCCTTTGATTCGTCTTGACGAGTACTTTGGTGCTAGATGGTAACCAGGGTCAGATGATGGAGCTGGAAGATGGTCATCGGAACTCAGTAATTAAACGTCATAACCCAATCGAGTATGGGCTCGTTTGATTCGTCTTGACGAGTACTTTGGTGTTAGATGGTAACCAGGGTATGATGATGGAGCTGGAAGAAGGTCATCGGAACTCAGTAATTAAACGACATAACCCAATCGAGTATGGGCTCGTTTGATTCGTCTTTACAAGTACTTTGGTGCTAGATGGTAACCAGGGTCTGATGATGGAGCTGGAAGATGGTCATCGGAACTCAGTAATTAAACGTCATAACTCAATCGAGTATGGGCTCGTTTGATTCGTCTTGACGAGTACTTTGGTGTTAGATGGTAACCAGGGTCTGATGATGGAGCCGGAAGAAGGTCATCGGAACTAAGTAATTAAACGACATAACCCAATCGAGTATGTGCTCGTTTGATTCGTCTTTACAAGTACTTTGGTGCTAGATGGTAACCAGGGTCTGATGATGGAGCTGGAAGATGGTCATCGGAACTCAGTAATTAAACGTCATAACCCAATCGAGTATGGGCTCGTTTGATTCGTCTTGACGAGTGCTTTGGTGCTAGATGGTAACCAGGGTCTGATGATGGAGGTGGAAGAAAGTCATCGGAACTCAGTAATTAAACGACATAACTCAATCGAGTATGGGCTCGTTTGATTCGTCTTGACCAGTACTTTGGTGCTAGATGGTAACCAGGGTCTGATGATGGAGCTGGAAGATGGTCATCGAAACTCAGTAATTAAACGTCATAACCCAATCGAGTATGGGCTCGTTTGATTCATCTTGACGAGTACTTTGGTGCTATATGATAACCAGGGTCTGATGATGGAGCTTGAAGATGGTCATCGGAACTAAGTAATTAAACGTCATAACCCAATCGAGTATGGGCTTGTTTGATTCGTCTTGACGAGTACTTTGGTGATAGATGGTAACCAGGGTCTGATGATGGAGCTGGAAGATGGTCATAGGAACTCTGTAGTGAAACGACGCAACCGCATTGAGTTTCGGCTCGTTTGATTTGTCTTTACGAGTACTTTGGTGCTAGATCGTAACCAGGGTCTGATGATGGAGCTGGAAGATGGTCATCGGAACTCAGTAATTAAACGTCATAACGCAATCGAGTATGGGCTCGTTTGATTCGTCTTGGCGAGTACTTTGGTGCTAGATGGTAATCAAGGTCTGATCCGATAATAGAGCTGGAAGGTGGTAATAGGAACTCAGTAAAGAAGCTTCACAGGGGGAATGCGTCATTTTTTCGAATTATAATTACGAAACAAATGTAAAAATTTTAAATAAAATTCATTAACTCAGCTATTTTCTAATAAATTTTATGCGGTTTTCTCTGAAAATATTCCCGTGACTTGGAAAATCCTGATATTTATCACTAAATAAGTAAATATAATAAACGTTAGTGCTTCAAGAACTAAGTGATCGGGTTTTTTATAGACATTGTAACATAACCTCACTTTTACAAAACATCTAATAACTCCGCTCTCAGATAGCCCAAATGTAAAGAATTTTTAGTGAGATATCAATAAGCCTAAATACATTAATTGATACCATTTTCATTTCATTACATTTTGATCCAAGAGTGTGTGAAATCGTATCCGTTTCCTTTAAAAATTTATTTCCTTAAAATATTGTTATTATTATTTGTCATTGCGTCTATTCGTTATAAGTATTATTAAAGTTCGCAGACAAGTGGACATAATGTGCCAATCAAACTACTAATGCGACGTTTCGATCGTTTATTTGATCATCATCAGGCATCTACAAAAGTTAGACACGTGTTAGACATAGCCAGTAGATCGCTGCATCAGCATGCTTGCCTATTGCTCACGGCACCTACAACCTGCATAGGCTCCACGTTTTACAAGCTCAGCAACTACAAGCAGCATTGACGTCAATCATTGACGTCAATCGAAGATTTCCTTTGAAGCCTGAAATGTGGAAGCGACACTCTTTGGTCCCACATTGACATCATAAGTTATAAGATGTAGTTTTAAGATTACTATTGTATTAACTCTTGGTACGAGCATCGACCAATTGTCATTACTTTAGTTTAGTTATAAGAAGTAGTATAAGATAATATTGTATTAATACCGAATTAATACATAAATATTAATTATGTGGTTTCTTTTCAACCTCCTGACTACTGCAAACGTAACTCACGCTGCATGTAATCAATAATGTATATATAAAACAACAACAAAGAAAGAAAAAACAAACTATAGTCCGTTCAACGCGACGAGAGAATTTTTGTAAACAAACCAAAATGTCATTATAATAGATGTCATTTACATGTGCAGGGTTTTGTAACCTTTTTTTCGTACACAATTTTTTTAAATGTCAAATATATTTATATTTTGATAATTACTTAATTAAATATAATTAATTAAATTTAATTATGTACATAAGATTTGATACTTCTTAAATAATTAATTATCAAAATGTACATTTATTTTACATTTTACATTTAAAGTTTAAATATAATAATATTAGTTTATTAGTTTAATTTTAAGTTTAGGATTTTAGGTACAAATGAAATATTAATGATTAATATTACTAAAATATTTATTAGATACAAGCTGCTGTGCCCGCGACTTCGTCCGCGTGGAATTTAACGACAAATGATAAATGAATGATAAATGAAAACATTTATTTCGCCATAAGGTGATACACACACTTAACGAAAGTCGAAAAAAAAGTGATACAAAAAAAAACTAAACAATAATAACAAAAAGTTAGGCAGCATAAAATCAAACAATAAAATAAAAAATTAAAATTTATTATCTTAACATTAGTTACATTACAAACTTACGTAATGTACCCAGTGTTGTAAGCAACGCTAACTTAGTCAAAATATTAAGTTACTAATGTCTCGTTAGAAATTACCTACCTACTTTATCCTCGGCTTTATTAAATATTACAATTAATAACAATGTCCCTAGTGTAGGTCGAGAGAAAAAAAGCCGGAGGAAAAATCTCTCGGTACTCTTTTAAAACATGCACACTAAAATGCAAATAATTATTACAAAATCCGAATGTTTTCAAAGTCAGACTATCTTGACAGATTCGACGTTCGAACTTGCCGAGAGACGTGCAGCAGATAGCAAACAAACAAGATAGAAGGAGATAGACTATATTTTGTTTGTTCCGTCGTCACTATGAAAAAATGATGCGCTTTGTTTACAAAATTTCTCTCGTCTCGTTGAACGGACTATATTTTAGTATTTTCTCACATTACCTTCACACGCAGTATTTAATTGACATCTTTATATTATTAAAAATCGCTAGTGTGTAAGATCCTATAGCTAATGCATTATATATTGTTGTTTTTAATTTAATTTTAAATAACTGCAAACTATGAATTTTGAAAAATTGATACTATAACATTTAAATTTATCTAGGTAACAATATGTACAATTTGTGTTATTATATTTTTTGATATACATTTTCAGGACATCAGATTTTTAAATTTGACTCTGTTCTTCATCTAAACCATCAATTACATACACGTAAAGTTGTTGATTAACAATGTATTGGTCTAAGATCCGGGATATAAAAAAATATTCCCTCATCTGTTAATTAACAGACACACACAATACAATATTTACGGTTTTAGCTTACTACATGTACTTAATTAACATGAGAGAGAAAAGATTTTTTAGAAGAAAAAAAATTTTTTTTTTTTAAGTATTATTATTTGCAGCAGGCTTATTGTGGCAGAGGTTGTTTTTATAAATTCACAATATTGAAATAAGCCTATAAAAATTGTTTCATCTAATTAACAGATGAGGGAAGATTTAGCTTCTCGGATCTTAGACCATATACAGAATGGTAACAACAAGAATTTCTTTCTTTACCTTTACATATATTGTTAGTTACTTTCTTCCTATTTAACTTGTCAATATGTATTTTCCTTTTAATTTTTTATATTTTATATCTTTTTATCTTTACGAATGTTGAATTTTGAGTTTTGCTACATTTAAAGTATGTTATTTAAATTTATGTAGTTGGCAAAATGTACATTTTTTTAAATATAATTTATTACTTGTTATATGAACATCTTATTCTCAAATTTACCTCTGTTCCAGTGTCTAAAACAATAATTATATATAAGATATAATATATAAACAACGCGTTATGTTGCACAAAACTACAAATAGACTACTACTAATTGACTAACTACAAATTGAAAACCATAAATTGAAATGCTGTACAAAACTAAAAATAGACTACTACTAATTAACTAACTACAAACTGAAAACTAAAAATTGAAAACTACAAAAAATTACCTCACATTTAACTGTTAAGGACAAAATTTAAAACAATTACTTTTTTAAAATGTAAGTAATTTATAGATTTTGATCCCCCCCCTCACCCCCATGTAACGCGCCGTAACGTTTTCCTGTACCCCCCCCCCCCTACACCACGAGCGTTATGTAACATCCAATTGACCATTTTTACCACATTTTTACCCAAATGTCACAACTTTGTTGCGCAAACTAACCGGAAAGTAGCTAAACTACTTTTGTTATCGTTTTAATCGCGTTTTTGGTAGTAATAAATAAATAAAACAATAGATTTTAATACCCTAGTTTTTTTTAATAAACAAAAAACAATGTTACGTAACGCGCTGTTCGAAACGCCCCTCCCTCCCCTGTAACGCATCGTAACGTTTAACAAGACCCCTCCCCCCAAATTAGCGTTACGTAATACTTGAACGCCCCCTTAGCCTTTGGGTACGGAACCCTAAAAATGATGTTCTGCATGGGGTGACATAATTTTCTGATTAGTGTTCACTGTCATGTGAAATTATATTTTCTTAACTCGTTTTGTGAAAATATCAACAATCTTATATCATAATTAATTTTTAGTCACTAATCCATCCATGGCTATTATCGTTAAAGGTTGCATGCAATGTACCTATATAATGATATTTTTCTTATCAGGTTTAAATTATTATGTTTATATTTTTAGTTCTTTTTATTAACAAGAACATAATGATAGCTTGTTTTTTATCCTTTAGGGCGCCTTCAAATTAGCCGCGCACAACGCGCGACAGCAGCGCGACAAATTTGAAGGCGCCGCGCTGCTGTCGCGCGTTGTTATTTACATACATTTACAACGTCGCGCGTCAGCAGCGCTGCAGACGCGCGGCTAATTTGAAGGCGCCCTTACTGTTTACGAGAAATAATGGCTTATTTATGAAACGATTTTAAGCAATAAAGAATTATTCGTTATCCAATTAAGTACCTTAAATACATTGTGCATTTAATATACATCAATATGGTCCTTTACAGTATGTAATTTAAATCAATGTTTTCAAAGATATCATAGATTTAAAATGCAGGAACATAGCGGTCGCAGTGGTACCGGTCGGGGTGGCTGGCGGCGCGGCGGCCGGCGGCGTGTGCCACTGTGGTCTGTGCCTATATAAATGTCGCGTCGAAGGCCGCGCTTCACCCTACCCTATTCAATTGATTTAAGCTATGTATTCATTAAGCAACATTTGCAAATTTTGATTTTCGTTAAGTGTGTGTATCACCTTATGGCGAAATAAATGTTTTCATTTCATTTTATTTCAAAGAAGCTTGTAACACTTGACGCTAAACATGTTTGGCAACGTCGCACAACAGCGAAGCGACCTTGCTAGTTGACCTTGTTAGTCTTATTGTTTGTTTACAAAAATTTTAAATAATAAAAATAATTTAAAATTAATAGTTGTTATATCAGGCATTCTTCCTCTTTCACACACAGGGTGGGTTCCCCCTTTTACTTTTAGGCCTAACTCTGGCTACCTTTATACACGGGGTAATAAAACAATAGTGGATACTTTTTTATAGTTTACAGGGTTGCTTCTTGTTTTTTGTATAGGTACATTGTTAATCTAACTAATGGTTTGTACATTCACAACTTATCTACTTATACAAAATTTAGTCGACATTTTTATTCTTACAACTTAAGACTAAATGGTTACGAATTACAAAATTATTTTAACACTTTTATATTATTCAAAATGAAACTGTATACTAATAAATTAATAATATAGGTACAAAGAAACAGCTATTTACATGAATAACAATATTAAGCCTATTAGTTAATTATGTTCTATCATAGAAACTATAGCTTAATGGCAAATAAAATATGATATAATTATATGCTTTTGATTCGATTTTTGTCAAATATCTCGAGAAAATAGCATCAATAGTAGTATGGTCTCTCGTAAGTCGTAGTAAATTGAAGATTCATCGTAAAAAGGATAGCGATAATTTTTGCTGCGGCAATCGGTTTGTGACTTGCTCTCATAATGTTTACTCTGGATACGCTACGCCCAACGATTTTATATTTTGTCTGATCAATACCCCAGATTGATGAGAAGATTGGTGCGATCTGGTAGCTAGGGATTACCGAATTATTATTTAGCTTTTAGTACATAACCTAACTACATCATTTTTATTGTAATAAAACCGTTTAAGATAAAAAAAATAGTTTATTTTTTTATTATATAGATAAGTATAGAAGATTATGTGAATTCGAATTGTCTAAAATCTAATCCAACGCAGGCGAAGTTGCGGGCACCAGCTAGTTCCACCATACATTGATACACTAGCGGCCGCACTCAGAGACGTTCAAATTAGTCCTTATGGATTCTTAAGTAATTGACATTAAGGCGGCTGTGGGGGCAAAACGCCGCGCTAGCCGTTTTTTGTGCAGTTTTTTGAAGCTAATCTACTTTTTATTGGAAAGAAATATCAAACTAATACAAACACATTTAATTTCTACATAATTTTGATTATATAATAGATGATTTTTTAATTTTTTTTAAAGGAATACATTTTAAATAATCGCCTTACAACGAAACCACAAAAATGAGAAATAATTACTGATACTATGCGTCTCCTCGTAAAGTAAACATTATTTTATTTTGCTACCGACACTAATGGATGGACAATTTAATAATGAACAATTCGCATGAATAAATTTTTCGAAAAGACCTAAATTTGATGTGTTATTGATTTTTTTCTAAAATCTGGGCGTATTCACTACTGTAGCTCAAGCGCGGGGTATCGGAATTCAGTCTGCCGCAAGGTTTGGAGGGCGAAGCTTGTGTCGTTTGTCACCGTCTCGGCTAGCGCACGCTCACGTCATATTATAAATCTATACGTCTATACTCTATACATACAAATAAATAAAATTGGAGTGTCCGTTTGTAATAATAAAATAATAGCCTTTTACTAAATGCATATGCATGTATACACGGTACATATACCAAAATAACATTTTTTACAATTGTTGTCTGTCTTTCTGTCAGTTTGTTCCGGCTAATCTCTGAAACGGCTTGACCGATTCAGACGGGACTTTCACTGACAGATAGCTGATGTAATAGGCTGTTACTTTTATTTTTATTTTGTATCTCTGCGAACTGAACAATATATTTTTTTTAATTCCACGCGGACGAAGTCGCGGGCACAGCTAGTAAACAATAATAAATTTATTAGCATATTGTTAGCATTTTTTGTTGACTTTTGTTTGGGATAGTTTTTTTGTTTGTTATTTATTGTGAAAGGACGCTCTGTGTGTGTATTTAAAACTATGTATTGAGTTTCTTTTAAAGACGCTATTGTTGTGTAGGTATCTAAAAAATGGTTTTAGCACCTTTGAAAATTATAGAAACGACACCCATGATAAAGAGTTTTGCTAGCTAATTTAATTTGACCACGTAGTATAGGTTTTTACTTTTTACCTAGACCTACTTTAAAATAAAAAAAATATATAATAAAATTTACTTTATTGTTGTTATTTTATTTTTCTACTTACACTGTCTGTGAAATGAAATGTGATGAATGTGTTGCTAAGCGCAAATCTCGAGAGCAGCTAAACAGATTTTTCTTACGAAAAATTAGAAAAATTGCCTGAAAAGTCTGAAAACAACACTATTCTATATTCCCATACAAAAGTTTCGTAATAATACTTAAAAGTCAATTTGAACTTTAATACCATACCATAAAGTTTAAGTTTTAGTGGAGGGGTTTCAGTAAGGCAAAACAATTGAGTGACGTATAAATATTAATGTCAATATTTGTCAATATATTAATTTATATTTTTTTTTTTACATTATGTAATTGTTGACTTATCAACTTTCTTTTTTCTTTTTTTTATCTTACTAGCTGACCCAAATTGCCGTTATCCCGAATAGCAAAATAAGTATTTAAAAAATAATAATTAAAGAATCGACTGTTAGGCGGTACGAAGTTCGCCGGGTCAGCTAGTTATTTATAAGTTTAAGTAATATTATACTTCATTATTAGTATTTATAGAACGTAAGTGTAGTAACTGAATTTATTACTTACCTAAATTATATACGCGCCAATTAACATTTATTTCTTATAAAAAAATAATATATTTTTTTATTGAATGCCGTGCGGATCCCTAGATCTGTAATTTTTACGTGTATTCGTAAGTTGTTCACCAAATGCCGCTAATAGTGTTTTACGAGAGGTGGGGTGCGGCAAAGAGGGAACGAATGCTCAAGGTTATTTACCGCCGGGATACCGCCTTAAGGCCCGTATTTATAAATCGCTCTCAGATACGATCTCAAGAGCGATCTTAGCTGATAGGCTCTCAGGATGTAATCACGATCTCAAGATCACTACAATTTAATAAATCGTCATCAAGAAAGTGTTGTCAACTTTATTTTTCAGAAGATCATACCATATACTAGAAAAGATCATATTATGCCTAGTTGCCTACATTTCAAGGAAAAAAATCGTACGTAATGAAATATCAATAAAATAACGTAAATAATTTTAAAACGGAATATCATTATAATTTAAGGCTCGTCTTTAGATTACGGGCCGTCGATTTATGGGGTTTTGTGGGGTGGAAAGGGGAGAGAGGGAGCGGGCTACCCCTTGTTACCATTCCCACCCCGCGGAGCTCCATGGTTATGGAGATATACATAGTTAAAGTTTTGAGGTTAGAATAACGCTATTAAGCTATTGCACTACCTTGTGGGGGAACCAGGGGCTAGGCACCTGCCCCCTTCGCCCCTCACCCTAGAACCACATAAACTGACAGCCCGTAATCTAAAGACTAACCTAAATTTAAATCAATATTTATCACTATAGCCTCGCGCGCAACTTCGCCGCGTGGATTATGATCAATTTGTCATACATAGTTTATGCGAAACTTTAACCGCTTACGCAGCGGAAGCTCTCAAAAGAAAAGAAAAAAACCCAATTTTTATTTTATTTTATTTTAATTATACGCCAACAAGGTAGACACCAACAAATTCACAACAATCAACAGCACAGCACACTCAATTATAGGCACATACAGCTTACTTAAGAGTGTTTCATTACAAAAACACGTAAAATTGATACATTTAAAATTAAATCAATGAAAATTAAATTATTACAATAAATTTAAAAACAAATTTAAATTAAATAAAAAAAAATGAAACGATAAAATTAAAATTGACATTACAAAATTAAAATTAATATGAAAGATTAATAATAAAACAATCAATTATAAATTATGAACAAATTCAGTGACATTAAAATCAATAGACATAAAAATTAAAATTAAAATTGATACAATAATATTGAGTTATTACCTACATGAAGTCAAAAAATTAATATTACAATAAAAATTATGAATAAAATAGAATAAGCATTTTGAAACATTAGTCTTATCGTGATGAAATAATTATAAACTATAGCCTTCCTCGATAAATGGGTTATCTAACACTAAAAGAATTTTTCAAATCGAACCAGTAGATCCTGAGATTAGCGCGTTCAAACAAACAAACTCTTCAGCTTTATAATATTAGTAGGTATCGACGGGTGCAAAGTGAAAAAAGTTAACTACAATTTTGAGATTTTTTTTTTATTTCAGTAGGTAACTAACTAAAAACTTTATATTTTACAACATGGCAAAATAAAAAATACAAATATCGCCTCATTTCTTGTACTTTTGTCAAGTAAAAGAAGACAACTACTGCTGTTTTGTAAAATTACACGACGTACATGCGTTCAACTACCGCTGGCTGCTATTACGCAGTCCGCGCGGGGGGCGCACGTTCATTCCTTATTACGTCATCAGTCAGATGCCATGTTCTCCGCCGGCCGGCAACAATGTTAAACAAATAATTTTATGATGTAGAAAAAGACATCTGCGTAATTATGCTTTGAACTTTGATTTTATTTAGAACTAGCTTCTGCGCGCGACTTCGTCGGCGTTTACTCCGCTTCTATTAGTCTTAGCGTGACGATACATAGCCTATAGCCTTCCTCGATAAATGGGCTATCTAACACTGAAAGAATTTTTCAAATCGGCCCAGTAGTTCCAGAGATTACCGCGTTCAAACAAACAAACAAACAAACAAACTCTTCAGCTTTATATATTAGTATAAGTATATAAGATGTAACACAGTCATGGACCAATTTTTTCGTTTGGATAATCATGCAAATTTGACCTTGGTGAAAAGTGCGAGCGTCAAGTAAATTAGTAAATTACTTTAACGTGTTTACTGATTTTTTATTTATTAGTTAGTATAGTTATTGTAGTTTGATGGTGTAGTCTAGGTAGATCCTCTAGATATATTACATATATATTTAAAAAATGTGTTACATTTAAAATAGTTTAATTCGAATTTTTGAAATGTGTACCTACTATCTAATTGGTTTTTTTATTAAACAACTAGCAACTCGCCCCGGCTTCGCGGGGGTTTTTAAAGAAAATATCTTATAAATTAGAATAACACACACGCTTTAACATATAAAGATACTAGCTGTGACCGCGACTTCGTCCGTGTGGAAATAAAAAGAATATTTTTCAGTTCGCAGTTACAAAATAAATACATTTGTAAAATATAAGTAGCCTAAGTTACTCCTTATTACATCAGTTATCTGCCTGTGAAAGTCCAGTTAAAAGCGGCCCAGCCGTTTCAGAAATTAACCGGGACAAACAGACAGACAGACAGACAAAAATTGTAAAAAAAGTTATTTTGGTATATGTACCGTGTATAGGTACATCATAATATGCATTTAGTAAAAAGTAGTTAGGTACTTTAATGTTACAACACTTACAACCAGACACTCCAATTATATTTATTTGTAACTAGCTGCCCGGACAGACTTCGTTCTGTCTGTTATGTTTTATTTATTTATTATAAAAACCTTCCGTGGGTTTTTTAAGGAACGTACAAAAAAATTAGGCGAATCGATCGAGCCTTTCTCGAGTTATGCGCTTAGCTACATCCATTTTTATTATATAGACTAGCTGCCCGGACAGATTTCGTTCTCTGTTGTTTTTTTTTTGTAGTATAAAAACATTAAAAACCTTCCATGGGATTTTTAAGGAACATAAAAAAAAAATTAGCTGAATTGGTCGAGCCATTTGAGTTATGCGCTTAGCAACATTCATTTTTATTATATAGATATAGAAGATTGTGTGAATTGTACAAAATGTAATCCTGCGCAGGCGAAGTTGCGGGCACCAGCTAGTTCCACCATACACTAGGTACCTAAACTTTCGGACGCGAGGCGCGGGGTCACGGGGCGCCCACTCAGCCCGGCTGAGCCCGGTCGAATCACGGCGACAAGAAATTAATTTAATTGCGCATTATTTTGATTTTGCTATATATCTCCTAGACCTATGGTATTCATTTAATTTGCTTTGTGTAAAGGAAAAAAATAATCTTTATGAAAATATACTTAATAATGTTTGATGTTAAAAGTCTTATTAAGACATATGACGATTTTTTAACATTTTTGAAGATATTTTAATACTTTTTTCAAACTTATATATCCACCAGGGTTAGTATCAGGCGAGCCGCACGCTTGTTCGCTGAGATAGTTGTACTTAGGTATATGAAAAAAAAGTTTTATCGAAAACGCTGCATAAACGGAGATGTAGGTAACATAAAAATGTATGGTAGAATTATTCCTCTTACAAAGGTCTACAAAAACAGTCCGTGTTAACTTTTAAAAATATTAGCTACTATCATACTACTATAAATTACTATGTATACACTTGGGTGTAGCACACGAATTGTAGAAAGTAGCGAGAAATGTCACAACATGGTCACAACACAAAAAGTTGAGAAAAAGTCACAAAATTAAGTCCACAGGTTTTTAGAGGGTACTGAGCACTATAATATTAGGTATGTAAAAAAGTTAGGGATTGTCACGCACGACAGATCTATCGCCGCACGCACTCAAGGTTTTAAGTCGCAATTTTGCCCGTCTCCGCGAACGAAAACAGGTAGGTATAACGCACTGGTTTTTCAGTAGATTTTCACAAAATGTACTTCACTAGTTAGAGGGTAATGAGACGAATAGTTTGATATTCAACACTCTACGAAAAGTTAATAAATTAGTTAAAAAATGAAATTTTAAAATTGCTTTGGGTAGGCTACTCGTTCTATAAACTTTATTTACCTATAAAAATAATTTATTTAATTCAGATTCACATCCATACAAGTGTTAGTAACATTTTATAACTTAAAAACTAATGTTAGTAGTACACTTTGATTTAATATAATTGTGCGTATAAGCACAGATTAGTAAATAGTACTACGTACAGATACTTAATACTGCTATAATAGCCTACTCCTTCGCGTCAGCAACCGCTGCATGCTAAAATGTGCCTAAATGCTCCAGTGTACAGTTGTGATTGCTTCGCACCACGCGATCCCACAGCAACGGCAGGGCTGACTCTTCGATAAAATTAAATTAACATAACTCTTTGTATCTATGTTATTGAGAACTGTGAATATATTCCGACTATATGTGGTAGTTTTAAATTGTATAGTTTATAAAATATATTTTTCTTTATAAATAGGTGCTGACTGTTAAATAAACTAACTGCTAAATTCATTAATACACCTAGATAAAACATTCTTATAGAGGACAGTGTGTAGATAAAATAAATAAAAAATATTCAAAAGTTACATGTGTTTTATGATTATATAATTTTTTTATAAATTTAATACTCGTAATTTCATAATTTTCGATTGAAACAATAATTATCAAAATCGATAAACCCAGTAAAAAGTTATCCGGTTTAATATAACGAAGGTCGACGAAAAAATATCAAGTAAATACGCATTTTAGATATAACTCTAAAAGTGCTTGGGACCACATGATACGCATTCACGCATACCCTTTAATTAAAACAAAATTTATCGAAATCGGTCTACCCAGAGAAAAGTTCTGATTTAACATACATAAAAAATACAATAGAATAAAAAATAATTAATTTAGAACGTCCTCCTTTTTGGAAGTCAGTTAAAAATTGAACTACGTGCGTGCGATTCGTTTGCGACAACCTTATCTGGCCCGAGACCGCTCGGCCGGGCAGTAGGTAAGTATAGCGATTAGCGCGCAAGTACATGGAGTGACGATAGTCTGGTAGTAGGTAAACTGATTTCATGTTCCTTTATTACAATTATGGATACCTATTGACATAAAAAATCGAATCATACTAAAATTCAATCAAAATAAAAATAAAAATCCAATCAATATCAAAACTCAACCAAAATTACAATTAAAATCAAAGTCAAAATCAAAAACACATACATACCAAAATACAATACAATAATTATTATTAGCCGATATAATATTTTGTTTGATCCGATATAATTATTATCGATACAAAATATCCAATATCGAAAATTGTATTACAGACGATATTTTTTTGAAGTGAAACTTTGTTAGGCGCATGAGGGTAAAATTTTAGAGAACGTGTGACCGACTGGGGAACTCCACGTGACGTTGGCTTTTTTTTAATTTGTTATTTTTTTTTGTCAATTAGTTTTGCCAAGTGTTATTTTTATTTAAATGTAACTAACTAAACACTGACAGCGGAGCTTTGTAAAGAGCAGTTTTTCAACTTTCGCAACCGGACAAATACTAGTTTATGTAATACTAGCGACCCGCCCCGGCTTCGCACGGGTGCAATGCTGATACTAAATTAATATAAAATATAAAATAAATATTTGCAATCTAAGCGCAAAAAATGTGTTTATATACGACATCAAATTAGAAAACTTTAAAACTATCAGTGTTCCTCTACTATATTATTCATGTATTATACGTATAAACCTTCCTCTGGAATCACTCTATTTACAAAAGAAAACCGCATCAAAACCCGTTGCGTAGTTTTAAAGATTTAAGCATATATACAGACAGACAGCGGGAAGAGACTTTGTTTTATATTAAGTAGTGACAACAAATAGGTTTAAAATATTAATTAGAAGATATTAATACCTATTTAATTTTTGATATTTTGTAAATATTACCCAAAAAGGAATACTTATAAAAATACATTAATATTTTTATTGAGATTTTTGTACATTAAAATAATTTACATTTTATATGAAAATTACTATTGATAATATTGAGCTAAATACACTATCTATACTAATATATAAAGCTGAAGAGTTTGTTTGTTTGTTTGTTTGTTTGTTTGTTTGAACGCGGTAATCTCTGGAACTACTGGGCCGATTTGAAAAATTCTTTCAGTGTTAGATAGCCCATTTATCGAGGAAAGCAATAGGCTATGTGTCATCATGCTAAGACCAATAGGAGCGGAGTCCATGCCGACGAAGTCGCGCGCAGAAGCTAGTTATTTTATAAATACAAAATCTTTTGAAAATTTTATCGATATATCGACGTCGATATTTATAACTATTTTAATAAATATCGATATAGCGACAGCCACCCCGCACAGTGGGCTGAAATTCGCGTTTCATAGACATTCAAATTTATTTTTTCAACTGACGCTTTTTTTAAGATTATATTAGAATACGATTGAGAATAACTGCTATATGCCTTATATAATGATCTTTCATGTTTATAATCGGTCAGGTTATAATTTTATTACGAAATTTGGTGAAAACTTACCATTTTATGTCCCAAACACACTAAACAGTTGTAAAAGAAAAAAGAAAAAAAAAACAAAAACTTGGTTTTTTGAATTTTTCACATAAATTTTGAGGTTATATGAAAAAAGTGTAAATACTAAAGATGTAGATCTTTATATTACCTACAGCTTTGCCCTTGAACTTTTTTTCATAGGACTTGTAGTTTAGCCAGAAATTGAGATAAACTGTTCTTTTACTCTTACACCCCCCCTCCCTACCACTGCCCGACCTCAGATCGACCGTAATTTATTTTTCCTATCATTTTCGTTGTACTCACTTTTTTTCCAGTGTGTTTCATCCTACTATAATTTTCTTTGATTTTTGCCATTTTTAAAGGCTAAAAGCACTTGGTCTATAAGCCTTTTAAAGGTTTTTAATGAATTTCACTTTCTAATATAGTACACAATTAATTTGAGTAAATGTAAAGTATATATACACTTATGTAAAGCTTGATATTAGTTAAAAACAAAAAAATAAAGAAAAAAAATTGGTAATGTTTTTAAAGGTTTAAAAAAAAAGCACGTTTGACCTTAGCATGAAGTATGTCAAAAAATCAAAAATAATTTGTATTTTAATAACCTAAGAGGATATTAAGTGCAATTGTGCGATTATGGAGATATCATCATTTATGATGTCGACTCCATACAAATTTTCTTGAAAAAAAATTCTAAGTGCGCTGTTTACGATTATAAATCTGAAAGATCATTATATAAGGCATATAGCAGTTCTTCTCAATTGCATTCAAGCAAAAAAAGCGTCACTTGAAAAAATAAATTTGAATGTCTATGAAACGCGAATTTCAGCCCACTGTGCCCCGCTCTCGGCTCTCCGCAACCAATGGCAGCGCTCCTGCGCGGCCTCCTCCGCCGCTAGCCAGTGTTGACAACATAGGCGATTTTTCACCATTTAGGCTACTCTAAGTGGAAATCGGTGACAAAAATATCTAAATAGCGACTGGTCGCCTTTTAAATAAAATAAATAAATAAGCCTTTTATTATTTCCTATTTTTTACATATAAATTATTACAATTTTCATGTATTCCTTTTTTTTAACATTAAAGTAAACAATATTAATTTGTATTAATTTCCTTCATCATGTTATATTTTTTTAACAATATTTGTTATTAGTTTTAATGCACATTTCTAATTTTTGTTTTTTTTCTTTTTTATTATAGTTTGTTTTTTTTTTTTTAAATGACATTTTGTTTACTTTCGTTAAATGTATGTATCACCTTATGGAGAAATACCATACCATATATTACTAATGTAATTTCTAATAATATGAAGAATAATCAAGATCCTTTTTTCTTTTATTTAACTTCTACTAACATTTACGAAAATTATCGCTTTTAAACAACATGCAAGAAATTAGCTTCACCTATAACTAATTCTTAGAATAACACATACTTTTAAGGTAAAAAATGAACTCTGGTCGCCTTTTAGGCTACTGAAAAAATTTTGAAGAAATGAACTAATCACAACACAAATGAGCATTTAAACGTAGTGTGAGAAAATTTAGAGAAAAAGATGGCCACACCCATCGTTAGTTTCGGGGAATACCTGTAGCTATAACCTGACCAAATTTAAGATGCAATCAAGATACAGTGTTTGCTTCGCTTTTCATAACTATTCTAATTGTGTGTATTATACTTAGCGAAATAGTTCGTTAAAACCGTTATTTTTAATTGAAAAGTTCTACTGTACATAATACATTTGATCAAATTCAATTCAATTGGGCGCTAGCCAGTGAAGTGATTGTTGTGAAGCATACGACCCGGAATCTTTTTTTTGCCACAACAGTTGTTATATCTGATAAACTTCGGAAAAAGAAACGACAAGTGTGAAGTGACTGATGTTGATGTTGTTCAAATATCTTTTTCAAGTAAGAATTATTATTTAATATTTATAGTTGTCTCTCTTTTAAAATTGTCCAGTAATTAAACAAACCTTATCCAACCAGTGTAAATCATTGATAAGAATTATACTATACCTGTATTTTTTTCGTCTTCATATATATTACTTTTAGTTTAAAAAATAATGATGTAATCGTTTTGTTTAAATTATCTATAATAACATAAATAAATTATCTATTTAATAAACAAAAGTAGCCTTAGTTACTCCTTATTACATAGCTTATGTAATTAAAAATAATGATGTAGGTAATCGTTTTGTCTAAATTATCTATACTATCATAAATAAATTATATATATAATAAACAAAAGTAGCCTTAGTTACTCCTTATTACATAGGTGATGTAATTAGGAGTAACTAAGGCTACCTACTTTTATTTTAGAAATTTATTTATTTTATACTCTGCGAACTGAACAATAACTTTTTTGTTAAATTCCACGCGGACGAAGTCACGGGCACAGCTGGTCTTAAAATATACGTATTTTTTTATTACAGATGATAAAAAAATCGCTTTTAAAATTTTATTGAAGAAACGACAAGTGAACGACGACGTTTGATCTCAAATATCTTCTTCAAGTAAGAATTATTTATGTTTATCGTTCTCTCGTTTACAATTTTCCAGTAATTATATAAACCTTATCCAATTAGTTTAAATCATTTATGACAATTATAATATTCCTGTAGTTTTTAGGGTTCCGTACCCAAAGGGTAAAAACGGAACCCTATTACTAAGACTAGACTAATTATATAAACCTTATCCAATTAGTTTAAATCATTTATGACAATTATAACATTCCTGTAGTTTTTAGGGTTCCGTACCCAAAGGGTAAAAACGGAACCCTATTACTAAGACTAGACTAATTATATAAACCTTATCCAATTAGTTTAAATCATTTATGACAATTATAATATTCCTGTAGTTTTTAGGGTCCCGTGCCCAAAGGGTAAAAACGGAACCCTATTACTAAGACTAGACTAATTATATAAACCTTATCCAATTAGTTTAAATCATTTATGACAATTATAATATTCCTGTAGTTTTTAGGGTTCCGTACCCAAAGGGTAAAAACGGAACCCTATTACTAAGACTTCGCTGTCCGTCCGTCCGTCCGTCTGTCCGTCTGTCACCAGGCTGTATCTCAAGAACGGCGATAGCTAGAGAGTTGAAATTTTCACAAATTATGTATTTCTGTTGCCGCTATAACAACAAATACTAAAAACAAAATAAAATAAATATTTAAGGGGGGGGGGGCTCCCATACAACAAACGCGATTTATTGCCTATTTTTACTCGATATATATAAATGGTAAGAGGTAGGCCCTTGAAATATTCACAAAATACTTAATTGTGTGTTACTTTAATAATAAATAATAAAATCAAAATTAAAAAAATTTGGGGGCTCATACAACGAAAATGACTTTTTTGCCGATTTTTGCCCGCTATTAAAATCAATGTACCTACTGGTGTTTACCTAGCCAATGGTACGGAACCCTTCGTGCGCGAGTCCGACTCGCACTTGGCCGATTTTTTTTCGTCTTCATTTATTACTTTGTTTAAAAAATAACGATGTAATCGTTTGTCTAAATTATTTATACATCTATACAATAAATAAAATTGAAGTGTATGTTTGTAATATTAAAATAACCGTTTTTACTACATGTTTATGGATGTACTAGCTTCTGCGCGCGACTTCGTCGGCGTGGATTCCACTCCTATTGGTCTTAGCGTGATGATATATAGCCTATAGCCTTCCTCGATAAATGGGCTATCTAACACTGAAAGAATTTTTCAAATCGGACCAGTAGATCCTGAGATTAGCGCGTTCAAACAAACAAACAAACAAACAAACAATCAAACAAACAAACTCTTCAGCTTTATTATATTAGTATAGATAATACACGGTACAAATAGGGTTGCCACCTTTTTTTTGTCAATTAAAGTACATTGGGTATTATAGGTAAGAAAAAAAAGTACATAGTATCAACATAAAGTACAATTTATTTTTATTTTTTATTAAATTTGAAAACACATTTTTTATTGCTTTTTGCAGCTTGTATCAAATTAGTATCTCAACTAAACAATTGCACAACATCTTTACACACACTTCAGCTTATCGCAGTCCACTGCTGGACATAGGTCTCCACAAGTTCGCGCCAAAAATGGCGCGAACTCATGTGTTTCGCCCATAGTCACCATGCTGGGCAGGCAGGTTGGTGACCGCAGGGCTGGCTTTGTCGTACCGAAGACGGTGCTGCCCGTCTTCGGCATGTGTATTTCAAAGCCAGCAGTTGGATGGTTATCCCGCCATCGGTCGGCTTTTTAAGTTCCAAGGTGGTAGTGGAACTGTGTTATCCCTTAGCCGCCTCTTAAGACACCCACGGGAAGAGAGGGGGTGGCTATATTCTTTACTGCCGCAACCACACAGCAGCCCACACCACATCTTTACAGTCTATATTTAAATTAAAAAAGTAACTCATTTTTTATCAAATTCAGAGACGCTTTGTTTCGTTTATCACAGCAAAAAATCTTTGAATGCTGACGTATTGGGAATAGGTAATAAGAATGAAATTACTTTATACAAGTTTATTAAATTGTCATCACCCTTATTAAATACTTGCTGCCATTTTTGTGCAGTTGATAGTTCTGCAAAACCCTTAGAAGTACATATATAATATTAAAGTAATTTCTCCATAAAGATCATCGATATTTACATTAAGTTTTCGCAGATTTAAATTTTCAATTATGTTAACAATATTATCTCTAAGACAACTGAGCTATGGGTCCTCATCTAGCCGTGTCGAAATTCTTGATATGATGATGTTAGGTTTTTAAGCAAACCTTGGCGTCGTCTATAGCGAGTTCTTTACAGATCCCGACTACTCAAAGATTTAATATTACAATGAATTCTTCGACAAGAGACGATACCATGCTATTTTTAATTCGTTTTTATTTTTATTTTTGTGTTACCCACACATGAGGAAATTATAAAGATTTTAAATCATATCAAAAATTTTTCGACCCAGCGGTATTTGAACCTGCGCCCTCTGATTAAATTAATTATATTATATTATTGGAGTTATCAGGGAATTGGACATACGGTGCCAATCAAAATACCAATTCTAAATTAATGCGACGTTTCAATCTTGCCTGAAGAAGATCTAAGATCTTCTTCAGGCATCTATAAATTTGATCAACATTTCAACATATGAAAAAGCTGCTTATGATTAAACAATATTGAATATAGAAAACTAACAAAAGATTTTTTTCCATTTACCTTTACATGTAGTGTATGACATCTTCATACTTAGGGTGCAATGTTAATATGCATAATCATAATATAATGCTTTATACATTTTTTTTTTGTTTTTTATTTTAAAGAATTTTGAAATATTGACAATTCCAATACTATTTAAATTTATCAAGGCAACAATAAGTACATTTTTATATCATTTTATTTTGTTACCTATACATCTTTAGGACATTTGATTCTTAAAATTTAACTCTATTCCAGCATCTAAAACATTAATTACATGTATGATAATTATATATTATCATGCTATGCTATAGGTACAACACCACAAAATGTTAACAACCAAAGTATTACCTCCACATGCAGTGCAACCAGTATGTCACACCTATTATCTTTTAGATATGATAAATCACATCATCAAAGCCATTTTAAATTTTCTCAACAATTAAAAGTACATGTGCTCCATTCCAAATCAATGCAAAACTGTCAAGTCATTAATGTCAAATAAAGTACATTTGTATTGTATTGTATTTATATATATATTGGCTAGCCCGTTGGCGTAGTTTGTAGTGACCCTACTTTCTGCAGGGTCACTACAAACTCTTCTGGGTTGTGGGTTCGATTCCCACCCTGAGTCTGGGTGTAATATATATTTATTTATGTACTAGCTGCCCGGACAGACTTCGTTCAGTCTGTTATGTATATTTTTTTTTTTATTTTTTTTTTTTTGTATAAAAACCTTCCGTGGGATTTTTAAGGAACATACAAAAAAAATTTGCCGAATTGGTCGAGTCATTCTCCAGTTATGCGCTTAGCAACATTCATTTTAGGGTTCCGTACCCAAAGGGTAAAAACGGGACCCTATTACTTAGGCTTCGCTGTCCGTCCGTCTGTCACCAGGCTGTATCTCAAGAACGGCGATATCTAGACAGTTGAAATTTTCACAAATTATGTATTTCTGTTGTCGCTACAACAAAAAATACTAAAATCAAAATAAAATAAATATTTAAGGGGGGCTCCCATACAACAAACGCGATTTTTTTGCCTTTTTTGCTCGATATCAATAATGGCAACAGATAGACACTTGAAATATTCACAAAATACTCAGTTGTATTTTTACTTTAATAATAAATAATAAAATTAATATTTAAGGCGGGCTCCCATACAAAAAACGTCATTTTTGCCTATTTTTGCTTTCATATAACAAAAGTGGTTTGTTTAGCCGCTTTTTGCCCGATATTAAAATCAATGTACCTAGTCAATGGTACGGAAACCTTCGTGCGCGAGTCCGACTCGCACTTGGCCGATTTTTATTGTATAGATGTAGTATTTATATGTATGTTTGTTGAAAAAAAAATGTAACTATACCAGTCGGCTGTTACCTATAACACAAGCATTAAGTTGCTTACTTTAGAAACAGACGATCGTGTGTGTGTGTGTGTGTGTGTTGTAGATAATTATATTTATTTGTTTATATTTATTACTAGCCTCTGCGCGCGACTTCGTCGGCGTGGACTCCGCTCCTATTGGTCTTAGCGTGATGACACATAGCCTATAGCCTTCCTCGATAAATGGGCTATCTAACACTGAAAGGATTTTTCAAATCGGCCGAGTAGTTCCAGAGTTTACCGCGTTCAAACAAACAAACAAACAAACAACCAAACAAACAAACTCTTCAGCTTTATAATTATACTAGCTTCTGCGCGCGACTTCGTCGGCGTGGCCTCCGCTCCTATTGGTCTTAGCGTGATGATACATAGCCTATAGCCTTCCTCGATAAATGGGCTATCTAACACTGAAAGAATTTTTCAAATCGGCCCAGTAGTTCCAGAGATTACCGCGTTCAAACAAACAAACAAACAAACAAACAATCAAACAAACTCTTCAGCTTTATTATATTAGTATAGGTAGATTAGTATAGATTTAAATATATTAAAATGAAAATGTCACCATACAAGTACCTACTTCTTAAAATATTATATGTTGCTACTTACAATTTATTTAGATTAATAATTTTTAATTTCTTACTAATTTTAGGAAAATATATACTATGACGTTATTTAACTTTTGATTTATTTTTCTATATACATAATTATATTGTTAATCATACGCAGCTTTTTAACCGACTTCCAAAAAAGAGGAGGTTCTCAATTCGAATGTATTTTTTTCAACTACAAGTACAACACAAGTACTTTTAGGGTATGCGGCTGTCCTTCTTATTATAGACTAGCCCGTTGGCGCAGTTTGTAGTGACCCTGATTTCTGCTCCGGGGGTTGTGGGTTCGATTCCCGCCCGAGTCTGGGTGTAATATATATATTTGTGTATTTATTTAATTCTTTGAAATAATTTTAATTATCTGCTTTGTCTGTGAATAAATTGTATAAAATATTGTATTAAAATATATTAAAATGAAAATGTTACCATACAAGTACTTCTTAAAATATTATATGTTGCTACTTTCAATTTATTTCGATTGATAATTTTTAATTTCTTACTAATTTTAGGAAAATATATACTATTACGTTATTTAACTTTATTTTTATTTTTCTATATACATATTATATTGTTAATCATACGCAGCTGTTTAACCGACTTCCAAAAAAAGAGGAGGTTCTCAATTCGACTGTATTTTTTTTACTACAAGTACAACACAAGTACTTTTAGAGTATGCGGCTGTCCTTATTATCGACTAGCCCGTTGGCGCAGTTTGTAGTGACCCTGATTTCTGCTCCGGGGGTTGTGGGTTCGATTCCCGCCCGAGTCTGGGTGTAATATATATATATATATTTGTGTATTTATTTAATTCTTTGAAATGATTTTAATTTTCTGCTTTGTCTGTGAATAAATTGTATAAAATATTGTATTTAAATATATTAAAATGAAAATGTTACCATACAAGTACTTCTTAAAATATTATATGTTGCTACTTACAATTTATTTCGATTGATAATTTTTAATTTCTTACTAATTTTAGGAAAATATATACTATTACGTTATTTAACTTGATTTATTTTTCTATATACATATATTGTTAATCATACGCCGCTGTTTAACCGACTTTCAAAAAAAGAGGAGGTTCTCAATTCGACTGTATTTTTTTTTACTACAAGTACAACACAAGTACTTCTAGAGTATGCGGCTGTCCTTCTTATTATCGACTAGCCCGTTGGCGCAGTTTGTAGTGACCCTGATTTCTGCTCCGAGGGTTGTGGGTTCGATTCCCACCCCGAGTCTGGGTGTAATATATATATTTATTTGTGTACTATTTATAAGTATGTATATCGAAAAAAATGTAGCTATACCAGTCAGCTGTTACATATTATAACACAAGCATTAAGTTGCTTACTTCAGGAACAGATGACCGTGTGTGTATTGTGTAAATATTTATTATTATGACTCGTTTTCACAACTTAAATCCACTCTTCATAGTATTGAGCGTGTTACAGCGGAAACTAATTACACAACTCATTTTCTCATCCTTAGTATATACCTATAACTCCACATTGTTAAACTTTAATGTATAGGTAGGAGCCAGCTGAAGTGACAGGATAGAGACAATAAATTTTTATTAATGATTATACTGAAATAAATTTTTAAACCTACACAGGATTAGGATATAATAATCATTTTAATGAATCTAGATTTCCTTGGGCTTTTAACCGACTTCCAAATAAGGTGGAGGTTCTCAATTCGATTGTATTATTACAAGCTTTTATTTAACTTGCAATGTATATATGTATGTATGTATGTAACTTTAATGAATGTTTGTTCGGGTGAAATCTTGAAACTCAATTTTGAAGCAGATATCTTCAACCAATTGAGCTGAAATTTTGTATACAGGTTCAATTTGGATGACAATGCATGGTTTGTATGTATGCATGTATGTATGTTTGTTCGGGTGAAATCTTGCAACTCAATTTTGAAGCAGCTATCTTCAACCAATTGAGCTGAAATTTTGTATATAGGTTCAATTTGGATGCCAATGCATGGTTAACTTTATGACGTCATTCTAAATCCAATATGGCGGCATATCCAAGAGTGCGGACTAGTTATTTTTAGTGCACTTCTACAATATGGGTATCAAATGAAAGGGCTTGCTAGGAATAATTCGAATAAAGTGACGTGATAACCGACTAAAAAGTCAAAAATAAATTAAAAGTAAAAAACCTTTTTAAAAAACAAGCTTTTATTAGAATGTGCTAAAACGAAAAAAAATAATTTTTTACTTTAAAACTTTTACTATCTACTTATAAAGTCATTACACATAATCTATATGATATAAAAGCTTGTCGCGAGTTTGCTTGTAAACAAGTAAATTAATTAAATTGATGTGATTGATTTTAACTATTAAATTTTTTAAACTATTTTAGTTTATCTGAGGTAGGGCACAGCAGGAAATTTCCTGCTCAAAATATGGAGCAGCCCGACTGGGGTAGTACCTCGACCTTACAGAAGACCACAGCTAAGTAATACTGTTTTCAAGCAGTATTGTGTTCCTGTTGGTGAGTAAGGTGACCAGAGCTCCTGGGGGGATTGGGGATAGGGTCGGCAACGCGCTTGCGATGCTTCTGGTGTTGCAGGCGTCTATAGGCTACGGTCTTACCATCAGGTGAGCCGTATGCTTGTTTGCCGGACTCGTAACATAAAAAAAAAAACTAAGGAAATACGAGTACTCATATCTCGCGACAAGCTTTTCTATCATATAGATTATGTGTAATGAGGAATGACTATAAGTAGATAGTAAAAGTTTTAAAGTTAATAACCAATCGCAATCCAGTGCTGTGACCGCTGCGCCAACGCGGCGTCATAAATAAAATAAAAGTTTAAAAAAGTCTGATAGCCGTTCATGTCCCAACGAAGTTCTTACGTGTTTTTTACCAGTTTTAGTTTTAGAAACTTCTTTCAACTGTTGCGATTTTAACCGACTTTAAAAAAGGAGGAGGTTACTCAATTCGACCGTATATGTTTTTTTTATGTATGATCGGGGATAAATTCGTCGTTTATGAACTGATTTTGATAATTCTTTCTTTGTTGGAAAGGGGATATCTCAACTTAGGTACCATGATAAGGAAACCAGGATCTGATGAGATTCTAGTGAAATCGTAGTGACGACTAGTGCGTTTGTTAATTTATTTATTATTTATTAATTGTTCATAAAGATTAACTGAATCCTGCAATAACCGATGTAGGATGTTTCCAACTTTTGGGCGCACGCTTAACCAGGGAAAAGGGAGATTGCTTTTTTTTAATTTTGTCATTTCTGAAGTGAAAACTCTATAGGCACGTATGGCAGTTTTTTTTAATGTTTTTCCCGGGAAGCACGAGATTAATAGTGACACCGTGGATAATATTTTACTAATTTTTGCTTACACGCCTTAGGGGCCCCTGTTGCCCGGGGGCCCCGTATCATTGATACGGCTGATACGGCGGTAGCTACGCCCCTGCCAATAATTTTCAACGGGACATTTACTGGCAGGTAGCTGATGTAATAAGGAGTGACTTAGGCTTTTAATTTTTAATTTATTATTATTTTTTATTTTAATTTAAGTATTATTAATATTATTTACATTATAATGTACAATTGATTTACTAAAGGTTTTTTTTTCAGCGAACGAATGTGTTAACTTATCCGAGCAACAAAATGATCATCAAAAAATAATACAGGAAGTGACTCAACATCATCTGGATTGATCTACAAGTTAATTTGAAAAACATAGATCAATAAAGCTTTGCACTGTAAAATATCAACACTTAAATAATAATTCATTTTATAATATATAATACATAATAATAAAAGAAAAGTTGCACTTAATATGGAAAATTTGGCTAAAATCGGTCTTCAAAGACAGCAAGGTGGAGAATTCTTAAACGGCTTAACGTGCTCTCTGAGGCACGGTGGAGAGACCCACAAGGACTGCACAAACACCCAGACCACGGCAAACATCTGTATGGCCAATACAAATGTTGTCATGTGCGGGAATCGAACCCGCAACCGCCCGCACAACAGCCAATCGCAATCCAGTGCTGCGACCGCTGCGCCAACGCGCCAACCCCACAACATACCGGATCTAAATTTTTTTTTATGACGTCAATTGATTGGCCATCCTGTATTTGTTAGTCCCTTTACTACATTGGTCTACAAATAATTTTGAAAAACATAGATTTAATAAAGCTTTGCACTGTAAAATATCAACACTTAAATAATAATTCATTTTATAATATGTTTATTAATATTTGAATTAATTAAGATTTGATGAGATCCAACATCGTTCACTTGTCATTTATTCAATTTTAAATGTGATTCTTTATCATGTAATGAACAAATTACGTATATTTTAAGAGATAATTTAGACAAAACGATAACATCATTATTTTTTAAACTAAAAGTAATAAATGAAGATGAAAAATAAACATGAATATAATAATTCTCATCAATGATTTAAACTCCGCAAAACGAAAATAATAAACATGGTAAATATTCCGTTTTCGAATAGTTTTAGTAATAGAAGTACCCATATTAATCTAAAATCTTGTAATGTGTTTTGTTTATTAAATAAAATTTTTTTGAAAAGTACTGTTTTTTCTTTCAAATACCTTATTTTTTATTTACTTTATAGTAGATGTCATTGTGGCCACTTAAAATCCTTGGATTTGGCGTTGTGACAAAGTACCTACATAATCATAAATACTAGTCATCAAAGATGACTCAAAATGTACTCATTATATCTCCATTATATTAAAATACAACCCACATGACAAGTATAAACTTTTGATTTATAAAAGAATCATCAAAATCGGTAAACACAGTAAAAAGTTATGACGCTTATTATCACGTAGGTCGACGAAAAAATTCAGGTAAATGACGCATTATTGGTTATAACTCGAAAAGTACTTGTCAGATCTCAATTAAATTTAATTGATTCTAAATGACACTCAATACCTTTCGATTGAAAAGTTGGAATAAATTACAGATGCTTATAAAAGTTAGCTAAAAATTATTTAAAATAAAAAAAAATATTTTTTTTAAATATATTTAATGTGTTTTGTTTATTAAATAAAAAATTTTTGAAAGGTACTGTTTTTTCTTTCAAATACCTTATTTTTTAGTTACGTTATAGTAGATGTCATTGTGGCCACTTAAAATCCTTGGATCTGGCGTTGTGACAAAGTACCTACATAATCATAAATACGAGTCATCAAAGATGACTCAAAATGTACTCATTATATCTCCATTATATTAAAATACAACCCACATGACAAGTATAAGCTTTTGATTTATAAAAGAATCATCAAAATCGGTAAACACAGTAAAAAGTTATGACGCTTATTATCACGTAGGTCGACGAAAAAATTCAGGTAAATGACGCATTATTGGTTATAACTCGAAAAGTACTTGTCAGATCTCAATTAAATTTAATTGATTCCAAATGACACTCAATACCTTTCGATTGAAAAGTTGGAATAAATTACAGATGCTTATAAAAGTTAGCTAAAAATTATTTAAAATAAAAAAAAAATATTTTTTTTAAATATATTTAATGTGTTTTGTTTATTAAATAAAAAATTTTTGAAAGGTACTGTTTTTTCTTTCAAATACCTTATTTTTTAGTTACGTTATAGTAGATGTCATTGTGGCCACTTAAAATCCTTGGATCTGGCGTTGTGACAAAGTACCTACATAATCATAAATACGAGTCATCAAAGATGACTCAAAATGTACTCATTATATCTCCATTATATTAAAATACAACCCACATGACAAGTATAAGCTTTTGATTTATAAAAGAATCATCAAAATCGGTAAACACAGTAAAAAGTTATGACGCTTATTATCACGTAGGTCGACGAAAAAATTCAGGTAAATGACGCATTATTGGTTATAACTCGAAAAGTACTTGTCAGATCTCAATTAAATTTAATTGATTCCAAATGACACTCAATACCTTTCGATTGAAAAGTTGGACTAAATTACAGATGCTTATAAAAGTTAGCTAAAAATTGGTTCAGTAGTTTCAGCGTCACGTACGGATAGCAGCGCCACCTACCGGGTCTAACTGAGATAAAAACTACGCTATCTCCCAAGTTGGACCAAATAACAGAGGCTTACAAAATTTGATACAAATAAGTTCAGTAGTTTCAGAGTTACATAACGATAGCAGCGCCACCTACCGGGTCCAATTGAGATAAAAACTACCCTATTTACCTAGTTGGACCTAATTACAGAAGCTTACAAAATTTGATACAAATAAGTTCAGTAGTTTCAGAGTTACATACCGATATCAGCGCCACCTACCGGGTCCAATTGAGATAAAAACTACCCTATATCCCAAGTTGAACCTAATTACAGAATCTTACAAAATTTAGTACAAATTAGTTAAGTAGTTTCGGGAGTTACATACCGATAGCAGCGCCACCTACTGGGACCAATTGAGTTAAAAACTACCCTATTTACCAAGTTGGACCTAATTACAGAAGCTTACAAAATTTGATACAAATAAGTTCAGTAGTTTCAGAGTTACATACCGATAGCAGCGCCACCTACCGGGTCCAATTGAGATAAAAACTACCCTATATCCCAAGTTGAACCTAATTACAGAAGCTTACAAAATTTAGTACAAATTAGTTAAGTAGTTTCGGGAGTTACATACCGATAGCAGCGCCACCTACTGGGTCCAATTGAGTTAAAAACTACCCTATTTACCAAGTTGGACCTAATTAAAGAAGCTTACAAAATTTGATACAAATAAGTTCAGTAGTTTCAGAGTTAAATACCGATAGCAGCGCCACCTACCGGGTCTAATTGAGATAAAAACGACCCTATATCCCAAGTTGAACCTAATTACAGAAGCTTAGAAAATTTAGTACAAATTAGTTAAGTAGTTTCGGAGCTACATAACGATAACAGCGCCACCTACCGGGTCCAATTATTTATTATTTATTTATTTTATTTATTTATTTATTTTATTTATTTTATTAAGATAAAAAAGTTTCCCATGTCCGTCTCCTGGTTCTAAGTTACCTTCCCACCAAGAGTATAAAAATTATATGGAAAAATTAATTTTATTAATGTCACTTTTTTATTTAACCGATGACATGTTTCTTTTGACGTTTGGAAGGGACATTAATTTCGTATATGTTGGCTAAAAAGTTCGTATCCTTTCCCCGAGATGGCGTCGCTGAGCCAGTGGCGCCATCTCGGAGAAACGGTACGAACTATTTAGCCCATTATATACGAAATTAATGTCCCTTAACTCTACAATATTTGCAAAAAAATTCCTCAAAATCCCTATATATCCCTTTTTAAATATAAGGAATAATATGGTCCGTGTCCCATATATAAAAATGACCTAACACTATTCGCTCCATCGAAGAACCCTTTTCCCAAGATTAATTTTGTGTGAAAAGTAATTTCCTAAGACGTTTGGTGTTACATGAACATTGGGCTACAATTTTCCACGAACGAAATGTCTCGGCCCGTACTATACATTATATATATATATATCAAAACTACTAAAGTAAAATCGCATTTTTAGTATAATATACTACCCATGTAGTAGTTACGGCCAAGAAGGATTATGATTAATAATTATACTGCTTTCAAATACTGTTATGCTCCTGTGGGGAGTAAGGTGACCAGAGCTCCTGGGGGAATGGAGGTAGGGTAACCAATACGCTTGCGGTGTTGCAACTTGCAGGCGTCTATAGGCTACGGTAATCGGTTACCATCGGATGAGCCGTACGCTTGCCGAACAAGTTGTCATACAGATGTTACAAAAGGTATTTTTTAATAAAGCTGGTAAATTATGGCGTTTTTGTACAATTATTGTTTGCAGTAATGCCATTTCACGATAGAATAATTATGTATATAAATTACTAGCTTCTGCGCGCGACTTCGTCGGCGTGGACTCCGCTCCTATTGGTCTTAGCGTGATGATACATAGCCTATAGCCTTCCTCGATAAATGGGGTATCTAACACTGAAAGAATTTTTCAAATCGGACCAGTAGATCCTGAGATTAGCGCGTTCAAACAAACAAACAAACAATCAAACAAACAAACTCTTCAGCTTTATTATATTAGTATAGATTAATTTCAACAATTTTGAAGTTTAAGCTCAAACTATAATGTAAATCTGTTAATCCTAATAACATTAGATGCAAAACTTTATGAGGATGGATGAGTGGTCGTTGCTCTTTCACGGAAAACTTTTAAGCCGATTGCGATGAAAGTTGGTATGTACGAGTATATAGCTGAGTGTATATATAAGCTGCTTACTGTTTATGCCGCAATTTCTACACAATTATATATTGTACGAAAAAAACCGCGTCCCACGAATAGTTGATTATAACGTCAACAATTTTTATTTTTAAGCTTTGCTTTTTCTATGGAGTATGGAGTCAAATACAGTAAAGGATTAATAAATAACTAGTTTTATTTGTAGCAGCAAAGCTTTGTAACATTTACATTATGAAAAAGTGAACCTTCATTATAAGACACTATGCACATACATACGTTGACGTAATTTCATTTAATTTCTAAAATATATTTTTTAATTTTAATGTCAACATTAATTTCTACTCTATGAGCCATGGAATAAGTTTTAAGTTACTCTAGTAATTATATATGCTGCAGTTTAGACCTCTTTGTTTACAAACATAGAATGTGAGTAAACCCGCGATGGCAGCATCTCGGCAATTCGCCAATAGAGGGCGCTAGTCAGAAATAGAACGGCGTTTTGAACACCGAAGCAGCGTCATACAGAATTAAAACCGAATTGCTGAAGCAACCATTTTTAGCATTTATTTAGGATAGGTATCATTTCTTAATAAAATATTGTTATAAAAAGTATTTCAAAAACATAATTATAAATATTCTAAGGAGAAATATTAATGTAATTTAAAATCGACGCACTATAATAATATTATAGGTATTTTTATAATGACAAGGGTATTTAATGAAAGGTTACAAATTTTCGCGGTGGTACTACCAAAATATTAATACTAAAAACATCTGTTCGTCTACATATTTTCTCGGCTAATGCCTTGCAATTTTAATGACCGTAAGCCGATATGCCAATAAATAACAAAAGCTGTCTTTATTTAGAATTAAATTGATTATACTCTAACCATGTGCTACGCGGCATAGAAACTTGCCAATTATATATTTTAAATATTTTGAAAAGTATTCAAATAAAAAAGCAACGAGACTGATGAAAATTTTAATAACTGTAATAATTCATTATTAATAATTTATTATCATTGATACGATAAAGTTAAAATATAATATTAGATACTTATCGTTTGACTAATTACATTAAACGTGTTATAATGTTATGGACTATCAGTAATATTTTATCCCACGATAGATTTATAACTCAGTCACTCTAATTATAAACTGCGGTAGGCATTTCCGATCTTCCGTTTCGATCGGATCACGGACGCGTACACATTTACACTTTTAATTTAAACATAATGTAAGTGTATCCTATTTATATTTTCCAATAGGTATTAATTGTTTTCCAGTAAGCATTATTGTACAGAATTTTTATAACCATTCTCGATATGCTGATTTTGGTTTTTTAAGCAAACCTTGGCGCCGCGCCGCACCGTCTATAGCGAGTTCTTTACAGACCCCGCTACTCAAAGATTTCATATTCTTTTGACAAGAGGTGGACAAGAGACAATACCATGCTATCTTTAATTCGTTTTATTTTTTATTTTTGTGTTACCCCACACATGAGGAAATTATAAACATTTTTAAAATCATATCAAATTTTCAATCAAATAAAAAATTTTTTTATATACATTTGTATAACCATTTTATTTTCTTTCTACTTTTTAAATAGTACATATAAGTAAAATTAAGTGTTCACGTGTTCAAACTTGCTATGTTAATAAGAAATAGAATAACTTAATAATATTGTACTTGAATGTTGTAGTTGTGATGTAGTTTCGTTATCTCAGAAATAAACACGAGGAACCAAAGTATTTATACTTAGATCGAAACTGTGAACGGAAACTCACGAGATATATTAGAGTTAGCCGAGATCTCACGAGATCATACAGGTACCCAGTCTCCCGATAAGTTCTATGAAATTGAAAAGGCGAAATTGAACCTTTTTCAGTATAATAATAGGTGGCATAATATGTTCTTTTCCTTTTTAAATAGAAATAAAATAGGTATATGCTTAAGGTAGCCTAAGTCACTAATGTGAACTTTTTATTTTACATAAAACTTGGTTTTAGACGATTTAAATACAGACGAGATCTATGTAATATCCTTAATCAAATCATATAGGTACTGTAAGTATACAGTAAATATATAAGCAGTTACAGCTGTTAAAGCATTATGGATGTTAAGCCTTTTTATTTTTATATATTTTTTAAATTTTAAGTAAATTAAAAGAAATAAATATACGAAGTACTATCGAAGGACGTTCTAATATTTTTTTAAATATGTAAATGAGTAAAGTATCTTTTAAACATGATGTTATATTTTAAGTAAGGAATATTCGGTTCATTTAAATTTTGACACTACACCAAGGTGGTTTCTCAATTCGGACTTCCAAGAGTTCTATTTTCGGTTAAGCCTTGCTCGTAAATTAGGTGTCAACCCTTGCTTGACTAATTACGCGTGCGCAAGTAGCGTTTCTCGTTGAGAAATTGTGCACCTATCCGTATCATATGGACTGAAACTAATGTTACCATCATTGGTGTGCTTTAAACATCAAAGTCAGCCTAAAAATGTCCTATCGACCAATATAATTATACAACTTACATTATATAGGAACCCTTAGAATTTTGTTTCATAGAACGTTTTAACAATGTACTTTAAAATTAAAAAAAGAATTCGCATTCGCATTCAGCCTGTAGCATCCCTCTTTCTACATGTAGGAGAAGAATTGCAGCTTAATCCACCACGCTGCTCCACTGCAGGTTGGCGGATATGTTCCCTACTATGAGTAACGATCGTTATCGGGTATTTATGATAACACAGGGACTGAAGGCTTAACGTGCTCTCTAAGGTACGGTTGGGAGACCTACAAGGACAGACATACAAACCCGAAAGAAATATTTGTACAAATACAAATATCCATCCCGAGCGGGAATCGAACCCGTAAACCGTCGGTGTTTTAGGCGACTACTCGCACTACTAGACCAGAGCGGTTGTTAAAAAAAGGTGTGTGTGCGATTCACACACGATAGAAGTGAAACTTCTTTGTCAAACTAATTAAAAAAAAACTAATTTAAAATTAGCGGCTTGCAGCGCGGCCCGGCGCGAACTTCCCTGTTGTTGCCTTCCGGTTTGAAATCACAACGATTCTAAAGAAGTTTCACTTCAAAAAAAACTTATAATTGTTTGAACCACATTATTAATATGTAAATAATCACTATTAATAACTAAATGTTTATAAATACATGCTAAAATATTAACCACAACATTTTGTATATTGCAATGAGAGCCATCTATTCAATATACGTAGAACTATTTCTAATGTACACTTACATATAGTAACTATTCAGCAATAGATGGCGCTGCACGCCCATTTCAAAAACTTTCTTAACTTCTAATTAAAGTTATGATATGTGCTTAAAATAATCTTTACAAATTAAACAAATCACTTACCTATTAGCTGTTAACGTCGTCATTTCGACGTTATTTCCACAAGCTGTTAAAATTTCATCGCAACTGCTGCCCCCTGTTATCCTCTGGACGGAACTTAAAGCTGGAACGTCTTCGTTTAAACTCTTTCCCGAGTTCGTTGCATTGCTACAAGGTGGCACTGTACGCTGTTTCGATGCCTGCTTGTGTCGGCTCAATGCAAAAAATAGTGCTAATACAGCTTTTAGTTTGGCGTCCCGAATATCAACAGCTGTTACTTGTTCTAATCCTTGGACTTTTTGAGCGTGTAGAAAGTCTAAACAACATTGGACGTTCTCCAACTGGAAAAAAAGAAAAATACGTTATAAATGTCAGCTTGCTTATGTAGCGTTGTACGAGTTTTATAAAAACACTAGGTTCCTCTATAGATATTTATATACCACTGTAATGCGAAAAAACGGCAAAATACAATTACACAAAACTTTAGTTATTTTTATATACTTTGTAGAAATGACCAAAGTAACTAATAATATGAAAAAGGCCTAAAAATGCGGAAAGTTTTGATTTTAAGAAATTATTTAGGTACATATTTTTATTTCAAGGACATAGATAGGGCATTAGGATAGCCATTGTGTCAGAAGGATATATGGTTAGATGCACAGCGAAATCGTAATTAAGGATAGTCATCTTTTACGTAGGAAGACCTAAAAAACAAGACTAAATTACATAACACGTAATGTAATTATTATTTCAAATGTTATTGGGTCGCCTTATTTATCATCAGAATCAATAAACACAATGTCATTCGATGAATAAAATTCACACAGTTCTAAAATGGAAAGTAATTTGGTATAAAATCATTGACGTGCACTGCACCCATCGCGCGTACTAATGAGTCTAATGAGAGCTTTTACGTGCGTCGCCATTATATGCGCGCGCGCAGCCGGTGGATCGCGAGGGGGGTACACAATGAGCTTATCACTTAAATTACCCATGAAGAATAAATAAAATCATGTTGACACTGGCTATTTATCGACACCTGCATCTAAATTAAGCTAGTTTTTCTTATCTTGAAATTCAACCAGTGTTCCCGTTGATTTAAGTTATTAAAGAAATAATTATGTTTGTGGGACGTGATCTCGACATGTCTGTCACGTAGTTGACGAACTTGAATAATTTATTAAAATAATTTTTATAGCTACATTAATATTTATAAAATAAAAAATATTTAATTAGAGAAACATGATTATGTTCGCTGCTTTGTACACATGCCTACTATAAAATTAAAAGAATAATATTCACCTTTCACGAAAGCCTTTTTAAAATTATTTGTTCTACATGTTGAAGGGAGAATATTCTTGCTATCACATCTTTTACGAGCGTACAAAAAAGTACAACTAACATTAAGATAATATTAAGAATTACAAATACCTAATGATAAGACTATCAAGGCGATCAGGAATATATATAAATAAATAAATAATCGCGTCATAATGTCGGGCGCGAACTTGTGGAGGCCTATGTCCAACAGTGGACTGTGATAGTCTGTAGTGGTGGTGGAAATAATAAATAAAAAAAATTCAGTTAATGTCATGTTAAAAAAATAGTACCGCCTTTTGTGTAACTCTTGTTGAATAAGGCAGTAATTGCGATTTACTCTTCAAAATACATTTTTTTTTCATGTTTCTTTTTAACAAATGACCGTGTAGGCGCATAAAATCACGCTTATAACACTCTGGTGGCTTTAATATCGTAATACATTCTGCCAAATACAAAAAAGGTTAATATTTATGTAAATAGTATTTTTAAATTAAGTACACGTTTTACCGTCGTAAAATATTCTTATTGTACTTAATGAAGTTGCTTTTACAAATTATAAAACGTTGATCGTCTCGCATGATGTCCATGCAATTATTGGTGAAGAGGTTATTAGACAGTCGGTACATCGTACATATTATAGTTTTTGTAATTTTTTTCAGTATAAAATTTTATATTTAACTAGCTGTGCCCCGTGGTTTCACACACGTTAATTTGAGGGAAAAAGCCTATCGTCGGTAAATGTAAATGGGCTAGCTAGGGTTGCCAACCGTCCTGTTTTCCCAGGACATGTCCTAGTTTTTGTAGTGTCCTGGGACGTCCTGAATAGATTTTAAGCAGCGTCCTGGGTTTTTAAGTTTTAAAATTCGCACGCCTCTTCTCAAATTTTTACGCTACGGGCAGCCTCACGGCTCGTAAGTAAACAACCACAAATACTGAAGGAAATTAATGGGATTGAAAAACATAGTAAAAATTAATAAGTTTATTATATTAGAATGATACTATAAACTAACGTAAGTTTAACCAGTTCACTGTCCAGGCTCCACAGTGGAAATGGTCCTTAAGTCCAGTTAGGTTTTTGTTAAAAATCGGTTTATTTGTGGTTCAGATGTATGCTAAATGTGTTATAAAAATTTTATACTTTACTGAAATAGTTTTTTTTTGCACAGACCACATATGGTCTGTGGACTCGTAGAGCTTCCAGGATATACTATATAATCTGGATAAACCTGGAAACGTTGTCGTTGAGCTGTCTTAAGAGCTTTTGGACCATAACAGATAATTGGTATACAAATATACCATTAGCTGAATTCTTCTATATAGTCGCAAAACTAATATTTGTGGCACTTTGCGAAAAAAACGCAAACATCTGTAATGTTTTCAAAAAGCTCGTGTATGTATAATTTTTGTACTGTGTAATTTGATTTTCTATTCATTTCCCGTATTTTTTGTTTCTTACTTACCCATTGTTTAGCTAATTTCTAAGTAATGAAACAATAAAACCTCGGAAAAAAATATGTCTCTGAGTTGACCCCTTTTATCAATAAAAAAATCGAGTTTTTTCGTACGTCCCAGCACTTTTTATAATCCTTATGATGTGTCCTGCCAAGTCCGCGTTAAATATGAGATTTTTTTCTTACGTCCAGAGTATCAGATGTCTTAGAAATAGTACGGGCGAACAGACCACATACGGTCTGTGGACTTATATGGAAATCTCTCTACAGACCATATGTGGTCTGTGGACAGTGAACCTGTTAAGACATTTGTTACAAACTAAAGTGTTTGTTTTATATTTTATTAACTAGTTTTCAACTCGTATTTCATCCAAATATTTATTAAAAATGTGATTATGTTAATTAAATGCGTCCTGTTTTTTAACTGAATTGTCCTGGTTTTTCCAACTTCAAATCCTGGTTTTTTTTAATTTGAGGTTGGCAACCCTAGGCTAGCCGGCACAAATGTCGCTAATTTGGAACATAACACAATCAGAAGACCCAAAATCACGACAGCATAATTATTTACTAACTGAACAAATATTTGTCACGAGCGAGCATAGAACTTGCAATCACTAGCGCAACAGTTAGTTGCTGTGACCACTGAGCCAACCCGTGATTGTTATGAGTAAAAACTAGTAAGCTAGGTAGTTTGAAATAAGTTGTCTTTGTAAAAAAAAATATTTCCGGGAAAATATAGGTACCTAGTAAAAAATTGGGTGCGTACAAAGTACACAATCATGTCAGAAGTGAAACTTCTTTGGCAAACTAATTGAAAAAGTAGGCGGTATCATAATTAAAAACTAATTGAAAAAAAAACAACGTCACGCGGTGTTCCCAGGCGGTCACCCATCCAAGTACTGACGCGTGACTCGTTGCCGCGTTGACTTTCTCTCAAATTTTACCCTCATGCGCCTAAAAAAGTTTCACTTCAAAAAATAGCAACGAAACCGACCTCACAATGTATGTGGTAAACATAATTACTCTAAAAGTAGATCACTGAATTCTTAGAAAAGATTCACGCTCCACACAAGCGTAAATGATTATAAAGTTGATTCCACAATGCACCAGTATTTACTTCAGTTTCGTTGCGACACAAGGGCCGGCGTCGACCCATAAAAGGCTTGTCTACTGATCTCATAGGTCACCGGTACGACTGAGACCGCGTGAGCCTCTGTGTTTACAATACAGCCTGCAACGTAACGTAAATACGACCATATGTTTTCGTCACGGTTAACGCCCTTAGCAAGATTCATGGAATAAATTATTAATAATCCTTATTCATTAAACGAGGACGCTTCGTTTCTTTGTGATATTTTATAATAATACACTTTACGTTTGCGTTTGCGTTTATGTTTCTCATGATTGATGATGTTATTCGTTTATATTTTAAAGTTTCATAACTGTTTAATGCTATTTACATTGTTGCAATTAAGTAACTGGAACTTAAGTTCTGATCCTTTAAGGTTATGTTTTAAATTTAACAATAATTTTTATATGTAGATACAAAAAAGAATCTATACTAATATATAAAGCTGAAGAGTTTGTTTGTTTGTTTCTTTGAACGCGGTAATCTCTGGAACTACTGGGCCGATTTGAAAAATTCTTTCAGCGTTAGATAGCCCATTTATCGAGGAAGGCTATAGGCTATGTATCATCACGCTAAGACCAATAGGAGCGGAGTCCGCGCCGACGAAGTCGCGCGCAGAAGCTAGTAGGTAATAATTATAATGGCATATACGCCAACTCGCATTGGAGCAGCGTGGTGGATTAAGCTCTGATCCTTTTCCTGCATGAGGAAAGAGGACTATGCCCAGCAGTGGGATAATACAGGCTGAAGCGTAATATTATAAAAATAATACAGTTGAAAAGTATTTAGACTTAACTATTACTTTGGCCACTTTGTACGTCTGTCTATAAATAAAAGCGTGTTAAAAAGACGAGCATTACTATTTCGCTACAAGACTTCTTACTCGGTTTTTTAATAGATTCATTAAATTTAATACATGAATTTCATCATTAACTTCAAAAAAGACCGTCAGTTTAAAGTTACCTAATCTTGTTTTGATCATATATTTTAAGTTACTATTGTCATAGTTGACATCAATATCAATAGAATCGCACTATACTTGTCTTTTACACACTGTTTGACAGCTGACGTTGCGACATGACAATAGTGTGGCCATGACGCAAGTTAACGAGATATGATCAGAGGTATCAGCTTTCATAAAAAGATTTGTGTGGCATTCGACGATGTGAACGTAATTCAATTGATTGATACGAACAAATATAGAAATTGAATGCAATATTTTAATTATTTTCCTTTTCTTTTTTTAACCGGCTTCGTTACTCTAAGGAGAGGAAGGTTCTTAAGGAGGAGGTTCTCAATTCGAATGTATTTTTTTAATGAATTTTACCTCAGAACTTTTTACTGGGTAGACCACAGGGGTAGACCAATTTCAATGATTCTTTATGTACCTAATCGAAAGGTGGTGCTTGTAATGTAATTCCATTTAAATTTAATCGAGTTCTGATAAGTACTTTTCGATTTATGTGCGTATTTCCTTGACTACTTTTTCGTCTACCTACGTTGTATTGTAACTGATGTCGGATTTTTCGTTCGCGAAACAAGCGTACGACTCACCAGTCACCTGATGGTAAGACCGTAGCCTATAGACGCCTGCAACACCAGAAGCATCGCAAGCGCATTGCCGACCTTATCCCCAATCCCCCCCAGGAGCTCTGGTCACCTTACTCGCCAACAGGAACACAATACTGCTTGAAAACAGTATTATTTAGCTGTGGTCTTCTGTTAGGTCGAGGTACTACCACAGTCGGGCTGCTCCATATTTTGAGCGGGAAATTTCCTGCTGTACCCTAGTCCCTACCTCAGTTAAATCAGTCATACTAATCAGTCATCCACTCTAGTAAAAATCCTGTTTCAAAATTGGATAATTGGATATACCTCTATGGATACATTTTAACCTCTTAGGTTTGCTAAAAATCACAAAAATGCAATTACAATACCAAGGTTCTAAAAATTCAGGCTTAACAATGATATCACACAGAATATAACATATAATAAGTTATATTCTCAATCCTACACCTAAATGCAAGCCGTTATCTAGGTACAGTACAGACGCCGTCGGCCCGACCGTTAACTAGCCCCATCGTAATTGTTACATTGACCAAATTATCCCACAATGTCAGATTCATATAGAGGCTCAAATCTAAAATATTGTTGACAAATTCGCAGACACTTGCCAATTTATTTCTTGACAAATAAATTAAGTATTTAATTGCGACTACTTGGAAACACAAGATTCTAAATTAATGGCACGATGGAGAAGTCGATGTAGAGTGTATGTGATTTGTCAAAGAAAAAGTCTCTCCTTTTTCAACGAGGAAGTAATAAAACACTCGGCTACGGAAATGTTTCTGGATGCACAAAAAATTTTTGAACGTTTCCTTTATTGGATTTTCGGTGATGTAATGAAATAAGACCCTCGACAAATGTAGCGACATTCAGATCAAATCGTTATCAAAGTTCTGTTACGGTTGTTAATGCGTATTATTGTGTGACTACTTCAATATTTTTATCTAGATATTTATCTTAATGTTCCACGGTTATTATAGACCAACAAATCCGTCTACATTATAAATTATAACTAGCGACCCGCCCCGGCTTCGCACGGTTGCAAAAATGATCAGTGTTTCTCTACTATATTATGCATGTATTATACATATAAACCTTCCCCTTGAATCACTCTATCTATTAAAAAAAACTGCATCAAAATCCGTTGCGTAGTTTTTAAGATCTAAGCATACATACAGACAGACAGACAGCGGGAAGCGACTTTGTTTTATAATATGTAGTGATGTATGTACATATAACTAGGAGACGTAACGTTAGAATTAAAGAAAAAGAAAAGGTCACGTTATAAATATACTCGTACAAATTACTGCAAACAATTAAAAATATATCAAAATGGTCTATTACTGTCACACAAGGTTATATTTATTAATAAATCGATAATAAAATGTAGAAACAGCTAACTTTGATAATGAATATAAATTGTTAAATGTTAACACATTAACGTAACTAGGTACCCATATATAAAAAATATTTTAAATGTTAAGAACTAGAAATTAAAATAATATTCAGGTCTCTCTTTCTCTATTCGGATTTCGGAACTCTTTTTATTTGAATCTTCTTTATGGTAGCTGCTTAAGTTGTATGAAATGTAATCTATTTGATAAAAGTGTAACCGATAAAAGTTCTTGCACTACGAATTTAATAAAACAGAAAAATTATATAGAGACGAATATAGAACCTACTATTTATTTGGTAGGTACGTACAAGAGCAACATTTAAAAAAATTCAAACCTTAATTCGAATGAAAGTAAGTATAAAGTTACGTTTTAATACCTTTACCATTGTATTGTATTGTGTAAGTAACGAACCAAATAAAATATCAAAATGTGCCATATCGTGTCGCGGGCACGAGCGATCTCGATGAAACCTGCTACCTGCATTTTAATAGCTACAGGTGACTTATTAAGAACCCATCTACAATAACTACAGTTTATTTTGTGGAATTTTAAGTGTTGAATCTAATTTAATATTATAAAGTGAAAGAGTATAATTTTTGTATAATTATTTCTATAAAAGTGCATTATATCTCAGATGCTACTTATTCAAATGTCGAATACGATTTTAATCGAGTTATTTTTGGGCTAGATCTTTTAGTGTATAACCATTATTGCAGGTCAAACTTGACTTCAAAAAAAACTTCAAAATGATAAATAGAACAGATTCTAAAGTCAAAGAAATCACTAGAAACTATTGCAGCGATCTTTTCAAGTTCTAACTCGGACCAAATTGAAAATATCGTTGTATGTCACCAGAACTCGATGTGTTGACAAAGTTTCTCAAGAACGGATTCAGTCGAAGTGGTCGAAGAAACTGTCGTAATATTTGAAACAAAGCCAAAAGAATATATGAGATCAAGACAATATAAAAGCGATTAGTTAAAAACCAGTCAAATGCGAGTGGAAGTGTTAAGCGGTTAAAATTTTTTACCGTAATGTTTTCCAAAATATATTTTTTATTTTATCAATTACTTGTCCTTATTTCAGTCATAGTAATAAATATTATTTGAAAATTTCAAATATATAATTATATCTAACGTTCCAACGTTCTGTTATACAGGACAGGAAAATATTGTAACAGTAAAAATGGGCAGCGTAGTCTCAATAACAGAGTGCTATTAGTTCCGTACGGAACTCAAAAAAGTGGTTTATTGAAGAAAATTGAGCTATATGCCTAATCTTATAAAAGAACTTCCTTTAGCTTTACGGGAATCTTTAACTACAAGAAACATAAAAGATACCTAAAAAATATTTTATTAAACTGAAATTAAACTGATTGGTCGGTCTATCGGCATACAGCGTTTAACCGATTGATGTGTGACGATTATTATTGTATAATTAATAAATGATGTGATAGTAGGATGATGTACTTCAAAATTATAACTAACTAGCTTCTGTGCGCGACTTCGTCCCCGTGGAATAGGACCAATTCTGTCATACATGTGCGAAACTTTAACCGTTTACGCAGCGGGAGCTCTCAAAAGGAAAAAAAACCGATTTTGAAACATTTTTCATTGGTGCTACGCTCCTATTGGTCTTAGCGTGATGATATATAGCCTATAGCCTTCCTCGATAAATGGGCTATCTAACACTGAAATAATTTTTCAAATCGGACCAGTAGATCTTGAGATTAGCGCGTTTAAACAAACAAAGAAACAATCAAACAAACAAACTCTTCAGCTTTATTATATTAGTATATATATAATTATTATTTAACTAGTTACCTACTACTGATAATGTCGACAATACTGATGTCCGGTAAAACTCAAATGAGTTTATGCGGCATCTTATTATTAGTAATTATAATATATATTCCTTCATGTATGTTAATGAATAAATAAATAAAATAAATAAATTCGTTCCACGAAATGCTATTAATTGTTTATAATTTATACTATCTTATTTTTAGTTCACACGCCAGCATTAGAAAAAAAAAGAATAACACAAGTACTTAACAATAATTTCAAGTATTGAACACTAAAAGTCAAGTGCACCCCGTTATTCAGGATAAGGTCATGGCGCACGAGTCGATGTATGCATGTGTGTCGAGGTCTGCGGCTACTGGACAGGTTTGCCAGTATATTGTAAAGTACATATAGATATATATTTTGCTTAATCTAATCCTGGCTAGAGTTGCTTCTACCTGCTATCTACGCTTCAGCCTGTTCAGCCATATTCAAATGCTGAACATAGGCCACTTTCCCTATGTAGGAGAAGGATTAGAGCTTAATACACCACGCTGCTCTAATGAGGGTTGGCGGATATATTCCCTACTAGTAACGTCCGCTATCAGGAGTACATGATAACAACCGGGACCGACGGCTTAAAGTGCTCTTCAAGGCACGGTGGGGATACCCGCCAGAACTGCACAAACACCCAGAAAAATCTTTATGGCCAATACAAATTTTCGTCATATGCAGGGATCGAACCCACAAGTCACAACCGCCAGCGCAACAGCTACAAACCAGTGCTGTGACCGTTGCGCCAACGCATCGTACTCTGCCTCTGTCTACCTGCTATTTGTTTAAAACTACGCGTACTTATTACAGAAATCGAAAACTAGTTTAGTATATTTTAATGCAAAATAAATAATTTAATTTAGTGATCACTATACAACCCTGAAAGTTCTTATCTGTGCATGCGCAAAATTTTGCATCCAACCCAGGACGGATCGGTGTAATTAACTCGAAAATGTCCAATTTTAATAAACAAGCCGTTGCAGATAGCTTATCTGTTGTATACTTTTGACTTTCGCGCGTAAAACGTGTTATTACATAAATTGGTCAATTTTGTTCTGCTGTCCTACAACTACACGGTGACCTATTCAAGGAAATTAAAATTTTAAGAAAGTATTTTCGTGACATATATTAAACCACCACCCATTCTAAATTTTACAGTGCTTAAATCCATATTTGAACTCTTTTTCCCGACTGCCAAGGAAGGGTTATGTTTTTCACGCGTATCTTGTATGTATGTATGTATGTATGTAATATTCTTAATTACCTCATTTCTCTAGAACCGCTGAACGGATTTGCATAATTGAGATATCGTTAGATTTGTCTTAGCAGCCCAAGTGTTCTTAGATAGGTGACATTAAAAAAAAACAAACATGGCGGCTGTGCGAAGCCATTGTAGTTAATGAAGAAATAAAATTTTTTTTAGAATACTATAGTATGGGTATCAAATTAAAGGGCTCAATACAAGGATTTCGAAAATGTATAGTATGATTATTATTACCGTAATAATAATAAAGAAATACAATAAGAAAGTTTAAAAAATGTTGACTTTGCTCTTTCCGTTTTTTACGCAGGCGGGTTTTTTGTTTTCTTTTAATTATATTACTTGTTCAAAATATGACCTTACCAACTAAATATATATTCAATTGAGTTAAAATTAAACTAAACCTGAGCCTTTCCAATTATTTTTTTAACGAAAGTAAGGTTATGTTAATTTTCCTGAAAAAGTTTATGTTCTTAAAATATTTATTGCATTAGACTACTGAGACATTAAATGAATATGTGTGTATGCGTCAAGATTTGTAGTATGTCTGTACTTTGGCTTGCCAAAAATGCTTACTTATAACCACCATGTTGTTTGCCAAGACTGCTGTGACTAGCGCCGAAAAATCCTACATTGTCATTCCTTATTTGTTTAATATCTCGGTTTGATAGTTTATAAGATCTTACTTTACTCTTAAAATAGTAAATAAAATAATCTATTCGGTCACACGAATTCATCCTTTATGATAAAATCATGTCAAAATATGTAATAATGTAACCAACAACGGATAGTAAGTTTATACAAACGGGCCGTGAGCTGTATTTTAGATTCGCGAATAAACCAACGAACTCTTAATTTAAACATAAAAGTTCGGTAGATGAATCCTTGATTTACGACTAACGGGTAAACTGTTAAACATTTTCTTTCATACTAAAGCCTATAATAAATCAAGATAAAGTCCCCCTCTATGGAGGGAAGTGAAAAGATATCAATTTAACAGAACAACGCTGATGGCGGTCACGCGATCACATATGGACATAATAACCCGTTATTAGGCGATATTGTATGTTAAAGGTAATCGCTAAGACATAAAATATATTGTATTTCGTAAACGATTTTTGTTTTTTTATTACACATAAGTACATTTTCAAGGAATTTTTCAGTTATTTGAGAAGTAATTACATAATTTTAAAGTCGTAAGCCATATTAAAAAGTATTTAACAACCATAAAATTTTGATCAGTCTACGATTATATGTGTGTAAATATATTATTAATATGTACATATTTAAAGTCTGGTTTTTATGTAGGACATAGTAGTTATAACTAAAGTTATTATAATTTTCACGATGTACGAATTGAAGATTTAAAAAAAAATGCTGCGTTTCTCGCCAGTTCTTTTCAGTTGAACCTATAGCCGAAACAGATGAAAACCTTAAATTAACATTTGTGGTATATTTGTTATGTAAACAATTTTTATTTATTTAATTAGTGTATAATGAATTTCTGCAATTTTATTATATTAGGTCGAGGAAAGTTTGTTCGTATTTTATATAGAAGTTCAAGGTTTTACAAAATTTATTTACATTCATTATATTATATACTACCTGGGTGACCTATAGTATCTGGCTGGTGATATATAGTACCTGGGGGTTTATTCAGTGTGTTCATGTGGCACCCATATATCGAGATTTATTGTCTAGTCAACCTTTTTGAAATGGGTCAAAACTGTTTTATGGTCAATTCTCAGATCTTCAGCTATACTGTAACTACACAAATGTCAATTTATTTCAACTTTTTCAAAATGTATCTTAGACATCAAAATTTGCAGACTGAAAACGCTTAAACCAATTTGGTGATACTGTTACTGATACTGCATTAGGTGCATATACGTCACAAATTTTTTTCACGTCATTAGTCGAAATTTTCCCTTTTTAACCGACTTCCAAAAAAGAAGGAGGTTCTCAATTGTACTGTATTTTTTTTTAATGTATGTTAGCTCAGAACTTTTGACTGGGTGGACCGATTTCGATCAATTTTGTTTTAATTGAAAGGTGTTGCGTGTCATGTGGTCCCATTTTAATTTAATTGAGATCTGACAAGTACTTTTAGAGTTATATCTAATAATGCGTATTTACGTGACTACTTTTTCGTCGACCTACGTTATATTATACCGCATAACTTTTTACTCGGTGTACCGATTTCGATAATTCTTACTTTAATCGAAAGCTAATACTTGTCTTGTAGTTTTGTTTAAATTAGATCGAAAACTGATTACAACTTTTTGAGTAATCTTTAATAGCGCGTATTTACTTGACTATTTTTTCGTCTTATTACTTTGTATTACTTGTCGATGTAATTGAAGTCGGTTTTTTTTCGTTTGCGAGCAAACACAATTATTTGAAGTAAAACTTTAAAGTGTACCGAATTTCTTCGTTGGACTCATACATTTCGGCAGACAGAAAAACGATGAAAAATGGCGGGAAACTATTTTTTACTTTTTAATTTCATTTTCATGCTATCAAAACCAGCCAGTTACAAACACTACAACCAAAACGATGTTATTGCAACTTTTTACTAGAAAATACGAAATATCTTAGTTTTTCTTTATAATTCTTGATAATGAATAGATACTCTTCCGACTATGATGATTTTATATATTACTAGCTGACCCCGCAAACGTTGTTTTGCCATATATGTTATTAACCCCCGCAACCCCCTCTTGTGGGTGGAATTTCGTAAAACCGGTTCTTAGCTGACCTCTACTCGGCGAAAGGAATATTCCTACCAAATTTCAAGTCTCTACGCCTTATGGTTCCAGAGATATCGTGATGAGTCAATGGGTGGAAATCTTTTATATAAGTACATATATAGATATCACTGAATTGCTTACTATACTAAAGCGCTGATTAAAATACACTGATTGGTTCGATTTTAAATATTTTCTCAGAAGCATACACATACTGACGAACGACTATTTTGCGAGATGTTAGCGCCATATTATTTTATTTAACTAACGTTAAGATAGGTCATAAATGTTAATGTGTACAACAAACGAACATAGTCGAAACTCAAAGCTGACCTCGACTATTTATGAGTAGTTACTCTAGTTATTACCCGTATAAGAACAAAGTATAGCTTACTAAGAGCATAGTAACCTACTGACAACGATACTATTATTACAGTGTTGTAGTTACGACATATTTCATTATCTTCGTTAAGACCTTCCCATACCCATTAACGGTTTTTCTTGTACACTTTAAAGGATGGTGCACAACTGTTGAATCGAGCAGAATTTATTACAAAAGAAGAGATATATTTTCAAGTATTATACATTTAAATTGATCTTTTATTCCACCTTTTGATTCTGATAGTATAATATATTTTTAGATTTTTGCGTGTGTTACATTGATTTCTTGATTAGCCTTAGGCCCTTTTTTACCGTTTGAAAGCGATTTCAAAATTTTAAAATCCTATTCAATTATAACTCGTTGTATAATTCGTTATACAGCTAAGTATCGGGCCAATAAATCTTACTAGTCATTTAACTTTTCAGTTAGTCTGTCCTCACCATTAGTTTAAAGTTTGAACGTAAGCACTACCTTCCTTGAAAGTCATAAATCTGTCGTATATAACAAATTAACCCACTTACATTTCGGGCGAGGCGCGTTTTCGATGGCCGGAACAAATCACAGAGTAAAAATCAGTTATTTTGTTTTGTTCTTACAATGTCGTACGCTATTGGGTGTCGTGAGAATATTGCTCAATCGTAATATACCCTTGAAGTATCTGAATTTTACTGAACCCGTGAACCGTATTAAAAACGATATAAATATGTAACAATTCGTTGGTTATTTTATGTACAATATTACAATCCATTTTTAATTTAATCAATGGTATAAGTTAAATATTAACAAAACGCAGTTAACACATTATTATCATTAAAACTTGTGTTTATTACTTATTCAATTAATCTTTAACGGTGATTCAGACTATTTCAATAAAATCTCAAATACAGCAGTTGATTGAGGAAAATTTGTAAACCGCAAAATAGACGTAATATAATTTATTCGGACTTAACACTAAAGAAATAAATATATAAGAACGACTTGCACGTGCTCAATTTATTTATAACGACCATCTGTGATACTTGTATAAATGTAGTGGTAGCACATTTAAAATGCATTGTAGTCATTACGTTCGACGGAAAATTAAGAAAGCACACCTTTTTAAAACAGATTACTCGCTTAAAGTTTAATGCGATGTTGTATGAATAAGGGAAGACTATAATGGTGTCATTAGTGGTGTTCTATTAAAAAGGTCTTATGCCGTTTATTATCATGGACACAAAGGTTGAAGCTGCATTTACTTCCTATGGGCCGAATTTTTGTAAATCACAAGAAATCATTATTTAATTAAATAATATCTATAGATATTTTGTATACTAAATAGACAGAGTAATAGATATAGTTTGTTCAGTCAAAATATTAGGATTATTATCTGCATTTTATTTTAAGAGCCTTTTCCAGTGATCCACTAATTTGATTTTGGCCGATATTAGAAAGTTTACCATCTATTCTTATTCAAGATTAATCTTTACACAAATAGGAATATTTCTTACTTAATAATAGAGAAACTTCTGAAAGAAATAAAACATTCATTCTTTAGCCGTTCAAAAACCACATTAAACATTAGTAAACAGGCTATAAAACATATCAAAAACGACTCTAAGACACGAGAAATAACACAATTCAAATACCTCTTCTAAAGCGTGTAGTATTGGAATAAAAGTAATGTAATCGTAACAGTTAATAGGAATTCCGTAGTCGAAATCTTTAACAACAAACAAAAGAAAAATTTTAATTGACTCCCGGAAATCCAAAACAATAAACGCGAATGGTTTTGTTTCCGTTCCATACTTTGCTGCCATATTTGCGCCACATTCCGAGATTGCAATTCCAATGCATACCTATCGAAATCGAAAACAATACTTTTAAATAATTTTATAATTACATAATTTTTGCTTATTACTAAAAGACATTATCGATTAGAAGTTTGGTTTAAAATTAGAAATCAGAATGCCTTTAAAAAAAATTCAAAACGTCAAACGTTCGATTTTAATTTTCCTTTTTTAATATTCATTGGAAGTTTATGTTTATGTGATAAAAAATTAATATTATAAGTTATATTATTAACTTATTTTTTATTTATTACGGTATTACGATAAAGGATACCGAGCGAATTAGCTTTAATTAAAAAGACGAGATTGACATTCTATCGACAAGTTCAAGGTCCACGACACACGTGTTCACGCAGCCATCCAATTTACTTTATAAGTTTATGTACAACAGATGTTGCGAATTTTGATTAAATTACATTATAGATTATACAAATATAGGTACCTACATAACTACATACTAGTTTACCGCTCGCGGCTTCACCACCGCTCAAAATCGTGTGACGTTGACTGTTTCGTCGCCTCCCTTAAATATAGCCTATGTCGCTCAGTAATAACGTAGCATTTTCCTGGTGAAAGAATTTTTACAATCAGCCCAAACAGTACAAACACTTAAAGTCGAAAAAAATGTTTGATCGTTATAATATTAGTACTCGTATAGACAATACTATAATCTGTATTTTTTCAAGAATAGGTACTTATTGTAAACAAGGATCCACTGACCGCGGTTTTTGTAGATATCGTTACATATTTAATAGCAGAACACGTTCTAAAAACAATGTTTTGTAGATCTTATATTTTTTCGTAAAACTAAATAAGTACAGGTGTTAGTTATATTTGTCAAGATTAAAATATAGAAAAATTTAAATATTGATCATCTATAAAATATATAGATATCCGTATCATAAATTAGTAATAAAATATAATAGCATTAAAAAAACTTAACTATTACATATATACACACGAACAATAGATACACGATATGTATCTATTATCAAAGTTTAGCCACCAAGGACTAAAATTCATCAACTCGCCTTTTTACATAGTAAAAATTTTCGTCATTATTCGCTTCATTAAGGGAACATTGCACTCCTCATATAACATGAGTCGCTCGAGGGCTCTACATGGGGCGTTGATGAATCAGTGAGTGATCTTAACATCGTTTTTTAAACATTTACTATAGGAACACATGATATATGTATCATTTAAGCCTATCAAAATCTATTAGGTACTAGCACTTCTGTGGTCTGTGGGTACTAGTGTCTACTGGAATACGTTTAGATGCCTTCGTCATGCTTGCATAGAATACGTAATGATGTCCGTCAAAATCACAGGTTAAAATCAATTCGATTTGATATTATAAATTTATATTACGTGCCTAATACGAGTATATATATGTACATGTCTTTAACATATTACAAACATTAAGTAACGATTCAGCCTGTAATATCCCACTGTCGGGCATAGGCCTCTTCCCCATGTAAGGACTTATCGGAGCTCAATCCACCACGCTGCTCCAATGAGGGTTGGCGGATACATTAAACATTAAGTAACCATATATTATACTAGCTTCTGCGCGCGACTTCGTCCCCGTGGAATAGGACCAATTCTGTCATACATGATTTGTGCGAAACTTTAACCGTTTACGCAGCTAAAGCTCTTAAAAGGAAAAAAAACCCGATTTTGAAACATTCTTCATTGGTGCAACGCTCCTATTGATCTTAGCGTGATGATATATAGCCTATAGCCTTCCTCAATAAATGGGCTATCTAATACTGAAAGAATTTTTCAAATCGGACCAGTAGATCCTGAGATTAGCGCGTTCAAACAAACAAACAAACAATCAATCAAACAAACAAACTCTTCAGCTTTATTATATTAGTATAGATTAACATTTTTTTCTATCTTATTAAACGGTGTTTGTTATAATATGTATTAATTTTGGTAACATTTTATTTGGATAAAAATGTTACTTTAACGTGATTACGTTATATAAAATTTTCCTAGCTAGCACACTACAGTACTATAGTAAATGTTAAAATAAACCTAGGATCAAGAAATCGGGAACGGACAGAGATAAGCCATTCAATGTGGGTTCAGAGGACGTGACAATTGCAGCGGCGCCGCTACGCCAACGCGCTGATCTCATACTCATAACACAACTCATCTTCAGATAACCTAATGTAGCTAAAAGGGGAAAATTCGCAAAACAATACAACACAACCTTGATCCAATTTCTAAAGGCTATCCATTACAAATATGGCGGGGCATTTGACGTAATTTACAAACACTATGCTATACAGTCATATAATTTGCATTGTTTTGTATCTCACCATGATTAAACGTAATTTTATTTTTCTAACTAATTATATTATTTATCAAATCGACCGATAATTGCTTTTTAATAGTAATACACAATTTACACTTCAACACGTACAAATGTTCCTAGTAAATTAGTTACTTTTAAAGATTCTTTTATTTTTGTTCGTATTGTCTTAAAGCAATAAAAACGAAATTGATTTTGCTATCGACAACAATCGGAATGTTCGATAAACGCATAACGGATGATAATTGCTTACAACAAACAGTAGGTACGCGTCCACGCATTATTTTATCGTTGTTCTTCTTCTATCTAATTAATGGGTTTCATTAGTGTCAATACGACACATAATACGTCTGAAGTGTCATGTGTATGTAAATGCGAATTAAATTGTTTGATCAAACCGATTTATTTACATCACTGATAAGGGGCCATCCATAAATTACGTCACACGAATTTCTCGATTTTTCGACCCCTCCCCCGTCCTTGTCACAGATGGTCACATTTATGAACCCCCCCCCCTACCTAGTGTGACGTCACGTATTTTGCAATTTTGCATGAGCAAACTGATGACAGTTTCGACATCATTTTTATTTTCATTTTAATAAAAGTCAATTCGCCTTCAAAACAAATAAAACTTTAATTTTTGAAGTTAGTTATTGATAGGTAGTTGAAATATCATGTTTTTGTACTTACGTTTTGATATCATTATATTTGGAAATGTGACGTCACAAAATTTTGACCCCTCCCTCCCCCTTGTCACACATTGTCACACTTCGTCGACCCCCTACCCCCCTCTTAACGTGTGACGTAATTTATGGATGGTCCCTAAGTGGTAAATATTGTAAATTTTAGTATGATTCGCGTAAAAATTTATTAAATGATGTTTTGAGTTTAGAATTTTACTGAAAAGTTAATTGTTTCTAAAACCACACATCACACCACATATTATACCTAATACTATTTTTGCACGCGTCACACGCTTAAGCGTGTGGGTGTGCTTTACTATCGAAAGACGGCTCTGTGTCCATTTTCCAAGATAAAATCGTTCTTATACGTTAAGTTAGGCACTGAATTTAAAAAAAAAAGTTTGTTTCGGAAACTAGACATGTTAATCTATAAAGTCAGCGTATTTTCTTTTCATTTTGTTTAATATTTATAACAAAAAAAACGTAATTAAAAAGTGATATGTCAGCTGTCCGTTGGTCTGTGCCCTTTCGTTGTCTTCACGTTTTAGAAAAATATAAACAATTAATTGTAATAATTTCTTTTGAATAATACTTCAGTCACTCTAAGGATGAGCTGTATATCTTTTTATGATTGAACTCTTAACCGTTTTAAAGATATTAACGAAATTCGAAAGATTTTCTGGGTTTCTTTCATAAATATTTTTTTTCTTTTAAAAACCCCGGCGCAAAACGAGGGGTGGTATAAGTTTAACGTGTCTGTGTATCTGTGTAACTGTCTGTGGTACTTTTTTCTAGTTGATGAGGGGATCTGACTACCTTCCTTATGTCCTATCGATTCTAAATTTGGTACCGTGTTACTTTAATGATATTGAAAGTATATGGTAGGATAACCAAGACCTGATCAGCCGTTCGAAGATCATCAGCTCTTGAATAGTTGATGAGGGAATCTAATTACCTTCCATATGTCCTATCGATTCGCTTACCGTGTTACTTCAATGATATTGAAAGTGTATGGTAAGGTATCGTATTATGTATAGTAAGGCATCCGCCAACCCGCATTGGAGCAGCGTGGTGGATTAAGCCCTTTAATATATATAACAAAAAAATGTAATAAAATAATATATCTACAGCTGTCCGTTGGTATGTGCACTTTTAGTTGTCTTCTCGTTTTAGAAAAATATAAACAATTTTAGCGAAATGTATTAGCTATTGAACGAGCGGATAAATAATAAGATGTTATCTATCTTCGCTGACTCTTTATTGAAGAATAATAATGATAGAAAAACAATAGTCAAGTAGCAAAATATAAAAAAGTATTTAGCAAAATACAAAATATAATTATAAGATAATAGAAAAACAATATTCAAGTAGCAAAATATAAAATATAATTATAAGATAACGTGCTACGTGTACGTACATAATTTTACTTACTAAATTGTAAAACAAATTATCAAGAAGAATTTAAAATTAATTTCTTTGACGACTATCAAAAACACGCCACATTACTCTCCTCCGAGACCGAAGGTCGATAGCAGGTTGGCGGGCCAGTGGAACCAGATGCTGCATAGCTCTCGGTGAGTTGGAACTGTCTGCGGTGATGCTTGCGAAGCCTGCGTTGCCGTTCAAGCTCGGGTTTGCCAGTAGCTTAGCGAATGACCACCAGTTTAGCAAATGAGCTCGGTTTAGCGAATGGATGAGCGGATGATAAAATATTCGCTAACTCCGCAGACTTTTTATTAATGAATAGTTATTTTGTTATAATATAAAAACGATTCAAGTAGCAAAATGTAAATAAAATATTAACAAGAAGAGCTTGAAATCAAATTCTTTGACAACTATCAAAAAATATTTTTATTAAAATGATAAAAAGAGGTTTTATTATTGTTTATATAAAAAGTCTATATATGTAGAGACGCCAATTAATTGTAATTATTCCTTTTGAATAATACTCCAGTCACTCTAAGGATGAACTCTTTTTTTTATTATGACTGAACTCGTAACTGTTTTAAAGATACTAACGAAATTCGGAAGATTTTCTGGGTTTCTTTCATTAAAATTCATCAATCGTCAGTTCAGCCTATTGCAGTCCACTGCTGGACATAATCCTCCTCAAGTTCACGCCAGACATCCCGGTTTTCCGCAATCCTCATCCAGCCTACACCGGCAATCTTACGAAGATCGTCATTAAAATTATCACCGTCTACTTTTTTTTCTTCCTCTCTCCTATTACATGAACTATTTCTTTTTTAAATAACTTCTGTCTGCATCTAGCGACATTATTGATATTACTGGCTGTGAATTTTTTAAATGACTTCTGTCTGCATCTAGCAACGTTATTGATATTTTTGGCAGTTAAGTTAAAATTGTATCTGTGTTTCGTGACGTGTCGACAGATTTTCTATAGTATAAAATGCCAAAAGAAAATAAAAACTCAAAGAGTATATAACCACTAAAAAACTCTGCAAGAAAACGTGCTAAATTACAACGTGATTATAAAAGAGAACGTCGTAAAAATGATGAAAGTCTTTCGAAAAATTATAAAGATGATGTTATGATTGAGCTGAATAAACTTAAAAGCTGTCTTGGAAATAAAGATAGTGGGAACTATTCTGCTCAAATTGGTAATAAAGATGATATAAACCTTGCTCCAAAAAAAAAAAAAAAAGAAAATGTTAAAAACCACAAAACGATGATTTTAGACAAAGCGAATGAGAAAAAGATAGATTAGCTAAGCAGGCTCAGCGATAATTTATTGCCTACCTTAACATATTACCTATAAGAACAATTTTATCTTTCAAAATCGATACAAAAAATAATAATTTTTTTTTTAAATTGTTTCTCTTTTAGGCAATTATTATTAATTTCAATTCGTAACACAATGAGCGTGTGAGGCGTGCACTTTTGGATTTTCCAAATTATTATTAAATATGTATTATTAAAAAACATTATGAGATTCAAACCTTTTTACATTTTTAATCAAAACGTGAATTTTGTAGGTTGACTATGAATAATATTACAGTGCCACAGATTTATTTGTTGACGTTTCGCAATTCAATAAAGTTATTGTTTATAATTTAACGTCTCTCTATGATAGTATGAATTGTAAAAAATACCTCGAATGAATAAGGTTACATCTTCATTAATACTGAACAAAGCCGTGCGCTTGTTTACATAAAGGAAAATTTCTGTAGGGTTGAAGCAGAAAGTAGACTGAATTGGGATGTCGTTGCAGACATTGGTTAGGGTGCCAATGTTAGCAACTTCGATACCCATTTATTACAAATGTTTGTATAGGCAATACAATCTTTTTTCCTGGTCTGTGCATTTGTGTCTGTTTTGCGTGTGTCTTTTTGGGTCCCTGCTATTTGTTTTCTTTTCTTTAGGAGTCCATTGTAAAGCGTTTTAATTATTTCACGAATCAGTCTGTGACATTCCACTCCTGAGAATAGGTACATTTTTCTCCACGTTGGAGAACGATTGGAGTTTAATCCATCACGCTGTTTTACTTCGGGCTGGCGGATATATTGCCTACTATGAGAACGATCGCTAGGCACGTGGGGAGACCCACAAGGACAGACATCCAAACCGAAAACAAATATTTGTGAACATAAAAATATCCATCCAGAGCGTGAATCGAAGCAGCTAGCCACCGGTGTTTAGGCGCCTATAGGGCTAGGCACCACTAGCCTAAAGAATGACTAAATGAAATCTAGATAGTTTGAAAACAGTAACAAAAACTTACATATAAGCTGTAGGTTTTTAATAAAATGGGTCATAATAAATGCTTTACAATTATTGTAAGGGCAGTCATTCAGTTTAATCTTACTAGACTTATTTCCATGCCCATTGTCTACTCTGGATGAAAAATTATTATGATTCCAGTCCTAGTGTCTGGTATTTATTAGATTGCATCGAGGAATTTAATTTTTTCAAGCTTTCAAACTATTATCCTCATTCGTATTTTAAATATTAACATTTCTGTCGACGTATTTATTATATGTATAATTTTTCTTAAATTGGAAAAATATTTTTAATTACCTATTGACAACCCTTATAATAGTTATGATTTATATTTAGTATTTCTGACATCACGTTCTTTGAATAAAGAGATAATTTAGTTGAACCTGCATTACTCGATATTTCAGAGAATCGTTTATGACCCGACCTAATTGCATTGAGCAAAAACAAGTTATTGACAATGAAAATGCTATGAGCCACAGCCTGAGTAAGATGATTTTAGGCTATGAATCACGTTATTACGTTACATTACTAATAATAGCTTATTGTTAACTACAAAATTCTACTTATTCTTAAATTACAGGAAAATATGTATATATAATTTAATTATTACGAGTTTGTACGCACTACCTAATCTACCTTTAAGTTGTTTATTTTAATATTTCTGTCATCGATTTATTTCCATTACGAGTATTAAAAGATAAATTTTTACTTTTCTACAAAAGTCGTAAGACAGTGGTTTATTAAAAAAGATGTTGGATTATCTTTTTTAATAATTTAATAGTCTGATTTATATTGTACATGGCATATGCACTTATTTCTTCAAAAAAAAAATTACTTACGAAATGATGTAATTTTTTTATTGACAAATATTTTTATGCTGATTTATTACTTGATTGATAATGATTGGTGTCTTATTTTTTCAAAGAAATAATTGTTTTCTTTTTTTCCTAGGCTTTTACAGCGAAAAGATGATTATAAATTAAAATAAATAATGTATACTTTATGACGTAAATGGAACTTTTTTCGTCTATTCTTTTCAAGAAGTATCTTTTGAAGTAGGTATAAAAGTTAGACGTTTGTAATTTTTACGAAACTATATCCGACCGTTACAGCAAAAACGAATAAAGTTAAAAATTAACGTAAAAGGTTATTATAATTATATGTCTGGTTTTATTACGATTGGCAAGTCGCTGACGCCAATAAATCTGTATTTTTTTATTGTTAACACAATTAACGGAGTTGTGTCGAGAGGTCGACCCGTTTGGACTAGTCAAGTAGACTCGCACAAAAAAGAAATACATTAAACGAACGTATTAATCAGTGTGTCCCAGTTCGAGTCTGGTTTTGGCGATTATTAATATAAGTACATATGTACGTAATGTAAGCTCCCTGACATTAAATCTGTTGCTTCTTAAGCAGACGACAGTTCAAGGCGAGATGGAGTGTACGAGCGGCGCCTGTTCATTGCTAATGTCTTTTCACACGACGTGCTTTAGGCTGTCCTCATGCAATATATTTAATTTAAAATTAAATAAATATAACATTTTTATCGAAATTATTACCTACGAATATAAAGTAATTAATAAATACAAAATGAATCTTTAAACATATGTACGTAAATTTCAAATTAATTAGTTTTTTTTTTTCGATTCAAATTAATTAGTTGTTTTAAACTTAAAAAGCCGACCGATGGCGGGATAACCATCCAACTGCTGGCTTTGAACTACACAGACCGAAGACGGGCAGCAGCGTCTTCGGTGCGACAAAGCCAGCCCTGCGGTCACCAACACGCCTGCCCAGCGTGGTGACTATGGGCAAAACACATGAGTTCACGCCATTTTTGGCGCGAACTTGTGGAGGCCTATGTCCAGCAGTGGACTGTGATAGGCTGAAATGATGATGATGATGATGATGATAGTTTTTTTCGACCAAATATTATAAATATTGGTTGTAATTGCTGCTCTTACAAAACTTCCATATGGCCATATTTTCTTTAAGTGCAATTATGTATAATCGTCGGTTCATAGAAATTAAATTAATTAAAGTTCTTCAAACGTTTGTTACCTACATACAAGTTCAATCATATGTATGTTATCTCAATGATCGAGCTTATATATATTTAGTACGGCAAACCCTTTGAAGATAACCAAAATTCGTCGGCTTGATCGTTTTATTAAAAAACGCGACAGCATTAATACGTGTTACAAATTTAATTCTGGGAAATCACGTGCGGGCCGATGGCGATCAGAAGCGACCACCCATCAAACAAGTGTGAAAAGTCACTTAGCAAAACAAAATGTAACCATTTCATTTTTACAGCTGCACTCACGCTTGCAATTTATAGCTGATGCATGGCAATCCGTAATCATATTTGTATGCGATTTGTCTCTTTAATATTGGAAATACATCGATGGAAGTGCAAATTAGACGATGGCTTATTTATGTAGGCTTTGGAGCCAACTTCGATTTTTATGTGTACTGTAGTGTAGTTTCATCATCTCCCTGCCCTTATCCTATTTATATAGGGTCGGCACAACATGTTCTTCTCTTCCTCAGACTCATGTTGTAAGTGATTTGGCATAATATTATTTTTTACGACCGGCCGCCTGCCTGACATCAACCCTCCTTGGGAATCAATAATGAGATATGTTGATAACATTATTATGATAGTTCGTCAAGTTGCAATGTGTTTCCCATTTCATATTGATTATCTTCATTTTCTAGTAAATTTTTATCTTCATCAGGATATTTTTATATTTAGATTTTTCTAAGCTCAGTGACAATATGTTTGCATTCCTGACTTCTGTTCAATTGCTTTATGGTTCTTTCTTTTGTGTTTACTAATCGCTTCTGGTTCAATTGAACGTGTCTTATTTTTTCTTATAGTGTTTATTTGGTGATAAAACTGTTCCTGAATTTGATCCAATGTCCAGTAAAATTTCAAATCTGCCATTGTCATTAATAATAACGTAATATACCAACACGTTAACACAATAGCGAACTAAAATAGCTTGGACCGGAAGTCGAAAAGAAAAGACAGTCTTCATTAAGTTTTATGCAGCTCCAAAAAATAAGAATACGTATAATACCAGTCATATGCTGATTTCATGACTTCTTTATTAATTTTAGTTAAAGAAACTGAAGTAATTTTGATTCATTTGACAAGACGTTTGTCTTGAAATGTAGTGTAGTTTATCATAAATAATATTTTTTTTAATCCAAACCAATATTGCAAAATATAAGCATAACTAGTGTTGTACGGGTAACTTAACTTTGAGACGAAAGATTAAAATATTCAACACCTAGGTATACGACGATACCTTTGCTTTTAAAAATAGGTTTTGAGAACTTTGCTTTTTATGATACGTTTTTATGTATTTATATATAAAAGAAGGTTATTAATGTAATAGTAGGTACCCGTAGAGTCAAAAGTTGAATGTTTATTACAAATTAAAATACGAAATCAGAGGTTTTTTTTCTTTAAATCTATACTAATATTATAAAGCTGAAGAGTTTGTTTGTTTGTTTATTTTGTTTGAACGCGCTAATCTCAGGATCTAGTGGTCCGATTTGAAAAATTCTTTCACTGTTAGATAGCCCATTTATCGAGGAAGGCTATAGGCTATATATCATCACGCTAAGACCAACAGGAGCGTAGCACCAATGAAGAATGTTTCAAAATCGGGTTTTTTTCCTTTTGAGAGCTTCCGCTGCGTAAACGATTAAAGTTTCGCACAAATCATGTATGACAGAATTGATCCTATTCTACGCGGACGAAGTCGCGCAGAAGCTAGTAATCTATATGTTTCTAATCAGACAAAGATGACTAATAAGTCGGAAAATATAACAATTCAGCCTGTAACATCCCATTGCTGGGCATAGCCCTATTTCTGCATTTAGGAGAAGGACCGGAGCTTAATCCACCCGCTGCTCCACTGCGGGTTGTCGAAATATTAACGTCGACAAGCGACATATTATAACATCGACACATAATACGTAATATGTAAATGAAACTATCTAAGATAAAGAACATCATAAGGCCAGAAGCAAATAGCTCGCGTTTTGCAGTTGCATTCAGACGTACCTAAAAACTAGCACACATTTAAATTTTTTGTTTCATTGGAGATAATTAAAAGAATTGAGAAAAAAATATAAACATGTCACATAAACGGAACGAGAAATTACGTTATTGAAAATAAAGCTTTAAAAGATCTTTGGTGGGTAGTTTGAAATCCAGAGCACCACCAAGTTTGTGTGAGTGGTTTTCTCGTTGAAAATATTTGGTACTGCTGAGCGAAGAAAAACACAATGCAAAAACCGGTTTTTTTAAGAATTTCCAGTCTCAACCAGTATTATTAGGTTCCAATTCTTTTTTCACAAGAGAGTTAAAAAGACACCAAATACATAGTGGAATAGTTTCAAATTGTTATACAATACATACCATATAAGCATTATACTCACTAAACTCATTTATACAAGTTTCATGTGTTTAGGTACCAATACATTAAGTTTTATAATAAAATTTAATTTTACCTAATAAAATTAATTAAAACTTATCGAAACCGACGAATTTAGAAAGCAACGTGTACAATTTTAAAACGGCAGTTTCCTCAAAAAAAAAACTTAAAATAATTTTTTTCGTGGAAATAAAATTTGTATTTAAACGTTTTACTAACCAGTACCTATAAAATATTTTTTATATAAATATATGATTGACTGTATAATTAATGTATGTAAAAACTGTTTAAGATATTGAGTTTATTTTTCTAGATTTAAACTGCTAAGAGAATAGTAAATAGCTAAATTATAATTCGTTTAAGTTTTTGAATACACAGAAGAATGATTTATGTAAATTGGATATTGGTTTTCTGATTTGTGTTAAAAAATGTAAAGAAATATTTATTAAAAAATTTAAAGCTGTCGATTTCTATGGACTCTTTTTAAAATATTTCTGGTATTCAATTTTTCCAATAGGTACCTATATCCATTCCTATACACTTTTATAGCAAAAGGAAAAGCGCTGATATTACAATAAGCTTAAAATTTGAATCAGATTAAAAACCAAAAGAGAAAAAAACGTATTCTCAAGTAACTAATATTTTAATACTACTTAGTAAGACATTAAATTTGTTTATATACATTAATTATGTCTGTACGATAGTCGATAGTGAACATTGAATATTCTTAGAATTCATCACACTAATCAAAAAAACATCACCAAATAAACCTATATATTCAAATCTTCTAAGTATAATAACTGTCACTGTTATAAATCATATATAGACGTTTATATAATTAACGGCACCGGTCTAATGGAAGAACTAGATTTTATAACAGTCCGAGTCAACGAACATCAAATAATTTGACAGCTAACAATAAAGTACTGACCTGCTACTAGTTATCCTTTTACGAAACAAGGCACTTATCAGTAACTTTGATATCACTTATTTATAGACAATACACAATAAGCACACATAAACTTTGTATAACAATATCGCAGATTCAACTGTCACAACGTATTCAAAACTTCGAATAAGCAATCAAGGTGATCAACGAAACGATTTGATCGAACGAACATCGAGAATTCGAAACATCCTAGCTTTTTCGTTTAGTCAGACAACGCAACCACAACCGAGCGAGGCAAACGCCCGAATGACTATTGACTTCGACTCGCTTGATTGTTAAAGGAGTCATGAAAATGAAATAACGAATGAGAGGCTGTGGTAATATTCCCAACTATTAATTAATCGTCTCACTCTTATTAACACTAAAACGTATTTTTATTGCATTTTTACAAAGCATAAATTAATTTTTTAAAATTCTAAAGGCTCATTATAAATGTTATTGATTTTTTGTACAGTTACATAAGTTATTAAGTATAAATTATGGTTTTAATGTTCAAAAAGATATACTTTTTTACTATAGACGTTTATGACTAAATGCGATTCTCAAGTCAAATATTTGAATTATTATTTTAATCTTTTCTGTATTTATTATCGCACAAAAATAAATTTCAAGAAACCGTTGTAATAAAATTATTCAAATGCTTAAACCTAAAAAGGTATTATATTCTACAATAAAATATCGTAATGGAATCTAAACCGATAACAATAGTGCAGTTACTATTTCCACGAGATCGAACTTGATAATTTGAAGGCACTATTCAGGTAGTGCTAAGTCACGGCTTTGCACAAATATACCTTTGTTAGCGGTAATACCTACATACAATTACCTTTTTAATTTTACCTTATATTCTGAAGAGTAGTTCTTTAACAAATTAAAAAATAACCTATTTCGTATTGAGAGATCCTTAATTGAGGAACAAAACACGTTACAATTGATAGATAGCGAACGAATACAAATAATGAATAAAATATCAATAAAATAGATTGGTACAGTCAGTTTCAAAAATATTGACCATGTTGATTATAACAATAATTACATAATTCTGTAATTGTTTGATACAACACACCGCCTTAAGGGTAAAATTATATAAAAATAATTATATTAATTTTAGTCGGTTTTTATTTTTGCGAGGGGCATCTAACATAATTTGCATAACAATAAAACAATTTTATTTAAAAAAAGAGACCTACATTTAAATACCAATTTATTAAGTATGCAAAAATAAACTTTTTACTAAGTATGAACAATACAAAAACAAGTCTACCAGTTTGCTAGAAACTTTTAAGTCTAAAATGTAAAAAAAAATTATTCTTACTGTACCGAAACATTTATATCACCTTGATTGTTATATATTTTCATCTTCTACGATTTACCAAAAGAATATCCATAAAACATATTTTAACAGTTTTTTATGATGATATGTTAATTTTTGTATGAGATTTTGAAAGAAATATTTCTTAATCATGCTTTTGACTGGAGCAAAAAATTAATGATTAAAAAACCGTTATTACAAGCCAAATGAAACATATTTTTTATCAACAATGATATTTTTAGCGTTAGCTTTGAATAGTCGAATATTATTAATAATATTTAAATTACAATATATTATTGACAAATTAATTTATGTAGGTATATATTTACAATTTATTTTATTTACCAAGTATATCACTGACGTCTTTACGGATAATTTCATAATAACGTAAATTCATCATACTTAAAACTTCTATATTTTATGGAATTATAGGTTTTATCAACATAATTATATGCTACGCTTCAGCTTCTAATATCCCACTGCTGGGCAAAGGAATCTTTACCCATGTAGGAGAAGTATCAGAGCTTAATCCAATACGCTGCTCCAAAGCGGGTTGGCGAATATATTCCCTACTATGGAGTAACGATCGCTATCAGGTGTACATGATAACAACCAGTACCGACGTCTTAGCGTGCTCTCCGAGGCACAGTGGGGAGACCACAAGGACTGCACAAACACCCAGACCACGGTAAACATCTGTATGACCAATACAAATGTTTCTCATGTGCGGTGATCGAACCCGCAACCGCCAGCGCAACAGCCACAAACCAGTCATCAACATACTCGTATAATCATTAATCATAGTGTATCTTAACTCATAAGAAAATGAAACAATACCTACGTATATTTGTTATTCTCTTAAAGATGGATCTCGGATGCTAAAAAAAACTCCAAACAAATTCTTGAACTACTTAAACTCTTCATTCAGAAGATAACAAACAGTAATAGCAGGATAAAAATGCGCAGAAAAAAAGTATTGTGTAAATAAATACTCATTATTGAGTTATTTTTTACACCTATTACTTTTTACTCCAACGTTATTTGATTAATTGGATAAGTTTTTGAATCCCATTTTAATATAAAATTAATGATGTTTAAGGTATAAAAAGGTCATTTTTCCTGACCTTTCTTTTCTTCTTCTTTCTTGTATTATTCTCATCAAACCTTTTTTTATCGAGACCTCCTTATAAAAATGTTTGTTGATATTATTTTCTGAAGCTCTTTTAGAATATTTTTAATTAACTTAAGAGTTCATTTTTAATTTAATTTCCCATTACATTAATATGTATCGATAAATTTGAACTTTATTTCAATTAAAATAAAATAAAAAACAAATCTTAACTAAAGTAAGCTGGGATTAAGAAATTTAAACCTTCGTTTTTTTTTTATTTTTTTTTTATTAAAGACAAATATCGTATCTCAGTAGTAGAAACTGGACTTCGATCTTATCTTACGTTAAGAAAAACGTTCCAGTAATCTATCAAAGTAAGACATTTCTCTAAAGGAGGATTTCCTACACTGGAAGTGTAAGTACATAATTGTAAGTATATAGAATCACTACTAATCTGAAAAAAAGAATGACATAACTAAGTACCATTAAAAGGTTAAAATAATTTTAATAAGCTAAATACTTGATGAAAATTGCGTTAGGAACTTGTAGAAGAATTTTCATTGTGTATAAAATATTTTGATTTGTAATACGCATAATTCTAGCGATAATTTATGCTGCAAGGTGCGAGCCTTGATTATTTACACTTGCTTGATCGGAAGTCGAGTATTGTTTAAACAAGTGTCGAAAGAAACGGGGCAGTAACAAACAGCTCATACAATACTCAAGTACCTATGTTCAGCAATAGAATAATAACATGTGGCGTACAAAATGTTGAAAATATATTTTATACTAGCTTCTGCGCGCTACTTCGTCGGCGTGGACTCCGCTCCTATTGGTCTTAGCGTGATGACACATAGCCTATAGCCTTCCTCGAATAATGGGCTATCTAACACTGAAAGAATTTTTCAAATCGGCCCAGTAGTTCCAGAGTTTACTGCGTCCAAACAAACAAACAAACAAACAAACAAACAAACAAACAAACAAACAAACAAACAAACAACCAAACAAACAAACTCTTCAGCTTTATAAGTATAGATTATTTGCCTAAATTTATAAGATTCCAATCTGATGTTTGTAAGTATCTTAGTGAGTATTTTGTGCTTACGTCTTTTTTTTAATACATAGACTAGCGCTTGACTGCGATCTCACCTGATGGTAAGTGAAGATACAGCCTAAGATGGTGCGCGCTTGCCTAGAAGATGCCTATTCACTCTTGATTTAAAGGTACCTACCTAAATTATAATTCGTTAAAAAAACGGAAGCCGGAAGGCTCACAGTTTTATCTTTCTATTCATGACGAAAAGAATAATATTATTATAATTCTTTGTATATTTTTATATATATTTTTTTAATTATTTGCTTATTTTGTTAATATTCTTATCTTTATGCGTTCGCGGCGGTTTAATATTTACTGTTGTTGAAAATAAAACTATAAGGGGTTCTATAACGATAATAGTATAATCAATGTCGATTCATGTTTCACACATTTGTTAAGTCGCTCAAAAAGCCCATTTAAAATATTTCCCATATTTGACCATAAAGTCATAAGCGTCTAAGAATAAGTCGTTAAAACAACGATAGCTTGACATGTTGTTTTAAAACTTGAGCATTGAACTTTAGGCGAGTGTGGAATATTACTCAAGTACACTCACATAGAAAAGTCACTTACAAGTTGTGGAAGTATAAACAGTCTTTAAAACAGTAGAATTGAAATATCACTTACCTACTTAAGCTTCTTTACGACTTCTGCGTAAGTTGTGACAAAATTTACATTAGCCTGATTTATGTACTGTCCATACTTCAGCAGATGACGTTCCCCTAATATTTTGTGTAACAATAAATGACATAATTAGAGTCTCAAGACACAAACAATGTATTTTATTGTCTATTTATATTAACGTTTGTTTTGAACATTTTTTATAGCAATAATCTACCATAATGATCCATAAATTTACGAACTGGTCCAAATTTATTCAATACTTAATTTCTGGCAATAATTCCTCACAAATGGTTTTATAATTCAACTAGCTGCTGCCCGCGACGTCGTCTGCGTGCGTTCACTGCTCGTTCCCCGTAGGTGATAGCGTGATAATATGTAGCCTATGTTCTGACCCGACTTCTTAATAATATTCGTGCCAAATTTGAAGTAAATCCATGCAGTACTTTTTGAGTTTATCCCGGACATACATTTGAAGAAATAAAGGTTCACTGCTCGTTCCCCGTAGGTGATAGCGTGATAATATATAGCCTATGTTCTGACCCGACTTCTTAACAATATTCGTGCCAAATTTGAAGTAAATCCATGCAGTACTTTTTGAGTTTATCCCGGACATACATACAGACAAACAGACAAACAGACAAACAGACAAAAATTCTAAAAACTATATTCTTTTCTTCGGTATCGATTGTAGATCACACCCCAAGTATTCTTTTAAAAAAATATTCAATGTACAGTTTTGACTTTTCTACCATTTTATTATATGTATAGATTATCTAATAGGGAGGAAAATCATTAATAAGGTCAGGGTGGCATATTCCGTCTATGGGGCGTAACCGTCTACTTGAAATTATGCTCGTTACAGTCGAGTTACAGCGTTTGTAGAAGTGTCGGTAAGACAGCATTGCTTTTAACTTCAAATAAAATTCATTGGAAGGCGGTAGTCGCTATAAAAATGGGTTAAAACAGTCTTCAAAGTTCAGTTGCTTTTTTAAAGTGTAATGTGAGTGTCACACGCTGCTGTATTTTCGAAGGTAAGTTTAAAATTATGCAACTTACAGTGTCGAATGAATTCTATATTTATAGTGTAGGGTCCTTGTAAAGGTTTCGTGTATTCTTTTGCAAGATAACGCTGCAAATGATTAGATTATTCAACGTAACAAATTTATACCCTCAAAATCGTTAAGTGCATAATTCCGTCTATTTTGAATGGGGCTAGATCGTCATATGTCGAATTTGCCCCATTTCAGAGATCGTAAACCTTTTTTGTCCCAACTTTTTAAAAGAGAACCATTCAATATTCAGCATATGTACTTACTTGGAGTTCAAAGAATGTTCCTTTGAAAGAGAATATATATAATATAATTTTTGTAACCGTTACAGAATAATCGCCACCACAATCAATTTTGAGGACATTTGTTCTGAATTTGTTTTTTTTTTAAATGATCACAAATAGTCGTTGTATGTATATATAGTGAATTTAGATAATTCGGTTGGTACTAAATTGAATTAATTAAATTGTTTCAGTTCAACTAGACGTCGCCGTCATTCATTATGGTACGTAGGTACATATACAAGACGTACAAATAGAGGTGCTTATGATAAAAATCAACTACGTGAAGCCGTATTAGCACTGCGTAATGGTACCTTAAGTGGTTACAAAGTTGCACAAGTATACAAAATTCCAAAATTGACAATAATGGACCACGTACATAAAAAAGACGCTCCAATATGATTGGGAGGAAAACCACTCTATCTTCCGAAGTTGAAATGAATCTTGCATCCTGTCTTCATATTGTGGAAGCATATGGCTTTGGATTGTAGAAGTGTTAAATATGGTTGGAGAATATAATTATGACTGATTGTTAACTTTATTAAGACTAAAATACCATTTGATTTTGACAGGTTTTAAGTTTGTTACTGAATTAAAACTATTTACGATACCAAATGTGTATTTTTATTATATGAAGGTACCTTAACTTTATCCAGATAATTACATATTTTTCTGTGTGCTTTTATCTTAAGTTTGCTAAATTAAAGTGTTTATTTCATCCGCGACGTCGTCAGCATAAATTTGTTAATCTCACAAGAATATTACGGGAATGAACATCATATATGTTAATTTTAGATGATTTTAAACATGTTATTACATAAATAACATGATTGCACTCTATCACCCAACTCACTCAAATCGAATATAATAAAGATAGTTAATAACGCTCCATTAAAATATGTTGACCACCCCTGCTTCTTTAGATATGCCGAAATAGCCCCGAAAAATAATTTTTACCTATTTAACCTGATAGAGACATTATTTTTAAAGTCGTAAAGCACAGAATTGACTGTCTCTTACGAACGCATGTCATTATTACTTGTTTCCTTAAAACAACTAAAGATTTCAATGAATTCTTCCAGTATGACGGATTTTCCCGATTTAGAAGAAAAAATCCGTCTACTGGTTAAGTTTTAAAAAAAGTTGTATATTCTGGTACTGGTGATAGTTTAATTAAATAAGGTCACTGTATTTGAAAGCTTACAACATTGTTATTTTCATGAGACCATCACATTGATCATAAATCAAAACGTTCATCGGATACGGGCACTCAAATGTAAGTCGAAAAAAAACTATGCCGGAATTAGCCACCCTGACCTTATATTAGTTATTGAAACTGGCTGTAAGACGATAATACAATGTGGATTCGAGGTCTTTGCCTGGTTAAAGTTAGATCTATAATTGTCTATTTTACTATTATGCAGATGCATGTCATTATCATGTTTCGTGTATTTATACGTTATGCATATATATGTATAAAGCCCTATACCAATAGGTATAATATACCTATAAATTATCTTATGTTTTAATTTATATTGTCCTTCATGAGACTTATTATTAGTACCCATAACCCTCTTTTCGTACTTTGTTGAAGTTGAGTAGAATATTAAAGGTATATACTACACAAAAAATACAAAGGTATATAATACACTTTTCAATACCACATGTATTGTGTCGCTTAACCGTTCATAACGGTAGCGATATTAAAAAGTGAGTCATTGTTTTTTGTCAACATTGACACTGGATTAGCTTTTAGCGTGCTTTATATCTCATTAATACAGTCCAGAGAATAAACATGAAACTTTCTACGATTGTGTCTAGACGTTTTCATACTTTCCCGATAACTTTTCAATAACAAAGGACGTTGAAATAATGTATTAAGACTAGTCCGTGAGTAAATCGTAAAATATATAAAAAAGTTTGTTTACAGTTTGTATTGAAAAGTAATAAATAAGTCAGATAAAACTAAGAAGATTTTTCTTTGTCTATGAAAACAGTTCAACTAATAATAACTATCTAAAAAAGGTTTCACATTTTAACCGGCTTCAAAAAAGGGAATATGTTTATTGTTTTCTAATGTTTACGCGAATTTCACTCCTTATAATGAAACAACTTTTTTCGGATTTTATCCTTATCTTTGTCCGGTGACCGTGGTTGCTGTAAAGTATCCGAAACGTCGGGCATCTAAAAAACTTAATAAACCGCGATAAAATCCGAAAAAAGTTGTTTCATTATAAAGAGAGCTTGTTGTTGATATATACCTACTTTTTTTGTAAATATAAATAAGAATCTGTTGAATTCAGAAGGATGAGAACATTCGAACCGTTACCATTTGCATAACGTTTGAATCGCGAATCTATCGAAAATCTAAATAAATCTCAATCAAATTATTTTTTTATAAAATTATAAAACAGGATAACATTTATATCATATGAAATTGTTTAGTGTTGTATAACATCATGAAATCAATATACCTAGAAGTAATAGTAGTAAACGCATTCAGTACATAGATGTTTGCAGTACATCACCGCAAACACAATAACATGCTCACTGTGTAATCGAGTCATGATTAATTGGTTTTCGAGTCAATGACAAACTGTCTGAATAGAAACGACGATCATTCCGAAACCGCCATATATCTTAATCAAACTGATAGCATAATAACATAGTCTTGAATTCCTTATATTTCTATCTTTCGGAATTTACGATGTATTTTACAAGGTGTTTTAGAATTTCTGTATGTTAAGAAGTAAATGAAGAACACAAATATATATAAAAAATACCATACATTTTGCTGTAACCTACAGAAGGTCCAAAAACACCGCTGATATTATATCTTTTTAAATAAAAATATTTTTTTAAATACGCACACGGTCGTAATGTAAACAACTTACCTAATGCTTGTGTTATAGGTAACATCCTAGTGTTATAGGTGTTTTTTTTTTTTTGATAAATTACAAAGAAATATAATATTGCTTTATATATAAATACGAATATTACGCTCAGACTCAGGCGGGAATCAAACCCGCAACCCGCGGAACAGAAAGCAAGGCCACTACAAACTGCGCCAACGGGCAAATCAATGTGCTTTTGTGTAGAAGTTGCCAGGGCTGGGCAAAATACATGCTTTGCTTTAATTGAAATACAAATTAAAAAATAATACTTTATCGCAAGTAATTAAAATACGAAATACAAAATACCTTTAAGTAAGGTATTTAAAATATAAAATACAAAACACAGTATTTTAGCCATTTTTAATTGAAATACAAAATACAAAATACAAATTACAAAATAATTTATCTGGGTCAGCACGGGCTGGCCAGAGTTTCCTTTCATAAACACTAGATTTTTAAATGTACTGTCAGACAAACAGCCTCCTGTTGGAGAGTGAATAAAACCTGCTAAAGAGAACAATCTTTCTACAGGTCCCGAAGAGCACTAGCTTGTGTTAAATTGTATGAACACATATTTTATATAGCGCTCAAGAATTCAAAGCTATTAATTTGCTTCTATCATTTAGGAAGCTGACCAACTCTAACTCCATTTTAGATGTCCGTGGTTGATCACTGTCTCTGTTCTCGAAAACAATAAAATTGTATTTTAATATTAAAATGTATTTTGAAGTTACTAGTATTTGAAATACTAATTACAAAATACCTCGGCGTCAGGTATCTGAAAAACAAATTACATTTTAAGGAAGTAATTGAAATACAAATACTAAATACGTATTTGTATTTCATTTTAATTACAAGTAATTCAAATACTGCCCAACCCTGGAAGTTGCCTAGTGTTATCACACTCTCCCTAATAGGAAAAAGTCTGTTCCCAAATGTATACAGTTTAAATTGTCAATATTAAGAATTTGTTAGACTTAGTCATACCGTTAATTTAACAAACAACCTTGAGAACCATAATTCGTTATTTTAAACAAAAAATTATTATTTATTGCAACCAAATACAAATCTAATTAGCATTAATTTGATCTAATCGAAGATCCATCGGAGCGCAATGATCTTTGCCGAATTACTGAGACCACTTCATTGTTACCTAGAGCAATATAGGTTTCGCTGATTTAATGGACTAATAAGCTTAATTACAACCGACTATTAGCAATGGTTGGTCATCAAGCATATAGCATAGTCGTTCTAAACTGCTCTTCGTTAATTCACTCATCTCTATTTTTACCGACTATTACATCTCTTACATTTTGCTATGATACTTTACCATTCTATAGCTTTCACTCATAAATGGGAGAAATTAGGTGAATTGAAGAAATTTACGCAAATTGCAAAAGCAATGTTTAAATGATGCGTATATATAATTGTATATATTATATAGAAATAAACTGTTTTTAGCGATCTATGACTGTCATTAAAATACGCGAATTATCGTAAAATACACATATGCCACAGATTAGGTAACTTCGAAGTTCGAACATGTAAATCTTTACTTACGAAGTCTTCGGTGCCTACAATTTTACTTATTCCTTCATATCGCTGAATATTACATTCAATTATCTACCTTAATATTTGCACGTAAACGTTTTTTTATTTGTACATGCGCGCAGTCATGCTGTTTTACGGCCGTTTTAAATAATAATAATTATTTTTTTTTCAGATTTCAGATTTAAAATTAATTTTTTTATTTCTCTTTTGACACATACATATAGCCATTTATTGCATATAAAATGCTAATTCTAGTCATCATAATGACAAAAATTAGGGTGAAATAAAATTGGTAATGGGTACCTAGTACCTACCTAACCTAGTAACAGTCGGTTCTAGATAGCCGTATACAACATTTTATATTGCATTAACGGAAATTTAAATGTGCCCTTAATAATTTCAAATTCTTTATAAAAGTTTCAATCATATTGATTAAAAGTTAAATGCGGCCTGCAGTAGCGCACATTTAATAAAATAATATCATTTATACTACTTACTTGAATTTCTTTTTACGCTCGTTTTACTTCTTTCGTTTAACTACGTATTCGTTCGTCGCTTAAGATGCATTGTGCTTTGTTTTTAGGGTTCCATAGTTTAATGATGTTATATAAGACCTTGATACAAAATTTATTTTATAATTTTTGAGTTTACTCCTTAAGAATCGATTTTCATCTAAGCCCCCGGTACGAAAAAAATATGAAGAGTAAAATCTACTGAACGAATGACCTCGTTACGTTTTTGTGCGCCATCTATCTGCTACGACGTTTACGACGGTACCGGCTACGACGGTTACGACTGTATCTGTTACGACGTTTTCTAATAATGCCATTTATTTGATTCATTTATTTACCATTTGATTTGGTATTAGTCTTTTTCTTAGACTATTAAAGTCTTTTTTGCGCATATTTAGACAGTCGATCTGAAGAAATAAACTCCAGTCGTGCGTCGGAGCTGACACACACTCTTTTTTTTACGTATTAATTTTTAACTTGTGATAAGTAAACAATGCAATTTTCACAGATTATTTATAATAAGGCAGTCATAACAACAAAATAAAAATCGTAATCTATACTAATATATAAAGCTGAAGAGTTTGTTTGTTTGGTTGTTTGTTTGTTTGTTTGTTTGTTTGTTTGTTTGTTTGTTTGTTTGTTTGAACGCGGTAATCTCTGGAACTACTGGGCCGATTTGAAAAATTCTTTCAGTGTTAGATAGCCCATTTATCGAGGAAGGCTATAGGCTATGTATCATCACGCTAAGACCAATAGGAGCGGAGTCCACGCCGACGAAGTCGCGCGCAGAAGCTAGTATATTTATAAAGACGCTCCGTAGAAGACGCATTTTATCTTAATCTTCGTAATTGTGTACTGTCAAATATTACAGTTGGTAATGAACCTATCAGGTGTCAGTACGACTCACACTTGGTAGATTTTTTTTAACAATTCAAACGTTTCAGGGGGACTGCGCCGTGTACTCTGCGGATGTGGTCGCAGTGTGCGTGTTCCACCGCAGGTAGATTGAATTACGCCAATGTTGCGCACTTTTATAGTAGTGGTTTCTTATTTGTGCATTTGTTGAACTTTGTCCTGCAACCTCGCCCAGGTTAATACCTTTAGTCCATTGAAAAGTTACATTTGGGGTTGCGTTTGTCAGAGGACGCAATTTTATTTTTTAGATATGAAGGGGGGACTAGTCTGCTGTTAAATCCAAGTTTGTGGGTTTGTAGTCCTTGTGCAACGGCCGCCATCTTGGAAAAGGAGGTTCAAATGGTTTTTATGGTTTATCTGCCAAACTATAAGTCACACAAAAAAAATTATTTAACATTTTTTGTTGCAAATAAAATTATCTATAATTTATGTTCAGTAATTTTTAGTCGTAGAATCATAAATAAAAAAGTTATAAGTGAAAAACCATAAAAATTTAAGAGAAAAAAATTTATTTGTCGATAAAACTTTTTTTCTAATCATTTTACAAAAAAATAATATCAGACCGTTTTTATAGATAATATTTTAAGGAACAATTTTTATCAGAAACATTTTTAAATTTATTTATTATTTAAGGTTTTACAGCGCTGCGAAACGAATACTATTCTTCAAGTATTTGTAACTATACATGAATACTCGTATATTTTGCCATAATTTTTAATCACCTTGTTATTTTTTTATGATGATCTTTTTAATTATTGATAGTAAAATATTGTTAGTATATAAATAATTCTTGATTTGACACTCTACCTACGAGGTGGAGTCTGGAGGCACGTTTTTTTTACGCGCGTGATTTTCTAAATCACAACTACTCTCCACTCGGTCTTTTTGATGGACCAAGCTGCGGCTCAGCGGCTGGTTGGCTTACTATATTAAATACTTGAGCGGGAATAGGAGAAGGAAGTTCGCAAGAAGTGTAAAGTGGTTTTATGTGCGGAGACCTTATCGCGTATAACTTGCTGTTTATCTATGCTTTTTCAGGATGTGACACAATATCAGGTGCTTACAATATGGGTAAACTAAAATTTCCGAAAACCCTGGAGAAACATCTAGAGTTAGCAAGTGGAACGGCGTTGTTCCTCAACAAGAGAGTTGACCTTGCACTGCTCACTATCATTGGTGAACGTTTTTTTATCATTATTTGTGGGGAGACTTGCAGCAAAATAATGGAGCTCTCGAAATTAATTGAAGAAAATGATTTACACACATTTTGACATTTACGCCACTTTCTTCTTCGGTTCTCCCTCAAGTATTTAATATAGGAAGCCAACCAGCCACTCGCCGCAAGATCGAGGACAGTAGTTGTGATTTAGAAAATCACCGTGGATTATGCCTACTGCGGATACCACGTAAAAAAAATGTGCCTCCAGACTCCACGTCGTAGGTAGAGTGTCAAATCAAAAATTATTTATATATTAACAATATTTTACTATCAATAATTAAAAAGATCATCATAAAAAAGTAACAAGGTGATTAAAAATTAGGGCAAATCATGAATATTTATATTTATATTCACGTATTGTTATGAATACTGAAGAAAAGTATTCATTTCGCAGCGCTGTAAAACCTTAAATAATAAATAAATTTAAAAATGTTTCTGATAAAAATTGTTCCTTAAAATATTATCTATAAAAATGGTCTTATATTATTTTTTTGTAAAATGATTTAAAAAAAAGTTTTATCAACAAATAGATTTTTTTCTCTCAAATTTTTATGGATTTTCGCTTATAAATTTTTTATTTATGATTCTACGACTAAAAGTTACTAAACAAAAGTTGTAGATAATTTTATTTTAAACAAAAAATGTTAAATAATTTTTTTTGTGTGACTTATAGTTTGGCAGATAAACCATAAAAACCATTTGAACCTCTTTTTCCAAGATGGCAGTCGTTGCACAAGGACTACAAACCCACAAACTTGGATTTAACATCAGACTAGTCCCCCCTTCATATCTAAAAAATAAAATTGCGTCCTCTGACAAACGCAAGGTAAGCCCAAAAAAATGTAACATTTCAATGGACTACTTCAATAACTTGCGTCAACGTTTTGTTTGATTTAATGAAGTGTAAAAATACTTCATCATTGTAAAGTGTTCGAACGACATTGTTTTTTAAAAAGAAGAAAATGAAAAAATCATGTGTATACTTTTTGATTAAAATCTTAACTCAAAATAAATCTCGTCACAAAGCTAGAATATAATATGGATAGACAACGAAAAGAAAAATATGGTGAATAAATTAACTTATTTCATTAAAATTAACTTTGCATTATATGAATTTAAAATTTTAACTTTTTTTCTCATTGTACAACAAAAGCTAATACCGAACGTCATACTAACCAATAAATCTTATCAGCACTTTCTCAAATACAAAGTCATACCGGAAGCAGCGTGGTTCACTACATGATTTGGGTTTGTGGGTTACCTATCCCATAAACGTGCCCATAATAATTCAGATACATGTTTTACTGACGCTAAGCTATTATGATCTTTATTTTTATAACAGTAAGGCTGTATTTTAATAGTCACAGTCATAGTTCATCAATACCTGCATAGCCACCCATGAACCCATATAGGGAACAGATATATGTACGTACCTGCGTAAATGATTTGTGAGTCGATAGCTATTTTGAGTTAACACAATAATCCTACGCCGCTTTCATTTTCGATCAGATAAACTAACAAATAAACTAACCGGATATTAGGGTGTTTTATATTTTGACATCCCAATGATGTATGAAATATTTGTTTATGGATATGTAATGTAAACTATCTCTCATTATAAAATAAAATAAGTTCGTGTCGTTTCGTTCACTCATTTTAATTTCGACTTAAAATGAAATCATAAATTTCTATTCTAAATATTATATAATTTTGATACGTATTTTAAAACATAGAAAACACATTTTTAATAGTAATAAAAAAAAAAAATAGTAATAGTATCCATACAAAAGTTCAAAAGTACACGAAGAATCGTAGACGCTCTAACATTCTGATAACGTTTGAAATTCACATGAAAGCATGTTCGGAACCACGAAGGTAGTCTGTTTTGCAAGTAAAAGTCAAACTTGGAATTCAATTGTGACAACATAAAACTAGATACGAAACACTATTGTCGTCATTTTTATTTTAAAACAAAGTACGAAGGAAATTTACTGTACAAAAAAAAAGTAACAGAAGTAAAATGCCTTATATTCTCACAATGCGATAGAATCTTTTTGCTTTAGGCGTAAATATATGTTTGATTTACTTTGGAGAATCAATATTATTAATGTTAGTATTATTAAATACTATTCAAATAAAACCGACATCGATGATAGAAAGCAACAAATATTAAAGAAAAAGTTCTGTTGAGTAACCCATATTTATACAGTGATCCGTGTGAATACAAATAAATCGAAAGTCACTTGTCTCTGTCTGGTTGCTACATTTTCACGTCCAAATAACTCCACTAATCATGATAATTTTGCTAACAATAGATTAGACTTTGGATTTGGAAGGACTAATGCTATATGTGTAACCCTAAAATTGAAAATTTCTACGGGGAACCCACATTTCTTAAGTTACTAATATTAAATTGATATTGATTTATGTGGTAATAAGAAATTTTAGAACAAATTAATAGACTACTTTAAATAATTATTATTCTAGACAGGTGATAAATAAAACAACCGTACGAATGACTCACCATTTGTTGAGGATTGCGGGGCTTGCGATGCGCTCTCGGCACTTTCTGTCCAGTGACGCCTTCCAGCACATCAGCCAGTAACAGGCCATCAGCGCAGTCGCGAGCGAGTCCACCGCCTGATAAGCCTGCTCGGCGCCGTGAACGCGCCCTTTCCAGATAATGGTTCGCCCAGTCCGTGTAGATCTATAGAACAAAATAAAAAATATACTCAGTAAAAAAAAAAAAACTAGATTCTAATAGAAAAAAAACTAGATCCTAAGAGACAGTGACGTTTTTTAGTCTATTTGCACGCCACGCACTGGTTGAACGACCAATTAACCTTTGATCTACTCTTTCATACGACAGAAGACAGACTGACAGACAGTTAGTATGTCCAACTGTGGGACGTTAATAAGCTATGGACAGTATATAACAGAAAAGTTTTATTTAGTTACTGACCTAACAATCTACTTGTAAACTTCCTAAAGTTGGGCAAATATGTATTCTCTCATATAAGAGTTGAATTAATAATGTCCTAATTGTTAATAAAATATGTGTATAAATTTAAAGAAATAAATTACGAGATAAATACTAAGAACATTATTTAAAATCATATCAAAATTTTTCGATCCAGCGGGATTTGAACCCGCACCTTCTCACGTGCAGTGTCAGCGCTCTTGCTTAAAAACCAAAATCATGATATCAAGAATTTTGACCCAGCTTGATGTGGATCCATAGCTCAGTTGGTAGAGCGCTGACACGGCTGACGGCACGTCAGAAGCCGCGGGTTCAAATACCGCTGGATCAAAAAATTTTGATATGATTTTACAAAAATGTTTATGATTTCCTCATGTGTGGGTAACACAAAAATAAATAAACAAATAAAACGAATTAAATATTAAGAGTTCCAATAGACTCTATCTTTCGAACATTAACGCAACTGGTATCAAAGCATTATCATTTAGATTCGAACAAAAGTCTGACTAAGCTCACGAAGTAGGTACTGTAAGTAGGTACTTTCCAAGATATCTTGACGCACAAAGAGCGGTAGATAAGACGATGCTCGTAAGATGTGAAATCGCTACTTAAAGTTTAACGACAGGGTTCATGTAAATATCTGCAGGAGGATTTCATAAAAAGAGTGCAAAACCAAGATAACGCCCTCTTCATTTACCATATTCCATTGTTTGAAAAAAGTGAATCATGTGAGAAAAATATACAGATTTTTATTTTATAGCTATACGTTATCGCCACTTAAAAGGTTCTTGATGGCGTATTGTAATGCATCGATAGCTTGAAAGAGTTACTCTACGCGTGAGGTCATCCATAAATTAGTGTAATGTAGTGAGTAAAAGGATTAAGTCATATTCGCGTCAATTTGCAGGAGAATGGGGACAAGTGGAGGAGTCGCGACAGTACGTCGCCGTTGCAGGAGGCACTCAGACCTCAGTGTGAAGCAATCTGCTCACTCATCTCTCTCGTTAATTGACTTTGAAATCTTAATAGACGGCTAATTTGAATTGATATTGATAAAGCTTTTACAACGCTTTTGTTAAATGCCTTTATGATGAAATTATTACCAGATAGTCAGATAAAGCTTTACTATTTATAATTAATACTAGCTTCTGCTCCGCTCCTATTGGTCTTAGCGTGATGATATACAGCCTATAGCCTTCCTCGATAAATGGGCTATCTAACACTGAAAGAATTTTTCAAATCGGTCCAGTAGATCCTGAGATTAGCGCGTTCAAACAAACAAACAAACAAACAATCAAACAAACAAACTCTTCAGCTTTATTATATTAGTATAGATTTATAACTAGCTGACCCGCAAAAGTTGTTCTGTCGTGGTTCTGTCATATGAATAGGGATACCTCAATCACCTAAGTCCTAATGGTATAAAAAATTGTCAACGACTATTTTTAGACATACCAGATATACACGAAAACTTCATAAAAATTGGTCGTCGCATCGTTTAAAAATAGTTCAGTAACAAACACTGTATCACGAGATTTTAGTATATTAGATTTTTTTCATATAACTCACGTTGTAGCTGTCACTATTGTGTTACTTGCTGTCCTATACATTGTTGTTATCTAGGTATATTATATCAAAGTTAGCATTTTAAAAGCAATGTACATTAATCTATACTAATATAATAAAGCTGAAGAGTTTGTTTGTTTGATTGTTTGTTTGTTTGTTTGTTTGTTTGAACGCGCTAATCTCAGGATCTACTGGTCCGATTTGAAAAATTCTTTCAGTGTTAGATAGCCCATTTATCGAGGAAGGCTATAGGCTATATATCATCACGCTAAGTCCAATAGAAGCGGAGTCCACGCCGACGAAGTCGCGCGCAGAAGCTAGTTATTAAATATAATATAACATACACAGGTAAACTACTGTTATTATATAAGTTTAACAGATTATATAACAAAAAACAAAACTTCTAATAGTTTTATCATAAACATTATTGTAAAATTATTGCTAACTGCAACGGAACTCAGCGCTTGTTTTAATCTTACCACTTTCCTGTCTAGTATATTTACATAACTATTTCGACGCGTCGATATTGAACAGTTTACGCGGTAAGCAGTTAGTTTTAGAATCTGCTAGTGTAATGGTTGCCATCTGGTCTAACGCTTGAAGAGTTATCCGTTTATTATCTCCTGTCACATTATGTCCTGTAATTAATAACATGTTTATTTTTATGGTTTTGTACTATAAGTATGCAGGCGGAACTATACTACAAGTGTCCTCTTGATTAATCAATTACTCGTAAACTGTCGAACGTTGTATAGGAACGTGGTATAGGTATATTTAATTTAAATTTATATAATAAATATCTAAATTTACTCGTTAATAAGAGCCGCTACTTTAACGCTAAACAAAAATAAAATAAAGAGTAAAAATGAAACGATTCGAATACAAGAGTTTTTTTGACGTTTTAAAAGAGACTTTAAAAAACATAGTTTTGATTATTAAATGATGGCACGGAATTCTTCGTGTATTGTTTCAACGTACTTGATCTTACTTACATGTACCTACGTCGTCCATTTGGTTCTACATTTTAAACAAAATCTGAACATACGACATACCGAGCTCGGTTATTTTAATTTTATATTACGTTACATATTCGTAGTGTGTAAAATATAGAGAGATACGCAAGATAAAATTCTTACACATTTAAGGTAAAAAGGACATTTATTATTTAAAATATTCTTTTACCCTAATTTCTCATTGTAAAGAATATAAATACAATAATAGGTTTTTAGTAGTCACGTGAACATAATTTCAAGAATTGTAATTATGTGTCATATGAATGCTCTCAACAAATTAAAAGTAAAAAACTTCTTTTAATAACAAGCTTTTATTAATTGAATGCGCTAGTTAACCATGTATTGACATCCAAATTGAACTTGTACATACAAAATTTCAGCTAAATTGGTTGAAGATAATATCTGCTTCAAAATTGAGTTGCATGAATTCACCCGAACAAACATACATATACATATATACATACATTGCAAGTTAAATAAAAGCTTGTAAAATAAACTCTAGTTTGAAATAAGGCCATTGTTGTAAATTTTCATGTGTATTACGGGCACATATGAAAATTTTCTCTCTTGTTTTGTTTTTATGAACAGAAATACATATATGTTACATATGGGTTGTCTGGATAAAATGGCTAAATAGCCATAAGTCCGCCCATTGTACTTCACAGTCTGTAAATGTCTATAAATGTGTTTAATGTTTAAAATGTAGTTGTGGTGTACAATAAAGTATAAATAAATAAATAAATACATGGACAAAATTTGCTTAACGGATTGAATTTCTACTTTCTTTGTGAAACCAACCGCATAGCTCACACCTAATAGTAATAACGGAACAGAAGCTTGTGCCTTGCGGGAAGCTACCACAAATCTCTCTCTCGTTGAAGGGCTATCTTATCTTATTATGTGACTACGTGACGGCAAAATTTTGCAATTAATAAACACTATTTCTTTCTAAAGAATCAACCCCTACAATTTTAATTTAAAAAAGCATATGAACAGTTTAAAAGCGGGCTTTTAAAAATAGGGTTTTATGAAAATTAATAACAAAAATAAATAAAAAAAACAACTTTAAAAAAATATGAATTAAAAGAAAAAAAATAATGTTTTTTTATATATCATTATTTATAAAATTTCATACATATGTAAAAATGTAATGTAGAGTATGTAACAAATATAAAAAAATATTTTTAATTTTATTGCAACTATTCAACTGCAAATCCATCAGACTGAAAATTGCTCGAATACTTTGTTTAGCTTTAGCTTGATAACTGTTTACCGATGTTTTTCTTAAATTCCTTACGAAATTTTATCGCTTACTAATTTTCTATTTGACTCGCTCACAACAACCACCCTACGTCGGTTAATTTAAAAATCCTGCTATGTTGGTGGCACAAAAAAATATTTTGAGAAAATGAATAATTTATAAAGGTCAATATTCGTAATCTACGATTTTTTTATCGGAAATATGTAAATATCATATTAAGGTACATCTATAGTATTCTCAGAATTGAATTGCTACTTAAAATATATTAATATAAAATATATTTTCAATATGATAAAACTGTCCGGATCTGATATTTACGAGTATTACAGATTAAATTATATAATAGAGTCAGTAATATCAATATCTACATTACAATGTACGTATCCTTGAAGGTTTGGACATCGCCAGAGAGCGTACCTTAACGAGGAATATTTATCGATCAGTTTAATAGAATGATCATCACTTCTACGGCATTTCCGATAACATCGGCTTGGTTCATATCTTTATCTGCCGACATCACACGACTGTGCATCCAAAAAGGTTGGAATATCCATCGGACCTAATAAATCTATCACGATGGACAATATTATCGGATCTAAACGCATCAATAGGGCTGGAATTATTTATTAACTACACAACCCACGCTACGCGTACGCCACGCTATTTTTACGCGCTTTCAGCTATGGAACTTTCAAATTCATTATCATTAGCTGTTCCACTCTTATGTGCTACTACGAAATCATTGTATACCTAGTCCATAGAAAAAAAATTGTAGCGATATTATAATAAATTATGCCAATTATATAAATAAAAAGATCTCATGTTTTGTTAAAAACTTGCTACTTTTATTTTGCTCAGTAAATAGATCTATACAGTCTGCACATACACTTCGGTAGATTATACCAATATCAGTCTGTCAGTCAGTCAGTTCAGCCTATTGTAGTCTACTACTGAACATAGGCCTCTCCAAGTTCGCGCCAAACATCAAGGTTTTCCGCAATCCTCATCCAGCCACCACCGGCAATCTTACGTAGATTATCGGTCCAGTAGGCCGGAAGGCGTCCTACACTGCGTTTGCCAATACGCGGTCTCCACTCCAGGACACGTCTGCTCTAGCGGCCATCGGTTCTGCGACACAGGTGACCAGCCCACTGCCATTTCAAGTTGCTAATTCTGTGGGCTATGTCGGTTACTCTCGTTCACTAACGGATAGTTTCATTTCTTATCCTATCCACAGATAGGCCTCTCCAAGTTCGTTCGAGAGAGACCCCAAGCATAGCTCGTTCCATTACACGTTGAACGACTTTAAACTTGTGGATTAGTCTTCTCGTCAGTGCCCACGTCTCGGTACCGTATGTTAAAACATGTAGGACGCATTACTCGAAGACATTTGTCTTCAAGCATTGCGGAATCTTCGAAGTGAAGACTCGACGAAGCCTTCTAAACGCCGCCCAGCCCAACCAAATCCTCCTATAAGCTTCCTTCTCCAAGTCATTTCGGCCAAGTTGAATGGTGTGGCCTAGGAATGCCGGAGGAATGGGTCTTGTTCTCTGGTCTTGGATAAGGACGGTAGGTAAACGTAATCCTGAACGAATTCGCTAAAGATACCATCGACCGATACCGGTCTCGGTATGACTTGGTTGTTAAACGTTACTTATATAAGTGACAGTACCTGGGTGACCGAGCCTAGCTCGGTATTTTCATTTTATTTTTTGTTTTTTTTTTCTCGGTATTTTCATATTTTAATTTTATTTAAATAATAAATCACGAGTGAAACTAAAAAAAAAAGAAAAAAAATTAATCTGGAGGCTGAGATTCGAACCCGGGTCAACACGATTTAACACCCGCCGATTTCCTAATTACGCTGTTACAGCTATGTTGGCAATAGTGAAATTAAGCTTCGTATTCTAATGATATTTTTTCATTGCCTAAAAACAGGGATAAAACGACATTTTTTTTAAATGAATTCTAGCTAGATCAATTTTTCGCCCCCGAAATCCCCTGCATACTAAATTTCACGAAAATCGTTGGAGCTGATTCCGAGATTCAGAAAATATATAGATATATATACAAGAATTGCTCGTTTAATAGTATAAGATAACATACCAATGTAATATCTTGAAAAGCTTATGTTGCTATATGCATACATCTAATTATGACGTGCTGTTTAATGGCCTGTGCGAAACGTTTGCTCTCGACAAACGTAATTTTTGCTAACAATGTCACTGTATTTATTTCAATCATTTCTGCAACGTGAGTCCAAAATAAACAAATGGACGTGAATACTCATTGTGCAGTATCGTTTATTTCCCAGGCGAATCAACTGTACATTGCCCATTAATGGATGTAACTGTAATCTTTATGTCAATGACAATAAGGATGATAATGTTATAAAATTGTATAACGTTTCGGTATGGATTGTTCTCATTAAACATTTACATGATATTCGTTTTTAAATTTTACAAATGTTTTTGTTTTACATTCTCTGAGCCTTAAAAAGAAATTATTTTTATTGAACATTACTTAAAATTATTAAGTATCAAAAACGTAAAAATTGTGAGTAACGTTTATAAACTTATTTTTTGAGTTATCGTGCGAACACGATTAGAATGTAGATAATGTGAAATATGTTTTAGTAAACTTTCGTTCTAACTGTACAATGTAGACTTTAAGAATATTTATTTTATTTTTTGTGAATGAAATTTTTACATTAATTTTAATAACAGAAGGAAAAGAAAGGAATTTTCCTTACGGAATATTTCTCCTGTCTATCTCAATTTAATTTAAATTAAGCCTGCGCCTTGATAAAAAAATCAGGACATTTAATAGACAAAATCATATGCAATTATATAAATTATTCTATCAACAAATGGGTCAATCTGCATTTGTTGGAGTAATCAATGAAGTTGTTTGCATGTCTTTGAATAGAGCAAAATTTACTACGCATAATGTAAACCTTCCGCTAGCTTATATAGGTACTTACTACTCAACTAGAAAATTATTTCATTCGCATCATTAACCTACACAAATAAATATATTTATACTATATAGCATGTGTATCGGATAAAGTGTAATATTATTTAAATTTTCATATATTATTGTTAAATCAAACACAATCAAGACAGACATACTTATATGACATAGATGTGTGTTTGAACCTAAAACCTTAAACCATTATATATGGTTAATAAAATATACTACTCTATCATAAAGTGTTATAGCAAACAGATGATGAACAAAATATACCGTCTTAACTGAACACAAAATAGCACAGATGAATTGCCTAAATACCGCCTCCAACATTTCCCCGTTATATCTAGTTTACGAGTAATTCAGAGATTGGTGATGTAATAAAATTGGCGGTTTAACATTTCACATGTTTTCGCGTTTATTTAATGTATTGTGTAACCATTTATTTGTTCAAATTAATGGTAACATATTTTAATGAGTATATATGATTATATAAATTATGGTATATAGGCGTGGTTATTGATAGGCTTATGGTTTTCAGCTTAACAGAGGAAGAATGGTTTATTCCAAAGTCACGTAAAATAGAGAAGACACGAAGGAAATTGAATATTCGTATAATCTATATATATAAAAGAGTTACCCACCTATTGACTCATCACGATATCTCTGGAACCATAAGGCGTAGAGACTTGAATTTTGGTAGGAATATTCCTTTCGCCGAGTAGAGGTCAGCTAAGAACGGGTTTTACGATATTCCACCCCTAAGGGGGTTAAACGGGGGTTGGAAGTTTGTATGAAAATCCTATGTTTTTGAAGTAAGAGACTTGAAATTCAAAATGTATGCTCTATAGATGGTGTTGAGGTGTACTAATAATGTATTTTGAGAAATCAACCCCCTTTTGGGGTTAAAACAGGAGATGGTAGTTTTATGAAAGTCCAATGAAAAAAACACCTACAAACTTGAAATTAGGAAAGGCTATAGCTATGATTTTCCTCAAATTAACGCGGGTGTAACCGCGGGGCACAGCTAGTATTGCTATAATTAATTCTGAAAAAATCCTGTATCCTTAATACCTATTATATCGTTATGACATTAAGCAAAACAAAAAAAATACAATTAGTAAATAAGGTAAAAGTAAAATTTATAAGAATAATGCACTATTTCTACAGTAATTATCGAGTGAATTAGTTTAAACTACTTCTGTGACCGCACAAAAACAAACAAACAGGAAACCAAATAGATGATTTCTAAACGCAAATCTGGAAGTGGAATGAGGTCGCAAGCTTTTAATATCTCCGAGCGGACGTCGACTACGTTACACTACTGAAATTACGATTTGTTTTGAAACTATCTATAGATCTATAACCGCAGGATGGGTGCATATGTCGAGTTGTTATTATCTATGGTAGCGGAAGGAAGCCTCGTCTAAACAGTTTGTTTCACTTCATGTACAAAATATGTTCATCTTACAGGAAATATTAAAAACAAACGTGATGTAAAATTATTTCATTTATATTTTAAATCAATTAATCACACTATAATAATTTCATTAAGACGTAAATTTTGTTTCAACATAATTATGTTTTATTGCATGATGCATCTGTTTATTGAGAAATGTTATAATCATAGCTTATAATTACGAAACTAACGTTATATTAACCATAAACGCGGTTTAAGTATGTAATATCCAAGTATTAATTTTAGTAATTGATCTTGTAACTCACAAAGTTTACTATGGAAAATTATAGTTAATAAAATAGTCACTACAAAAATAAATTTATAATAATGGTAAGTGGGCATTTGAAAAGTTCATTCGTCATTGTTTTGTAGTCATCTTAGTTGATTCATAAAATATTCGTAATGTTGTTTCGGATAAAACTAAACGTATATCTTCTCTTTGTAAATTAATGCGTTTTATTTTCGAACAACGATAAGTATTAACAAACAAAAAAATATTAGAAGATATAAGATAAGATAGAATAAAATAATAATAAGTAGAACTTATTATTAATAAGCAATTTCAAGACAGTAAAGTCTCCACTTCACTGGAGCTTTCATCTTTTAACCGATTTCCAAAAACGGAGGAGGAAATGATTTTTTTCTCTACTTACGTTGTATTTTTTACTTGACAATGCATTAGCGCAGCGGTCATAGCACTGGCTGTTGCGCTGGCGGTCACGGGTTCGAGCCCCGCAAACGACAAACATTTGTATTTGCCATAATGTTTATCGTGGTCTGGGCGTTTGTGCTTGTGTATTGTATGTGTTTCCAGAACCCCAACACAGGAGAAAATCCTACTGGGAGCCGTTGGGTTTGAAGCGTTTATTTATATTATTATTATAATTGAAGTCGCTTTTTTTCGTTTTTTTAAATAGATTTTAGCACAAACAAAATGTGGTAATTACTTGATGTTACATAATTGTGTTTGCTCGCAAACGAAAAAAAACCGACTTCAATTACATCGACACGTAATACAACGTAATAAGACGAAAAAATAGTCAAGTAAATACGCGCTATTAAAGATTACTCCAAAAGTTGTAATCAGATCTCGATATAATTTAAACAAGACTACATGACAAGTATTAGCTTTCGATTAAAATAAGAATCATCAAAATCGATACACCGAGTAAAAAGTTATGCGGTATAATAAAACGTAGGTCGACGAAAAAGTAGTCAAGTAAATACGCATTATTAGATATAACTCTAAAAGTACTTGGGGGTCGTTCAAGTATTACGTAACGCAAATTTTAAAGATTTTTGACCCCCCCTCCCCCCATGTAACGCGCCGTGACGTTTTCCTGTACCCCCTCCCCCCCCAGCCCATAAACGTTACGTAGCACCCCAACTGACCATTTTTACCCAAATGTCATAACTTTGTTGCGAAAACTACCGAAAAGTCGCTTAAAAAAATCGCGTTTGCGGTAAGTATAAATATATACATACAAAAAGGGATATAAACGAAAAGTGTTGCCAATTTGGGAGATTTTAGTACCTACACTAGTTTTTTTTTATTTAAGTAAATAAAAAAAAACATTACGTAACGCGTTGTTCGAGACCCCCCCTCCCCCCTGTAACGCATCGTAACGTTTTACAATACCCCCCCTCCCCCCTAATTGCGTTACGTAATACTTGAACGGCCCCTATGTCAGGTCTCAATTAAATTTAAATGGGGCCACATGACACGTAAAACCTTTCATATAAAACAAAATTAATCGTAATCGGTCCACCCAGTCAAAAGTTCTAAGCTAACATACATTAAAAAAAAATACAGTCGAATTGAGAACCTCCTCCTATTTTGGAAGTCCTCCTCCGTTTTTGTTTGTGGCTCATCGTTCAGTTCGATCAAGTATTATATCTAAACATAAATGAAATGGAAACGGTTCGTAAATAAAACGAACCATTTTCTGAATACATATAGTATTTGAACATATTTATAAATTAACAACAAACCACAAAAATATTATACACTTCTTGACGCGCAATCTCAATTTCAGCTTGCAATAACTCTCTAGGCTAAATTTGACTATATACGTAAATATTTCAAGTAAATAATTCTAATGTCTATACTAATATTATAACACTGAAAAGTTTGTTAGTTTCGAGCCACTAATTCCTGAGATTAGCGCGTGTTTAAACGCACGCTAATCTCGGGAACTACTGGTTCGAATTTAACAATTACTTTTGTGTTGTATAGCCCATTTACCGAGGAAGGCTATGGGCTATTTTTTCCCTCAAATTAAGGTGTATGAAACCTTGGGGCACAGTTAGTTATAAAAAAAGTTGAACCAAATATCATAAAAAATTGATTATTGATTAATCTTAGATTTATAAAAAAATAAATAAATAAAAGCCTTTATTCGGACATTAGATTTACAATTGTGTAATTAAAAATTATTCACGCATATGGTGCCTCTTAATTTTCTGCAAGTCCGTTTGCCAATTGACAAAGGACTCACTGAGACATGAAGGAGAAAAGAAAAAGAGAGACACCTACACCTCCTGAAACTGATGCACAGCAAAGGAAACCAAAGACAATAAAGGCTTTATCCAATCTTAGATTTATAGTAGACAATAAAATAAAAGTTAAAAAATAACTTTATTTTATACATATACTAGCTGACCTGGCGAACTTCGTACCGCCTTTTTTTTCTTAAATATAATAATTACATATACCAAAATAAAATATAGCCTATCTTTCAAGTTGGATCAAACTGCACACGGTGTGCAAATTTGATTAAAATCGGTTAAGTGGTTTAGGAGTCCATTGAGGACAAACATTGTGACACGAGATTTATATATAATTATTAAGATATATCCACTTTATAAAAATATATGCAAGAAATCGATTAAAATCCTCAGTGCCAGTGAAAAGATTATACAAAGTAATTACCTGGACGATGGACCGCGTTTGCCGAGTGACGTCATCAGTAGAGCCCTGAATAGACCGCGGCGCTCTGATGCAAGTCGGTATCATTTTATCACAAGCACATCATTACCACTATTAGTCACAATCGGAAAAGTTTTTTAGTTTAATATTGTTTAACTATGAGGTCAATACTTTATAATATTATTTTTATTCAATAATAAACAGCACGTTAGATAAAATGTAATTCTATAACTATTTAAAAACCGCTATTTTATTTATTCGTTACTGTAAGCTTAGTTCAGTAAGGTACAAACTGAAACCAACGTTTCGCGACCCACCCAGCCTTTAAGATGCTGAATGCAATATACAAAAACAGGTATAATTTAAGCGTGCGTCACGGTTCATGAATGAATGGATTCGCGTTGTACGATAAAGTCTTCTCGGAATATTTACTCTAGCGATCGGCGCCTACGCCCACGAGCGGCGAGACCGCGTCATGAAACCGCGTGATATGGAACATCGAAATAGACCTCCCAGTAAAGAGATGCAAACTTTGTACTATCAGCATCAGAATGTACTTTGACATAAGACATAAAGCTGACTACCTAACTTAATTACCGAACCGAACCTAAGCGTGGATTTTTTTAATCGCTTGTACTTTTCTTTTACTTCTCCAATTAATCCATACTAATATTATAAATGCGAAAGTAACTCTGTCTGTCTGTCTGTCTATCTGTCTCGCAATCACGGCAAAACTACTGAACAGATTTAAATGAAATTTGGTATACAGATAGTCTAGAGTCTGAGAAAGGACATAGGCAACTTTTTAATGCAAAAAACATAGATATAGGATGTACGCAAAACATTCTATATCTATGGCAAAAAAGGGATGTAAGGTGTTGAAATGTTGGAATGAAAATTTGTATGAGATATAATGTTCGTGTTCGTAACTGTCAAACATTTAATGTTCATCCCGTCGATATGGTAAACTCTCCGATAAAATTAAAGAACGTATTTAAATAAAGGTTTCGAATCGACAACATATATCCACAATATACGGATAGTGGCGTATTTTACATTTTAAAAATGTATAATAATGTCAGTAATTAAAACGGATTGACATAATATATATTGGTTGTCAACGAGGTTGTCAAATATAAAACGTAGTGGTTATATACTCTTTGGTCAAATATTTATGCGTGCGTTCAGAAATTTATTTAGTGTAAACTAAGGTAAATATATGAAGCTAATTAAATCTTATACTATTAAAAAAAAGGAAAGCATTTTTTCCCTCAAATCAACGCAGTTGAAACCGCGGGGCACAGCTAGTTGATTATATTTGGAATACGTTGAAGGTAAATAAATGATAATATGATTGGTGTTATCAAACATTGATGAATAATTTAAGGAACTTTAATTGAATAATTAGAAACTGTATTGTATAAAGGGGACTTTTGTTCTAGCCACAATCTATACAATCAAAACCAAACGTCTATTGTGTGTATAATTAAATATGCGTAATTTTCGTGTAGGCGCCGTAGCCGTGTTAGAAGTAAAATGCAATAGTTTGTACGATGCTCGAAACAATGGCGAAGTACCGTTTAGTGGGAGTGTTATGATTATTAGTTACTTCGCTTTAACATCATCTAGCCAACTAAGCATTTTTAAGACATTAAAATGAGACGTTCGAATTATTGATTTTATTCATTTATTATGGTAATGAAAAAGCATTAAAAACACAAAAAACGATAGCATAAAGTATCTCCTACTTTACTGCACATATGTTACGAAAATTTAATAAATTACCTATAGAAGGCAGTAGTCATTATCACATTCGTGCTTATAACAAAAGATGAATATTTCTATATTATTTATTAATTAACATTATTATTTACATTTATTTTGTTATATTATGGCTAATTTGCAAAGATCGGGAATTATACTACCCACATTCATTGAAATGTTTCTATTCCATGTGTTTTTCATCTGACCTTTTCATTTTTCTGCACACCATTTTCTTTGAATTTTTTTTATAATTTTTTAATTCAGGACAGATTAAACTTAAACGGCATACTCAATGATAATTTTAATTGTATTTGTTGTATTTTCTTAAATCAATGGCAGTTACGTTAAGAGGAAATTCTTCATTAAATATTAAATAAAAAATAATGCACAAGTAATGATTCTAATATAATGTATATAAACAGTTTTTTTTTATTCAGTGAAAACTTACCGACTACCTATATAATCTATATATATAAAAGAGTTACCCACCCATTGACTCATCACGATATCTCTGGAACCATAAGGCGTAGAGACTTGAAATTTGGTAGGAATATTCCTTTCGATAAGTAGAGGTCAGCTAAGAACGGATTTTACGAAATTCCACCCCTAAGGGGGTTAAACGGGGGTTGGAAGTTTGTATGAAAGTCCTATGTTTTTGAAGTAAGAGACTTGAAATTCAAAATGTATGCTCTATGGATGGTGTTGAGGTGTACTTATAATGTATTTTGAGAAATCAACCCCCTTTTGGGGTTAAAACTGGGGATGATAGTTTGTATGAAAGTCCAATGAAAAATACACCTACAAACTTGAAATTAACGCGGGGGTAACCGCTGGGCACAGCTAGTTAGAATATATGACAATATTGTTAACGTAATTTACAAATAGTAATCAATTTGATCTATCCCACGGTATCGTACGTAATTATCGGTAATAGTGCGTAGGATAAAAGCAATTTCATATTTCAACACCTACGAGTACCTACTTACTCTGTACATTATACTTTATATAAACTCTATTATACTTTGCTGAAACAGCGTCTAAACAGCCCATTGTACAGTTGTAGATTAGAGCTTAAGTCACCACGCTGTTCTACAACGTGGTGGCTGCCATTTTCTGGCAAAATTTCTTTCGGATAAGAGATTTTCTTTCGATACTTTTCTTATCCGTCGGATTTGAGTTAAATTTAAAAAAAAAAGTTATGGTAAAAATTTATATTCAACATGCACATTTCTCAACCTTTACTAAACAAATTTATAACAGTATAAATGAAATAGTAAACTTAGTAAAATTACGCAACGTCTTTTACACAGTCTGTCAAATACACAGCCATCGATGCTATATATTGTTCTAAGAGAGTTTCCTGTCTTTTATTTATAATCTGTGGTCCGTGTGGCAACACTGCTTCACGTGTATAGAGTTAGGCCGCATTTCCACCTGCAAGCAAACTCGTGAAAGTCTTGCAGAAGTTCCTTGCTGTATCGTTTACATGTTCCTGCAATTTATTTCTGCAATCACTGTCGTGCGAGAAGCTCGCGGTTCATACTGTCGCAACTTATCGTGCAGGTATTTACACACGAAAGCTTACGTGTGTCGCTATCAGAACTATCGCAATATTTTCTATTCTATTTCTATACTCTGAGATCATGACGTCAAGACGCATACGTGTAGCAGCTGCATTAACTATTTTGTTGTTGAAAAAGAAAAATAGATCAATTTGGGTTCGAGAATGGATTTCTAGAAAAACAACTGGAAGATGGACAGCAGTATTTCAATTTTATTCGTATGACCGCAGACGATTTAGAAGCGCTATTAACTGTATAGTTTCTTCACGCGACCATTCACGACTTTGTCGTTGACTCATTCTTCTCATAAGAAAAATCAAGCCGTGCGGGCGATACTTGCTGCGAGATATACGAAACTAGACCGATAAGCAGCGAGATCTGTCGCGAGTCGACGCGTACATGTTTAGACATACTTTCGCAAGTACTCGCAGGAAGCGCTTAACAAACTGTCGCGACAGCACTTGCTACGGGGTTTACACTTGCAAGCTGCTGTCAGACAGACTGTCGGACATTTCTCGCGGAAGTTATCTTGCAGGTGGAAACGCGGCCTTACAGGTTGAAAACAGTTTCTATAAACAGAAAAAAAAACGTCAAAGGATGAGTAAAAGAGGATGCATATTTCTAGCACCTCTTTGAATATCGTTTAGACGTCTTAAAGGCGTCATCACTAGCAAAATGAGACGTATAGTTTTCATTTGTAAGTTCTTAGACATAGTAACTTTTTTAAAATATAGAGAAGAAGTAGAAGTTTACCTACATCGTTGAGAATTATTATTTTTTGAAATATAGGTAGTTTCCATTATTATTTTCTTGTCATTTTATTTAGTCACTGCGTTATTTGCTGGCTTTTGCTAACAGAAACTGCCTTTTCAGCCGATAGTAGCTTCTCATTAATTTTTACAAAATTCTAATAAAAACAATAGTGTTTATTTTTTTTAAAGTACATAAAACATTCGTCCCCATTTCTTAAAATGGTTTTAAATGAACATTTACGAATTAACACCTTACCCCTTTCATCACTTTTCAGGAAAAAAATTAGGTCATGCGAACAGCGCAGATATTTCAGGACGTAACCTATTTAAAATTACCGCTAAAATGGCGTAATGATGCGTAAAACTAATAAAAAGGTGTATTACACACATCCGACCGTTTTTGTTTACACGCGTCAAAACTTCGACACGCGTATTTATAACCGCGGAAGGTGCGCCAGAGCAACGAACTTGTGACAATCATAAAACACGACTAAAAGAGAGTTCGCTCGCTTAACAGGCCGACTTAGTAGCACTGGTATACTTTTATAATAGTAAAATTATACACCTAGACAAAAAATACAACAGATTTATTTACAAAACTAATAGAAGATGAAATTACATTACACATAAAAATATATTCGAACAGAGAACTTTACCTATTTTTTGAAGACGGTTATAAAATATTATCTTACAACTTATTAAAGATTTAACAATTGAAAATATCACATAGTCGTACCTACTAATATTCAAAGTCGGTAAGCAACACTCACACTATCCTCAAAACAAAGCACCTCTAAAACATTTCGTAGATAAACACGATAGTGTGAACTACCGTAAAAGGATTTATGTGACAGTTATCATGTTTTATTACGGTATATTATTACACATACGTCATAAGAAATATTTGGAATTATCTGGTCATTATACCGTTTATACTGCCGTCATTCTTTTAGATCTAAGAGAAATGAATTCTCTTAATTCTTAGGTTTTTAATGACTTTTTCATGATTCCTACTTATAGAACAAGTGTTTATAGCTTGTTTTAATTGTAAATCTTCTTTTAATGTTTTATAAAAATAAATATACATGTACGGTTTTGTATTTTACAATAAAAGTTTCATACTAGTTTTCTGTTTAAATACGAAAAAAACTAGATGTGCCTCGCGGGTTCACCTGCGTTAATATGAGGAAATAAATATGCTATAGACTTCCTCGGTAAATGGGCTATCCACTACAAAAAGAATTTTTCAATTCGAACCAGTACTTCCTGTGGTTAGCGCGTTTAAGCCAACAAACCAACTTTTCAGCTTTATAATATTGGTATAGAAGATGTACAGATTTGCTCGCGAAAATTGTTGTATTTAATAGAAAAAACTTTGGGTATTTTATATGTATATCTGGGCGGTAAGCACTCGCGCGCGTTAAAAGTGTTTGATAAAAAATAGCCTAAATGTTGCCCCACAACTTCCTCTATCTTCCAGTGAATGTCCCATAAAAATCGGTTAAGCTGTTCCGAAGATTAGCCCGGACAAACAGAAAGACAGAGAGAGACAAAAATTTTAAAATTGTTTCTTTGGGTTTTAATATCGTGAAAATAGCTATAAGCACTTGAAAAAACAGTTATTTATAAATCACAGACACACTTAAATTTTATTTAGATGTATAGATAGTACAGCGTATATTATATAGATACTTTATACCAAAGACATTAAAAGAGTCTTTAGTATCTTTGCTTTATACGATTCGATTCTCACAAAATATTTTGTCAAACATTATAATGAATAAATTCATATGCTAAAATATTTGCTTTGTTAGTAGAAAATCATTAATTTGTTTGCATCTGTAAGCTATAAATAGAATATGTATTTGCACCTCAACCAATATGATAAGGGGTCGTTAACTCAAAATATTATCGGAGAATAGCAAATACAGTTTTCAGCAAACTCAACATATTGCAAGTGATAGAATTCGCGGTAAAATAGCAAGTGTATTACATGCATATTTTGAACTGAGATACAATTACCAAGACACCTTTGTTTACAAATTTGTTAATCTAAACAAGTTATTAAATTGAGATAGTTAGGTGGGTTATAGACTTGGTAAAACATATCCTTAGTATGTGGGACACAGATGTTTAATTCTTATAGTTACGTGGGCGACTAAGAGTTTAGTTGTAACTTTACACTCTATCGCGTTGCCAACTTGGCTTGCTGTAATTACACGTTAATTCTTAACAATAGTCTATGAAAAGGGTTATAGCCTGACCGCATAAGTCCGGTGTTAGTAATGTTATATGGGTTTGAACGGTTTCAGTTGTATGGTATTATTAATTGCTCACTTTAATAAACAATCCAATAAGTTTGATTTTATTGTCTTCGAGATCAAATTGAAATGGAGATGGAACTAAAAGACATCCATCAGCTTTCGATTAAAACAAGAATTATCAAAATTACCCAGTAAAATGTTATGAGGTATAATACAAATTGAAAATTAAAAAGTACTTGATATAAATTGAAAAGTACTAGTCAGACCTAGATTAAATTTAAAAGAGACCACACAAATACCACCTTTTGATTAAAAAAAAGAATCATACAAATCAGTCCACCTAGTGAAAAGTTCTGAGGCAACATACATAAAAAATACAGTCGAATTGAGATCCACCACTTTTTTTTTAAAAGTTGGTTAAAATTGGTGAATTAATTTCTTGGCTACGAATATCTATCTGGTGATAGTTCGTATACGCGACAAGAAAAAATAGTTACTTTTAAATTTTTTGTAATTACCTATTCAGCTCGGGAAAAGTAGATATTTTTTTATGAAAAAGTATTGAAAACGATTCTATGTTGCTCAATGATGACTTTCAAACGAAATTATTTTTTATAACTAAATTTCTAAGGAACGTATTTACGTATGTCTGATATTTAGTTCAATGGATTATAAACAAAATAGCATTATTTTTATATGTTTGAATATAGAGTAAGTAATAGTTTTTAAATTAATACACGCAAATGACTTAAAAAAAAAAAACAAAATTTCATTCAATTTCCATAATAATGACCAGAAAGCATGAACACAGTTACATTACAAGTATAGATTTCTTGAATGATATGTTAACTCGAATATCCACAGATAAATCTTACAACTTTAAATGTAAAAACAAAAAGTAACTGGAACTCAGTCTTCAGTAGTAGCGTTTCCGTCGCCTCTTATAAATAGTCTCAATGTAGGTAAATGATCGTTCTTAACTTATACGTTTGTCAAACATTTACCTACGTTTCAAATATATTAGTGTCCAGACGATATTTAACGAGGCTTATGTTCTTTTTAACTTTGTTAGCAGACATAAAAAGACTGACTGACTGATTCTATTAACGCTAACAAAACTACACTACCAATTTAAATACGACCATGTTTAGTAAAATCTTTACTATCCCGATGTTATATTCATTTTACCTTTTAATATTAAGGTTTGCTTTTACAATGTACAAAATTATAGACATATGGATATAACAACAAACCCCGTGATTTGTAACTTGTGTTTGTGTGAGTGTATTATCAGTATGGGCGTGATTTTGCCTGGTGTAAAAGGTGCAAAAGTAAAAGTAAAAGTAAAGCTGTGTAAAAGCCGACTTATTTACTAGCCTTTTCGTTTCTACTGCCAATTATTCTTTAAAATTTACTACAATTATTCTTTTTATGTAATTGTGCTTAAAAATCAACGGCAAAATAGTTTGTGTTATCATTTTTTTAAATATTTCATAATGGAAAAATCTTTAAACTACTTAAACTCTGTTTAATATTTTATTATTTGAATGGATCATTATTCAGAACTCCTCAAGAAAATATTGTAGCATTTCTATCACTCAATCACTATTATGAATGAAAATTTCAAGTTCAACGAATATGCAATATGTTTTTTACATAGAAAGTAACGTGGTATGTCTAGTAAATAGTTCATATTACAATGCTAAAATTATAAATGTGTATTTGAAAAATAAACAAGATTTTAATTATTTTAATTTCGTTTAAAAAAAATACCGTCTACATAATAATTATCGATTTTAGGCCCAATAGTGCTAGAGCCCGATGTAATAGCTTTCATTCCTTTCATTAAAAACAAATATTTTAAGTCTTTATTTTAAAATAAGTTTTTAATGTTTTGTGCGAAGACGTTTTTATATGTTTTAAAAGAAGCTTAAGGAAAGTATTAATAATCGTGTACCTATTCGAATTTAATTAAAACTTTAGGTTTTAGTTGTAATAAAGAAGTATCGTAAAACTTTATATATTTGAAGCGCTACGTTTTATGAAAGATTTAAGAACGTTTGTAGTCGTTCGTAAGTTTAAAAACCTTTTGGAACTGCAGTACAAAGAGAAGATCTCGAAAGTCGTTACAATAAATCGTCCGAATGCACTCACGACCTACCGTTCGTAATTTATTTAAAGACCTTTATGAACATTTGATTGGAATTGGTACTTCGTAACCTTTCGCGATATTTTTTTCGCGATACTTGTCTTGAGAATTTATGTTTAAGAATTATATATTAGAAATTACTTTTAAACCTTTAAATTCATTTATATTGAAATATAGATAAAGGTAAACCGTTCAAAGGTGATAAGCAAATATCGTTTAAATTGGCGTTTTTTTGTCTATTAAATAAGTTTTATAATAATTTACATGATATGATATTATATTACGATTCTAATCAGTTTATTTCACAAATTAAAGTCACTCCCGACTGTATAAGTAGCACGTGTCATACTCGTATTAAATTTAGCCGCGAGTTCGCCGCGACACACGCGCTCCGTGCGCGCGCGCTCATCTGACTAAGCGGAAAGCTCAAAGCTCTACAAAAGGTCTCTTTAGAATGGGAAACGTATAGGTAACAGGAAAATCGAAGAATAGTCTGTTGTTTTACGCTAATTGAGTGGTTGTTTTAATCAATAAATATGTTTTGACTGTGGTGGAGTAGTGTTGTCGATGTATTGAATGTCACCATCATCGTTGCATCAAATTAAATGCGTTTTTAATTGAACGGATGTAAAATGCAAATCTTTGAACTAAATAAATCAATTAATGTTGAATTTCATATCTTAAATATAAGATAGGTTTTATGTAGCTTGGATTAAAATTTTAAATAAAATATATTCATATAAATTCTAAAATTTCTGTTCGAGTAAAGAATTTCGACCTTCCAAATTAGGTCTAAAAGTTTTCTAGGCATAAAAATAGATTTAATCGCCTGTTCCGAGTTCCCACCAAAGTGCACCGTTCACACCCTAGCACCCCTGCTAACCTTATTAATTAAAAAAATCCAATGTCTTTGTAGAGGCCTCACCTCCGGGAAACCAGCACTTGACCTACCGTTTTTAGACCTTTTGTATAGGATAGGGACGCGTGACAAAGCCCTTAGATAAATAAAAAAAAATGCTTTGTCATAATTTTTGTACGTGTTAAGATTTTTTATTTGCATTAGTTATGCAGTCATTAGGTTTTTTAATAAAACCCAAATTTTTATTAAAGTAGAGAATAAATGTAAATTATTATTATTATCATTTATGTAAGCTGTCGCAAAGTCGCCTGCGCGGGATTAACTTTATAGCGCTTAAGATTCATTCTATCGCCTCTTTTTAAAATCAGAGGTGACATACAAATTTACAGAGAAATACGACATCGTACAGATTGTATTTAAATAAGGTTTCGTTCACGTGGAATTCATACCACTTACTTGATATGGATATAAGTATAAGCTGTAAATCTTCAAAGTTTTTGGTTTTTCGCAAAAAAAAAAAACAAAGTGGGAAAATATTATAAACAAAGACGACTTTTATTTCATTTGTAAATCTTGGTTATTTTACAGAACGCTTGTGAAGGAAATTTAAATTTAAAAACTGCGTTTATAATTTATATCAAACCTTATTTTTTTTCGACGAATTATCCTTGTGCGAATGTATAAACAGAAGTTAACATCGTAATGAATTTATGTTCATCGCCAGTCTAATTAATTAAACCTTGTATGCTAAGGATGTGTTGTAATGCAAAATAATCTTTATACTCAAATGTTTTACATCGATTAATTAATAAGTAAGCCTATAATTTAATTTTTTTTTTATTTGATTCATTGAATTATCTTTAGCTTTTGATTTTTTGGTGACTTTTGTATTAGCTGATCATTATTTTATCTTAATTTATCGCTAATGAGAATAAATGAGAGTTTAATCATTATTTTTTTATTATATCATGACAATATAAAATTAAAATGAACTAATAAAGGAAATGGAATCGTTACTCCAAAATAATTTCATAACATGCTTAAAAAAAACTTTACGATATCAAATATGAATTACGCAAAATTTATCAGCGCCCAGCGGGCTATTACAACGTGCTCTAATTTCCACCAGATTTCCGGGGCTACAGGTACGGAAATAAAGGTGCAGGGGAACTATTTTGAAACATTCGTTTCGCTACAACCGCACACTGTCGCTCTACTTCAATGAACGCCTCGCTGCTTGTTGCTTACTGCGTCTACAAACCCGCTACAGTTGGATAGAGTGATTTTGATATATTTTTTTTTTTTATATAATTGTAATATGGAAATCTATCGGAACAAACTTTTTAAATTTAAATTATTTCCGTGTTTTTAGGAGTTTTCTCCTTAAGTAATAATATAAGGCGCGCGGTATGAAAAAAAATATGGGGAGTGAAGTCGTATGACGCTGAGCTATGATGCTAAAGTTTACGACAAGAGTGATGTTTTACAGCGCTTTAGCTGGTAAGCCGTACATAGGTAAATACATATAATAGTATACCAGCATTTAGGTTTTGATTTTAGAGTTTTATTGTTTTAATTATTTATAATTTCATTAATTTAATAGATCATTTTATTTTATAAACATCACGGTGACGGAGTAAACTCCATTCACGTGTCACAGCTGACACGGACACATTTTTAATATGGGAGATTCAGTTATTTTTATAGATTAGCATACCACCCGTATACAAAATATTCGACCACCAAACAAGAAATAAAAATGTTTTATGCCCCGATGTGAACGGTGAATGAGTCAGTAATTTTACAAGCTCACGAGATAATATCGTAGGATTTACGAGTGGCTAGACTCAGAAGTACAGTGGATTGCTTTTAATATGTTCAGGTAGATTTGTTCTATTTTATGTGTATATTGTAACTTTAACTATTAATTATTGATAGCCTATTTCAATAACTATCATTGTTAATATAAATTAAATAGTAGCCTCTTCAATATATTATGAAAGTATCAAGACGAATTAATCCGAGTAAATCTACAAATATAAATAGGTGGTCTTATTTTGTTATTTATGACTGTTTTAGTTTTAATGCGCAAGTTTTTATGATAAATTCACTTTTTATTGCCTTTGGTTACTCGTGATTGAAGCTGCAACAAACAGTACGTAACTGGGTTTATAGCAACATAGCTCACAATATTTGTTTGGTCTTAAGGCATTTATAGCTCAAATGCGGCGATCAAACGCTGTATACATGTTTATTAGAAATGAATTATTAGTAGATGTGTACCATTTCGGTGTAATTATCAAATTATACAATAGTTATTTATAGTATAAACTAATACATATATATAATACTAGCTTCTGCACGAGACTTCGTCGGCATGGACTCCGCTCCTATTGATCTTAGTGTGATGATAAATAGCCTGACACAGTGAAAGAATTTTTCAAATCGGCCCAGTAGTTCCAGAGATTACCGCGTTCAAACAAACAAACAAGCAAACAACCAAACAAACAAACTCTTCAGCTTTATATATTAGTATGGATATGTAAGACATAGTTTAAGATATTTATGGATTGAACAATTTTTCAAAAGGGGAGTACTAAGGTGTTTAAAGGATTAACTTAATGATCTATATACTTACATACAAGTACGTCTTTGTGTCAATACACATAAGCTAAGCAGTTCATATAATTTTTTGAACAATAACCGTAGGTATACCTATGATCTAGATCCTGCAACTAAATTCTTTATTTAGTATAAATGGTCCATATATTTTAACCGTAACAAGTAATTTAAGAACAGGCAGGTCAAAAGTATCAAGGGTCGACTAGTTTTAGTAATCTACTTTTGTAATTGTTAACGTTTTGATAAAGTATAAACAAGTTGAATGAACTATCATAATTATATCTCAAAAGATTGCTTAAATTTCTTACAAAAGAATTAAAAAAAGCATCCGAGTTTCCAATTGCATATAAATTAAACATTCGATAATAATCATAAACAAATTATCACGAATGATACGCAAAATCTTTCGATGGAGGGATAATAATGGAATAAAAGCGTTTTATGACTCAATAGCTATTAATTAAAATAATGGACGCTGTAAACGATACTGTTTAATTGCAAAATATTGAATATGAAATTATTTTTTTATGAATCATTTACACTTATTTTGAACTAACGTCTTATCGTAAAACAAAAATTAAGGAAAAAAAATATCACATTTGAAAACTATACAAAAATAAAATATCGGCCATTTGAATAATTCACTATAGAATTTTTTTTTTTTTTTTTTTTTTTTATACCACGACGGTAGCAATCAAGCATACGGCCCGCCTGATGGTAAGCGGCTACCGTAGCCTATGGACGCCTGCAACACCAGGGGCATCACATGCGCGTTGCCGACCCTTCAAAAACCTATTTACTCCCCTCTTGAAGGACCCCATACTGTAGCATTGTGGGAAAACCTCGGCAGGGAGTTCATTCCACAGCCGAATGGTCCGTGGGAGGAAGTTCCTCTGAAACCGAACTGTACGGGACCATTTGGGCTGCAATGTGTGAGCATGAATTCCCTGTCGATGGCGAGCGGTGCGATGGTAAAAAGTGGCCGTGGGCATCATCTCGAACAATTCTTCGGAACACAACCCATTGTACAAACGATAGAGCACGCATAGGGATGCAAGATCTCTTCTTAGACTTAAGGGCTCAATATCGCTCGTCAGTATTGGATCGTCGACAATTCTCACAGCTCTCTTTTGAACCGAGTCGAGAGGACCAAGCTGGTATGCCGGTGCTCCCGCCCAGAGGTGAGAGCAGTACTCCATGTGGGGGCGGACTTGCGATTTATATAAAAGCAGTCTTTGCCCCGGCGTGAAGTACCGCTTCGCTCTATTGAGCACACCGAGTTTTTTGGATGCCAGCTTGACCTTGTCTTCCAGGTGACATCGGAACTGGACGTCGCTGGATATGTCGACACCAAGGATACCAATACTGCTAGAGATGATAAGGGGTGTGTCCTGGAATTGAGGGGCCACAGTGAATGGGGTTTTCTTAGCGGTGAACGCACAAACTTGTGTCTTGGAGGGGTTAAATTGGACTAGATTGTCTCGACCCCAATCGGAGACTCTGGAAAGAATACTCTCGATTTGAGACACAAGTTGTTCGCGACTTTCTACCACAGCGGAACGAGGGATGTTTGCACGGCCTGTATAGAAAGCGTCCCCAGTGCTGTCGTCCGCATAGCAACGAATGCCGTCAATAGATAGTAAGTCGTTGATATGCAGAAGAAACAGCGTTGGAGACAGCACAGAACCTTGCGGGACGCCAGCGTTTAAGCCCAGTTTTGCGGAGCAGCAGCCATCTACAACGGCTCTTATGCATCGACCAGACAAAAAACTGGCAACCCATTTGCACAAACCCTCGGGTAGTCCGTACGATGGCAACTTCGAGAGAAGACCCCGGTGCCAGACCCGATCGAACGCCTTCGCCATATCTAAGCTAACTGCCAATGCCTCACCTTGACTCTCAATGGCTGAAGCCCATCGGTGTGTCAGGTACACCAGAAGGTCACCAGTCGAGCGACCGTGGCGGAAGCCGTATTGCCGGTCGCTGATCAAATCGTGTTCCTCTAGGTACCTGAGGAGCTTGGTGTTAATAACACGCTCCATAACCTTGGAGAGAAGGGAGGTAATAGCGATAGGCCTGTAATTCGATGGATCTGATCTATCGCCCTTTTTGGGCACCGGGTGCACATGGGCAGTCTTCCACGAAGACGGTACTTGCCTAATGTGGTAGGAAAGTGCGAAAAGTCGCGTAAGTACAGGGCACAGAATAGTTTTCTACTTCTTAGAAAAGAGTTTTTATACATAGGTACAGCAATATTTCGATGTCTTGTTTCACAATCTCAATAAACGGTGAAAATATTAAATAAAGAAAGAAAAAACCATACGAAATAGATGAAAAAGAAACTAATTAAGCCAGTGATTAGTACATGTAAAATATTAAAAACTTGACGAAACGTTCTTATTTTAAACACTTCTTAGAAAAACATCATCGTTGTGAAAATCAAAAGAGAAAATAACGCAGCTATATTTCTCGAGTCATTAAGCAGACTCTTGCATAAGAAAATCTTCGTAAAGGTAAGCAGACGAGAGCTCGAATATATTCCCAGAAAAGTATAAAACTATACGATAGCTAAATATTTAAGTAACAAAAATTAATTTCTTCACCAGAGCGTATCTAATATAGGATTAAATCCCACCACATGTCGTCTGGAAATTTATTTTTTTCGCTTATTCACGTCTGGAAGACCGGGCGATAGGTCGCTCCAATATTCCGAGTAAACAGTATCGGCTGACTCACGACACTGACTCAACTAGTGCCTAAATTAAATCGTAGTTACTATTTCTAATGATAAAAGAACAAACAGAAACACATCGCTAATAAACTATTAACCAGACGAGCTGAAATAAAAAAGCGTGTTGAAACCTACTACTGAATGTATCTAATACATCGGAAATTCCAATGTGTTGGTAGAAAATAACAGTCCGCGTCTTTTTTATATACATCTGGAAGAAACAGTTACGTAACATTTGTTTGTGTAATAAAAATATTCAATTTTTTCAGAGGAGCTTACTAATAATCTATATATATAAAAGAGATTTCCACCCATTGACTCATCACGATATCTCTGGAACCATAAGGCCTAGAGACTTGAAATTTGGTAGGAATATTCCTTTCGAAGAACGGATTTTACAAAATTCCACCCATAAGAGGGGGTTGCGGGGGTTAATAACATAAATGGCAAAACAACGTTTGTGGGGTCAGCTAGTATTACTATATTTCTTATAATAAATTAATTTGACATCTATTTATAATGAACTAGCGACCCGCCCCGGCTTCGCAAAAACTATCAGTGTTCCTCTACTACATGATGCATGTATTATAGATAAAAACCTTCCTCTTGAATCACTCTATCTACTAAAGAAAACCGCATCAAAATCCGTTGCGTAGTTTTAAAAATTTAAGCGAACATACAGACAGACAGACAGACAGCGGGAAGCGACTTTGTTTTATAATATGTAGTGAAGTAGAATTGATGGCTATTCAAAAATTTGCTCAGCAATTTTTTTCAAAACTAGTTGACCTCCGCAGTTTTATCCGGGCTAATTTGAAGAAATAAACGTACTAAAATGTTATATAGCCTATAGCCTTCCTCGGTAAATGGACTATCAAACGCAAAAAGAATTTTTCAATTCAAACCAGTTGTTCCTGAGATTAACTGAGATTAACAAACTCTTCAGCTCAATATTAGTATACATTTATTTAATAATTATACCAACCTTAAACACAGCATTACATGAAACAAAAGATCTATATGATCATACAATTTATTATTAAAAACATTATCAAACAAGCGAACTTGCAACTGGGATCTTGTTGCTACTGTATTGTGTAACCGTCATCGTAATACTATATTAATGCAATATTAATGTCCTACGCTGTCCTAATTGAAGTCGTAATCGAGATTTGTGATCATCTCTGTTGGTTATTTGCATGTAACCTTTATGTGGTTAATACGTCTCAATGTCGAACAAAAAGTAAGAGGATCACAGCTAAAGTCACAGTTCTGATTATAATAAAAGTGTCAATTTAAATTTTAGTATGTAACGCTTAGAAACATTTTTTATAATGGACAATCTGAGTAGACTTTATATTTTTGTTTTTAAAGACACTTTTCATAGGTTGTGTTTAATTTTAGAACCGAGTTAAAGTAGTTTATTATAAGTTTTTTTTTAAATTTTATAAAGTAGAAGATTTTTTTGAATTGATACTAGAACGATTAGTCTAGAATCATAATAACTGACTCATTTCTTTTTGTGTTGGATCTTTCACTTCTCTGCCTATCGTGGATTGGGGTGTATGTAAAGATGTCTGTCCCGATTGTATCGATATTATTCGCCAAGTTCCAACTATGTTCCTATAACAGATGCATTTGGTCTTCGCCATAGGTCTTCACACAATAGCACAATGTTAATAAGCTCTTTCAATTCAATTTATAAACTTAAGAGTCTGACTTTATATTTTCGTGCTAGAATGTAACTAAAATAAAAGCAAATGAAAACGTCCATTCCATCTTTATATGACAAGTATTGAAATAAAAATAAAAACTCAGAACTTTTGACTAGGTGTACAGATTTCGATGATGATTTTTTATATGATGCGAGTCATGTGGATTACCATTTGAATTCAATTGAGATAACTATATCTAATGATTCGTATTAATTTGATTGATTTTTTGGGTAAATACATTGTATTATACCGCATAACTTTTCATTGGGTGTACCGATTTTGATAATAATTCTTGTTCTTATCAAAACCTGATAATTGTCTTGTGGTCCCGTTTATGTACATTCCCGTTTCTGCTTGTATTTGATCGAAATCTGATGACTACTTTTGTGTAATCTTTGATAACGCTTATTTCTTGACTATTTTTTCGTCCACGTTGTTATTACTTGTCGATGTAATTGAAGTCGATTTTTTTCCAGTTTGCGAGGAAACACAATTTTATATTTTAGAAGTACAAATATAAGTTCCTTATTTACATATAACTCATAGAAACATGAATACATCGGTCTATTATAATACAATTTTTCAATAGCCAACCTACTTCTGTATTCAGTTTTTATTAGTCTTATTGTCAACGAACACAATACATTTAAACGCATTCTCCGAAGGCCCGTCGTTCCACTTTAGAACGTTCTTAATTTATATTTCATTTCATTCAATTTAAGGTCCCTCAAAGATCCTAAATCGAGTTGCAGCAATCATAATGTTATAAATCAAAATAATTCGGTGTGCCCGAAACAATTATACTCGTAAATGGTGTAGGCGTAACCTACAGGGTAACAAGCAGTAGATATGATTTGAGGGTTGCTTGAAATACGAGTATACTTTCAGTGTGAACTTCCTTTTGCCTTGTTTTATGCTTTTGTAATAACCCTAGGGCGTTTTATCTCTGCTATATTTGATTGCAATTTGTTTACAAATATATATTTGCTTTATTTAGATAAAGAAAAAAATTTTTACCACAATTTCTCATTCTAGTTTTTATTTCGGAAATATTTTACATTTCATATTTACGCTTTCAAACATTATGTTCATACATTATGAGTGTAAAGTTTTTGATTTTGAAAAAGTTTTTATTATAAATTATTCGCCAAGCGCGTTACACTCAAAGGCCCCAAGGTGGATATTAATCCCGTTTAAGGGGTTTGGAAATGCACACAGCATAATCACAAACACCCAGATAAACGTACAAATATAATATGGCGTATACACACTTTTGGGATGTGCGAGGGTTGAACCTACGAAAACTAGCCCATCAGCTACTATCTGTGGCCGCTGCGCCAAAGCGCCGACAACTATAATAAAATTTATTTTAGAGTAAAATGTAAGTAATTCCAAACCTCCATCAATAGTATATTCTAAGTACCAAATTATTTTTTATCTATCTTGGCCTCTATAAAATGACATCGGTTGACCATCTAACTAGAAAATTACGCGATGTGTCAAAAAATTACTCTTCAAGCACCCGAACTATATATAATGAAATTAATTACTCTTTGATTCGAGGCACGATACGCAACGGTAAGTCAATTAACTGCCACAAATCGTAATGAACCGTTAATGACGCGTGATGTGAATACATACCTGCGTTTAAATCCGATGATCCCTTTATCTATTAAGTACTAAAAATCATATACGAGTAGATACTATTTATCGAACCGAAACTAATATGTTAGGCATATTTATTATTTACTGATTTAAGTACTGGTTTTAAATCAGATCTCATACACACTATCCCGTCACACTCTTTACTTATAAATAATAATAAAATATTGTTAAGCGATAGTTATTTTTTAAGTTCGAGTTATTTAAAAAACTTCGCAAAAATTCCTTAACTTTTGATATTGTTTTTAATTATGATTATTATATTTAAATACGCTAAAAAGAATAAAACAAACTTTTCCATGTAAACTCTTAGTTCTTTTAAAGCTCTTATTAACTTTAGTACTCGTAACTACTTAGTTTGAAAAAATTAAAAATTAAAATAAATTATTTAATTCACTTTTTTATCATCTACACCGGAAAGCTTTACTATAATTATAATTACTGAATAAACTATAATTACTGAACGTATAAAACTTGTGTGTAACAATGCGTTTAAAGTTAAAAAATAACACGTCGCGATTAAAAATAATTCAGTTAGCAGCTGAAATAAATCTATATGAACGCAAACGCGATGCTTCTTAATTGAGGCGGGTCACTGGAACTGCGTTGAAATGCGATCCGTTTTAATACGTTTAATATAATATCATTCGTCTGTCCTTTTGCACATTGTCCAAAACAATAAACTAAAGTACGAAATTTTTATTTTATTTAATCTTCTTGTTAAGGAGAGACCTTGTGTTCGTTTCGGTTTATAGCATCTGATTTGATGTTTGAGTTCAATCTGTTTGACAGTTTATTGACCTACTCGTACAGCCAGATTCAATAACATATTAATTTGTGTTTTGTATTAGGGATAGTTTCGATACAATTTTTAGGAAGTTAATGTTAAAAATTATACTTTTCAATAAGTAACATTAAAAACAGATCATTGATACAGGGGTCATATAGAGACGAATTAAAAGAAAAAAAAGTCCCTATATGTACACAAATAAGTTATATAAAGTACGTAAAAACTACTATTTTACAAAATCATTAAACTTTTTTACATAGTCATATAAATCAAAATAACCATACGACTACGACTGCTTCCTTGTAACGAATTCAAACAAATTGTTATTTCAGGACATGTTTTTGGTTTAGTATCATATTGTTTACATAATTTTATTTTAATTAAATCAACAATTAGTGTGAATATCTGCGAGTAAAAACATGACAAGCGTTTCATACGAGTATATCCCCATGCTAATTACAAAGCAGCAATCTGCATTGCTCGTGAATAAACGTAGTTAATATTCATTGTAGCTTCAATAGAATCCCATTCATGTGAATTAAACAATGTCCATTCTTGTGGTCATGACTACTGTATATTATATCATCTGTACGTATTATACTATAAATTTACAACTCGCCAGTCAACTACGCAAGCACCCTAATTAGATTTTGAAAAACGAATATACATTCTTCTATAAAAAAATAATTGTTGATTACAAGACGTCTTTGGTCGCCGTAGCGGCAAAGCTCTTTAGTAAAAAAACGACTTTTTGAGAAGTGAAACCTTATATGCTTAGTACCTATGTGTTTCATTCTTAGTGCTTGATTATAAACGTAATAATGTTAGTTATATACTAACAATTATGTAAAGAGTATGTGATATAATATTTTACTAAGTATCATTAAGATATAGACATGATTTTTAGAACGCTTAACAATACTAACAATTTACAATTTTAAAATTTTTGGCATATATAAAACATAAATTATTTGTTTATATTAATTTATAAAATGTATTAATTCTTTACTTTTTCTTTATAACGCTTTACTAAATTACAAATTATTGTCTAGCGAAACATATTTTTATGAAATAATTAAAACGACGAAACGTTAAGCGTATAATTGCCATTAATGTAATTAACTTAATTACATTTATAAGCTCTAGTTCTTCAACTGATTTTAAAACGATAGCTTCGTTTAGTAAGATTCGTTTCGAATTCAATGCACTTTTATTTGATTCCATATCCCTATTTATACAAATAATATTATGTAATAATAATAGCATTCAAAATCGATAACCTTGCATCCACGCTACGTGACAAAGATTATTCTGGTACTTTTATTTGACCTAGATAGATATCCTAAGTTAGGTTTTAGGTCATACTTATTATTAAAGCCTAGGGTTGCAGTAACGGACCTTTTGATGTTTTGTTCGTGCTTAGAATTTGAATAGCCGCATTTAAATATTTTCCTCGGACTGTAGTAGTCGGAAAGCTAAAGAAATGACTTCTTATTGCAGATTAAAGGAGGAATGCTTAAGATTTTTTGCATTAAGTAATCAAAATTCCCAAGTTCCAGATATATAAATTGACATGGCTTGTTAGTATCTTATACTATTAAACGAGCAACTCTTGTATATATATGAATATGATGAATCTCGGAATCGGCTCCAACGATTTTCCTGAAATTTAGTATGTAGGGGATTTCGGGGGCGATAAATTGATCTAGCTAGGATTCATTTTTAGAAAATGTCGTTTTATCCCTGTTTTTAGGCAATGAAAAAATGGCTACAATATCATTGGAATACGAAGTTAAATTTCGCAATTGTCATTAAAGATATAATAGTTCAGGAGGGAAATCGGTCGCTCGGTCGGTCTATTATTTTTTTCCTTTTTTTTTAATTTTACTCTTAATTTTTTATGTAAATAAAAATAGAATATAAAAATACCGAGAAAAATACAAAAAAAAAAATAAAATAAATACCGAGCTAAGCTCGGTCACCCAGGTACTAATTATTAAGAGCATAATATGATATTACAAACATAACCACAAAAAATTGTATGACAAACCCAATAAACACAAGCTAGAACGAAAATAAGCAATTGCAATAGCCTTGTCCGTAATCACTTGGAGAATTGCTTTGTTGATTGACGTCTATAATATGCAGCCCAGTATTTAAGACCAGATTGTGTGGCGGTTCTTTAAACAAAACAGTAAACTATTTCGAAATAAATAGGATGACCTTTTACGCCAAAACATATCCAACAAATTACTGCTTTAATTTTTGGTATGATACACATTGCTACAAAATAATTTTAACTGCACTAATTTTCTAAATTTAAGGGGGCTTATTTGAATAAAGTTATTATTGATTTTGATTTTGACGTAATAATACCTATCACAAGAGATTATGCATCCCTTATACACTTTATTCACATAAACATAATTTATTCTGAAAGCTTAACTCGAATTGAGCATTCTTGTCCTTTTTGCGACGGACTTTGACTCTTAAATTTAAAGGTACCAACATTGAGATTAAATTATTTATGCATCAGCAATATGAGGAAAATATGTTATGTAACCATCGTTTATTATAGAATCCTTATAAATATTGTATTTTGGCTTTTTTAAATAACAAATAAATTGTTGGCTTTTCATATCATATAGGTACTCGTATTTATTATATTTATTCTTTACATATTCGAAGAATAATAGTTGTTTAACATGTATAATATTTGTTAGAATATTTACAAAATTTCGTGAAACTTTAAAAGTTAAAGAGACCATTTGTCGGCATTTTAAGTTTAAAAAATTAATATCCACATATAACTACGTATAATACGTGGCTAAACTAAACATCGCCATTCTTTTTCCATTCATCTCTCATTGCTTTCGAACAATGGAAAAAAATACATTTCTATGTACGTTTTGTTCGCTGTAATGTAAGAATAACAAGGGATTTTTCGCGGTTTCCCCTCATAAACAGTTTGGGTGAAAGGATAGACTTTTGGATCGAATTGTTGCATCCATTACGCTGAAACTCGCTGCTCTTTATGAGAAAGGGGGAAATTTTTTCACTTATATTCATGCTGGCGTACCTTAGCCTTTGCGTGCTTGCATGGTTATGAACTAAAGACGTAAATAATAACTTTTATAATCATAATATTGTTTTAAAGCTATTAAAAGTACATTTTTAATTATTAAAAAAAAACATACTTTCATTTGTGCCAATAGAATAATTTGTAACAATTCTTTTTTGATCGAGTGATTCAGCTCTGCTAGGGTGAAAATAGCGAACATAAAAACAAAGTTTCCAGAAATGAGACATGTAAATAAATGAATAAATAAATAAATATCTTTAACACACACACACACAGTCATCTACACAGTCATCCTAAAGTTTGTGCTACAACTGATATAGTTAAATTTTTAATGTCGATAAACAGACATATAAATAGTAGATATAAATAAATATATATTACACCCAGACTCATGTGGGAATCGAAGCCAACACCCGAGGAGCAGAAAGCAGGGCCACTATAATAAACTGACTGCGCCAACGGGCTAGTCAAATGTAGAGACGGGATAGAAAATGTAGTTCTGGTTTATTTCTTTATATACAAGTAATAAACAAAATTAACTGTAAACAAATATTACTTACTTAAGATTTCAACCACGCGGGCATATATTCTATCAACTTGTAACACAAAAGTGTGGAAAATTATTAGAAATTAGAAATGAATTATTGAAAATGACGAACGATAAATTTAGCTACATAATTTTTTTTAAGTCTAGTTAGATTAATTTTTTACACTCAAAAACTCAGTAAGATTTGTAAATTTTACGAAAATCATTAGAGTCAGTTTCGAAATTATAAAAACAACAATAACGACCTGTTTTTCTATCACAATCATGTTCACTATAATACAAAATTTGACAACTCGAGTAGTGAAGGACTGGTGCTCAAAAAAGGTATAAAATACATGTACTATAATTCACCAGGTCCATTTTGAATATATGTTACTGTAAATGCACGAATTACGGTAAGAGTAAAACCTAAGATTTACCAACTCTTAATGGTAAAAGCCCGAACGACTTTGCGATTCGCATTTTTACCACCATTCACTTGGTAAGTCTTAGGGTTACATTAAAGGCACGGTAAATGTTGAAAAACTAAATATTGCACAAATGACAAATCAAAAAAAAAAATCGATATTCATTTCCAGAAAATATGTTGATAAATAATATTCAACAAACCAAAAAACGTTTAATTAAAAATAAAAGTCGTTACGTCCGTTGAAGTTGTACGATAAAAATTACGCGCACACGTCACCTTAAATAAATTCAATGCATGTACAAAAATGTTCCTGAACCCGTGCTACAAAGGAATCAGGTATAAAGGCCTCATCATACGACACAATGTGGAACGCAACAATATTCAAACTTTTACTGTACGTTAACTCATTTACACCTTGACTAAAATTTCAGATAGAAAATTTACGACACATGTAAATATGTAGTCCTAATTCTTGAAAAAATAGGGGTTTAAAATATGATGAAAAAAAGTTACTATCCAACTAATAAAATTATGACTACGGTTAGTAAATGCCCCCTTAATACTGACATTAAATCAGAACTTAAAAGTTTTTTAACACATTTAAATCTAAGGCAACATAAATTTTAAGATAAAGTAAATGACGAACGTGAAACTGAAGCTCTTCGGTAACAATTTATTGTACCTGCATGTTGTGACGCGGTTAATACCTAGGATGATAAAAATGCGAATCTGTTACATTAAGTCGGGAAGAAATGGCTAATTAGCCATAAGTCCGCCCATTGTACTTCACTATCTGTAATTATTCTTATAATTTGTTTGTAATATTTTTCTGGTGTACAATAAAGTATAAATAAATAAATAAAATAATTTATTACAAAATCGTGTATTTATTAACCTGGTGGCACTTTTTTTCTTTAAAATATTTTTATTTACATACATATAAGCAATCGCAAAAATCTAGAAGCAATTATATGAAAATAAACAGAACTTCATTGAATTTCTTCTTAGCTCTCAGGCAAAGCAAAATTGCAAAGTATAGTAAATTTTACTTAAACTCTATGTAAAAAGTCAGTTGTTGATAATTTTGAAGACGTTTTCCTTAAAAAAACCTCTTCTTATATACCTACTATTTTACAAATATAGTGATGACAGCAGAATTTTTGCTACTTTTTATTTGTTTTGATAAATAAAAAATAATTGATTGCATAAACATTTTTCAAAGCTATATGTAAATACTCCAACTACATACGAAAAACAACAACGTGCCGTAACATTGTATCGCAACTGCGGAAAAGCAATCAGTCTCTCGACTTCCTAACACGTTTGCGGCATGCATTCCAATGCAATTTTCGGGAGACTACGATCCCACCTGTCCACAATCCGAACATGCTTGTAATTTATTCGAAGTCTGTCGAAACGCCGTACGCCTGACGTCACTGCGAGAAGCTTGTCGGTCATACTACATTGCTATTGTTTTTGCGCCCAGATGTCTCAACGATTCAACTTTTTTTTTTGATTTTCCGGTTTTTATATGAAAAATTACTGACTTTACTGTTTTTTATTTTTCTCAACATGCTTAAAAAATTAGCACATTGATACTAAATTTTTAATACTGTTCTAATACTTAAGTATATTACTTACAAATATAATATGGGTGTTTTTGTCGACGAAATTAGGTATATTTTGTGACCTTAAATTTTCGCTAGCTCAGACCGGACATCCTGTATATAACGGGTAGAGCAAAAAGATAAAAAATGAAATATAAATTTAAATTTTTCGATAGTTGTGAGACGTTGGTGTACCCTATGTGAAGCAGTGGAAGACAATCGATGATTGAAGACAGAAAAGAAACAGAAGAATATTATTTTATCTCTTAATGACTTTTATTTAATTTTAATTGAAAGATATTATAAATAGTCTAGAGAATCTAGAGTTTCGAGTTTACACAACCACGCCTTTGTAATCAGTCCTTAAAACTCAAAGGACGGATCGTAGGCGCTGTCAGTGACAGAAGGCGAACCGTCCCCTCTTTCCGCAGCACCCTAACTACTTCCTCTGTATAATTAGCTTGCTAATAAGCCATCGTGAAATTATTAAGTGAGCAATGACCTTCGTCAATATTTACTCGTCAAAGAGAAAATATATTTTTTTTACAAGTTACATATTCATAGTTATATTTATATATATAATTCTTAGCTTTTATTTAACTTCATATCTGTCACCGATAACAATATTAAAAACTGGCTAAGACGGAGTCGGAGCGAGTTGGAGAAAAAATGTATTTTATAACACTAATATTTAACAATATGTATTTGTTAAGACCCCGCTGAATTACATTATTATTGGTCCTTTCGTTAAAGAAGTTTCGTTTCGTTAGGAAAATAATAATATTTATTTTACATATATAATACCTATATGTTCTTTTTGTGACATTTCGATAGAAGGATTTATTGCCAAGTCGAAATACAGAATAAGATATAGATATTTATTTTTAAATTGCAGATAATAAATCTCAATTCGAGCCCAATATCAGTATTACGCATCTATCACCCCATGAACACTCGAAAAATAGAAGTATATTATTTTTGTGGGATAGGGTGAATAAATAATGACACGAATAGAAACAATACTACTCTCGGACATTACTACTCTATATAAATAAATAATATTTGTTTAGGCCTTCTGTAATTTACTGGCTTTCTATATCTGAAGAGCACTGATTTGTAAGAACTGTCTAATTGTTTCTCAAAGTAGTCTTTCAATTTAGTGTATATTTTACAAAAAGTATTTACATTCTGAAATAATATGATACAGCATGCATAGTAAGCTGTCACTGATTTAAAATGCAAATTCAGTTGAGAAGGTCTGCAAATAAACTTAACTTTTAATTTCATTCCGACGTTAAAATATCCCAAAAGTAAGTTATGAGTTTCAAGACTCTAAAGACCCGAATGTAGTTATTACAATACATTGCTGACTTTACTGTATTATAGTTACGTTTACGTTCCAAGGCGTTCATTTTGGTCAGATAAATACGATTATAATTAGGTATGTATGAACTGTATTCATACATAAATATATTTAATACTAGCTGACCTGGCGAACTTAGTAACGCCTTTTTTTTTCTTAAATATAATAATTACATATACCAAAATAAAATATAGCCTATCTGTCAAGTTGGATCAAACTGCACACGGTGTGCAAATTTGATTAAAATCGGTTAAGTGGTTTAGGAGTCCATTGAGGACAAACATTGTGACACGAGATTTATATAATTATATTAAGATAGGTAGCTTTGGTATTTCATATGCGGCGCCCTCGCCGTGATTAGAAAGAAGGTGGTTTTGATTTTTATCAAGTACTACACGCATTTCATAATTCCAGGAATTTCATAAGTCCCGGAAAATTATTTAGTTAGAATAGAATTTAGCTGAATTAGTATGTTAGCGTGTCACTTCTAGGCGAAGATCTCTACATAAAATAGAAGACTTGCAGTAAAAAAAAACTGTATATCTAAAATAATAATAATAACCATTTTAACTAAAGAAACACGTTATAAATATTAAATTAAATCTTTCACTTTTTTTCGATATTTAATTTCTAGCATCGATAATTCAGTTAATTGTTCCTTCAATTTTATCATATAAACAACAGCGTTCACAATTTGATACGAAGGATTTCATTTTACACATGATGATGTCTTTGCCCCTGACAGGCTTCACACAGATTCCATTCCTCATTCATATTCAAATTTGTTTTAGGACCTCGTAACTTTAGTTCATTCTGACCCTTAAAGAAAGAACAATAGAGGCTATAAATGATTGGGTTGAAGTATATTTTACCTCAAACGAACCTCTGCCTCCGATATTGAACTTACTTTGAGTTAGTTTTGCAAAATGTGTTATGGTTTGCTCGGCTGGCAACACATTGTTAAACTTTCCCCGTGGAGTGATATTGTAGATAGTTACAATTACAACAAGGATAACCTTTACTTATAAATGCAATAATTTATATAAAAATGTAATATTAAAAATAGAATATTGTAAAGCTTTTAATTTTCTGTAAATTAAAAAAACCGTACGATATACGTAATACATATCGCCTTTCATGCAAAGTATACATTCTTTGTAATCGTGTCATAGAATATGGAAAATCTTCCAGTAAATATTAATATGTATGGATTAATTTATACCGCATAATATTTTTTTTAATTATTGAATTAGTGGAGAGGTAAAGCAGACTAATTATTATTTATTAATTTCATTGATAAAGTTCGTACTAGTAATTAAGAAACATTATTAATTAACTTCACACCTAAATCATAAACGACGCTTATGTGTTATTTAGAGAAGCGATGTAATTGGATAAATAGAAGGCAGGTGAGATAGCATTTGCCCCGCAGATTTTTCATACCATATTTCTTGAGGCAAATAATAGTCGCATAAATTGTATCTTTCACATTAATCTTGCGAATTTTCCGTTTCACAGACGAAAAGAAAGACGGGGGTGGGAAGCCGGCTAATTCGATATCATTGTGGGTAAAATGTCGGAACGAATCCCGTAGCGTTGGTCGACTACATCAACTTTCATCGAAAATTATGTTTTGAATTTGGTGAACAATATCTTTTTAACAGAGATTTAATATGAAGGGTGTGATTGTCTTATTATAGTTCAATTTAGTACTTTTATTTAGTTCGCTTCATTACAAAATAGGAAAAATTAATAATTGTGATATTGCTACGCATACGCAAATATAGCACTATAGTAGGTATTAAATGAGTTTTACCTATTTAGAGTTCTTATACCAAACCCTACATTTGTTTACGCTTTATTAATCTTATCGTTTTTATGTACATCATCACTTTTTTTTTTTGGTCAAATATTGTAGGATTATTTTTACTGCCTAATTTATAGAATAGATTAATTTTAACTGTTTAACATTCCTTATTCATAATATTTGATTCAACTTAGAGAAAGGAAAAAAACTCATTACATACCATTTTAATCGTACGAGAGTGTTTAATTGCAGATTTACGAGGGTAACATTGTTTTACACAAAATGATGTTCAGTTTCGGCTTAATCTATTCCGTTTCAGTCAGCGAGACAAATGGTCTGGTAATATGCGGAAAAAGCTGCTTCACGCACCATTGCATCTGCAATGTTATATGGTCTCGGCTAACGCGTTCGATCATTGCGGGCACTTACATGAGTTAGGATTAATGTAGGTACAGCATATATGTTCAGAGATTTATTACAATTGTATCTTATCCTATAATTAATGTATGTTTAGCATAAAATGTTATGGGAACTAATTACCACTTTGTGATTATTGAAGTGATTTTTATACAAATTCAAAGCCATAGTTTAAGAAGTATTTAACATATTTTAAAACCTTAGACAAAAATATCTTGTATTTAAAATTTGAGAAAAGTGTATTGTTACTAAGTACACAATTAATTAATAAAACCCACAGTTACATACTAAACTATTTTATTGTGTATTCAAAAAGTCCACTACTTTTATATGTCTACAAAATTCTTTCATTTCTACGCTGTAACAAATTTAACGCTTTTAAATTAACGCTCCTTTGTAAAAACATTTACTTAAAATTCAATTTCAAGTAGTTCAACGAAAGACACAAGGCTCGAGGAGCCACCTGGGGGCGCATTTAGATTGAAATTTTCATTTTCTTTTTAGAAAAACACCACCTCCATCCCCTTTCGTCCTTTACGCAGATTTACATGCAAAATTTCTACTTTTCTATGTTCTGAAATGTTTCATAAGATAAACGGTTTCCGCTTGGAAGACTTGAAACGTAGCATGCATTTAATCAGCTTATATGATACCTAGTATTTGCATAGATTTTCTTTCTGCAATCATTTGTTGTAACTTACTCTATCTTTTAAAATGCTTGAAGTACTATTTCAACATTTACGCTACATATAACATGTTACAACCTTTTGTTACGTTACTTTTTTATAAATTTTAATTTTCAGGACATGCAGTGTAAGATTACATATAATTTTATTTAAGTATTTATCAAAATATTTTGCAATAAATATTTATTTCTATAAAAAATTAAAAATTGTATTTAAATAAGTGCATTTAAAAAAGATAGGTAAGTACAAGTATTAAAGGTATGAAGTGATTAACAAATTAACATTATTTTGTGTATCGTAAATTTACATGCAATCAATAAACCATAATTACCTCAATGGTCGTCTTCCCAGAAGCCTGCCATTTCATGAGATGTTCACCCTTGAGGGACCAGCCGGGGGCATAGCTTATCAGACCCCCCGCTGCACCCGCCCTGTTACCCGTAGCTACATCGCTACCTTCGGCTTTTTTCTTAGGGCTCGTCTGAAGCCGGAAAAAATTGCGTCCGTGAATCTTATAACTTTTAGAGGGTGAGAAGAAAAATGAACTTTTTTTGGGCGATTTCTCTTGCTGCTCCTCGCTTGATTTAGACGTGCTCGGTTCTTCAGGAGCATCTTGTATCTCGTTTAACGTTTCATTCGGTGTACTGGAACTAGGTTTTGGTCCTGAGTTTTCATCAGCGACGAATAGTAGAGTACGTTGTACAAACGGCGTCCCCTTGTTGTAGAATTCGAACGGTTCTGGTACTCTAAAACTAGCTGGTATGGTAGTGCGATGCGATTTCGTTAATCTGCGCTCCATGTATTTTCTTGCCATTCCATACACATATAGAGATGTTAACTATTCACTTATTATTAAAAAATTGTACGAAATTAAAAAGGTTGCTGTCTCTGTTGAGATATAATATGTTTATTAAAGAAATAAAAATATACTGCAAATAATGTTATTTGTATTGAAAGTTATCATAACGCTTACACATAATATACATAAATAAAATAAAAAGTTATGAGTTAATAAGTAATTAACAGAGAGAGATAAAGATATTTTAAAGTACCATTCCTTAAATATCGTTTCCAGTAATTCAGTTTAGCAACTGAAAGCCTTATGGGTTGCAATTTTCACGCGGAGGCCCGATCGATCGCTGTGCGTGGGTAAACATTGTACCCTAACCTTATTCGCACAAATTTATAATAAACAATTTCAGCATCCTTATCACAAAGCAGTAAAGTTTATTTGCGAAGTTTCAGGTGTACTTTTAACTTTGTAAAACTCTTTTGGCAAGTACAGTAGGTATAAACACTTCTTACATACTGAATAGCACTTGTCAAGAACTTTCCATGTAACGTCTATTGTTGCATCGTTTTCAGACTTTCGACATTTATACAAAAGAAATTTAATACTCTTAAAATTTTCAAACTAAGTAGTGTTATAATTAGTCAAAGATGTTGGCCGATTCTCAGACCTACCCGATATGCGCATAAAATCCAGCTGTACAGCTCCAGCCAGGTCCAGCCGTTTCGGAGGAGTATTATACGTAACAGCTAACATTGTGACACGAGAATCTTAAATAAAATATACTTGGCACATATTTGTCTGATCTACAACAGAAAAAAGCTCAGACCCTCAATACATTAAATGCACTATTTCTAACATATGTCATTTAAACTATAAGTACCAATCTGGGTAATAAAATGTATAATGTTACTAAAATAAGCATTTTTTTAAACTATTGCAGCAACAACAAGTAATATAAAATGTTAAATGTTATCTAAATACTCGTAATTTGTAAAAGTCATAAAAGAAGACTAAGTAACACATGAGATACAAATTAATCTGTTTTTTACGCTTTTTATTTTACCAGATCTGGTTTTGATGATAATTTATATGTGATTTCAGACGGTCAGTCGTTCACACCCTTGTGTTATTGTCATCATAAACGGATGAATAGGGCGTAGTAAACTTTTAGTTCCGGTTTGTATAGGCAGCAATTTAGAATATATACTTGATATTGGGTCGGTTTACGACTTGTTTTCAGGAGGCTTTTGTATAAAATGAGCTGGTATCTTTCATAATATCATAGTTGAGATCAGTAAAGTTGTCATTAAAATTTGATATAGTCGTATTTGTGCATTATATGAAAATAATAATGAAAGAAGGATATTAGCAACGATCAAAGGACAATAAATATTTTATTTTACGAATACCTTTTTCTTTTCATGTCTATATATCATGGGGTTTTCTTTTTTTATCATTAAAAGATTATTACATATTTTTCACCGTATAAACAATAACAATAGAAACTTTACGAATGAGTTGGTCTTTAATTACATAATTAATAAAACCAAAAATTAATTACGGAAATGTCGATCGCAGTGAAATTTATCTCTAAGGAAAATAGAAACAACTCCAGGTAGGTAATACCAGCGAAGTCATTTGATCCGCTATTCCCAGTCGACTCTTCCCCTTGCCTTTGTAAATAGCTTTCCGATCAGGGGGACTTATTGCATTTCGATGACATGACGAATTGGAGATGACATACAGATACCCTGTACTGTTGACCACAGGATACGATGAAAGAAAAGTCACCCCCCGTCTTAGCGGTAGCGAAAATAAATGGGCTGAGATAATAATAGATTGTGTATCACAAATAACAATATGGACCGAAGGTGCCTACGTAATTGTTAGGAAAACATTTAGTTATTAATATAAAACTACTTCCTAAAGGTTACTCACTAAATTACATTTTATTTTTTTTACTTCAGATAACTTTTATGTTTTGTTAGAATCGTCTGTTATACAGACATACACGACGTTTAATAATAATATTTAATATGAAAACATTTTTAAATGACTTAGCTGTTTCGTAAAATTATTCCTTAGAAAAGTTTATTATATTTTTGAATGCTGATCTCGAGAGTTGTCAGGTGATTTCGAAATTTTCTTTGGCCATCTACTTACCAAGGAAAGTTGTCGGTACAAAACATTAACCTAAAAGTCATAATATCAAAGCAACTATTTGTCAGACAGATTTTAAGTATTGAAATCTTGTGCAGGTTTTTGCAGTTAAAAACTTCAAAAAGTAACATATAAAATACGTTTTTTAAATCACCAACCAAATACGTTTGTAAAACATTCAGTATTTGTATCCATTACCACTTGACATCTCTACCCTTTCCGAGTATTTCAGCCACTATTTCACAATCAATTGGGCATGCACTGTTTACAATTTAGATACTAGTGATCGTTCTCTGTCAGTACAGTTCAACGAACTTGTTTGTACGTTTGTTGATCTAATGGTTCACAACTAACGCTTCAGAAATAGACTTTTACCCTAAAGGAGCGCGAACTTGACAATCTATCCGCGTTATTTTTACCACTATCTCATTGTATTCGGAAATAAACAGGAAACGTACTCGCACTAAAATCTCTTTGATGGTTCACTAAATTAGAATAGCATTCAAAGCATTTAAATTAGCTTCTTTGAATGTCTTCACTTTAAAATCATTTATTTACATTTAAAGGCACTGTTGCAAGTTCATTTAAAACTTTGCTATCGTCTACAATAAATAACAGTATGACAGTCTAAAATAGTTTTTTTATGTAAAATTTTTATTTTCTTATGTATTTTATCATTTTATGATAGCTAATATTTCTCTATTAAAGTTAATCCCGATATTTATTACGCGTACGTCGTTGTAGCTTTCAAGAAGAACAGATTATACGTAATAACGGTATCCCGCCCAGTGACACGGCAACTTTAATTAAGATGTCGCGTCAAGAACCGAAGTATATTCCACACGACCCAAGGGAACCCCTTTTGCTTCCAACCTTCATATATTAATACCTTGACGCTTAATATAGCCTCTATTGCTTTTAAAATAAGCGCCACGGTTACAAATGTATTGTTGGTGACTCGAAGCAATGCGGTAGGTTTGGTCCAATATGAGTTATTGTCATAGCTCACTGGGTAAGTAGGATCAACATAATTTAAGTAGGATTTATTAAGCAAGTCATTCGAATATAAACAAATAATGCGTATAAAGACGGAAGCTATTTAGTTTTCTTTCACTAAAGATCTTATTTAAAATATTGAATATTGTTTAATACGACAACAGTAAAATTTCATTTTTTGTGATGCATTTAGCCTGTAACTTCCCACTGCTGGGCATATACCTCTTTCTCCAGGAAGGTAGGGAGGGATTTTTTTGTGAAAAACAGTGTTTGAAAAAAATATTCGGCGTTTTAAGTTCAATTTTTATAATAATGATTATAAGTAGATAAATAGTAATATATTTTTCTTAATAATCATGCATCGTACTTAAATACTTTTTAATTTGTGCATATATAATTATTCTTGAAGTAAATTTACCCAAGAAGAAGAAACAACACAATAATCCGCAGATATGGTATGTATCAAGTGTTCGTTTACAATTAGTCCAATTTAAATTTTAAATTATGCACGCATGTCAAGCATTACTTCGAATCAACACCTCGTTAAAATGCAAATAGCTGCCCTTTGCTGGACACAGGGCAATTACCTGATTATTAAGCACAAAGTACCGGATTAGCTAGTCAGCTTAGTATGACGCGTGAAATACGGCTAAGGGATTAGCCGATATGTGCATATCAGTGATGAAACGGATAGTAGTTTGGCCGGATACCGGATAGCCGGATATCCGGCGAACCATGTGGCCGGATAGCCGGATATCCGGCCGCCGGATATCCGGCGGGACTTAGCTGTTTGGTGAAATTTAACAAAGTTTGCCAAAATCTAACTTATAGTATTTGCTATCTGCTAGTATTATGTGAAGACTTAACTGGTAAATATATGTCACTTAAATTTTATTTTTAATGCATATAAAACTGTATGTATTCCTAATAAACATAAATACATAAATAAAATAAATAAACTAAAACTATACCCCGTCCGGCGACTAATGATCTTTTTGACACTTCAAGAAATTTTGACATTAGTGACTCACACGTTATTTATTCGATTCGAAATTAATAATAATCGATTTTATTTAAGAAGAACTTTCAATCGATTTAATTAAATACATCTAGTTTAAAAATATTATTTATTTATGCGTTTATTAGTTTTTTTAATTATAAATGAAATATATAAATAATAAATAAATGAATTAACAGAGTTATTGCTCTTTATTCTTGGTTTGCAATTAAATTTCAAGATTTCGACTTAATTCCTTGCAAGTAATCAATCTTGGGGTCATAGATACTATTTTTATTTCCTTTTTTGTATTAAATTTATAGAAACAATAATCACATGACGTAAAATTATTTTTATCATATGATCGATTTATTATCGATTTATTATTTCAAGAACTGTTTCATAGTCTGTGGTTGTTTGTTATGCACAGGGTACTTCACTCAATCAATCAAATCGTCAATAAAATATGACATTACTGTAAAAATTTTAGTACGTTATTCCGGAAAAAAAAACTGTAATTTATAGGCGTGAGCTGTCAAAAAGCTAATTAGTCGCCGAACGGGGTATATGTATCATCACGCTAAGACCAATAGGAGCGGAGTCCACGCCGACGAAGTCGCGCGCAGAAGCTAGTAGGGAATATATCCGTCAACCCGCATTGGAGCAGCGTGGTGGATTAAGCTCCGATCCTTCTCCTATATAGGGAAAGAGGCCTATGCCCAACAGTGGAATATTATAGGCTGAAAAAAAAAAACAATTACTATCCGGTATCCGGCCGGATACTGACTTACTATCCGGTATCCGGCCGGATAGTGAAAACAAGGCCGGATAGGCCGGATACCGGATAGTTACCGGATATCCGTTTCATCTCTAGTGCATATTTATCTATCTTATTTTTAGTTAAATCTTAGCCGCAACAAATCAAAGGAAAATCTTCAAATATATGATCGCTATTTGTTTTTTAATAATACCTATGATAAATTAAAGATATGCACGATGATAACAGTTACATTTTTAGAGCTTATTTACCTTTTACCATAATGGAGCAAAAACTTCTCAAAGCGTACTTAATATTCGATTAGGAGCGTCCAATCGTAGATATCTTTATCACGATACATTAACCGAATTGAAGAACGTAATAATAAATAATTAATCTTATTGACAGCTGATATTATTTCGTTCGACAGTAATCCTACATTATATACTTATTACCATTACGACTATTATTACTATTCGTTCAGCGTAACGGTCATGGCCGCCCAAGAAGTACATTAGTATGATACTCCATGTTTATGAGCAAGGTTTCTTTGGGAGTGCGTGCGAACTTGACGAAACATTTTCATTATCATTATTAGGTGAATCGACCAATATAATATCTACATGTACGCGAAACTATTTTAATAAAACATTAAAATTTTATAACTTAAAGTTTTCCTTACAAAGTGATTTTTATAAATCCATGAGTATTTTTCATTGGAACAAAAGCATATTATGTGGCAAAATTTTTGTACATTTAAAACAGATTTTTTATTACTTCTAATCGTTTTTAATGTTATTAAAAATATTGAGTAAATAACCCTATTTATATGTAACCACTAATTGGTGCTGTAATGATTATAACATATAAACATTAAATAAATAAAGTTGAAAACTATGAAACCATGTAGATACCTAACAGAAAATCAGCTTGCATAGATAATAAGAACTGGAGCTAATATTATAATTATAGAGCTAATATGAAGCTTATATAATCTGTACGTAAAATATATTTATAATGTAATATATAATGTACCACCATTTATGTTTAGAATTTTGTTTTTCAGTTCATCTATTTTATTTTCTTTAAGCGTTACGCAAAACTAGACAAACGTAGTTTTCACAGTGATTGTTCTAGAACTCTGTCTGTCGAATTTAAATTCAACACATTATATTTCATCCTAAGCTTTTATCATTAGCCTAAAAGTAAATTTTATTATTCTGGAATATTTTTTTTTTTTACTTGAGCATTAGCACTTTCAAATACAATAACAAAGCTAAACAGGTTCCGTACTCCACGAATGTCAAAGTGTTCAAACATCGCGTACTTAAGACATGTCGTGATTTATTGTAAAAGTACAACCGCTGTCAAACAGAACATAAAAGATAAAAGTGTCAATCACTTAGACATTCTATCACAACGCTAAATACCTACCTATCCAGTCTGATGGAGACATTACTTATATTTGTATAATCGTACTATATGGGCATCTTTTATCGTTTTTGCTGGTTTTTTTTAAATGGATCTGCAGATTATCGAGTTAATATTTTTTAACACGTGCGTTTAACTATGAAATTAAATTTATTTGATTATATTATTATTGGACAAAAACATATTCATTAACAATTAAACAATTACCATTTAAGCGATTAATTTAATTGTAAGATCAATGTAAATCACTCACGGTCTTTATACCCAAAATGCCACAGATACCACATAAGAACTATTCACTATGTATAGGACTAATGATAATGAATCTATGGGCGTCATCTTCGGTGAACCGAAACGTCTCTCATCCGCTTCCGGTCTCAGTTTGTAATTATAGAAAACTATAAGACATTAGCTCGTTCCTGGTAACTATTTTCGTTTTACGACTCTTGATAGTAAACATAAATTTCATATTGGAAGACCATCATAGCTGTCTATCTATATCGCGTTTGACAGTTATAATTCATTAAAAGTATTGATCTGTTCTTATTAATCATAAAATAATATTTAATAGCGTATAAACTGCCGCAATAAACAGAGTATCAAAGAAAAAATTTCAAATTGGACCGACGAACCCCGATACAAGCGCGTTTAAATAAACAAACAAATGTTTTCAGCTTAATTTTATTCCCTGATATAGAATAAAAATATAGCGTACGCGTAAAAATTCTGTTTATTCTTAGTGAAATCTCTATCTGTATATTGTTTAATCATTAATTATAACGGAAGTGTTTATCCGAAGCAATTTACGTAACAAATGTGACGTGAAACTCGAGCACTTAGTTAAGAGTTAATGCTATTAAATTAATAAATATAATTATATTGTTCGTAAGTTGGTGCGGGCTCGCGTGTTCAGGGGATTAGGGAAGGGAACGCGGGGATTAATCGCTCTGACATGTTCCTGATGGAGAAATGCCTTTTCTGATATACGCACTACGCTTGTTAAGACCTCACATTAAGTTGAGAAATTGTATTGTTTACGCGAAATGTTTGAACGTGTTTAGGTAATAATTTCCAATCGTGAAAGTTATATACTAAACAAATTGTTTATTGATTTGATTTGAACTGTAAATGATGTGAGGATAATCTGCTCTGCGCTATAAATATTAGTTATTATCATAAAGCTACATAGCCTAATAAAAGAATACTAAAATATCATTATTATTGTTTTATATAACTATGTCGGCAAACAAGCTTACGGCTAACCTGATGGTAAGCGATTAACGTAGCTTATAGACGCCTGCAACACCAGAAGCATCGAGAGCGCGTTGCCGACCCTATCCCCAATTCCCCCGGAGGTTGCCGACCCTATCCCCAATTCCCCCGGAGCTCTGGTCACCTTACTCACCAACAAGAACACAAAAACTGCTTGAAAACATATTATTTAGCTGTGGTCTTCTGTAAGGTCAAGGTACTACCCCAGTTGGGCTGCTCCATATTTTGAGCAGGAAATTTCCTGCAGTGCCCTACCTCATTAGCAAAAAAAATTATCTATAGCATTTAAATACTAAATTAAATTAGTTAAGTTTTTTAAAAATTAATCGGAATTCTGGCTACGTTTCACTGGTACATTGCGTGAAGAATATTGTCTGCTTTGAAAACTGCAATGAACAAACGAGGAAAGCAAACAAATACAATAAAACGAAACAAGGTGCCTCCGGGTGAGAAACTTCAACCACATAAACAATTTCTCCCTTTAGGGAAAGAACGAAATTTACCCGCAAAATTAGTCATTTTCGAATGAACTTCATAACAAACGAGAGCTCTAACTTACAGGGGGAGCGATTTAAACTTTGAAACTTTATTTTGTTTATGGAAATCATAACACAGGTTGACTGTAAAACGCTCTATATAAAGGTACCATAAATTAATGTAACAATAAATTTTTTTTATATGATATAACTTGAAAATAATACACTAAATAATATAAAATTAAATATATATTAAGAATTGTATCTGTTATAGGTACTTGTGGTAATACTTAGAACAATAAAATAAAAAGTATAATACTTGATAATTTAATATTTATTGCACATACTATTAAATATTTTGTATAATAATCTTTATTGAAATTTACATAAAAATAGTATGCATATAAAATATCTAAATATATACAATATTACATCACCAAAGATATATACATATAAACTTATAAATATACAACAAAAAATACCATAAAACCAGTGTTCAAAAACACAATTTTGTCTGAAAGATCACACAGATCACTTTAAAAGTCAAATTCGCTATCACTGTTTACGTGTTGCACTGTTATCTGTTGCAAACGTGCACAGTTCTACGTTTCATGTAAGAGACAACGTACGCAAACAGTTCCCGCCTAAACGCGGAGGCTTCGTGGCGGGCGGGCGTACGTCGGGCGTACAGCACGCGACTGCACGGGGCGGATCGATGGCGCCCTCTCCCGCAGGGATGCAGATGCATGTTCGAATTACTAGATGTGACTAGTCAACGAAAAAATATTGGACTGATTGGATATTTCCATTTCTATACATATGTAAGAACTTTAATTTCTATATGTTCTATATATGTGGTAAATTTTAAATATTTTGTTTGATGCCTATCAGCTTTCCACATTTGCAACTTTTACGTTCAATTATAAAATTTACTTTCAGTATTTACTTATTACTTATATGTATATTAATGGTTGCAGAATTAAATTACTACACATTCACAATTAAATAATATATGTGTATGTGTTCAAAAAATCAAATATTGTAACTAATAAAAATGCAATTTTATATAATTTTTAATATATACCTTGTAATAAAACATTTAATTGTAATTATAAACGAGAATCTGTCACCACGTCAATTTACTCAATCACACTTCCACAAATCGACGATAAATTTAAGACCTCAGCTTAAATATCTAATAAAATTCATTCGGAATCTATCAATCCCCCGACATATTCAGTATCTGAACCAGGAAGACAAATTGAATAACACACATAAGATCCACGGCTTTGAATTCGAAGAACGGCGGGCCATCTATTTTCACTGTCCCTTTGAAAACTGTATTGAGTTACGGAAACTGAAGTTAGAGGGTACAGATTTTTTTTTAGTATTAATATATACAACATAAATATCTACACAAGAGTATATTTATTACCTTTCTTGCTCTTTTACATACAAACATCTGTGTAAAACACTAAAATAATATTTAAAGAGAGTACCTTATATGGTTTAAATGTTAGTAGGAAATCAAACAATAAATAATTCCCCACGTTTAGCTTTTCTAATTAAAACGTTGCTACGAACACACTTGGTACCAAACTTAGTTTAAAATTCAATCCCTTTGTTACCAAACAATTTCATACAAACGATCCACGTATGCTTGTACGTGAAACTCCTTAGAATAGAAGGAATTAAAAGTGACATACTCAAAACACGTAAGACACTTAAAACATTAACACTTATTTTGAATTCGTGTTGAATCTACACTTGCTAGAACAACATTCAGAAAGGCATTTTAAAATGTCTCACTTTGTACATAAGACAAAGTTGTATGTATAAAATAACGTGCAAATAAATTAGTATTAAGTTAACTATTCGTATGTTAAATAATAAGAATATAAAATACTCTATGCCATTTCTGACAAGATCATAATTCTGCTCCGACAATAAGAACGTAGCAGAGTCCTTCTCAAAAATTCTATCTCGTTTTAAAACCTCAAAGGACCGTTTGCTTGAGCATAACTTACGATTTTATTGAGTTTTTTTTAATTATTTCCAATATTCAAATTATTTACGAAAATGTCATGTGTTCGGTTTGACGGAAATATAAAAACTCGTTTAAATTTTGACGTCGCCTTCGTTATCATCGTACTGTAGCGTGATATATGTATCAATAATTATTCTAAACTTCTCCAATATAAAATCTTGTAATTGTACCACGTAACAAACTTATTTTTTGTGTTAAACAAATATGAAAAAGCAAAGACAAAAGTCACAGCAAACATAATAGTTAAAACGTATGTGACTTTCTCAAAGTAGTTTTTTGTACTTGAGTCGAGAAGTTCCTTTTAACTGAAAGAGACGCATCATTTGAGTGATTGAGCCAATTTTAGATGAGCTGTACGAAAGGGACGCCTAGAATAGCACGATGATACTAATTATCACCCCCGTCATCCGTCACGAGGGATCTAGATAAATTCCATAGCGATTTATTTGAAAAATTACATCATTAGTGCCTTTATCGCTTGTTATTTGAATACTGCCATCTCGGATAAGAGATATGACATCCAGTTTTAGAAAAGATTAAGAATTTTATGACTTTTTTTTTAATCTAAATGATTCTTACAAAAGTAATATAATTTTTTTTATTAATAAATATGAAATTAATAATATGGTTTTAAAATCAAATTATATCATAATGTCCATTCTTATCTTATATTAACAGTCTCGCTACAAGCCGCCATAATTCAAGGGAGAAAATAATTTACGGCTACTTGTATAAACAACTGAAACTGAACCGAAATAAACCCAACCGGATATAAACATTTTACTGTCTCTTAAATCTATGAAATGTAAGCTCTAAAATGGTGAAACCATTCGGTAGTGACTACAACCCAATGTCTGAAATTAAAAAGTTTTATTCAAGAAGTGTGTCAGAATTCTGATCACATTTATTTTATCATCAGATAAATAGTCCGTTTTCAAAGTGCTTAACAGACTAGTCGCGACTGGTCGCATAAAGTCGCATTGGTTTTGATAAACAGCTACTTACGAGTATCAAACTCTATATTCCATTTTCAATATTAGGTAGGTACTAAAAATGCGACAAGCAATTTTTTCGCTGCCACTAGCAACTACTTGACAAGGATTTGTGAAAAATTGACGATTGCCTCAATTGAAGACGCTAAAAGTTTGACATGACGTGTCCTCGTGATAAAATAAATTATTTATGAAATGATAAAGTTATGACGTTTATATCTTCGTCAGATTGATTAAAATTTATAGTTATTAATTAGTTCCTATAAATTTCAAACTGGTCATTTACAACCTTATAACCTTTCTACCAAAACAAACTTTCGAACGTTATATAAGAATTGTAATAATTATGTTTTATTACATCTATGTACTCATATGTGACAAACGTTTAAGTATCTACTATACAAAACACCGATGAGATGTGTATAGCTCATAAAGATGTGGTTGGAAAAATTGTATGTTAAAATTTCATTATTAATGAGAAATAATTTGAAAACTTCTTTCCATGGGTACTTTATATTAAAAATGTTTGAATGTTTGTTTGATATTAAAAATATTATCGTGAAATTTTATCTTGTCGCAACAAAACGCTTACGAAAGTACGTTACGGAATTAATTAAAAATGTTTGAATGTTTGTTTGATATTAAAAATATTATCGTAAAATTTTACCTTGTCGCAACAAAACGCTTACGAAAGTACGTTACGGAATTAATTAAAATAAAACTAAAAAATTCTCCAACATGGAGAGTTAACCCTAGTGACACGTTTACAAGCAAATTTATTTCCGTTCAAATTTAATGTACTTGGATATCAAACATTAGGCTTTCGTCCCTTGGGAAACTCTTTGCCAACTTCAATAATATCAGTGTTTGAGAAAACATGTGAACATGTATATATTCATCCAGAGTTAGATATCCAACAATATAACAGTTTCTGATACTTCAATCAAATAAATAAACATTGAGAGTGGCTACCGTCCTTTTATAATAAGACAAATATGCAATAAAATAAGAATAACGGCGACTGATAAACAAAATACGCTATCAAGCTTCCACCGTTCTCCGGAAGTGTGGGTCCATTTATCAATCGAGATGTCTATAAATATTCCCTCTTATATGGTCACACGTGAAGATACTGGAATACGTCACTGCAATAAAGAAAGTTATTATGTGTCTGTGTGTACATTGAAAACAATGTTTACGTGAATATAGAAGTACTAAAATATACTTTATAATATATAATTGAAAATGCTCACAAACGAAAAAAACAATAACAACTTCAATTACGTCGACAAGTAATACAACGTAAGTGAAAAAATAGTCAAGTAAATAGGTATGCGTTATTAGAGATTACTCAAAAAGTTCTCGTCACAATCAAATTTAAATGGGACCACATGACACGCGCCAGCTTTCAATTAAAGAAATCATTTAAATCCTTAGACAAAGAAACCTATTCTTTGTCTAAGTTTAAATCGGTACACCTAGTAAAAAAGTTATGAGGTATACACCATAAACAAAATACCTCCTTTTTTGAAGACGGTTAAAATTTAACAGTTTAATCAGTCACATATTCCTGCATGTATACTTGTAGAGGAGGAAACATAAAAAAAAATTGAGCCGTCACGTGACGGCTGGCAGTTGTAAAACATTTAATAAACATTTATTCTTTTTAAAATATACAAAAAAAAATAATTAAAAACTTCTTTAAAATCGCGCCAACTCAATTATTATAGTATAGTACCACACCCACAATCAGGTTTACCGTCGCCTATAGATGTTTCACATCAATAAATACAAAAAAAGTAGTGACAACTGCACAAGCATTTCAATACAATTTCCAATAACATAGTGCAAACGTTCTTTTTTTTTTTTTGACGTCACAGATATATTATGGTTACTACTTACTCATAGTCTAATGGATATAAGATATTATTGCGAGTCCAATAACAGAGTATTCCTATGAAATGACAGTGTGTACGGGTTTATGTTTGATACATAAAATATAATGAAAGTATATCATACCGTATTCAATTATTATGGACTAGCTTCTGCGCGCGACTTCGTCGGCATGGACTCCGCTCCTATTGGTCTTAGCATGATAATACATAGCCTATAGCCTTCCTCGATAAATGGTCTATCTAACACTGAAAGAATTTTTCAAATCGGCCCAGTAGTTCCAGAGATTACCGCGTTCAAACAAACAAACAAACAAACAAACAAACAAACAACCAAACAAACAAACTCTTCAGCTTTATATATTAGTATAGATAAGAGGATATAATTTTTTATGCATATATAACAACGTACATATATTTTTTAATATAATCTTTATAGAGGCAGAGTCACGTGACATAGCAGGTATTCCTGAAGATTAATAAAGTATGAGAGTGTCCCCCTATCACAAATACGCAAAGTAAACCCAATACATTATTAACTACCGCCCTTGTAGCAGACGCCTTTGCTCTCACCTTTGACACTGATTTATGCTCTGAAATAAAATATTTAATATGAATGGTCATATTTTTTATTAATATGAACTGCTTTTTATATACTCCTTATATACGAAGTCAAAATGAGTTATATCGCGCGGAATATTTAGCAATGGAATATAAAACGCTATAGTCTACGCGTTTCAATATTGAACCTTTATTATTTTTTGCTATTCTTTGAGATTTCTATCTTTTACGAGTAACCTTGCTAAAAAATTTCCCAAGTTATACATATTGTACATAATGGTACATATTGTATGGTATATGTAAATCTTTAAATGTTTTTCCTGCATATTCACTTTTACTTCAATTCGGCTCTACTTTCCACTCTACTACTAAATTTTACAACGAATATTTTGCAGAGGAATAATAAAACACTTAAATATTTTAATACATTAAAATTAAACGAAGTCGAACGTCTATAACTAACATTGATCCGTAGACATCAAGACCTATTTTACGTTATTCTGCGGTACACAGAAGGGATTCTTAATAACAAAGTGGATGCACCCTCGTTCAATCGAAAAATAGGCTCTTAGGGTCGAAGATTTAACCGAAAGAAGCTTGATAGCACCATAGAATATTAAACAAGTAGTGCAGTACGAAATAGAAAGGTAAATAATCATATTTTGCGTTAGAGCTACAATTTGTAATATATCTACACATGATTGTGTCATTATGTTGTATGTATAAATATTATATATTATATTATTCTTTACTGCACTCAAAATTTTTGTATAATGTTTTGTATACAAATTTAGTTAGCAACGGTGGACTTATCTCTAGAAGAGATCTCTTCCAGCTAACTTATGATAAGTGAGAACTAGTGTTATATAGCAGGCTAAGAAAGTGTAGTAATGTAGATAATATATAGTTACTTCATCATCATCTCCCTGCCCTTATCCTATTTATATAGAGTCGGCACAACATGTTCTCCTCTTCCTCAGACTCATGTTGTAAGTGATTTGGCATGTTATTTTTTACGACCGGCCGCCTGCCTGACATCAACCCTCCTTAAATTATAATATATAGTTACTTGAAAATAGAAAACTAATTAAATAATATCCATAACATCATACACTACATACTACACATATGTACATACGAATATACACATATATATTACATACATATTTATATAAAAATACATACATAATTTACATATTCAACACAATATAAGTAATTATAAATGAAAAAAAAGTTTTTACAAGTGACAAAAACCGTGCCAGGCTTCTAGCTTTATCAAATAAAGAGGTCGTAAGGTCACTGGTTACACGCAATGCCGTCAAAAAACCTTGGGACACTTTTAGACAATGAAAGTTTTAGAATTGCTGTCGGTCTCCGGTTGGGAACTCCACTGTGCTTTGAACACAGATGTCCGTGCGGAAAGGAGGTTGATTCTTTCGGACTACACGGCCTTTCCTGCAACAAGAGTTCAGGTAGGTTTTCCCGCCACGGTTCCCTAAATAATACTATAAAAAGAGCTCTTGCCACCATCGACGTTCCTGCTCTTATCGAGCCTACTGGAATTAGTCGTGATGGCAAGAGACCTGATGGATTGACGTTGGTCACCCTGGGAAAGGGGACGGGCGCTTTAGTAGGACGCAACCTGGGTTGACACACTTGCTCCTTCTCATGTCAGGGAAACAGCCTTAAAAGCAGGAGCCGCGGCGGAAAAAGACGAAACGGCACAAATATTCGTCACTAATTCCAAATTACATCTTTGTGCCGTTTGCAGTCGAAACACTTGGACCTTGGAGTAGCAGTGCTAAAAAATTCTTAAATGAGATAACTCCTCGCCTTATTGCCTCCACTGGTGACAAGAGGGCTGGTGCATTTTTTGCCCAGAGAATCGGCATAGCGATTCAACGGGGAAATACTGCCAGCATTCTTGGCACAATTCCACGCGGACATGATTTGTATTATAACTATCTGTAAATATTTAGTTCTTAAGTTGTGAATTATTAAAGTAAATATACAATGAAAAAAATATTACGAATTAATTTCAGTGAGAAGGTGTTGTTTCTATTTCTTTTTAAAAGTCTAAATAGAGGGACTAAGTTGGATATATTTAGAAAGTTTGTTCCAGAGCGATGCACCATACACCGAAAAACAGTGCAAGCGGAATTTGGTGTTGCTCTTCGGTATGTTGAGCATCGTAGTGATGCAAGACCGCCTAGAACGTGAAGGAGAAGGGAGAATTTGGAAACGAGAACGGAGCTTTACAGGAGAATTAGGATCGTAGAGTACCTACTGTGAAAAGGAAAGACAGAATGTGCATATTACGGCGAAGGCGGATTGGGAGCCAAGTTGAGCAGGAAAGTTTGATATGTGGTCACTTTTATATAAACCAAAATTAAAGCGGATAGCGAGATTTGAAGACGCTCTAGTTTGTTCCGTTGCTCCGCAGTCGCATTCAAATAGCACACATCAGCATAGTCAAGTACCTATAGGGAGAAGAAGCGATTATGCAAGCATAATTTTAGTTGAAAGAGCGAAAAAATTGATGATGCTTGAGAGAGTGAAAAGTGTGATACATACGATTGTTGGCCTCGTTTATACTAGTATGAGCCAAACTGGTCATGTTACAATCCATTATTAGACCCAAATTTTTCACTCTATTAGAAAAAGGCATGTGTTGTGTGGATACGGCACTTTAGAATTTAGCCACCCCCTCTCTTCCCGTGGGTGTCGTAAGAGGCGACTAAGGGATAACAAAGTTTCACTACACTATGGAACTTAAAAAACCGACCGATAGCGGGATAACCATCCAACTGCTGGCTTTGAACTACACAGACCGAAGATGGGCAGCAGCGTCTTCGCTGCGAAAAAGCCAGCCCTGCGGTCACCAACCCGCCTGCCCAGCGTGGTGACTATGGGCAAAACACATGAGTTCACGCCATTTTTGGCGCGAACTTGCGGAGGCCTATGTCCAGCAGTGGACTGCGATAGGCTGAAATGATGATGATGAATGATGAGAAAAAGGCATTGTAACACCAGATAGCTGAACCTGTAGTATTGAATTCCAGTTAATTTTGCATCTCAGTCTGCAGCTGCAAAAAATTATACACTGAGATTTGAGAGACTGACAATAAGGCCGAAAATAACAGCCCACAACTGAATTTGAACTAGGTCCGAATTTAATGCATCAATAGCTTCATGCAACTCGGTCAGCTCGAATAAAACTCGATAAAACAATGACATAATAAAATAAATAAATTTAAGAATACATAAAATATATTTTTAGTATTAGCATATGTTGTGGCTTATCAATCAAGTATCACTGTGTGATCTTCACAAAACATTTAAGAATTTTCTTGATGCACATATTTTTATTTTTATACATGCACTAAAATGCAAGCAAAAAGAATTCAGTGTAAACAAGTGCATTTTTTCCAAAGTGCAGTAAACTATGTTATGTTGTTAAAAAGTACAACAATAAGTACATATAAGTTATATATACTTATTGTTGTATATAAGTTTTTTAACCCTAGATAGATAACCATATTTCACTGTACACTAAAGATAACCATACGTTGATTCGACGTACGAATGTTTGAGTGAGCATATTTTGGATTATGCTTATACTAGGTTTATAAATGTGATATAACGTCGTAATGTATGTAATTGTGTTATGAGTAAACGAAAAACATTAGATTTTATTTATATTTTTATTTCAAAAAAAATTAAAGAACAAAACAAGGTATTTCATACTTTACAAAATTTAAACATTTAGGAATCTCTCCGTCAGTCTTATAATATAATATGTAAACTTATCAAAATCAACTTTTTGTAATCTCTATAATGTATAAAAACTAAGTAAATATCAATTTTTATTCATTTGGCCTCAAATGCACTTAGGACAGGCGCTGGACTTGTGCTCGCCACAAATGGGATTTTTGCAGCTGTCACATATTGTCTTTGTCATCCTTCTATATTTTAATGAACAAGAGGCACAATTTTTTCCTTTTTTTTAGCTCAGGTACACCTTCACGTTGTGTGGGGCTTGTTTTTTTGACAATATACCTCCAATTTTTTTCAGCAAAGTAAGCATTTGCTTGCTTGTCTCCATCAATGGTGTCATCAAGCTATTGCTGAGTTTTTTCATGAAATCTTTACGTTACTACGGTTTTTCTTTCTTAGACAGAACATTATCACAGTAAATAATGTATGCGTTTATAAATGACATATTCAAAATCCCATAAAATATAGCTGACGCTGAGAATTTGACGCTGTGGCATGACAATATGACTCGACATACTTGGCGAAGCACTTTCAGGAGTTTCAGAGTCATTTTCATAAACATCTTCAGTATCTAATTGGTTTACCACTGGTGAAACACTCACTTCATAGTCTTCAGTATCACTCTATACTTCATTTTCTCATAAATTATCTTCAATTTCACTGTCCGACCCCTGAAGGTCTTCATCGCTCGTTTCATACAACAACCGACTGATTTCTGCATCATCTACACGATTTTGTTACGTCATTGTGTTATTTTTATCGTGGGCTATAACAAGTAAAAAACTAATAAAAAACATGTGCATTTATTCTCAAAAAAGTAGCAATAACATTTTTCTTCAAAAATCAAAAGAGTGACACTAAAGATAACCATACGTCTCTTCGACGTACGGTAGGTAAATATTGACGAAAGTATTGCACTTACCGGAGCAATAAAGGTGTGTCCTGCAAGCTCCAACAGCTGACTGAGTTGGCAGGAACGGCCAGCTTAGTGACGCGAAAAACGAACGAGTTATATCGATTTTTCAAAATCGATTACGTCGTTTCGACGTAGGTTATCTATCTAGGGTTAATGAATAGATATATCTATGTATATAAAAGAGATATCCATTGACTCATCGCGATATCTCTGGAACCATAAGGCGTAGAGACTTGAAATTTGGTAGGAATATTTCTTTCACCGAGTAGAGGTCAGCTAAGAACGGGTTTTACGAAATTCAACCCCTAAGGAGGTAAAATGGGGGTTGGAAGTTTGTATGAAAGTCCTATGTTTATATATACTCTTTATTGCACTTTTAAAGAATATGATTACAATTCATTTTTACAAAGGATGTTGGCAAGGGCGAACTTATCTCTATTAGAGATCTCTGCCAGTCTACCCATGATGGTGAGAAACGATGTTATCGCGGGACACAGTGGTGCAAGATTGATAAAGAGAAAAGACAAAAAAAATAGACAAAAAGGTTAAAAATAATAATAATACTTATAAGATATGAACACATTTTATAATACATATATATTCAAGAAACTAGTAATATAAAATACATATATACTTAAATACATATTATACATACATACATATATACATACATACATATATACATACATACATAAACAAATACAATGAGAGAACAATAATTATGAGACTATGTTTTAGAAGTAAGAGACTTGAAATTCAAAATGTATGGTCTATAGACGGTGTTGAGGTCTACTAATAATGTATTTTGAGAAATCAACCCCCTTTTGGGATTAAAATACGGGATGGTTGTTTGTATGAAAGTCCAATGAAAAATACACCTACAAACTTGAAATTAGGAAAGGCTATAGCTATGATTTTCCTCAAATTAACGCGGGGGTAACCGCGGGGCACAGCTAGTATTGTATATTTCTTATCTTCATTCCCGCTACTTGCGAGCAAAAACAGGCTTTGCAAGCAACTTGCCTTTCTCCTCCCTAAGTGATTTAAAGGCACCCTGCGACCCATTCGCAATACAGCCTTTAAGGACGTTTCATATTGAATGTATTACATTTTTACATTGCATCTAACACCAAGAAACCCTTTATTTTTTACTTATGACACGTATAATAAAAAAACCTACTGTTAAGATAATTTTATCGAAATTAAAATTTTATAAAGAGCATATATATAGTTACTTTCTTTTAAGTATTGAGACCTTGTTTGTGAAATGTACCTCGTCTGAATGCATAGCTGGTTGCAAAAATTGTATTTCTATCTCTTTCCCTAATTATGAGTTGAAGAGGGACAAAAGCTTAAGAAAGCTGAATTTCAAACGTGCCCTACGATATCCTTCTAAATAGGTCAGGAAGGCGAAGTTTACGTCGCAATTTGGCATTAGGGAAACCGAAAGGCAATAAAATCTACGTTTTAGAGGCTGAATTAAAAAATTATTCAGGACCAAAGTTATACGAAGTCGGGGAGTTTTATAATAAAGTGGATTTAGTGTGAAATAAATTGGTTAATAGAGTTCAGCTATGTACCACCTCCTGCAAAATAAATGTAAAATAAAAACTCAAATTTTTTTTGTCCTTAACCAAAAACAACTTTTCAGTTTTACGATAGGTATGGTTAATAATCTTTTTTCTTTCATCAATGTGGTTTTACCAACATTATAAATAGACAATACTCTTAAAAATTAATACTGATCGTCATAAAACAAAATTTTTTTTTACACTTTGACTTCCATCTTATTATAAAAGTAAAAGTGATTACTCAAATAGTTTTTTTTTTTTTTTTTGTCAAAAATAAAAACCAAAAATGTATAGAGCACTACTAATTGTGCGACAATAAACGATAAAAATCGACGCGACACGATACAACATACAATGAAACAATTCTTCGAGCGACGAAAATTAATGCTACAACGGACACCGGTAAAACCAACTGCAACAACGGACTATTTAAAAAATCCATTAGTAGTAGCAAACTAGCAACCTAAATCAGGTATGGATTGAAGTTTTTTTTTTTATATATATCACTTTTTTATATATAATCACTATCTACAAATACACACACGGTCGTCTGTTCCTAAAGTAAGCAACTTAATGCGTGTGTAATAGGTAACAGCCGACTGGTCTAGCTACATATATATATATATATATATATATATATATATATATATATATATATATATATATATATATATATATATATATATTTCGATAAACATACTTAGAAATAATACATATATAAATGAATATGTATATTACACCCAGAGTCGGGGTGGGAATCGAACCCACCACCTCCAGAGCAGAAAGCAGGGTCACTACAAACTGCGCCAACGGGCTAGTCAAGATTAAGATGAGAAGATTGAGATCGACTGGAATTATATTAAAGATGTGGTCTAGCCTCCAAACCAGGCTAAAGCCTAGTTTTACTTTGAAGTGTTTAATGATCATTATTTTTGTCTCTTAAACTTGAAGAAATAAACAAATAAATTAAACGAATATACGCCTATAATATAGGAAACAGAAATATTTTGTTAACTGTTAAGCAAAACCATATTTCTTGTATAATATTTTCATTGTCATGCAAAATCGTAGAGAAGTTTTAGTTATATTAAACTGCCACTAAAGTAATAAGCATGGCGACACACGTCAGTACTTGAGCTGCAATTTTCCTTTTTCGTTTTCTATTTATAGTAGTTTTTGTAATATATGTGCAACCGTAAAATTTTATGAGTAAAGCGAAAACAATTAGATAAAAAAAGAATTATTCGACAAGAATCAAGTTCTAAAAACTTGAAGAGTTATACAGCTATATAATTTTTAAAGCTCGCTCGATAGTAAAAGTTTTGTTAAGGCTTTGCCTGTACGAAAACTTTGAAACAGTTCTTTAAAAATAAATAAAACTATACAAACAATATAAAAAGACGCCTGATGGTTGTTGTATGTTATGATTTAAATAGAGCAATTTCTAGATGTTTTTAATTAAGTCCCTTCTTAGGAAGTTATGGCCCAGTAATAATACCAGGTTGTCTGTTATATATTAATTGTTTTTTTTTTTATTATAATTTGATAGGATTGCTCTTGACCAATATTTTACCTGATTTTAAGTGATAATACGGTCTAGAATGGTGAGAAATTTTTTTAAAAGCATTTCTTTACTAAATTAAACAATCTTAACAATTTGTAATTACTATAATAATATTAAAAGATAAACTAATATATCCAAACACAACTGAACGCCCTTTTCGTGGTCAATAAAAGGAAATAATAAAAGCCAATAGCAAAAGTACACAGAGGGTGGTATTGTGCGGCATTTTAGCATGGTATTAACACAGCAATATTTTGTCGGAAAGAAATATTTGCATCGGTTAACAGGGGCGCCACCCCACCCCACTGCATTCCGACACTGTATGCACTTGTCTTTATGGAATACGAAATTGAACATATGCGCCTTTGTAGATACTTGAAAATAAACTTTGGTTACTTTCATTTTAACGACTAATTTTTATTTTTAGTACGTTAGACAAAATTAAAACCTTTTTGATTTAAAACTAATGTAATAAATAGAAGTGTATGTGAACTTACTCGTACTTGTTATCTATAGTAATATATAAAGCTAAAGAGTTTGTTTGTTTGGTTGTTTGTTTGTTTGAACGCGGTAATCTCTGGAACTACTGGGCCGATTTGAAAAATTCTTTCACTGTTAGATAGCCCATTTATCGAGGAAGGCTATAGGCTATGTATCGTCACGCTAAGACCAATAGGAGCGGAGTCCACGCCGACGAAGTCGCGCGCAGAAGCTAGTAATTAATATTTGTTCTGTAAATTCAAATAAGCATATTTCCATAAATTTTTCAGTTTGTTGAATTGTCAAAAATACATTATTTTATCTGTGCTGTTATTAAAAACTTTACTTATAAATGTAGTTTTAAAATAAATACGATATCTATGAAATATCATAGTTAAATCGGTTTCGAACTAGCGAAATCTATATATTAATACGTAAAGCAAAAACTTTGTACCTCTTTTTACAGAAATTGTGCGTACGTAGGAGTATGAAATTTCGCACACTTATAGTTTATATAGAGAAGGTGTGCGGAACGCTAATATTTTCTTAAAATTATACATGAAATATACATTAAATTAATAAAAAAGCATTACACACACTACAGCACTCACACATGCATAACTATTTGTTGATTGTCAAAGTCTGTAGTCAAGTTCAATTTTTTTTTTAAAAGGTCCTTTATTTTCATAATTATTTGGTTTTCTTGAAATAAAATTTTTAATTATGGTCAAATTTCGACCTCTGGGCGAGCACTAGTATAAATAAATGCATTTGAAAAGCTACTCTTTATAATTGTATTCAAAATAAGACATAGATAACTTTACATATTAAAAAAATTGTATTCGAATATTTAAATTGAATTTCGTTATTAATAAATTGTTCACACATCATTACTATGTTTCGTATGAGTAGAATCACTCATCATCACTTATCCCGCATAATAAGTTGTTTTTCGCTTGCAACAATACTGTCGTCCATCTACCCTATGCAACTGAAATGCATGTGGGGGAATTTTCGATTAAATATTTAGATGAGATTTTTCGTGATCCATTTATCATGGTCTAATTGGGTGAGGGTTGACGCTTTCGCTCTGACGGTTCCAGACGCGAAGACTAGCTAATCTTTTGATATGATAATGTAATAAGAAAACGGTGTGAGATTATGCTATTGGATTTGAATAGAAATGTTTTTATGATTGCAGGAAAGGTTGAATAAATTCGTCTTATCAACCTCCAGGATTATGAGCTTGATTATTAGCATATAAATTTTGTACGATATTCTTGATACAAACTCTTTTTATTTTTATCCATAGCAATTTATTATTCATATATTGTTACGTAAAATTATTTATATAGCATTTTTTACTCTAGTTATTTTATTTCTAGTTTTCTTTATGATTGACTAGCTGTGCCCCGCGGCATCGCTCGCATTGATTTTTTTTAATAAAAAGTATCCTATATTACTTCTAATACCTCCAAGAATATGTGTACAAATGTTTCATGACGACCGGTTAAGTAGTTCTCGCGTGAAAGTGTGACAAACAAACTTACGTTCAAACTTATAATATTATTTGGGATTTACATCATAAAGATCGTTTGTTTTAGTTTGAAAAAAAAAAGGTGTGTGTGCGATTCACACACGATAGAAGTGAATCTTCTTTGGCAAACTAATTAAAAAAAAACTTATTTAACATTAGCGGCGTGCAGCGCGGCGCGTCCTTCCCTGTCGTTGCCTTCCGGTTTGAAATTACAACGATTCTAAAGAAGTTTCACTTCAAAAAACATATATATGTTGGTTTCAGCTTATATTCGTTAACTTATTCATGTAATTCTGTGTCTTGAACAGTAGAAAAATATTTCTTAGCTAAACTAATAAGATCTACAAGTACAGTAAAAGAGCAAAAAAACCGAGGCGTCGAAATCAAATTTGCTTCAAACCACCCTTTAAGGCTCCGTCGCATGACAAAAGTAGGCATTTAACGTCTACCCCGTCCCCCTTGGACACACGTCGCGCGAACTCGTTGCTGTTGAACTCAGTCCGTGACCTGAAAGCGTCAGTGGCTGTAAAGCGAACTAATTTGATTTGACTTTAAAATAGAAATGCATTTATTATGATCATTTTTTAAAGTAGTGATAAATATGTAATACTTTCGTAAATAAATGAAATAAGTAAATGATTTCAGGGTTATTTATTATAAAGACTGTTGGACATAAATAGAATAAGCTATATAAAATAAAACAAATTACATATTAAATCTATACAAATAAATAAAATTGAAGTGTCTGTTTGTAATATTGTAATACCCGCTTTTAACTAAATTACATATTATATAATATACATGGTGCAAATACCAAAATAACATTTTTTATAATTTGTCTGTCTGTCTGTTCCGGCTAATCTCTGAAACGGCTGGATCGTTTTTGACAGGACTTTCATTGGCAGATAGTTGCTGATGTAATAAGGAGTAACGTAGGCTACTTTTATTTTAGATTTTTTATTATTATTTTATAACTGCGAACTGAACAGTAATTATTTTGTTAAATTCCACGCGGACGAAGTCGCGGGCATAGGTAGTTTAAAATAATTATTATTCAATAAAACGTATCTCAATAAATTCCACAATACAATTACAATATTTAAAAAAACTAGTTGGAAAAAAAAGCGGTCACCCATCCAAGTACTGACCGTCGTGATGCTACCGCGTTACCGGTCGCTCAAATTTTATCTTAAGTAACTTATATCTCCCTCAACTTCCGTTCTCCTCGACCGATCACACTTTTCGTAACGCTCTCGTCACGCATTAACCTGCTTACTACCCAATTTAAGCGCGCCTAAAGAAGTTTCACTTCAAAAAAACTAGTTGAAAAAAAAAGCGTCACGCATCCAAGTACTGACCGTCGTGACGGTCCCGCGTTACCGGTCGCTCAAATTTTACCCCTCATGCGCCTAAAAAAGTTTCACTTCAAAAAAACTAGTTGAAAAAAAAAGCGGTCACCCATCTCAGTACTGACCGTCATGAAATTTTATTTGGCTTTAAAATAGAAATGCATTTATAATGATCATTTTTTATAGTAGTGATAAAATAATAATACTTTCGTAAATAAATAAAATAAGTAAAGGATTTCAGGGTTATTTAGTATAAATACTGTTGGACATAAATGGAATAAGAGCTATTAAATGAAACAAATTACATATTAAATTTAAAATAATAATTATTAAATAAAATTTATCTGTATAGGTACAGTAGGCAGTATTAGCTCTCCGATGTTGATGAATTTTAAAATTGCTAATTTGCTACATCGCCATAGGCGTAAAAATGTAACAGACACACTTATACTTTTGAATTTTGTACCTAATTGTATTAACTCGAAATAAAAATATAATTTAAATTATTCATTTTGAGCTGTGTAACATACGAATGTAAAGTTTGTCATGAAGCGCTGCTTAGTACTAGTGGTCTAAGATCCGAATCTAAATCGATCTTCACCGAGCTGATAATATAATGAAACATACTTTGTAATAAATTTAGTATATATATTAGATAATATTATATTAAAAATGGGTTACCTCTATTTTGAAAACTCTATTTTGTTGTTATGTATTATTATTATAATCTATGTATATAATAAAAAAGAATGTTGCTAAGCGCATAACTCGAGAATGGCTCGACCGATTCGGCTAATTTATTTTTGTATGTTCCTTAAAAATTCCACAGTAGGTTTTTATATTTAATAATTCTTATTTTAATATTAATTAAATATAATATATTATAACAAAGAAAAAAAATGGCAACGTCACGTGGTGTTCCCAAGTGGTCACCCATCCAAGTACCTGATGCTGCCGCGTTACCGGTCGCTCAAATGTACCTCATGTGATGAAATGCGCCTTAAGAAGTTTCACTTCAAAAAAACTAGTTGAAAAAAAAGCGGTCACCCATCCAAGTACTGACCGTCGTGACGCTGCCGCGTTTCTGGTCAGTTAAATTTTATCTTTACTAACATATCTCACTCTCAACTTCCGTTCGGCTCAACCGATCACACTTTTCTTAACACTCTCGTAACGCACCTGCTTACTCCCCAAGTTAAGCGCGCCTATAGAAGTTAAACTTCAAAAAAACTATTTGAAAAAAAAGCGGTGACCCATCCAAGAACTGACCGTCGTGACGCTGCCGCGTTTCCGGTCGATCAAATTTTATCTTAACCAAAATATCTCCCTCTCAACTTCCGTTCGCCTCGACCAATCACACTTTTCGTAACGCTCTCGTCACGCCTGCTTACTCTCCAAGTTAAGTGCGCCTAAAGAAGTTTCACTTTAAAAAAAACTAGTTGAAAAAGAAAGCGGTCACCCATCCAAGTACTGACGCTACAATGAGCGTAACGCTACAAATAGCGTAACTACAAATATCGTAACGCTACAATGAGCGTAACGATATAAATAGCGTAACGCTACAATGAGCGTAACGCTACAATGAGCGTAACGCTACAATGTGTCATCCTTTTTCATGCAAGTCGCTGCGCCGCGCGCCCTTCCCTGTCGTTTTTCCGTTGCATCTGGTTTGAAATCACAACGATTCTAAAGAAGTTTCACTTCAAAAATCTAATTGAAAAAAAAAGAGGTCACCCATCCAAGTACTCGTCGTGACACTGACGCGTTACCGGTCGCTCAGATTTTACCCCTCATGCGCCTAAAGAAGTTTCACTTCAAAAATGTTAATTTGGTGTAATATGTACCGTGTATTTATACATACATATGAATTTAGTTAAAAGACGTAATATTACAAACAGACACTCCATTTTTATTAATTTTTATATAGATAAATAGTGTTTACAAAAACTTAAACAGCAACAAAATAATTATATTAAACTAGCGGACCCGGCAGACGTTGTCCTGCCCGGAAAACAGCTACCAAATTTGATTGCTTACATACCGATAGCAGCGCCACCTATCGGGTCAAATTGAGATAAAAAATTCCCTATCTCTCGAGTTGGACCAAATTACAGATGCTTACGAAATGTGATAAAAATTGGTTCAGTACTTTCGGAGTTACATAGCGATAGCAGCGCCACCTACCGGGTCCAATTGAGATAAAAACTACCCTATCTCTCAAGTTAGACCAAATTACAGAAGCTTACAAAATTTGATACAAATTGGTTCAGTAGTTTCGGAGTTACATACCTATAGCAGCGCCACCTACCGGGTCTAATTGAGAAAAAAGTACCCTATCTCCCAAGTTGGACCAAATTACAGATGCTTACAAAATTTGATACAAATTGGTTCAGTAGTTTCGGAGTTACATACCGATAGCAGCGCCACCTACCGGGTCCAATTGAGATAAAAACTACCCTATCTCTCAAGTTTGACCAAACTACAGAAGCTTACAAAATTTGATACAAATTGGTTCAGTAGTTTCGGAGTTAGATACCTATAGTAGCGCCACCTACCGGGTACAATTGAGATAAAAAGTATCCTATGTCCGTTTCCTGGTTCTAAGCTACCTCCCCACCAATTTTCAGCCAAATTGCTTCAGCCGTTCTTGAGTTATAAATAGTGTAACTAACACGATTACACGACTTTCTTTTATATTATATTTTATATATATGTACTTATAGAATAAATTTAAAATAAATAGCGAATTTAAATTTTATTACTACTGTGGGCAGTTATAGGTGTATGGATATTGAATGCATACTACGTAATATTAAAAATACAAAAGACGGAACGCTTTTTTGAAAAATTTTGCACACGTCTTGCCTCTGTAACGTCCAACGGGACAGTGTGAGTGCCGCGAGAGCGCCCAGCGCTTCGAAAATCACTTGAATAATCGATTAAAAAAAAAATAGATGTAATAAAAAAAAAAACTCGCTGCCACGCCTTACAGTTATATATGTACTTTATTTTGGTAAGTTACTCATAATATCAAATCAGTTATTTTAAAAATAAAACCCAATAATAGTAGATAAAATGACCCGAAAAGAGGTAACTTTGTGAATTTATTCTATCGAGCCAAATTTATCGAATCATGTTTCCATCGGTGTTTTTACCTAGAATATACCCTCAACAATACCAATTAAATTTATCAGATAAAAATTTCACTGTTTACTATTTCAAAACTGAATTCATAGAAACGTGTTTTGCAGGAATACATCAATTACCTCACCTTAATTATTTTTGCTTCCCGCCCGTTTGTTCCATCACAAGGGATTGAAAGTACAGTCACATATCAAAAATGTTTTAAACTAATTACATTTTACCACTTACAGAATATAATTACTTATCTACTAACAATCTTAGATCAGTGGTAGGTATGGATCATAGCTATATGTACCTAAAGACATTGTGTAAGTCTACGTGCGACTAGACCGAAAATGTTTAGAAATTACTTCTAACTTTTCACTACACATTTTAGTAAAAGGCTTGTACATTTGTACAATTACAATTTGTGTACTTTAAAATACATTTTATTGAAAACTGTGCTGATTAAAATCAACCCTGTTTATTCAATCTGAAGACATTTTTTTAACAAAAAACCTTATAAAATTCAGTTTAAAACATAAAATTGTTTTTAAACGAATTAAAAAAAAGTGTTATAACAAACGAAACTTTCATATTATTTAAATAACTTTGAAATTAAGTTTGACATTTACATAATGCGCATACACAAGGGTTGTCGTAAAGAAATGTTTTCCTTATAAGTTCCCTCATAACGTATCCTTATTTTACTACCTCTCGCCTAACAATATTTTGTACTTAGCTAAAGCCATTTGACGTGACCTGAACAGTAATATCAGGATTTGCTTTGACACGTTTTGTTTTATTACTTTACGTTATAACGAAAAATAAAAAATGAACTTATGTTACATGAGACTTATTATATCAAAAGAATTTTTTTTTTTTTTTTAATTTATAAAATTACATTAAATTCAGCGAAATAATCGTTATTTTTGGTTACGTATACCTGTAATTTCTAATTGTTTTTTTTATAATTTAATAATAATTTACTCTTTATTGTACGCATAAAAAGAAGTCTGTAATTTATAACATAATACGCAAAAAGTAATGTACAACTGGCGGTCTTATCGCTAAACAACGATATTTTCCAGACAACAAGCCTGGAGGAGATATTGTGAAAAAAGCGGAAAGGGTGTACAGAGTTAAAATTACAGAAAACAAGAAGAAAACCAAATATACACATATACATATTATTTACATACATACAAAAATATATACACATATTATAAACAATATTAACTATTACATTTTTTTTATTTGTAATATTTATAATTAGCTAATGAATTTTAGATACTGTTATAAAATTGTTTAAGGATTTTTGCCTATTTTTGAAATTAGAAAAAATAATAGTGTTTTTAATGTCAACCCTTCACGTAGCTGGCACAGTGCCATGCTTCCCTCGGACGGCAAGTGCCTCCGTAATCCCTCTGATATGAACCTCATTCCTATTTATATGCAGATTTCACAGCCGACCATAAGTTATCCGTTCAAGCTACCGGATCATTCCCTTAATGACTATCATGTAAACGGAAAAAGTTCTTCGGAAGGGCGTTTTTGCTTCGACATAGAACCCTATCGAAGTGAAATGTTAAGAATCAGCCGTGCAGAATTAATTAATGGTGACGCCTCATTTTATTAATAAAATATGTACTGGGGATTGAGTGGATTAATAACATTAGTGACATTTGGTGAGCTATGTTTGTTTAGGTGAAATGTAATTTATACGTGCAAAGAGTTTGGATTGGCTTTTTGCCGGGTTTGGCAGTCTTTCAGTTTCACGACGATGGGTTCGATAAGCGAACTTTTGGAAGTATTATTTTTAAAGGTAAGTTTTTTTTTTAATATATTTATTTTAAACTTGTTTATTTTAAAACAGAAATATGTATATTACTTGACGGTTGCCTACACAGACATGTGCCTAGAATTTTATTAGTAACTAGCTTGTGCGCGCGACTTCGTCCCCGTGGAATAGGACCACCCGATTTTGAAACATTCTTCATTGGTGCTACGCTCCTATTCGTCTTAGCGTGATGATATATAGCCTATAGCCTTCCTCGATAAATGGGCTATCTAACACTGAAAGAATTTTTCAAATCGGTCCAGTAGATCCTGAGATTAGCGCGTTCAAACAAACAAACAAACAATCAAACAAACAAACTCTTCAGCTTTATTATATTAGTATAGATTTTCTCGTTCTTGTCGAAATTTCTTTTATATTTTATTTTAATAAAAGTTTTATCTCTGATTCAGTTTTACAAAAAAAAAGCATAAATATGATAGAAACGACTGCTAAAAAAGACACATTTTGTACTTATATAGGTACGTTTTTTAATTATTTAAGTAGAAAACAATGCTATAATGGGACTTGTTAATAAAGCATTTGACTTTAAAATCATCATTGTAAGGACAAAGTAATAATTTAATATTGTGCGAGAAACCAATTACGTCTCAAAAATACCCATCGATCTTAAATTAATTACAAAATAAAGCCTATTAAAGCAGATAATTACAAATTCGGTGTGGGAAAATTCGCTGGAAAATTGCCAGCTGTAAGCAGATTTTGATTAAATTAAGAGATAATTTGGGGAGGATCGGTTTGGGGAAAATAATGAAAATATTGCGAAATGGGATTACGAAAGTATCTGTTTCACTTATTAATTTGGAAACATTTAAGGATCACGTGGGAAATTAGTCGCTGATATCTTTAATACGTATAAGCCGTCTTTGACTTACACAAAAGATGTAGATTTGGTCTTAACACAAAATTAGTCTAAGTATTTTTGAATAAAATAAAAGCTGTAAATTCTGAAAAACACAAATAGTTTTTTAGATTAACGTGGTTATTTCTAATACGAAAATTATTCGAAAACGGGATATTTACGATGTTTACTTATTATTTTCGCTTTGCGGAGCTCGATATTTCGACATTATCTGCGAATTTCTTGTTCACGAGAATAATAAACATGGTAAATATCCCGTTTTCGAATAATTTTCGTAACACAAATAGTTGTTTTTTTTATATTTGCAGTTATTTCCTTTATTTTAAACTCCTTAGATCAAATTTTTTTGTGTAAATAAAATTTAAGACATTGTAACAGATAAAAATCGTCAGTGTCAGACCAGGTCCTAGCATTATAAAGCAGTTATGGAACTGACGATCTGTAATCCTTTATTTACTAAATTGCTTATCGAATAAGCGTAATGCATGATGTTTGACAAAAAGGCACGAGCATAGCCATAACTAACGTAAATAAAGTACATGTATTACTTAAGACAGAAGTGAAACTAATTTTATTAAAAGAAGTCAAAAATTAACTTACGCGGTGCGTATTTTGTAATAATACTGTAAATAATTATACCCGCCGCGTCGTTCGCCTTTTACAAGATAAATAGCCTTTCCAGCGGAAGGCAACTAATGGACTTAAGTTTCCCGACGAATTGAAGTTAAGTAAATTATTGCGTTTTAAAGAAATGTAAGCATGACATGAAATGTAATAAATATTAAAAAAACATTGTTTAATATTGTTATCGTCTATACAATTTTATTTGTTTACATTATTCAAAACTTATAACAGACAGTGTAAAATTAGATAATATTTATTTTAGCGATTATTATAATATATGCGGTAAATTAATTTTTATTTATGTTTATTTTATTTCTATTTTGCAAAGCGTTACAGATCAAATAACAGTTTTACAATTATATCATACAGACTCTTTTAATCCATTCACATCGATAATAATTAATGATGATCATCAATAAAAGAACAAATAGTAAAAAATTATATTCTTAACGAATCTTTTGATTTAATAACCAAGTAGAGCCGTTCGTAATCTCCGCTGTAACTCAACAGGTATTAGCCCTGATCCGGTATGACCGGTGTCCGTCAGATTGTAAATTATCGTAGCGAACCGCTACGGACTACGGGAAACTTTCAACCGGCTACAGATAAAAACCATTTCCCTAATGGATAGCACAGATTAAATTATATACATATATAGTAAAAACTATTTTGAGCCTTGTTTTCTATTTTTGTTGCCTGTATTTTATTTTTTTGTATTTTAAACGACAACAGTTTAAGCTTCAAACTCAAAAATACATTTACTACTTTTTAAAAAGAATAATAAGTAATAATTAAAAACGTATGTACGATTCATAAAATGGTACGTGATGCATAAATAAAAAACTTAGCGTCAATAAAAATCCAGTTCAAATTTGTCGAATTTTTGTAACATAAGCTAATTTCTTAATATAACTATTTAATATATTTTCGATATATTAACAAGCCTCGGAGAGCACGTTAAGCCGTCGGTCGGCGATCGTTACCTACTCATAGTAGGGAATATATCCGCCAGCCCGCATTGGAGCAGCGTGGTGGATTAAGCTCCTATCCTTCTCCTACATGGGGAAGAGACCTATGCCCAACAGTGGGATATTACAGGCTGAATCGTGATCGTGATATTAACAAGATTTTATCAACATTTAATAAAATACAGCGAGTCAAGAGAAGCTTATAATAGTGATAAGTTTGTTTGCAGTAGTAGTTAGGGAATATCTTGTATGCATCCTATATAAACATAAACTTATTGGAACCCAATTTGTTTACCACAATAAAACCAAAACATAATGACTACCTTTGTTCACACAAAAAAGTAAAAAAGATAATAACAAAAAATCCAATTGATTGACTAAGTTTCAGAACATTATGAATAATTTAGTCGCGATAAGGTAATCGTGACACATTTCGATGACAGATATTTCCATTTTCCGTGGATAATGTAAATATAATCGTAGGGAATTAGGGAACTGAGCCGTCATTAAAAATTAACGGGTCGCTCTTGATGGTTAATCGATACCTCGCCTCAGTGCAGACGTATTTACTGTCCTCTGGACACCGTCTGTGTCTTAAGATTACTATTTTATTGATTATTTAAATTTTATTATTATACATAGTCTTATTTATTTATATAAATGTAATTGCTTATATGTATGTAAGTTTATAGTTATACATATACAAAGAATATTTTACATTCTACTTGCTCTGAACGGATTGTTTAGCGTAGAAATTTACATTTTAAATTTCACAACATTTCTATAATTAGTTTAATTTAATTTTGATAGTTTTTAAATAAAGTTTAAAAAAAAACATTATTTATCCTTACGTTGTGTAAATAATAACTTTATAATATTTTAGTGCACTTGACAATATTATAATTATACTAGCTGTGCCCCGCGGTTTCACCTGCGTTGATTTGAGGGAAAAAATGCTTTCCTTTTTTTCAATAGTATAAGATTTAATTAGCTTGATATATTTTCCTTAGTTTACACTATATAAATGTCTGAATGCACGCATAAATATTTGACCAAAGAGTATATTATAACCACTACGTTTTATATTTGACATCCAATATATATTATGTCAATCCGTTTTCATTACATACTGACATTATTATACATTTTTAAAATGTAAAATACGTCACTATCCGTATATTGTGGATATATGTTGTCGATTCGAAACCTTTATTTAAATACGTTCTTTAATTTTATCGGAGAGTTTACCATATCGACGGGATGAACATTAAATGTTTGACAGTTACGAAACACGAACATAGTTCCATACAAATTTTCATTCCCACCTTTCAACCCCTTACACCCTTTTATTCGCATTAAAAAGTAGCCTATGTCCTTTCTCAGACTCTAGACTATCTGTATACCAAATTTTATTTAAATCTGTTCAGTAGTTTTGGCGTGATTGTGCGACAGACAGACAGACAGAGATACTTTCGCATTTATAATATTAAGTATGGATTTTGGAAAATTTTAGCGATAAAGCAGCCTTATCGTGCAAAGTTAGAGTCGACTACGTGATTTGTACTTAGTAATTCACAACAACATGAAGAAATTCTGCTTTTATTTAGTTACGAAAATGATATCAACGATCGAATAGGAATCGAATCACAAATGATATATTTTTTGTTCTATAATACACCTGGTGTTATTATTATTATAGATTATCTACAACCGAATGTTCTTTATGATGTTAGCTACATACAAGTGAATGTGTACATAATTTAAACCACTTTTGGTGCAATAAAGTAAAGTATTAAAATAAAATAAAAATTAATATTGGTTTTATTTTAACTAACTTTTTATTACACGTGAACACGTGATTAAACTACCGTTTACTACCTTAAATTCCTCCATCGCCGTTTATTAAAAACTATGTAACAAATTATTTTAATTAAACGCATTTAGTAGTAAAGTCATACTTTTATTACATTTTGTCAAGTAAAACAGGCGCCATTAAAACGATACGCTCATTAAACTTTTATTACTTTCCATATCAAGAGACTTCAGGAATTCCATTTTTTGTTAAACCATAAAATTCGCATTAAACTCTTAATTTATTAATTGTAACCTATGAAACGTAAAAATATATTAGAAGTATAAAAATGTAGCAAAATAAAAAGGTTAAACATTTTCAAGGATATTGCACTTGCAAACGCAAATTCTTTGTAATAGTGTAATACTAAGTTAGTTGCGAAACTTTTATGTGAAGATTAGATGTTTTACAATTTTTTTAACTACTAGATAACCCGAAATACATTGTAAAATACATTACCTTGTCTTACGAACTGTCAAATAACAAATAAATAAATTAAAAGTAAAAAAACCTTTTTAAAAAACAAGCTTTTATTTGAATGTGCTAAAATGAAAAAAATAAATTTTTACTTTAAAACTTTTACTATCTACTTATAAAGTCATTACACATAATCTATATGATAGAAAAGCTTGTCGCGAGATATGAGTACTCGTATTTCCTGAGTTTGAAAATTTTAATAGTTAAAATCAATCACATCAATTTATTTAATTTACTTGTTTACAAGCAAATCTCGCGACAAGCTTTTATATCATATAGATTATGTGTAATGACTTTATAAGTAGATAGTAAAAGTTTTAAAGTAAAAATTTATTTTTTTCGTTTTAGCACATTCAAATAAAAGCTTGTTTTTTAAAAAGGTTTTTTTACTTTTAATTTATTTTTGACTTTTTCGTCGGTTATCACGTCACTTAATTCGAACTATTCTTAGCAAGCCCTTTCATTTGATACCCATATTGTAGAAGTGCACTAAAAATAACTAGTCCGCACTCTTGGATATGCTGCCATATTAGATTTAGAATGACGTCACAAAGTTAACCATGCATTGTCATCCAAATTGAACCTGCATACAAAATTTCAGCTCAATTGGTTGCTTCAAAATTGAGTTGCAAGATTTCACCCGAACAAACATACATACATACATGCATACATACAAACCGTGCATTGTCATCCAAATTGAACCTGTATACAAAATTTCAGCTCAATTGGTTGAAGATATCTGCTTCAAAATTGAGTTGCAAGATTTCACCCAAACAAACATTCATTAAAGTTACATACATACATACATACATACATTGCAAGTTAAATAAAAGCTTGTAATAAAAAAATGTATTATTTGTTCATAAAGTTCATATTATATGTATAGGCTGTTACCTACAACACAAGCATTAAGGTGCATACCGTAGGAACAGACAACCGTGTGTGTATGTTGTAGATATAAAAAAATAAAAATAAAAAATTACAATAATCGTTGTTACCTTTTCTTAAATACCCCTTTTTTATTCAAGTAAGAAAACTTAAAAAAATAAGCTGAATTCTTGTAGCTGTACTCAAGTTTTGCGATATGTTACATTTAGAAGTAAATTTAAATTTCTATAGATTTATAAAAACGATATTATTAGCAAAAGCAATTTGGAATCAATAATAATAATAAGGACACTTAAATATAATAATAGATTATACGACGATAGAATAGTAATAAAGACTTTAAAAAAATACCAATTGATTAGAAATTAATAAAAACTTATGTGTAAATCTTATTTTTTAACAGAAAAGTCTCATTAAACTGACGAAAAATTCGACATAACGAAAATATACTTTATACCATCGTAAAATGTAAATTTATTAAAGATCAGTTAAAATTGTATCAAAAAAACTTAACCCCGGAAATCAACTTAACCCCGGAAATCTACAATACAGAGTTAAGTCAAGGACGCTCGTATACACACTACCCTTAGGTTGTTAACCATCGTAAATATATTGGGTTTTAATTACGCTGACTTTAATCGGTATTATACACGCAGTATTAGCTTTTAAGCTATCCGGGTACAATCATTACAACCATTAATATTGCCCGTGAAATTCCTTATTTCGTCAAACGTTTTATGGAATACGATTTTACGGTTCCATTTTTAAAGAGAACCAACGGAATCCTATTACAAGAATTCCGTTACTCTTCAACCATCAAGTCTTTTATAGATAAAACCATAAATTTCTTATATATTTTTCTTTTATTGTTATGCGATATTTTGTCGATAATCGATAATATACAAATTTTCTCAATATATTTTTTATTGAATGATAACCATATGGTCTATACTTATAATCATATCATAAATCGGCACATTATACAATGTACATTAAAGACATTTCGTAAATCTTTTTTCAAGACTCTATCACGATAAAACTACAAAATAATTTTAAAAAAATTGAGCACGAGTCCTTTGGGAGAAGGCTTGAAAATCAAAATTGATACTTAGTTGTAATTTATTACCGCGAAGTCTGATTTCTTTGATTCTATTTTTGTCAGAAAGGAGATAATTAATATCATCTGGTAAACATCAAAATTTCTTCAGTTTGACAGTTCCAAAATTTTAGACATCAGAACTTTCAGTATGAAATCCAGGTAACTTGAAAATCGAAGCGTACAGAAATCTTTCAACATACTGCTCATTATAAGCTGGTTAACGTACTTAATCTTAGCAAGTTAATGAAATAGCAAGAAAGAAAGGCAAACGTGAAAATGACTTTGATCAAAATTATACAACAATAAATATATATGTACCTATGTTTTTTTGCCTATACAATATTAACACATCAAAAAACAAATAGATTGTATCAGTACAAAGAGTCGATAAAACAATTTTCAGTACAAATTCCAAGACCTTCACTGTATTAGGCCATTTCTCCTTCACAAATGGGCATGTGCTGTGAAAACAATATTTATTTTCCTTGTATCTTATAGTTATAGTATGTAACGCTGAGCCGGCTGCTCTCAATAAATAACACCAAAGGGTTCCACGACTTCCACGACATTTTCCGTCTAATGCCGCCCCCTCACGCGAGTAGATGACGGACTGTTTCGCAATGATCGTGTGACCTAGCCATTACGTACCTAACCTGAACCTTAGATTACGTTTTATGTCATAATACTGTTAGCTATTCAATTAGGGTTTCGGATTATTAATTGAAATATTACAAAGGTTCCATTTATTTATTTTTCTGGACACGCATTTATTTTACTTATTTAAAAAAAAATCACTCTAAATTGTTTTATGCCACGAATAGCTTTAGTTATTCCTAAGGATAGAAAAATTTACGAACCTTTTATTTTAAAAACTCGATTATATCTGTCCATATTCTTACGAGTAAAATCGATTAGAATACTAATAATGATTAAAGAAAAAGCAAAATATTTATCTCAAATTTTATTTAAGTTACATATACGAAGTACCAAATTAATTACTAAAATAAATTAAAAGTAAAAAACCTTTTTAAAAAACAAGCTTTTATTTGAATGCACTAAAACGAAAAAAAAAATTTTACTTTAAAACTTTTACTATCTACTTATAAAGTCATTACTCATAATCTATATGATAGAAAAGCTTGTCGCGAGATAGTACTCGTATTTCCTTAGTTTGAAAATTTTAATAGTTAAAATCAATCACATCAATTTATTTAATTTACTTGTTTACAAGCAAATCTTGCGACAAGCTTTTATATCATATAGATTATGAGTAATGACTTTATAAGTAGATAGTAAAAGTTTTAAAGTAAAATTTTTTTTTTCGTTTTAGTGCATTCAAATAAAAGCTTGTTTTTTAAAAAGGTTTTTTTACTTTTAATTTATTTTTGACTTTTTAGTCGGTTATCACGTCACTTTATTCGAATTATTCTTAGCAAGCGCTTTCATTTGATACCCATATTGTAGAAGTGCACTAAAAATAACTAGTCCGCACTCTTGGATATGCCGCCATATTGGATTTAGACTGACGTCACAAAGGTAACTATGCATTGGCATCCAAATTGAACATATATACAAAATTTCAGCTCAATTGGTTGAAGATGTCTGCTTCAAAATTGAGTTGCAAGATTTCACCTGAACAAACATACATACATACAAACCATGCATTGTCATCCAAATTGAACCTGTATACAAAGTTTCAGCTCAATTGCTTGAAGATATTTGCTTCAAAATTGAGTTGCAAGATTTCACCTGAACAAACATACATACATACAAACCATGCATTGTCATCCAAATTGAACCTGTATACAAAGTTTCAGCTCAATTGCTTGAAGATATTTGCTTCAAAATTGAGTTGCAAGATTTCACCCGAACAAACATACATACATACATAAATACATACAAATCCTGCATTGTCATCTAAATTGAACCTGTATACAAAATTTCAGCTCAATCGGTTGAAGATATCTGCTTCAAAATTGAGTTGCAAGATTTCACCCGAACAAACATTCATTAAATTTACATACATACATACATACATACATACATACATTGCAAGTTAAATAAAAGCTTGTAATAATAATTATCAATAGCTTAACAAAAATCTTGGTACTTTTTTTTAAAACCACTTTCATTTACCTTTGTACGTAATTTTAAGTATCGCAACCCTATAAAAAAGTATGAGAAATTGTTATAAAATTTACACAAAAGTACTCAATTTCGTGCCCCTTTCATTCAGGTCTAGTTAACTTCACAAAAACTTACGTTTACGCGGGGGAGGTGATTTTTATAGCAGCCCTGTAAATCGTTCTTAATTGGTCCTAAGTTTCGTACCTAACTAATTGAACACTTTGAGGAAAACCTTATATTATCCCCATTTCACTGTTAAATTTCCTTATAAAAACAAAACAGCTACAAAGGCAAAAGTATTCAAACGTCTACTTAACTTTTCAAAATGTTTATTTTATCTTTTTAAGGCCTTAATTGGTGCTTATAAAATATCTTGCGTCTTTCTATTCGCACCAGCTTATCGTCTTATATAGCACACAAAACGCAAGTGTCAAACAAAGGTGTATTTACTATAAATGTCTACATCCTATTAATTTATCTTATACGAGCTTTATCTCACTATAAATATATGTACCTATAAAGCTAATTAACGCGTTCTAGATTACAAGCTATCATCCTTCTGTTTCAATTACCCTCAATCATTAATTTAGTCTAGTTAATTTGTGTTGTAAAATGTAACTGTATTCTGGTGCTAGTATTTTTAAAAAAGAATATCCTGATCTTAACTTTATAATGGAAACTGATATAAAATTTTCAAGTGGTGTTAACGTCAACAAGATATCACTTTTCTACTCAATAGTGATATCATCTCTGCTGTATCCACGTTTGAGCGTGTCTGAAATGGATCGTTGCCAATATATCTTAACGCTACTTTGCTTATAACATAATATATTGAAAAGTTAAAATTTAAAATTATATAGCAATAACTTTGAAGAAGATAAGAAAATTAAATTAAAGATGGAAAGATACTGATTCAGATTAAGATAGAAAAGTGTAACATTACTACTTACAAAATTAACATTTTAAATTAATATTAAAGCTGTTATGTCTTTAAAAAAATAAATAAAAAAATTACTGGATGTTACACGAAAGCGTCGCCAACCCGCCATGTAGCAACGTAGCGATCTAAGCTCTCATTGTTTTCTTTAATAAGAGAAAAGCATTTTACACAGCTGTTTAATATTATAAGAGTTTCCTGTACAGAAAAAATAGGGAAAAGGTGAGAGAGGAAAAAATAAGGATTAGCCTTAATTTTTTTTTAGAAATAAAAAAAGAATAATGCAGTCTTAAATCTAAAATGTATATAAACAGTTAATTTTAGTAGCAAAAAGAACAAACTACACTGTGACAATACAATAGTCTTACACTGAAAATAACGCCGTAATATTCCTTTATTAGTTTTGCACATGCTCATCAGGTGCAGAAGCAATTTCGGTGTGAAGTTCAAAGCGAGCCCGACTGTCCTTTTGTGAATCGTTAAACCTATACCTTTATTTTTATTGGTAATTCGAACAAGGTATTGGATGAAAGGGAAAGCACGTCCAAATTTTATTAAGCAATTACCAATTTCAGTATCATTTAATACAATTTGACCTAGTTACCTGATTGCGAAGGGTTGATAATTATTTGTAAGTCGGCATATAATTGTGTGTTGTATTGTGATTGTTTATGTGTCTTATTTAAAATATTATCTACACTAAATGTTTTATGTATCTATCTTACACTTAACTTTATTTTTCAAGCAATATTAACCAAATTTAATAATACTTAGTGTGAATGCAATTTCAGTATTTAATTTTAAGGTATAAATTTCTGATAAATTAAGTCAACATTCCTTGTTGACTTAATTTATCAGAAATTTCAGCAATCACAGCATTACGCAGCATTACAGCATTTTGCAGTAATCACAGCTTTAATTATTTTACTGCTATGCGTTTTTGTTTTTTAGCCACTTTTCCCCTCAACACCTCAAACATAACAAAAAATTAGATTTTAACGAATTGTGAAGCAAAATTTGCAATTAGGCGGTCACATAGTTTACAAATGCGGGGGTCGATTTTTTGGTTGAAATGTCGCCCCGTATTGCTGGAATGTCAGCACCGTACAGGGAAGGGTAAGGTTACGCATACCCCTACAAAACAAGTAACCTATACTTTTAATGTAGTTTTCAGGGCTTAGACAACGTAAGATCACAAGTGATTCAAATCAATACAAGAAACCTTTGTCTGGCAATTGACCAACGGGTGACTACTGCTAATTAACAGAATAAAAAAAAACTAAGCCTTAGGAACTTAAGTTCTTATTATGAAAAACAAGTAGGAATTTATTTTTAGTACATAATATTATACAGGTACAAACGACAGTCATTAAATTAAACCAAATATGATGTATACAATTTCTAACCTGAATAGGGATTGCAATCCGGTGTCGTTTTCAATCCGGCCGGATCCGGTCGAATTTTTATCAATCCGGCCGGATCCGGCCCGGATCCGGGCTGGATTTATCAAACCATAATAACCTAACTTTTCTTTTTAATTCAAACGTATGTTGACCGTTAATGAAGTGAAATTTTTTTACATTTTAATTAAATATTTTTTTTTAAATTAAATCTCAGTTTCGTCTGTCATATATCTATCAAATGAAAAAATAAAAATGTTAAAATCAAATTTAAAGAGTTAAAAATGTAGCCGTGGGAGTTATTTCTCAGTATTCATATATGTCGAATTTATTGATACAAATTGGACTAAGCCGAGTTCCAATTTCGACCACGTCGTATTAACACGTGGTGAGACGGATCAAACAGCTAGATTTGTAATTTTAATTAGTCCTTTCATCCTTTCACAAGTTTCACGCTATCTATCAGGCTATTACTTGGTTAAGGCTTCGGTTACGGATAGATACGAATATTTATAGATATGATATGGTTCCAAATATAAGATTTAGCCCGTAACATCTCACTGCTGGGCATAGGCCTCTTTCTCCATGTAGGAGAAGGTTGTAGCTTAATCAGCGGATATGTTCCCTACTATGAGTAACGAAAGCTATCAGGTATTTATGATAACAATCGGGACCGATAGCTTAACGTGATCTCCGAGGCACGGAGGGGCGGACCCACAAGGACAGACATCCACCCTGGAACGAAATATTTGTATAAATACAAATATCCATCCCGATCCGATCCGATCCGATGTTATGATATTATGGTTACAAATATTAAATTTGTTCGGATTATCCTTTATTTTCGGTTACAGATATTCCATATTAGAGGAAATGGCACAGTACTTTATTTTACTTCCTATGATAAGTTAATAATTCATTAACGTTTATTGTATTAGGTACTGTTACAAATTCTGAGTACTCTATGTTAAACAGCGATGACTCCCACGATGATTTAGTTGCAAAATTGACTGACTTTATGATAATGAAGAACGGCCCTCGGCTAATGTTATTTGACCAGAAAAATGTAAAAACATAGCAAAAAATTTAGTACATATTTAAATTACCTCTGCGATAGACCCCTGCGAAATCATCCGAAAATTTTAATATCGGTTTATGGTACGGTTACAGATACATTTTTATTACGTATATCCAATAGTTTGGTTACGATACGATGAAATAACATCCCTAGTTTGAATCTTAATATTTCTAGGTATTCTGCAAGTAACGGAAATGTGAAGTTATTTAATATTCGCACAATAAGTCAAGAAGCTTCAGTGTTTTTTCAGCTGTAATTAGAGTTGAATACCTTCACTATAATGCATCTTTAACTAATTTCAATGGCAAAAATCTATCAATCAAGTCTTTAGTTTTAGCGTCAAAGGACTCGTGTATTTAAGAACCACGCTATTTCTTTTAAAAAGAGGTCATTTTCTCAAAAAACGCCAACACCGGATCCGGTCACCGGATCCGGCATTTTTTACCGGATCCGGTAACTGTAAAATGATGCCGGATCCGCCGGATTACCGGATCCGGTTTTCCGGATTGCAATCCCTAAACCTGAAACAGTTAAATATAACTAATAAATAATATAAGTTCAATTGTAAGCATATCTTGTGCCCAAACTACTTCATCTATTTCCCTTATTTAATTGTGTACTACATACTACATATTTGGTTTAATTTAATACCTCTCTGTTGTATCGACCCTATATATGTATATGTTTGTGTTTCATCGTGATTTCAATGTTTATACGCAACTAATATTTTCTCAGGTACTATAGGTAATATAGTACCTAAAGTTTGTTTACGACGCTCAGGTGCACTAACTAATGGAGCCGTACAACTAGTACCTAAGTCGTAACTTTCAAGTAAAACTAAATACTTGTTACTTATGCTATATTTGTTTATTCTTGTTAGTTATAGCTTATGTTTACCATATAAATATGTTAACTTAAATGTGGAAGACTAATTATATCTACTTTTTTCTAAATGTTGTGTAAAATGGTGTAATATTTTGAAATGATTTTGAATTTATTACGGAGAAAAAAAATATAGGTATATGTTATACGTCTGAACAACACAAATACGATACAGCAACATAGAACAGACAAACCCATTTCAAATTCATAAAAGGTAAACATTTTTACGTTTAGTAAACAAAAGAATAAAAAGTGGAGAATGAACAGATTTAACAGATTTAATGGTAGGTCATTCAAAATTTTAGGCTCTGCTGAGCTGGATATAAAGAGCTTTTAAAAAACTCAATTTTTTTTCACGTCCTCTTTTTTAAAAATGTTCAAAAAAGGTGGTTTCATCTAAATATTTTTTTGATGTTCACTGCGCTTTTGAGTGCTCCTAAAGCCGATTGTTACCATAGTCACCGCATAGCGATCTTTACTTATGGTGGAAAAATTAGGTACAAACCTACAGTCGAGCAGCATGTTGTATTGTGCTCGAAAGAAGGAGTCTCGAAGGAGAAGGGAACTCTTTATAAAAATAAGGTGTAGGCCCGCAAGAGGGCGTTTACCTTTATTTTGAAAAATATATTTCCTTTTTTTTCGCTAAAAAAACTAGTGATGTAACGGATAGCAGTTTGGCCGGATACCGGATAGCCGGATATCCGGCCAACCACGTGGCCGGATAGCCGGATATCCGGCGGGACTTAGCTGTTTGCTGAAATTTAACAAAGTTTGCCAAAATCTATCTTTCAGCACCTTGCAGCAGTGTGTACAGCGAAAGACTTTTTTCTGAAGCTGGCCTTTTTATGAAGAGAAGCGAAACCGCTTGCTACCTCTCAATGCAGAGAACTTAGTATTTATTTACCATAATTTGCTGTCGGTCCCGGTTGTTATAATGTATAGTTCGCGTCATGTAAAAAGAACGCTGGCCTTCAAGTTTCGCAGAAACGACGGTATGAGGTAGGGGAGGGGCGTGTGTATCACTCGCCGCATACTTGCCGATGTGCTATTGGTTGGACAGTTCGACGTCGACTCAAAATCGCTCGCGCACAAAATTCTTAAATTACGAAATAGTTTTACATAGGGAACTGAGAAAAATGATTTATAATGCATAGTGTTTTATGTTTTATATTATATTTTTGAATTTTTTTGAATTTTGAAGAGAGAGGCTGATAATAATGCAGTTAAGAATTTAAAATAACGTATGAACGACACCCACGATGACTTAATGGAAGGAGTTTCATAACATTACTTGAATTTTTTGTCATTATATTAAACATTCTACACTGAATCAAACATGTTTATAATTCTATTTAGAGATATTCTATCTATATTTTTTATTTTACCCACCAATAACGATTATACGAAGCCGTGAGCGAAAGGTTAATTCAAAAATAGGTAAGCCTTTAGACAATAGTATTTCGATTTATGGGGTTTTTTGAAAAAGTGGGGGGAGGGGGTGTGGTGGATTATCCTCTGGTGCCTCTCCCATCCCTAGAAATCTCATGATTGTAACGATATCACGGCAAAAATTTTTAAGGTAAAAATTATTTAAATAGTTACCGAATACCTAATTTTAATTGTGCGTATTTTAGCTCCGATGCTGCAAGAAGTGCATTCATACTCCGTTCCGTAGCTTTTAAAACACTTACACATTATAATAATACACGTATGTACGTAGAAACTATTTGTAACACTTTTATACATAATATTATTCGTATTTACGTTAAAACTATCTCTTGATTGACAAGAGTAATATACGATACGAAGAACAGATTAATATGAAGCAGTGCTGCCAACTAGTCTTGGCGAAAACGCGCTGTCAGAGCTGTAAAAAAGCGCTAAAAATTACTTTTTTTTTAAACGCTAGATTTCGCGCCAACTGCAAATTTATTTTATTGTGGAGATATTGTGCGTTTTCCAATATCAGCACTAAAGCGCATTATGCGGTATAATGCTCAATGCTCAACGTTGAAAGTTCCAAAGCTACAGCAACGCTTCACACTCTCAAAAGTAGGGCTTCCGTGTGCGTGCTTGCAATGGATACCAAATTACCAACTCAGTGGTGGCTGAGTGGTTTAGTATTGTGCGCCACTGAGTCGCATTATGCTCTGTAATTGGAAAACGCACATTGTGTCCAATGTTTTTAACTTTTTACCTTTTTAAATAAGATGCTGTTTTACAATGTCTTTTGATATCACTGAAGCCAAAAACTCCCGTTTACAAAAAGTACCTACATTAAGCTTTTTTGGATCACGGTCACGAGGCACAGGTTTTAATCAATGTTTAAAAGCGTTATGCCTGCTTCCACTCACTCTTTTAACGTTGTTTATAATTTGTTGAAATTAATTATAGTGAATAAATCAAGCACTGCAAATGTGTAAACCGTAGGTCAACTATAAAAGTATAAACAGAATGAAACGATCGTAGTGAAGAAGTAAATTAGTAAAGTTTGCTACGTTAGTTTTTCAATTTTGGTAGAAATAATTTTATTTAACATTTAAATTTATTATGTTTTACGCTGTATTAAATACAGTTTCATATAATTTGAAAAAGCGCTAGATTTAGCGCTAGGCGCTAAAACGCGCTTCGAAACAAAAAAAGCGCTAGATCTGGCGCGAAAAGCGCTAAGTTGGCAGCACTGATATGAAATTATGAACTGACATATCGATGTAGATGTTTTCGTTCTATCTATCAAACAGGCAAAAGTCTAAGACCATACAGCCTATTCAGTCGGGATTCTTTTCAATACATTTTTTTATATGAAGGCAAAACCTATCTAACTTCAAAATTAGACGGTTTATCCACATAATTACGAGTACGTTACGAAAAAAATTTAACCTACCACCATTGAAATTAGTATAACACGGCTCCGGCGCGAAAGGAGGACAGACCTCTCCCGCTGTGCGAAAGCGCATGAACGAATGCGTAGGGAGCGGATGAGGCTGGTCGCCTTCGGCGACCAGCCTTATCCGCTCCGGGCTCTCAACAGAACACTCTAGGGGTAAGACAGACCAAGACCACGTGGATAGTTGGGTGCTCGGATTGGGTTCTGGGTATTTTTCGGATTTCTGTATATATATTCTAACACACAATTTTACTAATTTTATTAGAATATTATGTCGTTCTAATTTGTCCTACAATGCACAAGTATTAATTTAATTTAATATATAAAAACTATGAGTTAGATAGGTTAGGGTTATTTATTTATTTTTTATAACGAAATTATGTAGATAATGTAATTTATCTACATAATATCTACATATCTACATAATTTATCTAAGCTCAAAATTAAAAAGATTTACGATTAAATAGGTTTTGCCTTCATATAAAAAAATGTATTGAAAAGAATCCCGACTGAATAGGCTGTATGGTCTTAGACTTTTGCCTGTTTGATAGATAGAACGAAAACATCTACATCGATATGTCAGTTCATATTAATCTGTTCTTCGTATCGTATATTACTCTTGTCAATCAAGAGATAGTTTTAACGTAAATACGAATAATATTATGTATAAAAGTGTTACAAATAGTTTCTACGTACATACGTGTATTATTATAATGTGTAAGTGTTTTAAAAGCTACGGAACGGAGTATGAATGCACTTCTTGCAGCATCGGAGCTAAAATACGCACAATAAAAATTAGGTATTCGGTAACTATTTAAATAATTTTTACCTTAAATTTTTTTGCCGTGATATCGTTATAATCATGAGATTTCTAGGGATGGGAGAGGCACCAGAGGATAATCCACCACACACCCCTCCCCCCACTTTTTCAAAAAACCCCATAAATCGAAATACTATTGTCTAAAGACTGGCCCAAAAATAAAACAATAGGCCTAGTACTTTCGTGCGCGATGCGACCCATGCGCAAACTTACTCCCTTCAGTTTCTTTCAGCGTTCTTTTTAGATGACGCGAGTTATAAACCTCAGCGATCGTTACTCATAGTAGGAAATATATCTGCCAGTCCGCATTGGAGCAGCGTGGTGGATTAAGCTCTGATCCTTCTCCTATATAGGGGAAGAGGCCTATGCCCAACATCCCACGATATTACAGGCTGAAAAAAAAACCTAAATTACTATCCGGTATCCGGCCGGATACTGAAGTACTATCCGGTATCCGGCCGGATAGTGAAAACAAGGCCGGATAGGCCGGATACCGGATAGTTGCCGGATATCCGTTTCATCTCTAAAAAAACATATAATATATTTTTGTAATTACCTCGTTTTTTGAGCCAACTTATTGTGTACATGTTATATCTATATAGTCCGATACAAATATGAACTATATTACTTACTAGAAGATATTTTAAAGAACTACTTAATAGATGAAGCAAAGCGAAACGCGAATGTTGCCGTTGTTAGGAACAAATTTGCAAAAATGATATTTACGCGAAAAATTATTCAATAAAAGTCGGTTTTTAAAAAACCTACCAGGTATATACTTAAAGATAGAATATAACATGTATTAAATTAAAATATGTTTTAGATATACCCAATTTTATGCGTTTATACCATTGAAGCGTATATTCTATCCGGGCTTCAAAATAGTACGCATATAGGTCACTTACACAGTTACTTAGTCAGCTTTTTGTCATAGTGTAATCTTAATCAAATGCAGATACAATAACTGGTAAACAAACACAACGCACGCAATACATCAACGTTAATGTTGTTACAGTTGACAAATAATAACATAACATTAGCCCTAAAGCATAATTAGTTCGTCATTATCGATGAACTCAGCGTGTGTACATAATTAATGAAAACCATGGAATATTTATCAAGTAAATAAATAAAAATAAATCGATAAATGGGATTCTAAGGATAAAGCTGGAAGCTGGATAATTTAAATTTAAGCCGTATTTTTAAAGTATTCTAATACTTTATAGTTTCTTATAGAATATTGAATATTATTCTTTAAAAAAAAAGAGCAAAACAATATGAGAAAATTTCAGAAAGTGTAACGATTAGATAGTTTACAATTCAGGACAACGTCTGTCGGATCTACTACTATTAACTAGTTACATCTATACTAATATAATAAAGCTGAAGAGTTTGTTTGTTTGTTTGTTTGTTTGAACGCGCTAATCTCAGGATCTACTGGTCCGATTTGAAAAATTCTTTCAGTGTTAGATAACCCATTTATCGAGGAAGGCTATAGGCTATATATCATCACGCTAAGACCAACAGGAGCGGAGTCCACGCCGATGAAGTCGCGTGCAGAAGCTAGTAGTTCATAAAATGAATTAAATATTTATCAAGCTATAAATATGTTCTCATATGTGAGATAGCAAGTTGGTTCAACTTTTAAACTTCTTAATTGACGGTACAATGTTTCCTTCTCTTGTTGTAATAAAAGTCACAGATGAGTTGGATCCGCAGCGTGCGCTGGGGAGCTATAAACTGCGCGGACAATTTGTTTAATCAAAAACAAATATGAGCCTCCCCCGATCGTAAACTGACTCTTGTTTTTTGTTTTGTTGTCGAATGAGATTGCGTTTATTTTGACAAACAGAAAAACAGTATAACTTTAAAATATTATTTGTGAAGTATTTTCGTTTCATCGAAATAAAACAAACCCCAATTATTTTGAATAGGCTCGAGTCACAAGTATATAATTAACCTCGCTTAGTACAGCCATTCATCGCAAAATACAGTAAAATTGCAGATGAAGTACATTCAATAGTAAAAAGTAGGTAAAAGAGGGTAATGGGGGTCACTTAAGCGAGAATTCAAATAAAACATGAATTAAAATATTTATTGCAACCGCCCTAAAACATAATTTAGTTATTGAACTATCATTAGAGATCAATTTCAGGCACTTTGGCAATCAACTTTAGAAATTATAAATGTTTAAAAAAAAAACAGATTTGACTCCCATTACACCCACATAGGGGTAATGGTGATCACCTTGGGGGCAATCGGAGTCAAAGCAAATGTAGCACATATCGCAGACATAACCTTCAGCTGAGTTCCATCCAGTGCACTCTGCGTGAGCCCATAGCCCACACGAGGTACATCTGAACCACAACAGTCCATAGCCCACACGAGGTACATCTGAAACACATCTCGTTGTTTCTTTCGAATTCTTCGCATACTAAGCATCTGTTTCCAGCATCTTCTGCTTCATCATCCTCATCATCCTGACATAAGTTGTCAGTGTCAACATCTGATACAGAAGTTTAGTTCGATTTTTGTAATACTTGGCGCTTTGCCTTTTCAGTGCCCTTCTTTTCTATTTTTAGTTCTGTATTTTTAGTCTTTTTTCACTGTCCTTTGCCTTTCCATCTCTTTCCTTTTCCTTTTTTTTCTTGATTTTATTATTTTCTTTTTCTAACAGATTTTCTTTTATTGGTGTTGAAGTTAAAATTGTAGCGTGTTGCTTCTTTCGGCCCTGTCTTGTATTTATAACAGGTGTTTTCTCTTGATTAAATTGCAACTTGATTAAATCATGCAATGTAGTACTGATTTGGTTTGGCGTGCCAGGAACTGGTGGTACAAAATCTGGTTCAGAATCGAGTGGGACTACTAATTGGTTAGACATCCTAAGAGCTGGTGAGTCAATTTGTTTTGAAGTGCTCGGAACTGGTGAGGGAATTTCTTTTGACATGCTGGGAATCGTACTGATAGCTGCGTGAGATTCATTGCAATCTTGGATTGCAACGGTCTCTGGTTGGAGAATTTGTGCAGCGAGAAAATCTTCTTCGGTGAATACTTGCGGATTTAGTGGAAATATTCCAGTTGATCTAAACCCTGATTCTCCTTTACTAATAGACGCAACATTATTAAACGCTTTCCTAACCAAAGATGCTACATCATAAGGGGTTATTCCAGGCTATCAGAAGACTAGGAAGCCTTTTCAGTTGTCCTGACTCGTACTTTCGGCACCTAAAAATAAATAATAATAACGTAACCAAACATGCAAAGTTGCGGGCGATAGTGTTCACTTGCGGGTAATGAGAGTCACCTGACTCTCATTACCCGCAACTACACTAGTGATAAAAAAATGAAAATAACAAAAAATCTGTAATACACTGATATAATCTCAATTGCACATCAAAATTTTGAACGTGTAACTAAGTACGTCTAAATGTTTTAATAGGATACTGTAAGAAATTCGGCACTTACCTTCTAATTTGCATTGAAGTAAAATTACATCAGCGGAGCACAAAAACAAAACATGTTCGTTTCTCAGTGGGGCGGACGCTGACTGGCGCGAGCCGTTCGAGGCTAGGCCTAGGGCCAGAGCGAGGGGGTAAGGACACTGTTTACGCGTCGGTCGCATGTACTGTTTCGTGGATATGAGGGTGACTCCCATTGCCCGCTGACTCCCATTACCCTACTCTCCCCTACTCAGCTAGATAGAAGTTAAAACTACAAACATTCTACAGCTCGGGCAATGATTAACAGGATACGACGATGCGGCGCGATTATGATTAGATCTAACAAAAGAAAACTTGGTCCAATTGCATTTTCTATTACAATCTTTTATTCGTAGCCATTGTAAAGCAAACAAGCGTGATTGGATGAAATGGTTCCACAATGGAATATCCTTTCGCACTTCCTCGGTGAATACAAGGCGACTTTACCGTTTTGTCTCGGAAAATAAGTTTAACGATAAGGCTGGTTTCTTTTCGTCTCTGAAGATTCTTGTTGTGATACAAGCTTTGTTTAATTTACATATAAATAAATAATAATAAAAAATAAATATCTACACATTACACACACGGTCGTCTGTTCCTAAAGTAAGCAACTTAATGCTTGTGTTATAGGTAACAGCCGACTGGTCTAGCTACATATATTTTTTTTTCGATAAACATACTTATAAATAATACATATATAAATATATAAATAAATATGTATATTACACCCAGACTCGGGGTGGGAATCGAACCCACAACCCCCGGAGCAGAAAGCAGGGTCACTACAAACTGCGCCAACGGGCTAGTCAAAAATATGGAAAGTTTTTAACAAAAAAAAAAATTCAAGCAATTACAAACACGTCAACAATGTCTAGAGGTACCTTATAATAAAAATTACAAGAACAACCTATTTTGAAGAAAGAAAAACTAGTACATATATTCATTTATCGTAGTATCAAATAACTTTTTTTTCGAGCAAGGAAGTTATTTTTTCGGCGTTTATAGATTGACACGTACGCTATACAGTAGTACAGTGACAGTACGATGGTAACATTTGGTTTGCTCAGTTGTCATTAAATCAGCTTAATTCGCACATAGCCGATTTTTATGTTTAATAATTTTTGTTTCCTTTATTTATAGTACTTTAAAACAACCTTGATCTCCGCGAAACAAAGAATCTACAGTAAAAAAACATTGGATTTTTTGTGGTTGTGTTCCTGAATATGTTACTGTTTCTTTTAGATTAGAAAATAAGTGCTTACTTTTTGTGAATTTAGAACTGTTTAAGTTTTTTTTTTTTTTGTATAATAATATTCAATTATGTAATTGCGTATTCTTTTAATAACGAGCATAATGCAGTATTTAACGTGATTTCAAACAATTATAAAATAGATTACGAAATCCAAAATTAATTTAATTAAAATTGGAACGTAATAAAGCACATTGTAATGGAAACATGTTTTACCTAATTAAATTACTTTAACAACTTAAATTTTTAATCAAAATGAAAATAAATGCGTGTGTACATATTATATATTTTTCAGAGGTAGGAATAATGTAGCATCGTATTGTTATTCGGTTCACGACGACCCAGTCACGTCTGCATCCAATAATTCTACACTGACTCATCCCGCAATTTTCACTTGAGAATATCTTATAAGTTCAGTTCAATTTTCAGACTTTCTATATTATACAATAAATGTACAATACATACACATGACTCATTTATACAAACCAATGATAAATTAGGAGCTCAATGTCCAATAGAAGAATCAATATACATTTTTCATGTTATGTGTTAATGAACGATTTCTTCAACGTCTTAAATAACTTAAAGGTTAGAATAGTTAATAGGTTTAATAACTTAAAGGTTAAAGTTATATCTATATAACAGTTAAATAAAACCAAGCTTGATTGCTGTCTTAGATATGATAACAATTTAGATTCTTTATTTATACTTTATATATACATATTAAAAGAGATTTCCACCCATTGACTCATCACGATATCTTTGGAACCATAAGGCGTAGAGACTTGAATTTTGATAGGAATATTCCTCTCGCCGAGTAGAGGTCAGCTAAGAACGGGTTTTATGAAATTCCACCTCTAAGGGGGTAAAATGGGGGTTGGATTTTTGTATGAAAGTCATATGTTTTAGAAGTAAGAGAATTGAAATTCAAAATGTATGGTCTATAGACGGTGTTAAGGTGAACTAATAATGTATTTTGAGAAATCAACCCGCTTTTGGGGTTAAAACAGGGGATGGTTGTTTGTATGAAACTCCAATGAAAAATACACCTACAAACTTTAAATTAGGAAAGGCTATAGCTATGATTTTCCTCAAATTAACGCGGGGGTAACCGCGGGGCACAGCTAGCAGTTTATATATGTTACAGTCAAAACTCTTAATCAGTCAAAAGTAGTTTTGACTGCAAAAAATCAGTCAAAAGTACTTTTGACTAGACAAGTTGGTCAAAAGTGGTTTTGACTAAAATAACAGTTAAAAGTACTTTTACCCAATGGAGCTGGTTAAAAGTACTTTTGACTAAATGATTCCGTCAAAAGTGGTTTTGACTGGTTGTATCAGTCAAAACTCTTAAAAAGTAAGGTGGTCGCGGCATATTTTTGTCCCAGAAACAATAAAAAAAATAACCCTAACCTATCTAATTTCAATATTAGACTGTTTATCGGCATATTTTTGTCACAGAAACAAAAAAAAACCGGTCAAGTGCGAGTCGGACTCGCGCACCGAGGGTTCCGTACAAACCTGCAGGTATATAAGTAAAAGTTATGGTATTTTGCTGCTAAATGAAATCCGTAACATTACAATATGGAAAGTTGGAGGAGCATAAATTTAAGACAAAGGTATCTTTATCTTTTCATTAATCCTTCTGAAAATGAATCCTTCTTTCTCTTATATATATAAAATAAAATAAATAAAATAAAAATCGCCTTTATTTCTATTACTATTAAAATTTCAATTAATACTAGCGTAATTATTCTTAGTTTAAACATATGTATGTATATTAACCTATGTATATATTTATTCTATACTCGTATAATTAACTCGTCTACATGTTTATAACATCACTTAATTAATATTGGTAATAGTAATAGTCGCCTCTGCGGCGTAGGCCTCTCCTAAACATTTCCATGTATCCCTTTCCCGTGCTTTCTGTATACACAGCGGTCCACATAATTATCTGGTTGAAGATATCTCTCCACCTTTTAATTTGTCTCTCTTTTTTCCTTGACCTGTCTCTTGGTAGGAAAGTTCTTTTATCGAAGTTATTTATTTACAAATTTTTTAGTCACTATTTAGAAATCTGGTTCAAAAATACTTTATTACTATTAAGTATTAAATTTGAACCATATTATATGTAGGAATCAGAAGTGAGGAGAGGATGACGGATGGCCAGAATAGTTAATTAACAATGTAATTTAATACAAAATAGTTACTTAGTATTCAATGTACTCACCGAGCGGGCACCGGATCTATCGCGTGGCAGAGGGACAGCTCAGAGTCAGTGCCTGGGACTTGCGACCCAAGTGTAGGGTTAAGGAGGGCCCTCCAAAGATACGTATCAAACGCTCCCCATCCACTGCTCGAGCTGCCCACGCTGTCTAACTAAATAAGTAACAATTAATTCGTGTACACAAACTAACTATTAGAAGAGTCGAGGTTAAGCTACTAGCAGAATACACAAGTGCACCGCGCCACGCCAGAGCCAAGAATGCCTTAGCCGACGACAGAATGACTCGAATAATCACAGGTACTGACATACACGTCAGAACGACTCGAATAATAGAATGATTGAGGGTAGGTAAATATCAAAAACAGCGTAGGTAGCCTACACGGCCGTCCTGATGTGCGCGCGTCCTCGCGCGCTATTTATTAAAATCTTAGGTATTTGTAAGCAAAAACAAAATATCGCTCGACTATCCTGACAAAAATCTATCCAACATCTTAATATCTGATTCCGTCCAAGCTGGACATTCCGACTAGAAATAATTGGTTTCAGTTAGTAAGTCACTCAGTCACACCAGTCTGAATATGGTTAACATCATCATCATTACAGTCATATCAATATGGTAAGTAACACTAGTCTAGTTTTACAATAGGAAAACCCCTACAATTCAAACCTGCTGGTCTAAATCGTCACCCACTATAGAAGGTAAGATTCCAGCAGCGCATCACTCATCATTACAAACAGTCTGGTCTTCAGTTAGTTCTCTCAACAACAAACAAGCAAGTTGGACCGGACGGGTGTGTCCTCACAGCTAACCGCGGACGGTATGACCCGGACGACACTGTCCTTTCGACCAACCTAAACCAACAGTATGGCCCGGACGGGTGCATCCCTTCAACTAACCGCGCACGGTATAGCCTGGATGGCACTGTCCCTTCAACCAGCACAAACCAACAGTATGGCCCGGACGGGTGCATCCCTTCAACTAACCGCGCACGGTATAGCCCGGATGGCACTGTCCCTTCGACCAGCACAAACCAACAGTATGGCCCGGACGGGTGCATCCCTTCAACTAACCGCGCACGGTATAGCCCGGATGACACTGTCCCTTCGACCAACTCAAACCAACAGCATGGCCCGGACGAGTGTATCCCTTCAACCAACCGCGCACGGTATGGCCCGGATGACACTGTCCCCTCAACCAGCGCAAACCAACAGCATGGCCCGGACGGGTGCATCCCTTCAACCAACCGCGCACGGTATGGCCCGGATGGCACTGTCCTTTCGACCAGCGCAAACCAACAGTATGGCCCGGACGGGTGCATCCCTTCGACCAACCGCGCACGGTATGGCCCGGATGGCACTGTCCTTTCGACCAATGCAAACCAAAAAGCGTTCTCACCTACTAATCAGCTCTGTCTAGTTCAGCGTGAATTTCTACATCGTGTAAGAGTCATGAGATCAAGTCAAGTCAAATAGTCATGATGATTGTTCGTAGGTCGAAAACATTATAGAACTTAGTCTCTTCCTCAGTCTTACCAGGCAAAAGTTACACAAGTTAGTACTACTACTACTACTAAATCGGTTCTACTAATCACTTAGTACTTATTACATACTCGTAGTTTTATTTGCCACCTTTGTTTCTTAAAGTTATCTCATTTACTGAAATCAATTGTCTCTTTGTTTTTCATTTTACCATTCATCTCTTAAGTACTGTCGTTAGTTCTGTAAACATCAGCTTGTATCATAATGTTGACAGGTTCAGATCGCACAAAATACGAGTTGGCAGACAGTATCATAGTTGTTACAAATAGTATCAGATGTAGCAGTCATAGTATCAGAGTTGGCAGTCATAGTATCTGAATTATTCTGGGATTGCTTATTATCCAAAATCGACAGTGCTCTTTGGCATAACTGAAAGCCATTAAAACCAAGAATTAACTAATTATTACCAGAATAGACCAGTATAGGTCAGTGTGGACCGGTTTCACCTCAATTAATAAACTATATAAGTAACAAAGGACAAGTCACGACCATCCTGCTAGCACACGCCCTTGTGTGATGGTTAACCTGGAGTAGAAGAAAGGCCACAACAGTACTTTATACTCAGTCAAACTCCACGTAAAAGGGGAAAGTAGACAAACTCTACGCTCAAAACTTAGTTTGTTTCAAGAACTTTACAATAATCTGAATCATAATATTGTCATTAAACCAATTATAACTAATCACTTCACTCAAATACCACAGCCATGTACCATCAAAATCATCACAGCCAAAACTATAGACGTACTCTACTTCGACAACAAGCTTGCGAAAACCTCGAGTAAAGACTTCTAACACCACGGCTCTCTAGGCGAAGAGTAATCACAGTACATGTGTCAGTCACATACATCTCAGTACGCATATCAATCGAATGGATCACCCGTGTCAGTCACCTCTCGTGACTACACGCTACGGTCAGAGTTAAAAGCACAACGCAAACCCATGAACTCTTGGGTTGCCCCAAGAGACACCTTCTACAGGGCTACGACTACTAAATAACTAGACTGGTACGGTTGAACACATTACAGTCGATAGAGTTGATCAATCGAGTTTCTCCCTCTACTTAAACTTGAACATCATCATTATCAACAAGATCATAAATTACATCAATATCGTCTGGTACATGACGTGCTGGCATTTTTCTTAACCTTTCGTGAGCAAATTTGTAGGTACGTTGACAATTTAAGCTTTAAGGGTATACCGATTACCTTCGAGAACTTTTATTACGTGAAAAGGGCCTCAATATTTCGGATCAAGTTTCGTTTGCTCCTCATTTTGTAACAGAACAAAATCGCCAAAGATATTAAAAAGCCTAGCTGTCTCTATGAAGGAATTATCGAAATCATACAGTTCCATTTACAACCCTTGCTTCGCAAAGTTACTCAACAATTTTTAGCATAGATGGAAACATAAGAATTTCAACAGTTACCTACAACGACTGCCTTAAAATGTACTACTCACGCGTTAGTGTCATTTAACTTTAAAACGCGTGGTTAATAAAGTCGAAATCAAGTTAGAAAATCACACACCTGTCTACTTATTTATTTAACAAACTAGCTACGTAATTAACTAAAATAACTAATAACGGAAGAATTAATTTTTTTTAACTAAAAATATTTCATTAAATCGATTGAAATTTCTTCTTAACTAAAATCGATTTCAAATCAAATTGGTAACGTGTGAGGGAGTCACTAATTTCAAATTTTCTTGAACTGTTAAAAGAAAACAAACGAATATAGTAAGAATTTTCAATAGTTACCTACTCATAAACAAAATTATTAATCTTAGGTGACCTACCTATAACTATTGTTGTAATAGGTTTACGATTGTACCAAGGTGTTATCAATTAACTCTCTGTAATTTAAACGTTCTTAAACAGAACAACTAAAACAACTTTTAAACAGTTTAAATAAATCCATCAAAGGTAGAAAAAGACTAAAACCCTCAAAGAAACACTCATTTCTCACTTCAAATCTATAGTTCACGATACACACTTTTAACTATATCAAATTAATTATTATTATCACAGTAATCACTTATACGTCACGTAATAATTAAAACTACGTAATTAAACAATAACTGCTTATTCACTTGCAAATTACAAGAATCCCGCCAATAGATGATAAAAATTGTGACTGACTAAATCAGAAAATATAATTAGTATTAACTATTCGGAAGATGGCGTCTTTAATTTTACGCTGTTTCGGTACTTCGACAAATAATATTAATTAAAATATCGTGTAAGATATATCTTGTAACAAACACAAAAAAATATTCGGGTAATCGGAAATACTCAAGCTAAGACGATATTAACACTTTATCACAAACAAGTGGGTAACCACAAAAACTTTAACAACCTAAATACTACAACTACGCTCGCAGCATTTAATATTTTAACTTTGAACTGAGTTCAGAATACTACAAATTACAATTATTTAAAACTACCCTATGGAAAGAGTTCTAGTTTCCGAAAAGTAGCTTCGATACCGTAAGCGAAGAGAGTCATTAAAGTGAGGGTGGACCTTGTCGCGAAATATGAAAAATGAGTATTCACTCTTAAAAACTCGGATAGTACGCAACGAATCGGTTCGATACGCTTTGCCTTTCGCTAGATCTGGACCTAGAACGCGCTGCAAGCTCGCACTACAATCACACTCACAATCTAATATTGTAACTGAATCGAAATAAAAACAGAATCGCAAAATCTATCAGCAAAAATCATTAACTATAAAATTAAATTCAACAGATAACACTGAATAAAACCCTTGTACACCGATAAGAACACAACAGAACGACCGAAAAGAACTAAAATATCGATGTACCTACTTATCACCACGAAATATTGCAACTTAATTGCACACTGCTTATTGTTCGGCGCACGGCTTTCGCGATGTGGGTCGTTAAGGTTGCATCCCACTTCTGATGTAGGAATCAGAAGTGAGGAGAGGATGACGGATGGCCAGAATAGTTAATTAACAATGTAATTTAATACAAAATAGTTACTTAGTATTCAATGTACTCACCGAGCGGGCACCGGATCTATCGCGTGGCAGAGGGACAGCTCAGAGTCAGTGCCTGGGACTTGCGACCCAAGTGTAGGGTTAAGGAGGGCCCTCCAAAGATACGTATCAAACGCTCCCCATCCACTGCTCGAGCTGCCCACGCTGTCTAACTAAATAAGTAACAATTAATTCGTGTACACAAACTAACTATTAGAAGAGTCGAGGTTAAGCTACTAGCAGAATACACAAGTGCACCGCGCCACGCCAGAGCCAAGAATGCCTTAGCCGACGACAGAATGACTCGAATAATCACAGGTACTGACATACACGTCAGAACGACTCGAATAATAGAATGATTGAGGGTAGGTAAATATCAAAAACAGCGTAGGTAGCCTACATATATATAGTAGATATTTATTAATTATTTATTTATTTATTTAAATAGTCCCACAGATGATGTAACATTTATTTTTTAACATATCTCCTAAGGTGTCTGACTGGTTTCATAGTTACTTGCATGGTCGCCGGCTACGAATACATATTGAAGAACTTTCTTCATTCTGGCCTAGAATCAACGCTGACGTTAAAGATAAATATATAATATGTACCTCTTCGCTTAAATGATAGCCTAACTTTGAAGATACCTTCACATTCGTCTTCCTTTTATTCTAAATCTTTCACTATTGAAGCTTATCGTCTTTGGAACTTATTGCCACTGTCTAACGCGCTCAATCTTTAATGACATTTGAAAAACTTGTTAAGGAAATGTACTTATCATATTAGATAAGTTCGCCCTTGCCAACATTTATTACAAATATGATGTATTTTATCTGTATTTTTAAAGTGCAATAAAGAATATATATATTAAATTATGTTAAGCAACTTTATTTTATTATTTATTATTTTTCATGAAGTTACGTTATGTTGTTATGTCATTCGTCTTAATCTATCAATTTGCTTATAGTGTATATACGTATGTATGTATGTATTTATATATTTGTGTATACATATGAGTAAACTTATATGTACATATGTGTCATTAAATATAGCATCTATTGTTATATAGTTATTTATTTATATCTGATTTTTATTTTATATTGTTCCTTTTTTTACAAAATTTTGCGCCCTTCCCCTAGTTTATATGCAAGTCCTCTGCCCAAAGGTTGCCTGGAAGAGATCGCTGTGTTAGCGATAAGGCCGCCTGTTGCAATTGATGCAAGTTTATTGTTATAAATTCTATGTATTGTTCTTTTGTGTATTGGTGTGCAAAAAGAGTTAGTAAATAAATATTACTTTGCAAAGTTTTATAATTGAAAAACAAAGCAGAAATAAACAACATTACACATACTATTTCTGTGGTTGCGATGTAACTATACATTTAAGGTTTTCGTAATTTTTCCTGTATCTGTGCTGTAAGACGTTGCTTTATACCTGAAGATTTTAGGTCGACGGGAAGTATTCTTTAGATTTTTATTCCCTTGTCAGTTGTTTGCTAGTTTCAATATATGCGGTTTAAATTGCTGTTTCTTTTGATATCGTGGACATAGAAGTTTGATTTTGTTACAGCTTAAAGTTATTATAGACGTGAGTATTTGATATGAATTTCAATTTAATACTTTTACGCGTTCAAGAGAAAAGTGGTATTAAGTGTAAAATTATTAAAATATTTTTTTTTTATATGTAGTTACTAAAAATTTACACTTTTTGCAATTTTTCCTGTATCTGTGCTATAAACCGTTGCTTTGTACCAAATTTCAAGATTCTGACTTCACGGGAAGTACCCTGTAGGTTTTGATTCCTTTGCGACTATTTTCGATGAAAATATGCGGCTTAAATTGGTTTTTCTTTTGATATCGTTGACATAGAAGTTAGATTTTGTTACAGCTTAAAGGTATTATAGACCTGAGTATTTGATATGAATTTTAATTTAATACTTTTACGCGTTCATGGGAAAAGTGGTATTAAGTGTAAAATTATTAAAAAAAAATTTTTATATGTAGTAACTAAAAATTTACACTTTTCGCAATTTTTCCTGTATCTGTGCTATAAGACGTTGCTTCGTACCAAATTTCAAGATTCTGACTTCACGGGAAGTACCCTGTAGGTTTTGATTCCTTTGGGACTATTTTCGATGAAAATATGCGGCTTAACTTGGTTTTTCTTTTGTTACCGTTGACATAGAAGTTTGATTTTGTTACAGCTTAAAGGTATTATAGACTTGAGTATTTGATATAAATTTCAATTTAATACTTTTACGCGTTTATGAGAAAAGTGGTATTAAGTGTAAAATTATTAAAATATTTTTTTTTATATGTAGTAACTAAAAATTTACACTTTTCGCAATTTTTCCTGTATCTGTGCTATAAGACGTTGCTTCGTACCAAATTTCAAGATTCTTAGTTCACGGGAAGTACCCTGTAGGTTTTGATTCCCTTGAGAGTGTTGAAAATTTGCAGCATAAACGGCTGTATCTTTTGATTGCCTTGGCTTAGAAGTTTCATTTTTTCACAGCTTTAAGAGGCAGCAGATCTGAGTATTTAATATAAATTTCAGCTTGATGCCTCCACGCGTTTCTGAGAAAAAGGGTCTTGACAGACAGACGGACAACAAAGTGATCCTATAAGGGTTCCGTTTTTACCTTTTGAGGTACGGAACCCTAAAAATAACCCTAACCTATCTAATTTCAATATTAGACTGTTTATCGGCATATTTTTGTCACAGAAACAAAAAAAAATAACCCTAACCTATCTAATTTCAATATTAGACTGTTTATCGGCATATTTTTGTCACAGAAACAAAAAAAAATAACCCTAACCTATCTAATTTGCAGTTAAAACTAAACTAGTTAAGAGTTAATAGAGTTTAAGAGTTAATAGTGCTTTTGACTGACGCTTTTTTGCAGTCAAAACTTCTTTTGACGGAGAGCGTCAGTCAAAAGTACTTTTAACCGCAAATTTGCAGTCAAAAGTACTAATAACCAATAATTTTCAGTCAAAACCACTTTTGACCAACTTGTCTAGTCAAAAGTACTTTTGACTGATTTCGCTAGTCAATAGTACTTTTGACTGATTAAGAGTTTTGACTGTGACATATATAAAGGCGTGATTTGGACATTTAAATCCATATTGTTTTTCAATTGAGATATTTTCAGCGATTCATATCAGTTTCTATTTTATCAAACGTTTATAATCTGTGCTGTTCATTATTATAGAAGTTATAAAAACCTAAAAATTATTTACTGTCTTCCCGTAAAATTACTCTATCTTGAATAATTTCCATCAGATTTCGATCACATTACTTAAAACAGTACTTTAAAAGAGGTATTTTAAATTTAAAAAAGCTTAATAATGTATCGAAAATCAGTCTACGATCAATGGTTAAATAAACTAAAATAAAAGCTTCATGTTTCGGGTAAAGAGCTAAAATTCCCTTAAAGCGCACTGCGGCGTGGTCGACACGTGGTGTACGAAATATAATCGCAATAAAACACATATTGTTTATTTAATTTGTTCAGTTAAAACTTGTGTAGTTTTATTACTAATAGCGTTTTTCTCATATTACATTAAGTCATTTCTAAGTTTTACGTATTTAGTGTAGGTTTCGGTAAATAAAGGCTTTATTATTATCAATAGCTTTGAAAGAGAGTACTTATTAAGTAAGACACAGTGTATACACGTGGTACGTAATTTTGTTCAGCAATAAGCAGTACTTTGTATACTCGTAACAAATAAAGCTTAAACTCAAACATCAGTTATAGAATTCAAACTTTTTATGTCATTTGCCTTTGATATTGATGTAATTGCTAAACGACAAAATTTGTAATAATTATGATAAACCTATACTCCTATGCATTATCAATGCATCTTTCTGGGTCTGTTGGATTTTGCACTGAATAAAAATCGCAATATAGTAAAATAAGATAAAAACTCTAGTAAGTATTTTTTAAATACATATTTACAAAGCAATACGAACACCACATAGCAAAATGCGTTTATATATAGGATATTGGAAAGAAAAATAACTATTTGAACTTGTTTAAATTAATAAACCATAGTTTTATAATTAAAACGAAACTGGCCATTGTGATAGATATAGATCAGAACAAGATATAAGTTTTGCGTCGAGCGCGAAACACGCTAGACGCTTACCAAATAAAAATATTGTATAATGTTTAGTTTATGCTAATAAAATAACATGAAGGTGACATTCGCGATGATTCATGGTTAAAAGCGAGTTTTCCGTTATGAATGAGTTTTCACGACTATTTATTTAAGCCAATAGACCAAATAATATGTTACAAACTTTATTGACTACGTGCCAGTATATTAGTCACAATGAACTCCTACGGGTTCGATGTCTATACGAATAAAAAATAGCATGTGATTTTTACTTGTAACTAGACTTTTTTTAAGTTTTCGAACTCCTGACTTACTACACTAATTAAAATATATTACATATATTTAGCTAGTGGTTGTTTTGTATGTAATTTTTTTATTTGCTTATTCGCTTCAGCCTGTAACATCCCACTGCTGGCCATAGGCCGCTATCTCTGTGTCACGATTCAGCCTGTAATATCCCACTGTTGGGCATAGGCCTCTTCTCCATGTAGGGAAGGATATCTCTGTGTAAGAATAGGTATTTATTTATTTTAATACATTAAATCTATCATAATTTATTGTTAAAGTTCATCGTTTATAAAATTAGGGTAGTAGAAAAGGTGCACCACTTTTACGCTTGTTAAAAATTATGCATTTTCCGGAAGGAAGGTAACCGTATTAAGGAAACGGCCCCACGTAATATCATAAAACAAACTATAAATCCGGAAACCATTCCGGCCCATTTCAGACACCGAAAAGGAAACCCGGAAAACTATTAAAGAAATATGACATATATTGCCGCTTCCGTTCGCTGTTCCAACAAATGCAACAAATCCAATTTACTTCAAAAAACATAAATCAAAACATCTTACAAACAAAAATTCCATAAAAAAAAGTTAGTTCACTTGACACTAGAACACATGCACTGGCCACATTTCACTCGATTTCGCGTTATTAGCGCGTGGCGGTATAAAGCATGGTATACACAGGATATAAACACGGAAGGGCTCGGAGGCCGACGACGGAGGTCACGGTGTGACGCGTTGGGCGCGCGCGGCGCACTGCCGCCGGCAAGGAAAACAACCAGCCTCCACCCCTTGCCGCCCTCCGGATGCGCACTTGCAGTTTTACCTCCTGTCTTGAAAGTCTAACTGACTTTATAGGTCTATTAACCTATTTAGCGCCTCTGTTGAACTTAAATGTAGTTTCAACTTAAAATGTCGTGCAGTTTCCAGCTTCGAAAAGTTTGGAAATTTTTTCCGCTTAAAACTGGTATTTATTATCAAGACTTATTTTAAAAATAGTAGCCCTATGATTTGTGATTATGATTTACTAGCGACCCGCCCCGGCTACGCACGGTTGCAAAAATTTTATCAGTGTTCCTCTACTATATTATGCATGTATTATACATATAAACCTTCCTCTGGAATCACTCTATTTACTAAAGAAAACCGCATCATCCCTTCCATATCCCTTGCGTAGTTTTGAAGATCTAAGCATATATACAGACAGACAGACAGACAGGCAGCGGGAAGCGACTTTGTTTTATAATATGTAGTGAAGTACCCATGAACATTTCGAACTACAGCAGCGTATAAGTCTATTTTTTTATTTCAAAATACATAAACACATACTTAGCACTTATTCATAGGCCTGCCGCGAAAACTCAAGAGCTTTTTTTATACGACAAGGTCGGCAAAGAAGCGGGCTCACCTGGTGGTAAGCGATTATCGTAGCTTATAGACGCTTGCAACACCAGAAGCATTGTAAGTGCGTTGCTGACCCTATCTCCGATTCCCGCCAGGAGCTCTGGTCACCTTACTCACCAACAGGAACACAATACTGCTTCAAAACAGTATTATTTAGCTTTGATCTTCTATAAGGTCGAGGTACTACCCCAGTCGGGCTGCTCCAATTTTGAGCAGGAAATTTCCTGCTGTGCCCTACCTCAGTTACTTGAATCTAAAGCACTCGCCGCGTATGAAAAACTTTTGTAGTAGACACTTCTCGCTGATTGTCTTCATAGGTATTGTTTTACTCCAATTTATCTGTAAATAAGCTTCTACGAAACACTATCAGCTGTACAACCAATTTTACACTGAATACAATTGCAATATAATAAATTAAAAGTATAAAACCTTTTTAAAAAACAAGCTTTTATTTGAATGCGCTAAAACGAAGAAAATAAATTTTTACTTTAAAACTTTTACTATCTACTTATAAAGTCATTACACATTAAAATTCATATGTATTACTTTCATTTACATAATTTAAAATAAAAAATAAAAATTATATATGTAAATTATTAAAAGATTACCAAATTCCTTTAATTATAAATATTATAAAAGTAATATAAGAAAATAAGAGACACAAACCTTGTAAAAAAAACAATGAATTATACGAACATAAAATGTTGTAGGCGAAAACAAAAACGTACGGTAATGTAAGAAACAAGGATTGAGTGAACATCCCGCTGTTCAAAGCAACACTTTATTACATTCCCCCATTATGTTACGCCTTTGTAAAAACATTAACATTAGAAAAATCCAACATTCATTTACGACTTTTTACGGAATCAAATTATTTCACATCTGAAAACAAATGAATGTTTATAGTTAAAAATACTTGGATTTTAGGTCAGTTTTTTCCATCTAAATGAAGGTCCCATTAAAAATTTACCATGCTAAAGTATACATTTAACAAAAATAATTTTTAAATACTTAAACTGGGTGTAGTGAGAGTAACTATGCAGTACCCTGTTGTGATGTGCTAAGTAGTGATTGATACGATTATCTATAAACTGAATATTTACTTCTTGAATACCTTATAAATATATACTTGTCATTTTTTTAAGAATATGAAAGTAATTTCAGATTTACATCCTCCGTAAATCTATACTTATAATATATAAAGCTGAAGAGTTTGTTTGTTTGTTTGAACGCGGTAATCTCTGGAACTACTGGGCCGATTTGAAAAATTCTTTCAGTGTTAGATAGCCCATTTATCGAGGAAGGCTATAGGCTATGTGTCATTGAGCTAAGACCAATAGAAGCGGAGTCCACGCCGACGAAGTCGCGCGCAGAAGCTAGTTAAATATATAGAACATAACATTTTCTCAATCTGCTAATAAAATGCCACTGCTGGGCATAGGCTTCTTTCTCCATGTAGGAGAAGAATTGGAGCTTAATCAACCACGCTGCTCCACTGCAGGTTGGTCGAGTCGGTCCAAACGAGGACCGACGGCTTAACGTGCTCTCCGAGGAACAGTGGGGAAACCCTCAAGGACAGACATCCAAACCAGAAAGAAATATTTGTACAAATACAAACATCCATCTCTAGTGTGATTCGAACCTGCCAACCGTCGGTGTTCTAAGCGACTACTCGCACCACTATACCAGAACGGCTGTTACATAAATACACAAATATAAATGTTTCAATTTATATTCAAACCACTATATCATGAAACACAATTATTAATTTCCCATTAACTTTAAAGAAAAAGTGCTTTCAATCAATTTAAAGCGCTGGAAAGTAATGGTAAAATCACAAAGGTTAGGTTTGAAAACAATATATTTCGCAGAGGAAACTAATCAGTCACGTAGAGTTTATCTAATTCCAACTTGACAACTGAGTAGGGATCAACAGTCCTGTTGAAAACTATCAAAGAAATGTTTCTCCTTTAGTACAATAAAGAAACTTATAGGTATAATCGACATACAATATATTGTTTTAAATTTTCATGGTTATTGACATTATTTGAATTCATTTTTACGGGATTTACATCATGTGAGTTCTTCCGTGACCATGGCGCATGCAACTGCGCCGAAATATCGGAGCCTCAAATATAAACAGGTACATGGTGTAAATCCCGTAAAAATGAATTCAAATAATCGACATACACTTTTATACTTCAAATAAAATAATTAATTTATCCTTTTGTTGCCGCTTATTGCTTTTTAAATAAATCTATATTTAGTTATAAAAGTACTCCAATTTTCCTAGTCCATTGAAAGTACTCCAACTTTTCTACTCTATTGAATGAAGTTAGACTTTTTAATGACATGTGTTAATCTAATAATTATTAATTAATCTTTTTACATTATAAGTACCTACACAAAATAACAAACGATTGGTGTACATTTTAGTACAAAATTTAATTTATATTTCTATCATAGTCTGGTGTGAATTAACTTCCAATGAGATCCTGTTTTTCAATGAGAGATACGAATGAGAATCATATTTTTATTTGTTTCATGAAAACTGCATGTCAGTTCCGAAATAAGTTATTTGCATATTCATAAAACTAACTACATAGAAACAACAGGTAACACAGGATATCTTCTTAAAAGATACCCTGCCTATTACATGCATCGATGCCTGTATAAATTACTCCGTAAGTACATACCAAGCTAGTACTTGTCACCCTAAGTGACTTGCGCTTTGAACATTCCAATAGATGCGCATTCTAAAAGTCCTACTCGTTTGAACTTTGCACAGAATAAAACTGTCGGTCGGCACACCTATTAAGAAAACTTGACGTTTTAAACAATCAAGATGTGGTCATAGAAGATTAAATTTAAGAAGTTTATTAATTTAAAAATATATTTTTTACACTAAATGATAATATTATGTTAGTCTAAATATCTTGTGAGAATAACATTGTTGTAACATGTATCATCAAATTTAGTGGAATAGCGACGAAGAGTATGTTGCAAGTTTTATCCTTAAAATAAGAATAGATCTGGGTAAATATTTGAAAATGTGCATATTGGCATAGTTATGGAGATTAAGAAAAAAATGTGATGAAAATGATTCTTTTTATGATTTTTGTAATCTCAGGGACTTTCTTTTTAAAAAAGTATCGAAGGGCATGTCCTTAAATGTATACTTTTTGTATAATAGACAATTCAAAATTCATACGAATGGTAGTGATAAATATGGATAATTGGTAATTAGGTCACTTACAGTGTAATGAGTAGTTTTCGAATGGTAATTATGAAAAAATAAAAAAGAGTTGATATTAAGATATAAAAGCTTTATTGAAATGGAAAACAGTTACTAAAACAAAAATTAAAGTTTCTTTTCTATAATAACAATTATGAAAATCAGTTACTAAACAATCATAAGAAAAACGTAGGCAACATGCCTTAAAAACATAAAAAAACATTTTCCAAAAGAATTGTAAATATTTTTATAAGAAATAATAAAATCAGTGTCTAACACAATAAAGTGGAAAACAAATAAAACTCTTCTCATTGAAAATAAAAACAATTTTTGAACGGTCTTAAAGTTAAAGTTTGAGATCAATATTATTACTATAGTAATTATTAAAGCATTAGAAACGTTGTACCATATTATATGATAGCTCAGTCATCACAACATCTCAGCCTATTGCAGTACTCTACTGGACATAGGCCTCACCAAGTTCGCGCCAGACATCCCGGTTTTCCGCAATCCTCATCGTAGATCGTCGGTCCAACGGACCGGAGGACGTCCCACACTGCGTTTGCCAAGACGCGGTCTCCACTCCAGGACATGTCTGCTCCAACGGCCATCGGTCCTGCGACACAAGTGACCACCCCACTGCCAATTCAACTTGTTAATTCTGTGGGCTATGCGGTTACTTTCGTTCTCTCGCGGATAGCCTCATTTCTAATTCTATCTTTGAGAGAAACCCCAAGTATAGCCCGTTCCATTGCACGTTGAGCGACTTTAAACTTGTGGACCAGTCCCTTCGTCAGTGTCCACGTCTCGGCTCCGTATGTTAAAACAGGCAGGATGCACTGTTCGAAGACTTTTGTTTTCAAGCATTGCGGAATCGTCGAAGTGAAGACTTGACGAAGCCTGCCAAACGCTGCCCAGCCCAACCGAATCCTCCTATCGGTCTCCTTCTCGAAGTTGTTGCGGCCTATTTGGATGGTATGGCTTAGGTAAATATAGTCCTGGACAACTTCGAGAAGGGTACCATCTACCGATATCGGTCTCGGTATGACTTGGTTGTTAAACATAGCTTTTATTTGTCCAAGTTCATACCGAGACCGACTCGTCCAGAGGAATCGTTTAGGCCGGCCAGCATTTGGCCTAGTTCATCCAATGTCTCCGCAAAGATGACGATATCGTCGGCAAAACGAAGGTGAGAGATGTATTCGTCGTTGACGTTGATGCTTCGTTCCCCCCAATCCAAGGTCATAAAGACATCCTCCAGCGCAGTGGTAAACAGTTTCGGTGATATGACATCACCCTGTCTTACACCACGCGGGAGGAAAATTGGTCAGAGTCGAAGGCTTTCTCGTAGTCCACAAATGCCATACACAGCATCTGATTATATTCTTCTGTCTTTTGAATAATCTGCCAAACAGTATGGATGTGGTCTACGGTGCTGTAGCCATTTCGAAACCCAACCTGCTCCGGTGGTTGAAATTCGTCGAGTCTTCTGGCGAGACGATTCGTAACGACCCTCGAAAAAAGCTTATAGACGTGGCTCAGAAGTGAAATCGGCCTGTAATTCTTTAACAGAGACTTATCACCTCTCTTAAAGAACAGTACCACCACACTCCTGGACCACGCCTCCGGCGTGGTACCTCGGTGGATAACGGCTTTAAAGCTCCCATTTTTAAGCTGTCTGAGCGCCGCACTAATCTCATATCTACTTCGATGTCCGGAATGTCCTCCGAATTGTGACATAACAATGGTGCACGTGGATCTTCGGTGTCCCATGGCTCGGGCTTGCGTGCGCTGGACGAGTACAACTGTCCATAAAATTTCTCGACCTCTTCTCGGATCTGAGGGCGAGAATTAACATAATACCAGATAATAATAGATTTTAACATAATTACCATTTCTAAAAAAACTAATTACCATTCGCTTCTGCGAACGGCAAATACCGGTAATGAGACAGATGGTAAGTAGTATTTCAACTATTTTCTTAAATAAATCATTCTTTTGTTAGAAAATTTTAATTCTGTTCTCAAAATCCAAAAGGGGTCACTAAAAGGACTACATAAAACACGTCATCAAAAATATGTAATTGATCACTTACCTAAAAAACAATAAATTGTGATTAGAAAATATTTTGACAAAAACACTACGAGGACGAGATAATCAAAATTAGTGCCAAAAAGACTGGTCTTTGACACTACCACTTCACTCGGTGTCCAAGCCCTGACTGGCGCCCGCACGGCTGTGTACTTTTGGATTGGAATATTCCAGTTTTTATATGAAAAATCATTACAAAATATTTTGAAATGGTAATTAGTAGGTTATCGATGGACATTTTTTAACTGATCTTATTTTTAATAAGTTATGTTCTTTGCGTGCTATAGCATGATTTTATGTGTTCATTAACAACTTAAGTTTATGAATATTTAACCAAAAGTGTAATCTTCAAGAAGGATTTAACACTTTTAGGATAATTATTGGTTGAAAGTGGAAAATGGGACACGGATGGTAATTAGATTTTGCCACTTTGATTTGTAATATCTCTTAACTTAATTTATAAATAAGATTTTTAGTTATCGCACCATATTTGGGATACTTTTTTACATAAGAAATAATTCACAAAAGTAAAAAATAAAAACGCTGTATTCGTTCTTTATCAACCGCCGCGCGATTTGCACATTTTCAAATATTTACCCATCTCTGTCCAGGAGTGAAATACGCATTACGATGTCGTAAAAACTATGCACAACTTTTTTATTTTTATAAAAATGATGAAAACATAAAACTGAGAAAGTATAATGCTATCGAATAGCTTGAAATGTGTTTCTGAAGTGATTATTATCGTTAATTAAATGAAATAATGATTCATATTGTAATTAGTATAATTATTCTGAAATTTTGCTCAGCAATTGCAGAATGTTTCATTATCGATTACTCGAATATCGCGAGATTAGGAAAACCTATTCATGCACACAGGTTTCAGCTTTGACTAAATGAATTAAATTGTCTACCGCTTACCAAATACAGTAATTTCTAGTAATATACTTCATAGACAAACACTTAGTTGAACAGACATACTAAATATAATAATAATAGTCAATTGCAATAAACTTGACTGCTACTCTTAACATAAGTTTTTAAAAAGTTCATCGTACATTAACAACGGAAATTTATACAATATTGTAGTTTCCAAATGTGTTCTTAATATTTGGTCAATTTTAATGTGAAATAAATGTAAATATGTACGTACGTACGTATCCACATATTGTATCGAGGTAATTAAATATGTAATTTAGTATGTGAGACATAATTATTTATTATAACAAACATAGTTATGTCATTCGTTTTGTGTTTACGTTGAAATAAATGTATTATTCAAAGTAAAAAAATATTTAAATATTATATTACATTTCTATTAGCCGTAATATAGCAATTTAAATTATAAATATCGGCATACGGAGTATAGCAAAACTCTAAAGTGCAACGTTTACAAGTTTTACTGATGTAGAGGTGGCCAGCAAGTGTGTCTTAATGTAAGCACTTTCGATAGGGGCGCCGCCCTTTAGCTTAAGATACAATACGCCCTACGCGGCGTCATTCCGCAGCTATTCGCGCTCAGGACTTATTATTTTTATTGCTTTAGTTCAATATACGTGAACTTATAAATAAATGGCTTTAGTATATTTTATAGAAAACATTGATATTAATTTTGTAAACAAATTATTTTTAAAAGTTATTCTTATATCTACCCAACAAAATTTAATTATATGATTAAATTAATTAGGTTTGTAGTACGTATTTAATTTAATATAATTATATAGACATAATTATGTCGTTATTTGACTTATGGAAAATAAAAAACACTATTTATATATATTTTACTTTGCTCTGAATCACTCTCGTGCACGTACATGTGGTAATAACTTTTAATAAATAAATAATTAAAATAATTCATTTTTAAATAGTTAAATTACAAGACTTACATATTTTGCCATATAATTGGCTCAAAAAGTTACCGCTAATTTCAGGTTTCAACGAAAGGTTTCATGTTACTATATTTAAAGAAAGTATATTTTAGAAAAGTTTCTGAATCACCCACAAGGCACGCGGACGATCATAAATTGCTCGGTTTGATTAAGGCGCTTGCAGTGGGCGCTCGCCCTCAGTGCATCGATGCATCGCCATTACAGGGGTGTGCGTAAATGAAAATTGCAATATCATTTTTTTATCATACATTATCTAGTTCACTAATTGAATAAAATTTGAATTAAAGTATAAAAAATATTTGCATGCATCCGTAGTACAATATAAAAGTAAAGATTTTAAATAGTAGTACATAATTTTCTAATACATAAAAGCATATTTATAATGAGCGATTTATTTTTGAGAAGATCAACAACACCAGGAATATAAAAAAACAAAGATTTTGGTATGAATCAATCCGGAAGCTCAATTAACCTTTATTTTGACAAAATATAATTTACGTAAATTTTAAACACATTCATAAAATATCTAAATTTAACGTAGAATTGGGCTACATGTATTACTTATCTTCTTATACTTTCAATAAATAACACATTCGTGATAAAACATTCTTAGGACCGTCAGTTTATAGTTTTGTAGTCTGTTAAATAAATATGTCTGCAAATAACAGTAAGATTACTGACTGGCTATGAAAGGTTTGACAATAATACTATTACATACATTAAAGTAACAAAAGTAATTTTCAAATATTTTATTAAGACGTCTAATCGGAACGCCTTGTATATATCCGCACATTGCCATCTACTTTTGGGATTACTATTGTAAGAAGGGGATCGTTTCATTTCTTTCCTTCATATATATTGTCAAACTTTTGTCTTACTGGTTCGATAAATGTAATAAGACTTAATCAATAATTTATTTGTTTAGAAGCTTCTAGGTTTCTATATTATAAAACTTTGCTTAGTAAAAATTGTTCTCGTTCTAATATTGTTTATTAAAACTATATTCCTCAATACAAAAAATATGTTTACCTATACGTGTATTAAGTTATGTAAATAATGATAATAATTAAAAATAAAATATTCGCAGCCTTGCTAACGCGTTTTGAGCACTAAAGTATTCTATCTCATTTTCTCCTATACATTTATTTGTTTCTTTCTTTTTGTTTCATCGAGTTTCAAATCACAACGATTCTAAAGAAGTTTCACTTCAAAAAAAGTTGTGCGTAATCATAAAACTTTTATTGGCTACTGAAACGGTAATTTTAGAAATAGTAGATTGAATTCCATACATTATGACTAATTTGCTTTCGTCAGTAAATGTGTACTGTTTCTACACAGAAGAGGTCTCTTTTAGACAGAGCTCGGTCACTCTACTTTTATTTAGTACTAGCTGCTGCCCGCGACGTCGTCTGCGTGCGTTCACTGCTCGTTCCCCGTAGGTCATAGCGTGATAATATGTAGCCTATGTTCTGACCCGACTTCTTAATAATATTCGTGCCAAATTTGAAGTAAATCCATGCAGTACTTTTTGAGTTTATCCCGGACATACATTTGAAGAAATAAAGGTTCACTGCTCTTTCCCCGTAGGTGATAGCGTGATAATATATAGCCTATGTTCTGACCCGACTTCTTAACAATATGCGTGCTAAATTTGAAGTAAATCCATGCAGTACTTTTTGAGTTTATCCCGGACATACATACAGACAAACAGACAAACAGACAAACAGACAAACAGACAAAAATTCTAAAAACTATATTTTTGGCTTCGGTATCGATTGTAGATCACACCCCAAGTATTCTTTTAAAAAAATATTCAATGTACAGTTTTGACTTTTCTACCATTTTATTATATGTATAGATAATATATTTTTACATTATTCGAATTTATTTCTTTATTAAATAATTATATTAACTAAATTCGCCAAAACTTTGAGAATCGGTGACTCATCGTGTGAATAATCGCAGTGAGCAATGTCGGGATTTGATGAAAGAATCCGGGAACTCCTTAGGGCGGTGACGTCATTGATACCGACACTCTGTTTGATAGGAATAAAATTCAATCTAAAAAACGCTAAAAAATACAATGGTGATTAAAATACAAGATATCTTATTATTTTATAAAATTCTCGTGTCACAATGTTAGTTAAAATACTCCTCCGAAACGGCTGGGCCGATTTTTATGAAATTTTGTGTGCGATCGGGTAGGTCTGAGAATCGGCCAACATCTATTTTTCATAACCCTTAGTTATAAAGGAGGGTGGGGGCGGATTAAGGGGGTTAATAACATATATGGCAAAACAACGTTTGCGGGGTCAGCTAGTCTATATATATATAAAAGAGTTACCCACCCATTGACTCATCACGATATCTCTGAAACCATAAAGCGTAGAGACTTGAATTTTGGTAGGAATATTCCTTTCGCCGAGTAGAAGTCAGCTAAGAACGGGTTTTACGATATTCCACCCCTAAGGGGGTTAAACGGGGGTTGGAAGTTTGTATGAAAGTCCTATGCTTTTGAAGTAAGAGACTTGAAATTCAAAATGTATGCTCTATAGATGGTGTTGAGGTGTACTAATAATGTATTTTGAGAAATCAACCGCCTTTTGGGGTTAAAACAGGGGATGACAGTTTGTATGAAAGTCCAATGAAAAATACACCTACACACTTGAAATTAGGAAAGGCTATAGCTATGATTTTCCTCAAATTAACGCGGGGGTAACCGCGGGGCACAGCTAGTAATATTATAAAACTGTGCTCGCTTTGGAATCGTCAGGTCTATGCGATAACGTTCAGACTGCATCGTATTTTGCGGAGTTTATAAAAATTGTTTGTCACGAAAATGGAAGCAATATAAGATTAATGCATTTTTTTTATTACTTGCCAATTAACTCTCATAGTCTAGAACCTTATTCGGTATAATGTTCTACTACAATTTTTTTTTTCTATAATTTTAAACATTTATGTGACCATCACATAAATTTGAAACATATAATAAAAATGATATAGAATATAGATATATATTTAGATGTGGGTACAACTGATGATACGAACAAGCAGACAAAAGTAGCCAAAAAGGATGTGATACATTTTTTATAATTATCAGAACAAGATTATTATTTTCTTTTAAAAAAAATTGCAGTCGCAATTTTCTATTAAATAACTACTAACGATTAAATTATAGAAATAATAATAATGTTAAAATCAAGACAAGAATGATAACATTACAATTTTCATAAGATAAAATTTAAATAGTACCTAATCATTTTATAAAGTTTCGATAAAACGTCAACAATTAACAATTGTATCAGTAAAACGACCAATTCAAAAATACGATACATTTTTACTCTACAAACATGTGCAGTGTACACAAAATACAGGCCGAAACCCGGACGCAGTGTCACAGTGCAGCTTGCCGGTGATTTAGGGCGTCGCGACGCTACGCGGGGCCAGATTAACTTTCGCCTGTTAATTGCGACAAATGGTTATTGGACATGGCTATCTGATCGTTAATAAGGTATCGTGTTACATATGTTTCTGTATCATTTTTATATAAAGATATTAGGATATAAGAGAGTTTAAACGCAATAAGAGTTTTTACATAATTTATCATCTGTATCTATATAGATATTCAACTGAGGTAGGGAACAGCAGGAAATTTCCTGCTCAAAATATAGAGCAGCCTGACTGGGGTAGCACCTCGACCTTACAAAATACCACAGCTAAATAATACTGTTTTCATGCTGTGTTGTGTTCCTGTTGGTGAGTAAGGTGACCAGAGCTCCTGGGGGAGGATTGGGGATAGGGTCGGCCACGCGCTTGCGATGCTTCTAGTGCTGCAAGCGCTATAAGCTACAGTAATCGCTTACCATCAGGTGAGCCGTATGCTTGTTTCCCGAACTCTAATAGTTATACTTTAAAAAAAAAGATACAATCTGTAATAATATATTATACTCTTAATATATATGTAATTAAGCTTTCATGTTTGATTAAATGAATTGTTTTCAAGTCTTCTGAACATGTTTTAAAAAAATATTTGATAGTAATTCTTGTTATGAAGTTTCTAGCATAGCCTTTATTAAGGAATATATTTAATGTTAATAACACATGTTAAAATAAAACATCTCACAACCATAGAGCTAAATAATTTTTAATTGTTGGCATTCTTTAAATATTAAGTTTGCAGGCATAGCTGTCATCCAATTGTTAATTTTCATATCGAATCTGAACGCAGATAAAACCGCGCTTGGAGTCTGATTTACTTATTAAAGCTCTAAAAACATTTAAGTTGTAAGAAACAAAGTATATATAGCCTTTACGGGGATATCTTATACTTTACATATTATGTAACTTAGGTAATACTGCGAAATGCCTTTTAAAAAATAACAAAATTGTAAGGTTTTATAAATAAGACTTATCGTGCCCATAACTATTGCATTTTACTGATCTGAACCGAAGAAGCTTGTAAACGTCCCTTTGCTCGACAAAGTAATCTTTTCGTAGATACTAGAAGGGTTGAATCTTAATCCGCCATCACTGGGGGTGTCGCTGTTTTTACAATATTACTCTAAATGTGTGTGTCTATCAGTGACTCTTTATCCTACAACCTATTTTACGTGCCAGATTTTATTATAATATATAAAAAGACATGTTTATCACTCTTTAGTACAAAACTTAGCGAATTGATACAGATATCGGCACGAATATTGAGCACTCGACGATAGAGTAGAGATCGCTTTAGGCATCGTGCTGGGGTTGCAAGCAGAAAATAGTTTTGTTCAGTACAAAGATAAAAACAAATAAAAGTAAAAGTATTTAGTACTCATAGTCATCATATTTATTATATCTGAATCCATAGCATGTTGAAGTACAGTGCTGAATATCTGATACTATATTATTATTATCATTATTTAAAAATATTACTTTTCTGTAAAAATATTTATTAACATTTTTAATTTTTGTGTTCAATATCGTTATAGTTTTGAAAAGATATTTAATTTTTAATTAAGAAAAGAAAAGCCCGGTTTTGTGAATTTAATTATTATATTATTTTTGAAACAAAATTTAAAACCTCGAAAAAAAGGTCAGATAAGATAATATCATAATTTATTGTTGTTAAATTTTCATTAGAGATTTAAAAAAATGTTTAAATTTCGTTAATTCCATTAAATTCTTTATTTAATGTCTTTTATTTCTGATAAAGTCTGTGAATAAAAGTATGTTAAGTATTTTTACATGGAATATTCAATGATGCACGTAAAATATATATTTTTATTTTAGTACCTAGTGATCTTTTAGTAGTCTTGTAAACTAATTTTTAATTTTAAAGCTTTTTAAAACTTAGGTATTAATGATTTGTTCGCGAAAATGACGTCAAAGTGGCTTATTTCTTTTTTATTTGATTCAAAATAGAAACTGCAGCTAGGTTTTACGGATTGTTTGTATAAAACATAATATGTATATAATTATACTGTATTGAACGAACAAACGAATAAAGAGCATCTGTTTCATATCAGTGCGAATGTAGATCATGTCGTTCGATTGAAGGCTTTTCATTTTACACAACACGATTCTATAGGGATAATAAATAAATCTTTTTACACAACCAGCTGCAATTCGCGAGTTTATCCACGTAATTTCTAATCCCGTTGGAATTTCAAAGTAAAAAGTAGCGTGTGCGTTATTTCTGGACGTTAACCATACATTTATATATTGGATATTTAAAAAAAAAACTTTTTTTTAAAGTTATATCATCGTATAAAAATAATTTAACACTCAAAACCCAACGAAGCGGAGTTTTTATTAATAGACTATAAAAATATACATTAGACTTAAATATATTCTATGTATATAAAAATCGGCCAAGTGCGAGTCGGACTCGCGCACGAAGGGTTCCGTACCATTGACTAAACTAAATATAAGTAAATTTTCTGTAAAATATTTATTTAATTGTCACGCCATCTATGCCGCTATTAGAAAACTATTATATCTAACTAGTCTATCGATGAAGTTTTCCTAATTTCTGATAGATGGAGTTGGAGACTAATAAATAATTATCGCCCCCCTTAAATATTTATTTTATTTTGTTTTTAGTATTTGTTGTTATAGCGGCAACAGAAATACATAATTTGTGAAAATTTCACCTGTCTAGCTATCGCCGTTCTTGAGATACAGCCTGGTGACAGACGGACGGACAGCGAAGTCTTAGTAATAGGGTCCCGTTTTTACCCTTTGGTTACGGAACCCTAAAAACGGCATGTATTTAAGATTATATTTTTTCAGATCCATTATCTACTGAAATAGTCTTATGATAATGACTTAATGACAATATACCTACACCAAAATCAATGGATACGTTTAGGTAAAACTGCCGTGAAGAGAAAAAATACAATCAATCTTAGAATTACCTATGGAGACAGACTTATTAACTCGGAGATATAGTACACTTTTGTATAGGTACATAGTATGTACTACATAATAGAACTACCTACCTATCTACGTACGTTTGTGTTAACATGACGCTTGTCCCTATACTCGTCTGCCCTCTAGCTGAATGATGGGTAATAAAAGTAACTTTATTGCTGCTACTCGATACTAGATGGCATAAGGGAACAAAATAAAATGTCCACAGCTCTTATTACATGTTATTGCTTTTGTTTCTTTAAATTTATTGAACAAGATCGTATCGTTATTACTGCAAAATACACACATGTACTTAAAAAGCGTACAAGTATTTTGATATCGAAATGATCACTGAAATCGAAATATCAAAAATATAATTTATAGAGTCATTCCAATCAATAAAATAATTAATATATTAAATAATAAGATTTAGAACGACTGTGGAAGTCTACATATTGAAAAAAAATGTAAGTAATATTAAGTTCTCGTAAATAGTAGTTGACAATAAAAGTTGATAAATTCATTATTATAAGAAAATAGATATTTTTAGTAATTCTTACGTTTTACATATCCTGCATTTATCTAATAAAATTTTCAATAGTTTTCTTACATATTTAACATGTGTAAATATATAACAGTGTGTAACAAACACACGGGATGCAAATGGCAGTAACCAAAGGTTATAGCCTTACAGGGTGTCTGTCGTGCGCGGAATTAAACCATAACATGAAACTAGCTATTCCGTAGTTTGTGTTTCCGCAGATCCTGCTACACGTGGAAAAGTGGTAGAGATAAGTTCTGTTGGAATGAAAGCATTTTCGTGTAGATACACACTACTCAAACTATTTTTTATAATAAATATAATCGAATGCAGTTCCCATAGTTCTAAAGTAAAAGAGTAACAAATCCAAAGTAAGTAATATAAATAGTATATGTTGTAACTGTATCAAATTCCATATGGACCATCTCATTCGTTCTGAAAATAATTGACATTACGAAGTAGCTTTGTTTTTAAAACATCAAATTCATTTTAAAATATTTAATGTAATTTATGTTATTTCAAAACATGGAACTTCACTTAATGTACCTAAATACTGTAAAAAAAATACTTTTGTATAAATATGCACGACTGCACGTAATATTAATACTTTATCAATGCATCAAATCATCAATGTATACAAGTAAATAAAATTTAAGTTTATATAAATATATATTATGTAAATATAAAATAAAATAAAATAAATAAACAAAAATAAATATAAAATATATATTATGTAAAAAGCTAAGCGTGCAATTATATTAACTAGATACAATTTCAACAAAGTGGAATCGTTAAAAATTCTAAAGACTAACGACGAAACAGAGCAAAAAATATAAACGAAGTTAAATGTTTTCTCCGCGATATTTAAAATCCATCCTTGAAAAACCTTCGCAGACCGGTTCACGAAACACAAAGGCTCTCACGGCCCTTAAGCTTTATCTTTCGGAAAATTTGAATTCAGATTAAAGTACCCTCTGAAATCTATGTAAACTGTGTTAATTCGGCTCCTGAAATTGCTATCTGTTTACTGTTTAAAGTAACTCCGAACAACGCAACGTTAGCGTTTTCAATTTAAGATTCTGTTTACATTTGCTATTTAATCTATGTACATACTACATAGCTAACGCTATGTACTAAAATTGAATAGATATAAGTGTTTATTTATGGGATATGTCAGAAAAAAAACAATCAAACAATTTATATGTACCTTTCATTACCTTTTAAAACTAAAATAAATTAAAAGTAAAAAACCTTTTTAAAAAACAAGCTTTTATTTGAATGCGCTAAAACGAAGAAAATAAATGTTTAATTGAAATTGAAGATATCTGCTTCAAAATTGAGTTGCAAGATTTCACCTGAACAAACATTAACCTTACATACATACATACATACATACATTGCAAGTTAAATAAAAGCTTGTAAAAAATACGGCAGAGTTCTGACGGAAATTCCACAAGAGCCAATGTTTGTGTTTACGTCACGCTCTAAAAAGCTCGACAAAGGTTCAAAAGCATAGAGCAGAAAATTCGATTTTCTGGCCCGCGCCTACTTAATGCGTGGGCTACATAAGGCCCAACCCTTCTGCTAATCAAATTCACTAAGCCAGTTTGCGATCCAAAGATATAATACAATATAATATCAGGACTAAGAAATGTGTTTATATTTTAAACAGGCATTTATTAACCAAAAAAATATCTAAAGTGGAGAACTAACATTATCTACATTTATCGTAAAAGACAGTTACAAGTTACAATATTTATCTTTTAAGAACGTTAGCTTACGATATATCCATACTAATATATAAAGCTGAAGAGTTTGTTTGTTTGGTTGTTTGTTTGTTTGTTTGTTTGAACGCGGTAATCTCTGGAACTACTGGGCCGATTTGAAAAATTCTTTCAGTGTTAGATAGCCCATTTATCGAGGAAGGCTATAGGCTATGTATCATCACGCTAAGACCAATAGGAGCGGAGTCCACGCCGACGAAGTCGCGCGCAGAAGCTAGTATTTTATACTTTTGAAGTAGGTACCTATTAAAATAACAAATATGAAAAATATATCGTAGGAAACCACTGAAACATATTGATATGAGTAATTAATTGATGTTACTAAACTATAACATTTTTATACTAATTCACGTAAGAATAAGAAACATTTTTTTTTCATGTTTTGTGACAAAGTAAACAATGTGACCCTTTCAAAATTCTATAATATTTTTACAATTTGTAACTATTCTCAATATTTTCTGAAATCGATATCAAAAATCGCGAAACAAACAGTGAATGCTTTCACAATCTCTTTCAAGTCGCCAATATAGGGGAGGCGTTCGCCAGATGTTGCTATGTGGGTCGCGGCTGATAAATGGTCACGAGCTCGGGGGAATACCGTATCTACAATATAATGGTCGTATCTGCGAAATAAAGGTTGGCTTGCAAGGAGAGCCGAACCTTCTTGAACTTTTTGTTAAGTTAAATATTTAACATCTACAGTTGTTGTATATTTGGAATGTAGTCTTACGTTTGAATAGAAAGTTGTAATTTTTTTCTTAGACTTGTAATATATAATATATACATTCCTAGAATACTTTTTAGGAGTCCTTATTTGAGTATCCTTTAAAGATAACACTATTACGACGTCTATTGTCATGGCTCCATCTTTTGAATTATAAGAGGTAGATATTTGAACTAGTTTTGGAGCGTGTATTTATTATGGTCGATGTGTCAAAAATAATAATAATAAAATAAAATTTAAACTCAAACAAAATTATTAAACCCTACACAAAATACGTGTTGCTTAAAGAGCTCTTGTACCGATTTTTAAAAAAGTAGCAGGTATTTAAATCAAGTTTAGCTCTTATATGTCTCTTTTTTTTATTTAGTTGTAAAATTTAACCTAAACCATTATTTTATCATGGTTATGATTTAGATTTGTAATATAATTATATTATTTACTACTCACCACTGATACGCTATTACAATGGTGGGAATAATAAATAGCTAAATAGTTTTCCAGAATTAACATTGACCTCCATGGGGCAAGAAAACCATAGAATGTAAGCGAGAACCTCTGTACCACATTAATAAAGGTGAGCGAGGCCTCCTCCACTAATGTGCCGTTATGACCCGTCCTGAAAAATGTTATCTCACCCCCTAATACGCTAATGAGCACATAAAAAGAAACCCTATGCTTATACATTTAAGACATCAATTGGAAACAGCAAAGTGTCGCAAAATCGTATTACGCGTTGCGCTGAACAGCCTGACGCTCAGTACTTACTTCACACAACATCGTTCAACTAAAATATCTTTTCATACTCAAACGTAGACTTGAAATAAAAAAAATAAAAAAAACAATATAGCTGCGAAATGTTAACTGCCTACTAAAGTTGTTATGGAAAAAAGTTTTGTATCGGTAAAACACAAGTTATTTATTAGCTAAAGTTTTTTATGACTAACTCGGTTACATTAAAAACTCGCAATTAAATCGCCGCAGTATCTCTCTGCACTGCGTCGTTAAATATGACTTAAATATAAAATGTATGACTCTAAACTCTTTTCATTATTTTTTTTTTTCATTCGTCAGACACCATTCTTCTGTCTGAAGTAACAAAAATCTTAAATAATTAGTAACAAATTTACTTTATTTAAAAAAGTTATGAGCAGAAATTATGATATATACTTGATTACTGAATCAATGTATACTTTATTTATTATATTTCCTTATTTTATGTTTTTGATATGGCTTAACTTTTGCAAATATCACGTAGTTTGTCATATATTTTTATTTTAATATTTGGTCTGGAACTTTTCATGTCAAAACAAATAGAAGATTGGTAATTTTGCATTATGCGCGCTCTTAAGGTACGTTGATAAAGTCTATTCATTTTTTTGTTATGAATAATTTACTCACCTGTATGGTTTCATCAAACGAATAGTTGCGGCTCGAAGCCGCAGAGCTCATCTCACTGGCGCTCGCACGTTTGCGGCGACCGCATCTAAACGTAAAAAATTAACATAAAATTCAATATACATAATTATGTACATATATTTGACATTAAATATAATTAACCACGTATCATGCATGTACGTAAATAAAAATGTGAAATACAATCATGCACGTATTGTCGAGGCCGGCACGTATATACAAAAGAAGTAAATTAATTAAATTAAAAGAAATAGCTTCCTATAAAATAAAAATATCTATTTATTTTTAGAAAATTTTCTCAGTGATACAAGAGTCGGTTACTGCAAGAAAACGTTACATTTATTTCGTTCAATTTTGAAGTAACAATTAACAAAATTATAGAATGAATTTTTTTTCTTTTAGTTAGTTAATATTTATAAAAGGAGACGGATACGATTCCATACATTCTTGGGCCAAAATTTAACGTAAAATTTAACGTAATGAAAATGGTACCAATTAATGTATTTACGCTTATTGATCCCTCGCTGAAAATTCTGTATATTTTGGCTATCTGAGAGCTTAGTTATTAGACGTTTTGTAAAATTGAGGTTATGTTACAATGTCTATGAAAAACCCAATCACTAAGTTCTTGAAGCACTAATGTTTATCATATTATATCATTACAAATACCTATCAATCACTTGAAACCATAAATAAATATCAGGAATGGACTCAGGACGCATCTGAATACACTGAAAACATTAAACAACTATAAACATGATTACATGAATGAGTGACGGGACACACAGTTTCAATATAAGTCAGCTATCAAAGCTGTTATTAAAAATATGATTTATTTTCAATCGATACGAAATCGATAATCATTTTAGTTTATCATATATTAATTGTTATCTTCGATATTAATGTAACTTTATTTAAATACACTTTATTGTTTACAATTTCAATTATGTATCTAAATACTTTGAGTTAATTAACTAGTGCAAACCTTTTTTTAAATTCTATAATCGATTATAATTAAATCGATACCCAATGAATTTGACGAAAACTATCTTTTTCATTTTTCTCAACTTCCAGATTCAGAATTGAGCTGATATTTTATATTTTAAAATAAAAAAATATGACCAATTTTTTAAACCATATCTCTACTTACTACATTTTAGCCTAAAAGTCCCCATCTCCTTTGATGGTAATATTGTCCTACAAATTGCGTGGTACGTTATCCCGGTCCTACGCTCACAGCTGCTCTATCTCCTGTTAACTCTATTATCTAGCACAATCGAGAGTTTTCGAAGAGGAACTTTTTGTTCGTCTCATCAAAATGAAGCTACTCCCAGAAAATTAGCTTGTTACTAATCAGGTGAAAAATATGTACTAGGGATCCCTACCTAACGCTTTTGTGTATGAGGAAAGTATAGTTATTTTCATAATAGCAACCACCAGTAGCGACAATACTTTGTTGGTGTCTATTTAGTTCTAGTCTACAATTTATTTTCGGAGTTCTCTATCAAAATATTGTGATCTTTATCAAAATATTGTGATCTTTCCATAGAGCTTTTGTGATTTTATTCATTTCCAAATTAAATAAGCTATCACAAATTTTTCCCAGAAACATTAAAAACGTCGTATCGACACAATATACATAAATAAAATTATATTTATATTTATTTATTATATTATTATTTATAAATTGATTTATTCCTTTAATCTAACGTAACTCCTTAATCTTCCTTTAATCTTAGTAACACAATTTTGTATACAAAACAAGTTATGCCTGATAACTTTAAGAAATAACTAGCTGTGCCCGCGACTCCGTCCGCGTGGAATTTAACAAAATAGTTATTTTTCAGTTCGCAGAGTTATAAAAAAAAACCTAAAATAAGAGTAGCCTAAGTTACTCCTTAATATATCAGCTATCTGCCAGTGAAGGTCCCGTCAAAATTGGTCCAGCCGTTTCAGAGATTAGCCGGAACAAACAGACAGACAGACAGACAAAAATTATAAAAAAATGTTATTGTGGTATATGTACCGTGTATACAATTATACATACATATGAACGGTTATTTTAACATTACAAACAGACACTCCAATTTTATTTATTTGTATACTTAGATGAGGAAAGAACAAATAATCAAAATTAATTTTGAATTACAATTACATCATTTTTGTTATTGCTCTATCGTCCAATTCCTTCGCAGCTACAACATGTCATCTGCCTGCTGGCCAACCCCATATAAAAACGCCACGCAACCTTACAAGTGAATGCGAATTAAACCGTAGCACCAGATGCCGGCTCAAAGTTGCTGAAACTTGTCCGCTCATGAATAATTAAACTCAGGCGATAATTCACTCGCCCCGCGGTCGCTGCGAAATAACACTTCGAGGAAACGCCGTTTTTATGGCTTAATTAGTTACATCTCGGTGCGAGCGAGTGTTGCCAGCTTAAATTATTAATTAAATTGTAAGAAAAATCTCAACTACAAAACACAATTATACTGAAATGTATATAACATAAATAGGTACCTAATTTCTTTAAAGCTATGACCTCTACATACGAACAGATCATAATAATATTCGTACATCGTAATCAAATTTTCTTCAGCCTGTAATATCCCACTGCTGGGCATAGGCTTTTTTCCTCATCTAGGAGAAGGACAGAGCTTAATCCACCACGCTGCTCCAATGCGGGGTGGTGGAAATATTCCCTACTATGAGTAACGATGGCTATCAGGTGTACTTGATTACAACCGGGACAGACGGCTTAACGTCCTCATAATCAATTATATTGTATCTGGTTTATTATAAGACAAACATATTAAGTAAAAAAAACCAAGCCTCAAGAAGTTAAGAGTGTGAAATTTTATTATTAGGCTTTTGTTTACATTTCAAATATTATATACTATTTATAGTATGTTCATACATGTCCCTTAATATTGAAATAAATATCACACGCGTTACCAAAATATAATTTTGGCTAAACAAAATTTAAGTATAGCAACCTATACAGAAGCCAAAATAAAAACGACAGTGCAAGGTTTACGATTATTGTTTAAATGATTATATTTTATTTTTTATTTATTTATATTCTTTATTGTACACCACATAAAGTAATTTAACACGGAATTGTAAAGTAAAAAAAAATATAATGCACAATGAGGCGGCCTTATCGCTCGGTAGCGATTTCTTCCAGGCAACCTTAGGGTTAGGATTAAGAGAAAGAAAAGAAATAAGTAGGTGGTGTATAATAGACGTACATCAAACAGAATAAGATTAAAAAAAAATACAAATAAATTAAATACAATAAACTATTAAATATTCCTATAGGTATAAATATACACGTACATAACAATAATATACGTAAATTTACACATATATAATACATATATATATATATATACATATATACATACACATATACATACATATATACATATCCATATATAAAATTATGTCATATTAAGAGACAGATAGTGGTCTTTTAAAAGTTTTTTAAATGAAGCAATACTTTGAGCTTTGCGAATGTGTAAGGGTAAAGTATTCCACAAAATAATAGCCTGGACAACAAATGAGCCTCGATAATATTTGGTCTTATGTACAGGCATTCTAAGCGTAAGATTTTGAGACGAACGAAGTACCTTACTGTGATCTCCAACGAATTCAAATTTGTTCTTCAAGTATAAAGGACTAGTTGGTTTAAATAGTACACAGTACAGAAGTGAGAGAATATGTACATTCCGGCGAAGACGGATAGGAAGCCACTTAAGCTTAGAGCGGAACTCAGAAATGTGATCAAATTTGCGCAATCCAAATATGAATCGGATTGCAACATTTTGAAGCCGTTCAAGTTTATTGAGTAGATCTTCAGTTAGGTTGGTAAAGCTTGCGTCAGCATAATCAAGGACGGGCAGTAGTAGGGATTGTGCTAACATAGTTTTAGTGGAAATGGGAAGAAATGACTGCAAACGTCTCAAAGAGCTTATGGCCGCAAATGTCTTTTTACTCAATTCTTTTATATGATTGCCCCATGACAAGGTTGGGTCTAGGTAAATGCCTAAATCCCTTACAGAGGTGCAGTAAGGTATTATAGAAGAATTATACGTTACAGGAGGAAGGCTACCCCAATCAACTCTCGACACGAAATGCGGACTACCAATGACAATGACTTGTGACTTGCTAGGATTAACTTTGAGTCCATATGATTTACTCCATTGGTATATAGTTGCCAAGTCATTGTTAGTGGCAACCACAGCAGGGGATAGATTTTCGAGACTTGACTGAGTATAAATTTGCAAATCGTCAGCATACATGTGGTAGAGAGAAGTAATTTTATGGGATATGGAGTTTATGAAGATTGAGAACAGTAATGGAGACAACACGCCACCCTGGGGAACGCCAGCTCGGACTTCACACCAAGAAGATAACGAATCTTCGATTTTTATTCTCTGCCGGCGCCCACCGAGGTAACTCTGAAACCAACTCATTACGGATGGAGATATGTTAAAAGTACGTAGAAGGCTTAGCAATATCTCATGATCGACAACATTAAAAGCATTGCTGAAGTCGAGCAGAGTAAGAACTGTCAGTTGTTTGTTGTCCATACCCCAGCGAATGTCATCAGTAACTTTGACCAGTGCAGTGACCGTACTATGACCAGGACGGAAACCGGATTGAAAGGGATTTAAAAGAGAATGTTTAGTAAGGTAGGAGTTTATTTGATTGTAGACTAATTTTTCAAGGACTTTTGAAAGAAATGGAAGTATGGATATAGGTCGAAAGTCAGAGAAATTAGATGGATTAGATTTTTTAGGAATAGGAGTAACTTGTGCACTCTTCCAAGCGTTAGGAAATTGACCAGAAGAAATGGATTCGTTCAGGATTAGGGATTGCAATCCGGTGTCGTTTTCAATCCGGCCGGATCCGGTCGAATTTTTATCAATCCGGCCGGATCCGGCCCGGATCCGGGCTGGATTTATCAAACCATAATAACCTAACTTTTCTTTTTAATTCAAACGTATGTTGACCGTTAATGAAGTGAAATTTTTTTACATTTTAATTAAATATTTTTTTTTAAATTAAATCTCAGTTTCGTCTGTCATATATCTATCAAATGAAAAAATAAAAATGTTAAAATCAAATTTAAAGAGTTAAAAATGTAGCCGTGGGAGTTATTTCTCAGTATTCATATATGTCGAATTTATTGATACAAATTGGACTAAGCCGAGTTCCAATTTCGACCACGTCGTATTAACACGTGGTGAGACGGATCAAACAGCTAGATTTGTAATTTTAATTAGTCCTTTCATCCTTTCACAAGTTTCACGCTATCTATCAGGCTATTACTTGGTTAAGGCTTCGGTTACGGATAGATACGAATATTTATAGATATGATATGGTTCCAAATATAAGATTTAGCCCGTAACATCTCACTGCTGGGCATAGGCCTCTTTCTCCATGTAGGAGAAGGTTGTAGCTTAATCAGCGGATATGTTCCCTACTATGAGTAACGAAAGCTATCAGGTATTTATGATAACAATCGGGACCGATAGCTTAACGTGATCTCCGAGGCACGGAGGGGCGGACCCACAAGGACAGACATCCACCCTGGAACGAAATATTTGTATAAATACAAATATCCATCCCGATCCGATCCGATCCGATGTTATGATATTATGGTTACAAATATTAAATTTGTTCGGATTATCCTTTATTTTCGGTTACAGATATTCCATATTAGAGGAAATGGCACAGTACTTTATTTTACTTCCTATGATAAGTTAATAATTCATTAACGTTTATTGTATTAGGTACTGTTACAAATTCTGAGTACTCTATGTTAAACAGCGATGACTCCCACGATGATTTAGTTGCAAAATTGACTGACTTTATGATAATGAAGAACGGCCCTCGGCTAATGTTATTTGACCAGAAAAATGTAAAAACATAGCAAAAAATTTAGTACATATTTAAATTACCTCTGCGATAGACCCCTGCGAAATCATCCGAAAATTTTAATATCGGTTTATGGTACGGTTACAGATACATTTTTATTACGTATATCCAATAGTTTGGTTACGATACGATGAAATAACATCCCTAGTTTGAATCTTAATATTTCTAGGTATTCTGCAAGTAACGGAAATGTGAAGTTATTTAATATTCGCACAATAAGTCAAGAAGCTTCAGTGTTTTTTCAGCTGTAATTAGAGTTGAATACCTTCACTATAATGCATCTTTAACTAATTTCAATGGCAAAAATCTATCAATCAAGTCTTTAGTTTTAGCGTCAAAGGACTCGTGTATTTAAGAACCACGCTATTTCTTTTAAAAAGAGGTCATTTTCTCAAAAAACGCCAACACCGGATCCGGTCACCGGATCCGGCATTTTTTACCGGATCCGGTAACTGTAAAATGATGCCGGATCCGCCGGATTACCGGATCCGGTTTTCCGGATTGCAATCCCTATTCAGGATATGAGTTAAGATAGGCAGAAGGATATCAAGGATAGGTAAGATCATATTACGGCCAGTGCCATCGGTACCAACGGCATTCGATGAGATTGAATATATGTACCTTTTAACATCACATTCCGTGAATGAGGAAAAATTAAACGGTTGAAAATCAGGAGTTGGAATTGACGAAAGAGATCTTAGAGTGAGTTTTTTCTCACTGTCCTCTATTAGACTAGAAGATGAAAAGTGCTTATTAAGAAGTTCGATATCAATTTTACTAGAAGATGTATTATTAGAGGGTTTGCCAACTCCAAGTGTTTGTAGAAATTTCCAAACTTTAGCTGAGTCGCCGTTTTCGACTGATGAGTAAATATGGCGTCGTTGTGCATCTCTACATAATGTATTGCAGCGATTCCGCACTCTATAATACATCTCTTTGTTAGCCTCCGTGTTATTAGACTTAAAGTTACGTTTGGCTCGGTGTTTTTTTTCTATTAATAGCCTCAAGTCTTCAGTCAACCATGGAGCAGGTAGGTGCTTCAATTTAATTAGTTTGACAGGTGCATGGACGTCGTATAGCCTTGTTATCAAGGAGTTAAACATTTCAACCTTATCATCAATTGAGGAGAGTTCGGTTATAGCTGACCACTCAATTGACTGTGCGTCCTCTCGAAGACGGTCCAGATCCATTCCTCTAAAACTGCGCTGCAAAACAGTCCTTGATTTGGCTTTAGGAGGACGTAGCTTGTAAGAGAGGTAGACCAGGTCGTGATTAGAAAATGCCTCTGCAGCACACTGGCCATGTTTTAAAACAGACGAAGGAGTAGTTACCATCATAAGATCGAGAAGGGATGGAATGCAGCCAGGTAAGTTGTGTGTAGCAGCTAAGGGTAAGATATGCAAATTAAAAGAGTCGACCATTGACATTAACCTCTTACAGCGAGAATCTTTTTTTAACAAACAAGTGTTGAAGTCACCCATTATAATACTATGATTGTAAATTGGAATGAACTTATCTAGAAGGCATTCAAAGGTAGAAAAATAGTCAATATGGAGAGAAGGGCTGTAGAAAACGACTAAGCAAATTTTGGTGTTGGATAAAGTGACTTCAATTAAAAGATGTTCAAACGTGTCAGCAGGAGTTGGCTGCGGTGATGCGCTAAGTATGGCGAAAGGAATGTATGATCTTAAGTAAATAGCAACTCCGCCGCCCCCCCTACCAACACGGTCATTGCGTATAAGTTGAAATCCTGGCAATGAGTAAGAGGTTGATGGTAGGCAAGGTTTAAGCCATGATTCTGAGACCAGGATGGCATGTATATTGCGGGATTCGAAAGACGCAAGCATATCTGGGTAATGTGCCGGAATACTTTGGGCATTTATGTGAACTACATTAAAGTTTTTCAGTGAGTCTGAGAAGTAAGAATTTAAAATAACATTTAGGGGAATGAAAGTTGTACTGTGGAAACTGTCTTCGCTGGAATCACTTGAAGAAAAAGACGCAAATTCATCGCTCGATGTATTGTTACTGTTTAAAAATGACATATTGTAATCTTATACTATACTTAGATATTAGATATAATAAAATGCTAGATTATGTAAATACAAATAATATTAAAATAGTTCATAAAAATATTATATTAAAATAAAGTAATGTATTTCTAACCCGCCAGCAGCACTGAAAGTATTTGCTTGATCATTTTACAGCAAGAACAATTCAACGTTTAACAAAAAATATATTAATAGGTACAGTAATTAGAAAAAAAAAAACACAGTCTCTCAAAGCCTCCGTCACGGCAACTTACAAAAAAAAAAAAAAAAAAAGAATACATGCAAATAAAATAATTAATAAAAGAAAAAAAAAAAAAAAAAGTTGCTGTAGAAATTCAATATAGTTATATTGCCTAGAAATGACGTGCGTAAATATTAAAAAAAAAAATGTAAGAACTTTAAAAATATAAAAAAAAATATAAATAAAATAACAACAATTATAAACTTTAAAAAAAGTCGCTGTAGAAATTCAATATACCTAACTAGAAATGACAAAGAAATATTATTTAAAAAAAAAAATAAAAATTGTAAAAACTATCACTAAAAATATTTAAAATAAATAAATAAAAATAACAATAAATAACAACAATTATTAAATGTAAAAAAGAAAACAGTCACATACTATAGAAATTCAATGTAACTGACTAGAAATGACAAGGAAACATTAAAAAAAAAAAAATGTAGGTAATAACTGTCTAAAAATATTAAAAAACAAAATAATTAGTTACAAAAAAAAATATCAAAAATTATTAAATGTAAACAGGAATTAACATGCATATGTGCTAAAAGTCAATTAGCAAGAATAAAATATAAATTATAAAATTGATCTTGAACATCATGGATAAAATGTAGTGGTTATATACTCTTTGATCATGAACAAAAGAATCAAAGTGGCTTTATGAAACATAGGTAACAATGATTATTAATAAAACAAGATAACACTAAGATACTTAAGAACTAAACAATAATAGTATAATAGATATTAAAATAATATTAACATGCAACATCAAAACGCCGAACTGCAACTTTTAGTATTTTTTTTAACAAATACCCACCTATTAAAATTATTAAGTGTTTTGTTGACAATTTTATTGTCAGTGATAATATTCGAAACGCGTAAATTTGATATTTATTACGTTACAAATTCAAAATTCAAAGCGTGGTAGTTATATTACACAAATTTTAACTTTAAGAAATATCATTTAAGAGGTAGGTAGTACAGAACTCGAGTTAATTGCAAAGTAAAAGTAAGTTTACCGTGAGGTAGGCTGATGTAAATAAAAACGAATTATTAACTGTGTACATTCTCGTATGCGAGAATAATTACTTTTTAACGGTTCTTCTGGGTCTCAAACCTAATGTCTTACTATCTTTCACGGTTTCGGCGACAATCGTGGCGGAAGACGGGGCCGGCGCATCCAAGGAATTTGAAATTGAATTTAACTCCGACATCGAAGTAATTCTGTGGCTAGTTCCATCACTTCCTACCACATAAATATAACCTTCTCTCGTCCAAGAATTAGATATGCCAAAGCGTCGACGAGCGTTGAGGAATATTTCATGACGGCTTTTGGTCAAGAACTCCGACAAAGTGATTCCTGTGCCCTTTAGTGCTTTTTTAGAGTACCATATTTTATTTCTTAGTGAGACATCACGGAACTTAACCACGATAGCACGAGGCTTATCTGCATCATAACGTCCCAAACGAAAAGAGCGAGAGATTGAATCCGTAGTTACCTCAGGAGTTTTAAGGTTGTCGGTCAGCAGACCAGAGACAAGCTCTGATGTATTTTCTTTTTTGCTTTCAGGAACACCATGCACTAGTATCATTTTCCTCCGCGAACGCATCTCAGTTTCGTCATATTGCCTTGATAAAAGTTCCACTTGAAGTTTCAAATTTTGCAACGAACTTAGTACGAATAGCCGGAAGGAATTTAACTGAGAAGTAATATTTGACGTAGGACTGGTAGCAGGAGACGAGGTCTTAATTTCTTTTTTAATTTCTTCCAATCCTGCATTAAATTGTTCTGAGAGTTCAGCCAAACTGGTTTTTATTGATTCCATAGTAGCCACGTATATTGTATAGGTACTGTTAATACTGTTCCAGTGTACAAACCCGTTGAGAAAATATAGCTGGCAGATTTAGGGATGTCACAGGTACATTACTCACTTTACAGTAATTAATATTTATTTTTATACACGTAAACGATAACAGAGCAAAATTTCGTGACTTATTTTACACCTGCCTCATGATTATACTAACACGACTGCGACGTTAAAAGGTGCAGTCGTTTGAAGTTGTAAGTCCAATTAAAGGTAAAACTTAAGAGGCAAATTAAACGTTGAAAAATAAAACTGGAAGTCGTTCGTTCGTAAAAAAATAACCCAGACTGTAAATTTATGTATAAATATGTATTATTTGTCTGTTAGGTAAACAAAGCTATTATAATTTGTATTGAGTTAACAGTTAGTCTTAAATGTAACTAGAACTTAGGAAGCGTAAGATAGTTACCATCTTGCATTACTTTGTACATAATTATGTAACTATTATTATGTTAACTCGTATTGTCGTAAATGTTTGGAGTATGTTTAGAAACCTTTTTGATTTAACAAGTTTGCAAATGTTTAGTATTTTAATCAACTCATGGAAAAAATAGGAAGCAGCTTTAATACATTTTGAAGACCTATTTCTTTTACAAACTTCGACGTACGTACGTTACAAATGTTTAAAGCGCTTAAAGCTCTTGAATCATCTCAGACAATATTCTATTACACTTCATTCTCGCATCGATACGAAAATTTAAAGTTTACATTCAACACAGTCAACATAAAATTAAATTTGTTACCCATACAGTGAAATTGGAAAAGCAGTCCTTTGTTAAAAAAAATGGGCGCAATACTCTGTTTCCAAGTTTACTCTGATCTAATATAGCCCCAAATCCCCGAAAATCGGGAAGCGTCAAGAGATTCGGTAAGATAAGGCTTTAAACGAGATCAAAGCCGTGTGATAAAAAGTGTGGACTGACATCGATCCACGGCGTTGTCATTCCCGTCACGGTTTGCAGCCTACTGCGCCGTCGCCATGGCAACGGACACTTGCAGACAAAATATGAATACTAAAAATAAACAATCGATCGAATACCTTAAATCAGATCAACAGATACACAGCTATAGTTTTCTATAGAATCTGCAAGTTTAATTGTTTCTCTATTTTCAACCGTAAAAATACTGTTAGTTCTTAAACAAAACAATACTTATTTCTATTTACATCGCGAATCAGTAAAATGAGGACATCACATTAGCATAGTGGAACTCAATTAAGCACGTATTTCTACGAATAACTCAAAAACTACTCGTTAGATCTGCGATACAGTCGAACTGAAAACGTCCTCCTTTTTTGAAGTCATTTAAAAATATCCAAAGTATTTGTACCTATACAGATTTGTACTATAATAATAAATTTATATATAAGTATTTGTACTACAACGATTAAAGACTTTTTAAAACAAGAAAAAAGTTCTAACATATTTAATTCTTATAAAATCTCAAATTCCATCTTCAAGTATATTTTTTTCATATTTCTGTAGCACAGTATACTCGATTTTCACCCAAATGTTACTGATACTTCGCAAACTTTGCTGAAGGCTTTTACTGCAAACAAACATTTATCATGACACGGTGCGTCTATTGACGTTTGACACGACTACAAAAGAGGAAGTTAAAGAGAGTAAGTAGTGCCTTAAAACACTTTAGTACTTTCCATTTATGGCTTAATGTATTATAATACAAGCACACAAAATCTTCCATTTTTATAAAATTCACATATTAATAAAATATAATAAAATAACTATAATTAAATTACTAGCTCTTTTGCGCAATTGAGTGTGCTCTTTTTTGTGATCCAGGTTGGTAATCTATACTAATATATAAAGCTGAAGAGTTTGTTTGTTTGTTTGTTTGTTTGTTTGTTTGAACGCGGTAATCTCTGGAACTACTGGGCCGATTTGAAAAATTCTTTCAGTGTTAGATAGCCCATTTACCGAGGAAGGCTATAGGCTATGTATCATCACGCTAAGACCAATAGGAGCGGAGTCCACGCCGACGAAGTCGCGCGCAGAAGCTAGTATTCATATATACATATATTCAAAAATATTATAGCTGTATTAACTGTTATATATACCTAATACATGCGTTAAGTAGCCTATAACAGGACCACAAGACCATTTATATTAAACATAAAACATAAAATAATATACAAGTGTATAGTCACTAAAAGAATGAATCTCCTTAATTTAACTCAGCATTAATCATGAGGTTACAAATTATTGCCGTCTCAGCATTAAGCCCTTTTATATTCGCCGCTGGATACCTCTCAGCACTCGTGTATAGTACTATATTATGTACTTTGTTATCACTACTGACAGCTAATGATATGTTACTTTTAAAAGCTTTATGGGTTCGTTACACTAACAAAATTTTAAACTACTTTTAATAACTGTGCTCTCTATTCCAACACTTTTAAATTGTAGAGTACAGTGATTAATTACATTATAGAGGAAGTGTTGATAATTTGATCCATATTCCTTAATCCGATCTATTTTTATTTTTTTATTATTTCTATAAATAAGTACTAGAATGCATTAATTTGACATACCTACGATGTAAAAAATTTTTGTCATGTTTTATGTTGTGTATGTTTTGTGATTCTGTATTGTATCATCGTTTTAATGTAATGGTGAAAACGATCCCTTAATTATCGTTGGCTGAGCCAACTTGGCTCAATATTCAATGCTTCTAGTCTTAACGTATATTTTTGTGTATCTCTCTATCATACTTCGGGTACGAAAAGTCGTCGGTCGCAATTGTTTTGACAAGTCCGATTGTTATTCTTAGTAGGAAAACTATTTACAAATCTGCATTGGAGTCATTCTTTCGCTTTCAATATACGTAGATTCGATCTTAAGCTATCAATATACAAAGTTTTGTTACAATCACTTTACTAGCTCTTACTAACCTAACCGTGGACTCAATTGACTACTGGTAGCTTTTTATATATTACTGGGCTAAAAAACCAGCTGACGTTTCGCCTAATAGTAAACGGATACCGTAGCCTATGGACACCTGTAGGCTGTAACGCCAGGAGCATTGCAGGTGCTCATGATGAGTTAATATTTCCCCAGGCGAGTTGGTCCAGTTATGAGCAACATATTTCCTGCTGTGTTCTACCTCAATGAAATAGCTTCTGAAGTGGATACTAAAAAAATAAAAATGTTTATTATATTATGAGGAACAATTCACATTCCATATACAATAGTATCTGTATATGAAGTATTAACATTTGCAACGTAACATTATATTCTAATCAATTACGAAGTAGTAAGTCTCGACCTCTTAAAATAGTATCAGTCTTGCTAATAAATAACTACTTAGTTGATACAGTCTGATAAAGTCGTCGAAATCTTCGTCGTGAGCACGCGCAACCCACACCACCCTATGCCCTATAAATAGACCGGACGGAAGCACCGCTCTTCCTGCTTCACCTCATAGACACTTGTTTAACTAGCGGTTTTAACCCTTACATTACTTTAATAAACAACTACATTTAGAGTCATACAAAAAAAGACTAGTTAACAAACTATGAAAAATTGAAAATTAAAAATAGTTTAGAAATCGTAACATTCAAAATCAGCTATTAAGTATATGGGCAACGAAATCTTAGCATACCATTAGAATTAAAATTATCTTAAGCACGGTTAATATTTGATGTTGTAACTTATGAATTTAATCTATACTTACTAATATATAAAGCTAAAGAGTTTGTTTGTTTGTTTGTTTGAACGCGGTAATCTCTGGAACTACTGGGCCGATTTGAAAAATTCTTTCAGTGTTAGATAGCCCATTTATCGAGGAAGGCTATAGGCTATGTATCATCACGCTAAGACCAATAGGAGCGGAGTCCACGCCGACGAAGTCGCGCGCAGAAGCTAGTATTAAATAACGTCGAATGAAGTCCTCGAAATTCTGAAGTAAAAGAATTAATTACAATAAACTATGATTAGTAGTAAGTATTAAATAATTACAATTTAAGATAATATAATGTTAGTATAACCTAAAATTGCGTAGCTCGTTTTTTATAAAAAAGAAAAGTATTAAAAATAGCTGTCATTTATTAAAAAAAGTTAATCGAACAATCTTATCATTATAATAAAACAACTTTTTCGGATTTTATCGCCTGGGGCCTGGACCAGGACTCCTGGTCCTCCCGTGACCATGATTGCTCAAAAGTATCCGAAACGTCGGGTATCAAAAAAGCTTAATTAATTATTATCATTAAATTAAATTATAATTTCTGATGACGGCCTAGTGTTCTATATAGATATTTTATTAATATTTATATATGGATTAGTGATGTTCCGGAGATCCGTATCCGTATCCGTATCCGCGGATATCCGCGGGAAAAATGAGGTCCGTATCCGTATCCGTATCCGTCACTTTTCTCACGGATCTTTTACGGATCTTTTATTAATTTCCAAATTCAATTGACAGGATAAAATGCTGCGTAATAACTTAAATTATAAGTAGTATAATTTAAACAAATTCCATTCAAAGTATTTTATATTTCTTAAAATCAAATATTTAGCATCATTAATTGCAAACATAATTATATTCTAATTAGTTATCATAATAATAGTATATAGCTAAAAAATGGTAAATCAACTATCTTATAAGATCACTAATAAAAAAAAAAAACATTTTTATTGAAACAACTTTTTGGGATTTTATCACGGTTTATTAAGTTTTTTAGATGGCCTACGTTTTCCGGACCTAGTTGCTAAAAGTATAAACAATAGTTGTTTGCTCACAAACGAAAAAAAAACCAACTTCAATCACACCGTCAAGTAATACAACGTAGGTACACGAAAAAATAATCAAGTATTTACTTGCGCGTACATTGCTTGCGTTGTATACACGTTATCAAATATTACTCAAAAAGTAGTCATCAGATGTCATTCAAATTTAAACGGAACTACATGACAACCATCAGATTTCGATTAAAACAAGAATCATCAAAATTGGTATACCCAGTGAAAAGTTATGCGGTATAATACAACGTGGGTCGACGAAAAAAAGTCAAGTAAATACGCATTATTATATATACCTCGAAAAGCACTTGTTAAATCTCAATTTTATTTAAATGAGATCACATGACACGCACCGCCTTTCGATTAATAAAAATCACCGAAATCGGTCCACCCAGTCAAAAGTTCTGAGGTAACATACATTGAAAAAAAATACAATAGAATTGAGAACCTCCTCCTTTTTTGGAAGTCGGTTTTCGCATTAGCTATATTATTATATTATGAATAAGTAACGAAATTATATAAAGTAATTTGTTATGTAGTACACACGTATTTTGTGTTACTTTTCACAGACTTAATTTTTTTTGTCCTATTTCACTATTTAAATATGATTTCAAATTCAAACCGTTTTCCTCAAAATTGTTTCGAATTATTAACTCTGCTTTTCTTAAATACCTACATGCACATTCCCTTTCTTTCTTTTTGTAAAAATTATTCAGTAAACCAAACGTGCGTTAACTATCGTTTCAAGGTCACGCGCCAACACCGATTGAGTGAGTAAATAAAGATCCGTATCCGTGTCCGTATCCGCGGATCTTGACACTAAATATCCGTATCCAGATCCGTATCCGCGGATCTACATTTTTGATGATCCGGCACATCACTAATATGGATATATAAGATAACATTTATAAGGTAACAATAGAAGATATACACTTGACGTTAACTAATTTAAAAACAAATGTAAAGATTTTTTTACATTTTTTTTAACAGCTACCATAATAACTACAATTAAATAAATTAAAAAAAAATCGTATATAGCCACCATAAGGTTTTAAAAATGATGTAAATCCTTTGATACATGTAATATATTTGTTGAAATAGGTATGTAGGTATATACTTGAACCGTCAGGTAGGAGGCAATGTACAGCGGTCTTGAACGTTGTCTTCTCCTCGAGTTCAACAAGGACTACCGCAAAGGACTCTTATGTCGTACCCTACTGTCTGAAATTCTGCTCTTAGGTATTGGATACGAAATCCTGGTGTAAATTCTTAAATTTATGAGTAGATACCTAACACTTTCAATGTATTAAATACAGCAGTATTTAGACGATATTACTTTGTATACCTACTCGGGAATATGCAAAAGACAATGCATTATTCAGACGTCATAATATTGTGATAATTATGACGCGGAAACAGCGAATTTGTTATTTATTTAAAGGTAAATAACATTATTGTACCAACAAATAGAAAACAAAAAAATAACGCTAAGAAATAAAAATATATACAGTTTGTTTTTGAAATTCAAAATCGTAGGTAACATTTTTCTATGCTAATATTTGCATGTTTTAAAAGTTTGTTTATTCGTCTGTTTAAACGCGCTAATTTCAGAATCTGATAAACCGACAGTTTTTTTTTTTTTCTTGAGATAGACCAGGGATGAGCAACCTGCGACCCGAAAAGAGATTTTGTGCGGCCCGCCAGAGGTTTTCAAATTTTCAAAACTGTCAATTTTACTATAATAAGGCACACCAAAATTCAATACTTGTACCGTCAAGTCTTATTATTTTTCATCATTCTGTGATTTTAGCCCGAATATCAATTTTTTTAAAATTTTGCGGCCCTCTGATGCCGACCCTGATGCTGACCCCTGAGAATGAGATAGGCTGTTTACCGCGGAAGTCCGTGCGCTGTAACATTAAATGGCAAATAGTTTGAAACAGAAATAGCCTCGTTTTAATACTTGCGAAACATCTACACAAGTAAAGGTTTGAGCTAAGGTTTTCTAAATACCATTTAACAGTTTTTTTAATACGCACTTAGCTAATTTTTAGATAATATATCAAACTTTTATTACTATTTTTAAATAATAATAATAATACAAACAATTTCATTAGTTACAAGGGGCGGCCTTATCGCTAAAAAGCGCTTCCAGGTAACTTTAGTGAAAGGGAAATGGTCTAGCGTCAGCATATCGCAGCCCTAGTTCAAGTAGACATCTAATCCTAGTAAGACATCTTGAAAAAGTCAGAAAATGAGATAAGTATTGATTCGTGTAACAAATATCTTTTTTAGCCGACTTCCAAAAAAGGAGGAGGTTCTCAATTCGGTTGTATTTTATTTTTTATGTATTTTAGCTCAGGACTTTTGACTGTGTGGACCGATTTCGATGAATTTTGTTTTAATTGAAAGATGTTGCGTCATGTGGTCTCACTTAAATTTAATTGACATCTGACAAGTAATTTTACAGTTATGTCTAATAATGCGTATTTACTTGACTACTTTTTCGTCGACCTATGTTGTATTAAACCGCATAACTTTTCACTGGGTTTATCAATTTTGATGATTCTTACTTTAATCAAGAGACTTGTCATATAGTCTTGTTTAAATTTGATCGAGACCTGAGTACTACTTTTTGAGTAATCTTTGATAACGCGTATTTACTTAACTGTTTTTTGGTCTTATTACGACTATTACGTTGTATTATTTATCGATGTAATTGAAGTCGGTTTTTTCGTTTGCGAGCAAACACAATTATATATTATGGTCTAATAATGAGATATCTTGAAAACTCAATCTTAGTACCTAAGTCCTAATTTAAATGACTCATTAGAACATTTCTCTCTCGGCAGTAGGTAAATAAGTCACAGCTAAAACTTGAATTGCGAATAACTCAAAACATACTTCACTAAGGATGTCTTACTATTGAACTAGAGTAGCGATATGTGTACAAGTTACAATAAAATAAAAAATAATCAAACAATTAAACATATAGGTACATACATACATATTGCATACACACATACATACGTACGTACATACATATACTCATACATACATAAAAATACCTGTATACTTATAAATTACTTGTTTATTGTAAATATTTTAAGCATTTCTTCAACTTACCCCTGCTGTCATCGTTTTAAAGAACCCCACAGCTCCGATCTCACTAACACTTTGTCCAAGCACGACATTTGTACCAAGAGGCTGTAATATCTTAGAGTTATACTTCAAAAGAACTTAGCGCGCCTTATTATGTCAAATATTATTTATTTCCTCTAATAGTGCTTTCAGTTTTAAAAGCCTGCAATACAAAACTTGCTTCGACTTTTTAGAGCGACTATACTTAAATGAATTGTTACAAATTAAATTACTTCTTAACTTATAAATACAATGTTTATCTTAACAGCTGGTTTACGTAATGGACAAAACACCGCCCTGCAGACAGGGAGCCAAAGAGAACTAAGTCGGCTGAAAGATGTGTTAAACTATATTTTGATCCCATACTTTAGCCGTAAAAGATAATTTATAAAATAAATCGTAACAACGCCACCTAGCGTTCAGTAGTTATCTTAGGAGTCAGTAATTCAAGTATGATAGAATTGAAACAGTAGTACAAAATTTAAACAACAGATGGCTGTAGTAAAGGGAAGTCTTTTTGTTTTTTTGAACATTATCAATTTATACATATTTCATGTGATATTATATTGAAGCCTTTAACATTTATATAAACAATTACATTTATTTTTTAAACAATATTTAATTAACATTAATGCTTTCACAGGGCTTTCACAAATTTATGAACTGAAATGTCAACGTCACAATTGACAGCCAGCTGAGCCAGCACACTGTTTTCTGTTTTGATTTTTCACTTTTGTTTTTTTCATTTATTCATTCTTTTATTGAAATAAAACGTTACATTTGCATTCATTTTTATTATTAAATAAAATTAGTTAGTATATCTATATTGCTAAGTGTACCTGTTTCACACAGATATTTAAAAAAATGATAAAAGTATGGAAACTGGGTCTTATAAGTTATGATACGGCTTTTAAAATCCAAACCACTATAGCTCGAAAACATTTAGATTCTATGATGAAAGGAATTACTACGAACTACGATACTTTACTGCTAGTTGAACATAAACCTGTGTACACTGTTGGTTAGCATATAACCTCTATTATTTATTTTTGAAAAACAATTTTTGTTAGAATATTAATTTATTATACATTTTATATTTTTATTGCTATTTTTGTAAAACAAAAAACCTTATGTAAGTTATTACAAGATAACTCAGTTGCTCATCTTAAATTCAAAATCATTTAACATAGTATTGACCTATGTGATATGCTCGTAGACGTTTATTAAATCGTATTCAATAAATACTTTATTTTAGGTATCAGAGACAACACACCAAATGATGAAATTTTAAGGCTACGAGGTTTAGGTGCAGAGTTCCGGAAAACAAATAGAGGGGGTCTGATCACTTTCCATGGGCCGGGCCAATTGGTTACTTACCCCATAATCAATTTGAAACACTTTAAATCTAGTGTAAAGTGGTATGTTAACAGCCTTGAAGAGACTGTTATACAAATGTGTAAAGATTTAGGTAAGCATTAACTTTGCTTTTTATTTACTTCAAAGCATTAAAACTCATCAATATACCAACTAAAGAGATTTGGATTTTTTTTAACAAAGTGTTTTTAACTTACTACTTGTACTTATATGGATTGCTAAACTTTCATTAAATTTTAAAATATAAACATTAAGGGGTACCTTGTTTACATATCTCAAAAAAAAAAACAATAATAAAGCCTCTTTCTACAAATATACGATGAGTTGAAACGTAATCCATCACACTGCTTCACTGAAGTTTGGCAGACTTTTTTATTCTGATATGATAGTTGATCATATATCATAATTTTTATATCATTATGTGATTTTGTCTACCCGGAAGAACCTGAACAAATATTTATATTTTGTTATTATAGGTATAATCGCAAACAGATCTCCTTACACAGGAGTCTGGGTTGAAGATAATAAAATAGCTGCAATTGGTGTTCATGCTTCTAGATATGTGACCACACATGGAATTTCACTAAATTGTGATATTGACCTATCATGGTTTGAACACATTGATCCCTGCGGCATTGCAGATAAGGGGGTAACTTCATTAACAAAAGAAACTGGTACAGTGTGTACAATTGATGATATGACTCCAATCTTTGTACAGAATTTTGAAAAGGTGTTTGATTGTAAGACAGAGGTATTAGAAACAGACACACAGCAGGAAATTCTTAGCAGTGTTTATAGTAAACTGATGGTTGATACTGTATAATTAATAAAAATGTATTACATTTTAGAATATATTATGTGCTAGTCCAGTTATAAGATTAAATTTTATTTTGAGTGTTGTTTATTTTATTGTTTACAAATGTGACAAAATAAAAAAATAGTATGATTTGTACAAATTTATTTCATTTATTAAAATAAAAAATAAATAGGTGTTAATAGTTATTCTAAATAAATAAAAAAGAAATCTCAAGTTGGGTTAAGAGAAATACTTATTATTGTCATGTCATAAGTATAAAAATTATATAAAAAAATACATAATACAACTCAGTACCTAAGTCACATTTCAACAAAACCCAACTGAAAGTTCAACAGACGTAGAAAAATAAAACTGTTAGCGCCTATAAACTGACAGATAACAGTATATTTACAAGATTGTCTTTCAATCTACCTTTGTAAAAGTTTTAGAAAAAAAGCTACTATATATTGATATAAGTCATAAATGGGCACAATTACGTTAAATATTTGAACTTAAAGTTAATTCTTATGAAGAATTCTGCCAATTTATTACTCAACTAGACCAATCGTTCAAATTCAGAATAGTTCCTTCAAATCACTGGGCAAAGAGAGTTAGATAAAAATTTTCAGGGACTATTCCAAAATAATTAAATAACTAATGATAAAATACATCATATTGACCTAGCTACAGCTTATCGTTTAGTAAATGCAAATTCCGAATTTAATTCTATTTCCTAAACATACCTTAAAAGCTAAAGTTAAAATTCGTTGCGTCTTTATAACATACGCATTACAGTATTGTTTAATAATAATAATTAATATTAGCCACATGTTGTACCTACATTCGTATACCTACTTAGAATTAATAAATGCTTTCAAATGCAATCGATTACCGTCAGGTAAACGTAAGATACGCGGTGGTTACATTACACGGAATATCTTCACCACGATTCCTAACTTAATTAAATGGACGGACATAATGACATGAGAGTGACATCGCGGAATTTCGAATCAGTCATTTGTATCACAAGTTTCCTCTGTGGAAAAAGCGTTGGAACGTTACAAAATACTTCACATTACAGATAGTGGGATTTATGACATGTGTTTGGGCGGTGCGAGCCACTTCCGCATGTAGTAACAGAATATGGTCGCGATGTAGAGCAGCACAAGTAGAGCGCAGGCGACGCCAAGCAACAGCACGGAGGACTTGCTGGGGCACGGTTCGACAATTGTCACGGTTTTTTCTGAAAATTAATTAAAAAATAATTGAACAATACAAATTTTAAAAGTATATATTCTGTAGTAAATGATTTTTTCTGTCTAATAGTCAAAAAGCTATTAAAATCGGTTCAATAATTTTTGAATTTGTTAATTACAAACGAACAAATCTCTCTCTATTATTATATAGTCAAGATTATTCTATTCTCTTGGAAATAAATAATAATATCACTACTATATGTATTATAATAAAACTCACCACCAAAGTTGGTTTCGCTGGCAGTGCCACCAGGCTTGTCTGACCGTAGGAAGTCAGTGCTCTGTCTCTCATCGCCGAAGTCAAGGACGAGGATCTCTTGTGATATGTTCATATCTTCGTCTTGTCGAGTCTCACCTGTCTCGTTGTGCGGCAACGAACGCTTCTTCCTTCCCCAAGATTCGACTGATTCTCTACCCCATTCGCAAACCGCCTGAAATATGAAAAAAATAATTCACAAAATAAACTTAATCAACCGACTTCCAAAAAAGGAGGAGGCTCTCAATTCGACTGTATTTTTTTAATGTATGTTAGCTCAGAACTTTTGACTGGGTGGACCGATTTCGATCAATTTTGTTTTAATTAAAAGGTGTTGCGTGTCATATAGTCCCATTGAAATGTAATTGAGATCTGACAAGTACTTGTAGAGTTATATCTAATAATGCGTATTTACTTGACTACTTTTTCGTCGACCTACGTTGTATTAAACCGCTTAACATTTCACTGGGTTTATCGATTTTGATGATTTTTACTTTAATCAAAAGCTAATACTTGTCATGTATTCTTGTTTAAAGATCGATACCTGATTATTACTTTTCGAGTAATCTTTAATAGCGCGTATTTACTTGACAATTATTTCGTCTTATTAGGTTGTATTACTTGTCGATGTAATTGAAGTCGGTTTATTTTTCATTTGCGAGCAAACACAATTATTAAATGTAGTATTCAAAGTATTTAAAAAAAATCGATGATATTTTTTAACAAACTTATAAATAATTTTAATCAATAGGTATAAATTGTAATTTTACATTTTTTTAATACAAAAACAGTTACGTAATCTACAGTTACGTCCGTGAACATCAACTAAATCGGTGTGACTAAGTACAAATTGAGTATTACGAGCGTTAAAAATATCATTAAATCACAAATTACCTAGACATAATAAGTATGAGAACTTTATGCACGAAATTTATAACAATAAAACAAAAACTTACCGGCTCGCAAGGACCAAGACAGTATTTCACATTGCACTGGAATATAACACCATAAGACTCCGTAAACCTAAAGGCCTCGTACACTGATTGAAGTGCGTTGCCGTCGGGAATGAAGGCTGGGAATATCGATGGATCAACGGGACATCTGTGAGAAAGAATAATAATTACATTTAACGGTATTAAATATATATAAAAAAAAAAACATTCACCAAAAATATGACGTGTAGGTACTTTCAATCGTTGAACTTCATTTCTTGTATCCAATACTCAAATTACACCTATTAGATACAGTTACATTTTATCTATACAAATATTTCTTGTAGAATAATAGATACTCAAGGTAAGGCTTTACACACTTAAATTGACACACTCTATAAGATTTAATTTACAAAATACTGTATTAGGTATAGTAAAAAAAAAAACTTTTACCAAAAATGTTTATATATGAATGTTAATAAAAATATTAATATGTTAGTATGAATGTGTCACAGACAATTGTCTTAAGTACCTAAACTTTATCTTGACTAGCCCACGCCATTTAACTACGTTCGACATCACGACTGACAAAGTTTAAAGTTTAAACTGCTTTCGTAGCACGATCACCTCGCTCGCCCAGCTTGCTCATTTTACGAGGTTTATTCACAACATCATAATTATATTTGTTTTTTTTTAACACTAGTATTTTATAAAATATTTATCAATATACAATCACAAAATACACACATTAATAAATAGTCATTTACTTAGTTGAAATGTTCGAAGAAAATACCTACTAGCCGTCTTTATGTAATTACATTGAGCGTCATTAATTTGATACACAATATGATTTGTCATGATTAAAAAAAAAAGTACGAACCCTTCGTCGTCGATAATCTGGAAAGTGCTTTTCGAATCCTTCGCCATCGCAACACAGCTGCGTGCAAAGATGCCGTAAGGAGCTGCAAAAAAGATTCTAAATTTAGCCAAGATGGATACAATAATAAATTATATAAAACATTATTATTATTGTATTAACGCAAAATAGGCGCAGAGTCGTCGAGTTGCGGATACCAGTCCGTGTTTACCATACCATTACCATATATACAACTAAAGAAAAGTTAAGATATATTAGAAAACTAAAGATATTTTAATATACAACAAACTTCTTAGTTAAAATTATTATTATTTTAACAAAATTAATTATAAAAATATTTTCTCCAGTTGTCGATATGGATTCACTCGTGTAAGTCACGAAAACATGGCAATTTTGTAAAATCTTTGTTTTCGTATATAGAGGTTTATATAAAAAGTAAAGAAAATAAAATACTATAAATAACAACAAAAAGGTACCAATAACCCTAAGGAACTTTAATAACTATTAATAATGTTACTCTTGACTCACTGTCTTCCGGTATCTCGATGCGGAAAGTGAGCTTGTCTCCGATGCGGACGGTCTCCACCTCGTGCTGGCGGCTGTCCAGGATGCGGATACGCGGCGGCGGTGCCTCCGGAGCCGCAGTGATAGAAATCATCTCCGGGTCTCTGGTAATTAATTATGTTTATTAAAAAGTGGGTCTCACTAGCGTAGAAAGTTTTATTTCCCGTTTCAATCCCTTAAGGGTCTAATTTTGTAAACCATTAGAACACTTTATTTATTTCTTTTCAAGAGATAACTAATTTCCAACTTTAAAATGTAGGGCTGCTATAAAATTATATTGTATTAAAAAAAATCTTCCTTATTAAGTGTCTGGGTCATAAAAGAGCACATTAGAAGAGCCTAAATGAATCTATCTAATATGATAGTTTATTGATGATAAATTAATGAACCGACTACAATACCTTATAGTATAGACGACAGACAAATAAACAATTAGTAGTCTTCGCTCAACAGGCGTTTTATCAATAGATTTTATCGATTGAGACGGTCAAGTGAGCTAGCACGTTTGTCCGCTTAAACTCGCGCCATACTAAATTAGTTATGCAAGTTGTTTAACAGTCTACAGCTACAGGCAACCTCTCTCAACTATCGAACGTTTAAAAAGGCTGTGGCTAAGATACTTCGTATTAATACGATATCAAAATATATAGTATTAGGTATATGTATTTTTATGCAATTGCTAATATTTCACTCACCATACGTAGTAACTACGTAGTAACTAATATAATATGGCCTACGACGCAACAGTGAACGTACCACTTATTAGTTGAGATGTTAAGACCTATACTTAAAAGTGAAATAATCACATTGATGTATATGAGTAATACATCTCTATACATGATAAATATATCTCTTACTTTTCTGCACTCGAGTTAAAACTATAGGATATTTTAAAAGGACTTATTACAAATTATGTTATCATAACTCATTTTTAATTACACTGCGAATGAATGTGAACCTCCTTTGAATTGTAATGATTCAAAATAATTTACATATCGTGATCATTGACAGCAATCATGATTGTATCGCACTTCAACTTAGGCTATTAAAAATCCATACAAAGTAGTAAAAGTTGTTCACCATGCTTATCACGCTTACATTCCTCACCGTTTGTAGGGGAATCTAATTGTTTTATGTATAATTCAGAACCGATATTGGGTCAATAGAATTTTATGTTGCTGTTCGCATGTGAAGGTATGTGAAATGTTTCACTTGATCTATTAAGTTTGAACTGCACAACACTGCAGTTTTAATAGTTTCATTTTTAAAACCATGCTATTTTTAAAATCACACAATTATACATAATATAACGTACAGTAAAATTCCAGTATAATAATTTTCCATAAATATTTTATGTGATATTTTACTTATGCAGAATTCGTATGCGGGTTGCGTACTGATTTGGAATCGTTCGTTATAGTTATTTGATACTAATACTGCGAATTACTTAGTTATAATAAGTGCGTACAATGTACTGTTACAGACCTGATGGGCACCATTCCAAATGTGATGTTCTTTGAACTCATGTCGTATGTGCATTTCACTTTGTAAATCTTATCCGCTTTTGTCATGACAACGCTGTGATGTTGAAGAACGACAGTGTTTGAGTATACACCGGTCTAGAAAGAGTATTCGAAATTTAAAAAAATACACACACAGAGACAGACAGACATTTTGTTAAATATAGAATATGTACATTAGAATACAGGCAGTCCCCGACTTACGTCGTTTCGATCTACGTCGTTTCAAGTTACGTCGGACAATGTTTTGACACTATTCCTCAAGCATACGTCAATTGTTTCGATTTCCGGCATAGGAGAGTTCACTTATCGTACATATATAATTATTTTAAGAACTTACTTTTGATAATAAAGTATGTATATCTTTTATTACAAATGCAGTTTTTTTTTTCATCTTGAGTCCGTGTGGACCCTGACCCTTGAGTTTTAGATGTAAACATATGAAAAAATATGTCTCGACTTACGTCGTTTCGATTTACGTCGCGTATTTCGAGAACCTAACATGCCGTAAGTACGAGGACTGCCTGTACACACAACACACACAGCCAGTATATAGACAGTACATCACTCATTACTTCAGCCTATCGCAGTCCACTGCTGGACATAGGCCTCCACTAGCGTGAACTCATGTGTTTCCCATAGTCACCACACTGGGCAGGCGGGTTGGTGACCGCAGGGCTGGCTTTGTCGCACCGAAGACGCAACTGCCCGTCTTCGGCCTGTGTATTGCAAAGCCAGCAGTTAGATGATTTTCCCGCTATCGGTCGGCTTTTAAGTTCCAATGTGGTAGTTGAACTGTGTTATCCCTTAGTGGCCTCTTACGACACCCACGGGAAGTTTACTGCCGTAACCACACAGCAGATAGTACAGCAGTAAATAATTTTTTAAAATATGTTTCAGAACAAAACTTACCACACTCTGTGTGTTACAATCCTGTCCTGCCATTGTAAGGTCCAATCTGAAGAGATCGCTGTTAACTACATCTATGTTGCAAGTTTCTGAACGACCTAATGCGTAAATCCTTCCATTGAACGGCTTATTTGTACGAACTTGCACAGCGATCCTTGTATCTTTGCAGTGAACGGACACTGAAATAATTACCAATATTAATCATCCGTATCTACTGGATGAAGCAAAGTACAGGTTCTAGTAGGTGGGTAATTACCGTCATAGCAGGTACCAGTCTTGTCACAATTGGCGTCGTTTCTTGTTAAGTTGTTAGACATGTTGGTATCTTGATGGTGTTCTATCGAGACAGGCAACTCTCCGCTCGGAGTGGCAGCTGGCTCTACAAATAGAATACAAAGCATTTAACTATTGGATATTATCACAAAGGATAGTGTATTTTTAGAAATTTGATTAGCTAGAAACGGATGCGTTCGACTTGTACGATCATAATCTATAGAAGATTGCGGCACAGGACGATTCCAAGTGTAACGTGGGTACTGTAATTACCGAGCGACGCAAAGCTCGCCGCTTCGAGCAATTCTAGATTTTTCACACGCAATTGATAAGTACTGCATACTTAGAGGCTTTTACATTCGCTCTGGGTTAATACTACGGAACACCAAACTTTTTTCATATAACATTACATTGTCATTTACTCCATGTCGTCTGTTCAGCTATTTGTAGCTTTAAAACCGTCAACGCAAATCATTATTGTACACATACCTCACACAATGATACGTACAACTGTTTATATGTAATGATTAAATGTAATTGAACGTTTAAAGTGAATGTAATGGAAAAAATAACAAAACTTTTTACTCATTATCGAAAAAATAAAAAAGTATTGTTCTGGCAACATTGTTTCAGTGTTTCCGTTGCCGAAGAACTGTAAAATAAAGGGTGCTAATGACGGAATCAGTTACCGGAACGCCTGCCAATGAACCGTCCGGAATCGATTCGTTAGCACGGTGCCAATGTCTCGTATACGCCATGTCAGCCACCAATAAAATGACGTAAAGTGATTTTGGGACGTTGACCGGTCAGAAAAAAGTTTGTCGCTTAGCCAGATCATTATGTACCATAATAAAAATATCACAACACATCAAAATAGTATATGAGACATAAGTATATGTATGTATATATGTAAATGTATATGTATGTGTTCTTATGTGTATGATTATATGTCTATTTATGTATGTACACCTGCATGTCTTCTAATTCTTTGTCATACGTCCTTATCATGCTTGAGGTTGTCTGGAAGAGATCGCTCTTTTACAGATAAAACCGCCTTTTGTACATGGCTAAGTTTTTCTTTCAACTTTTTTTTTCCTTTTCGATGTAAAAATGTCCTCTTTTGGTGTACAATAAAGCATATAATTATATATTGTATTGTAAAATACTAAGCTATACTATTAGCGTTCATATTACAGAATCGTAAATTAAATTATTTAGCAAAAGGTTTGTATTTAATTAAAATTATTATAATATAAATGCTTACAACTTAACAATAGGTATCTTGACTTATTATTATTTCTTCAACTTTCTTACTATTAAATTCATGTGAAGGTGAAGGAACCTCGCTAGAAGATTTATGTGAAAATACGTATCATATTTTCTTCCAATTATATATTTTGAAAAATATGCTACTCGTAAAATACAGCTAATACAATTGAAAAATACTTAAAAAAGGAATGTATTGAATGTAGGGTTTCTATTATAAATAATATATTTTTTGTTCTCGGTTATATCGGATGTATAAATTCTAACGCGAATACCCGACGAATTACATCGAGCAATAAACTTTTTATGATTAACGTTGCGCACGTAAAACCTATTCTCATGCTCGTATTTTATAGATAAAAGTCGATGACATTTCTTTTTTTCTATTTGTAACGCTTCAGTAGCTGAAATGAATTTTCCCACGCTTATGTTGTATAAGTAAAGGGATTTATCGTTATAATTAATGCATAATTAATTTTAAGGTTTGTTGTGTAAAAGTTAAAACCGATTATAAAAGAATATGGTCTAAGATCCGAGAAGAATTTGTTATATTCCGGATCTTAGACCAATATTAGATTAACCATTACATTAGTGTTATGTTTTTTATACTTAATAACCAATATAAAAATATTTTATTTTTGTAACAATCCTCATTTAAGAATGTAATAAATCAAAAGAGATTTATTTCATTTTAACCTAAACAATAGGTAGATACTCATTGACTTAAAAAATTATAAAAACCATCGTAAAAGTCAAAAAGTGAACAATAAGGTCAGAGTTTTTATTAATATCTCGTTTCATAGACCGCTTACTCCAAAAATCCATTTTGGAACGATACTGGATGATTATAATACATTCGTACTCAATGGTTTTGTTATCACCTTTTTTGGCGCTCAAAAAATCTTTAGAAATCGCCTTTAGATCAGAAAGTGGGTTAGCCGTCGTTTTTATATCATTTCAACGATCATCGTTTTACAAAAGAAAATTTCCCATTTTGTTCAATTTTAGTTTTAACAAAGTCATATCGATTTATTATTCAATTGAGGTTTACTATATTGTCGTACTAGTTCTATATATGGAATTATGGTTGTACTATGAGTTATTAAGTACTAAATTATTAGTGTAATTATGTCACAGACAAAGAAGTTTAATGAGCAGTTCTATTTATGCTTTCAAAATCCTTTCAAAAAACCAATGTTAATTTGATGATGATAATGAAAATCGCATGTCATAATAATTTATGAATACAAAAAATAATGTCTACGCTGTTTTATAATAATGATTTTATGGCAAACCGTAAAGAAAAGGTAGTTAAAATAGATTTACTTGAATCTCTAACTCGAAACCACCTCAGAATGCATTAACAGTTACTCTGACTTTATTTATAGAAGAACACGTCAAAGATAATCTACCGTTGCATTTTCATAGAAATCCAGTTTACTTAGTTTATCGGTAAAAAAAAATGAGACGCTTGACATAATCTGGAATAACAGTTAGCTACTGTTACGCAATGAATATTTAATAAAATAACCATATCTCAAAACTAATCGTTTCTAGTTTGACTTCTTAATAAAAGCGGTTTACCTACTTCTAGTAATTATTGCATTATGAGATCTGTTACCCTAACAGAATCTTCATCAGTTTTTAACAGAATAATAATGGATTATATTATTTTTTTTTCACTTTAAAAGATCTTTCTATCGTGCATTTTCTACATATCATTGATAAAGAGCCTCTATTTTCTTTTGTAAAATCAATAAGTAAACAAACTCTTTAATCGTGTAGTGCCTATCTAAACAATAGCACATCGACAAACGATTCGAAATAAAATTCCCATATTTCTGCTCTGTAACTCCAGTTTATAAATACTCCAGTGCATAAATCCAGATAAAAAAGGACTGTAATTCAATATGAATTGACAGGCACCTTTAAGAAGCAACTTACCACTGTTGGTTTTATTTATTATCTACACGAGATAGGAAAGCACAAATAAAACATATTGAATTTCTTTACCAACTTCTTTCACATTTATTTCAGACTTTCAAGAGGTTTTTTTTGTTCCATTGCAATTAGTTTAGCTTTCTACTGCTATCGTTTTCACTTGGATACTTACTATAAATTAAAGTTATTCCTATAAAAAGAAAGTAAAGGCAACAAACATTTTTCAAAATAGTGAACTTATCAGATGATAAACTGGTTTTTGTAAACGTGAGAGCTCTTCTGTGAAATTAACTACATAATGGTATAAAGACCTAAGCACACGGTATGCGACTCATAACTTTAATCTTACCTCGAGCTCCACATAGGGGTAGTATTACGTCCATGCCAATAACTAGCCTTTATAAACGATGCCAGTGACCTGTATTACGAGTTGTATCAGACAAGGATGACCAAGGTCAGTGCCTTGTTAAGAACAAATCATTGACACGAAAGGGCATGAAAACTTGAACTTTTAAAAGTTTGACTCTATGTATAATCTCTTTTTTTTATAATTCAAATACTAGCTAACCCATGTGCTTTCAGCAGTGATGCTAATGATTATTATTTATTTTCCCAATTCCAAGCCGTATCGTAAAAATAGATAGATAAATTATAACCAGGTATACAAAGATAGTATTAACTAAGTTACTTTAATAATTTTATATATTTATGCGTAGGTACTAAAGAAAAAAATGTAAAAAATTAATTTTAGCTAAACAAAATTAATACAATTGAAAACTTTTTCTCGAAAACATAGAGCTCCGGTAAGATTATTCAATTGTGTAAGTAAATTACAAACTCGTTCTGTTTAAAAACACAAATAAGTTTAAAGATTTAACCACAAGTGTGTGAAAATAGATATTAAAACGTAATAATTATGATTCTGCGATGGATGGAGCGGACACTGACCTGTAGCTATTACTGGTTGCAAGGCCATGCAAGGCCACTAGAGTCTTATCGATTGCTAGGTTATGTACTCTAACTATTTCGTTTTTATTTTTATTTTTGTGTTACCCACACATGAGGAAATTATAAACATTTTAAATCATATCAATTTTTTTAAACCATATCAAAACTTATTAATGAATAAAATTTGATATGATTTAAAATGTTTACTCTAACACACTATGGTCTACAAATGACAGTAATATACTACTAAAACAAACACATAAGTAAACGACAGATAGCTACGTGCAAAATTATCTGATATTTAATGTGCAACCTCTTAAGGAAATAGTTTCAATTAATCTAGCGAAAGCAAAAACGTTTATAATTGACGGTACTCCTTGGAATTTACGCAAAGATAATGGTCTAAGATCCGGGATATAACAAAATCTTCCCTCATCTGTTAATTAGATGAAACAATTTTTACCCGACTGCCAAGGAAGGGTTATGTTTTTCGCGCGTATCTTGTATGTATGTATGTAATATTCTTAATTACCTGATTTCTCTAGAACCGCTGAACGGATTTGCATAATTGAGATATCGTTAGATTCGTCTTAGCAGCCCAAGTGTTCTTAGATAGGTGACATTAAAAAAAAACAAACATGGCGGCTGTGCAAAGCCATTGTAGTTTATGAAGAAATAATTTATTTTTTTAGAGTACTATAATATGGGTATCAAATTAAAGGGCTCAATACAAGGATTTCAAAAATGTATATTATGATTATTATTACTGTAATAATAATAAAGAAATACAATAAGAAAGTTTAAAAAATGTTGACTTTGCTCTTTTCCATGCCTAAGGCAAGCAAGATGCGAGCCGAGCTTCTTCTTCGCCTCCTAGGCAACGTCTGACGGTCAATTTCGGGGTGTAGCCTTTCCCATAAAAAAAGAATTATCAACTTCGGACTACTCTGTAAAAAGTTATGCTCGGTCAAACATAAAAATGATATATACGTGGCAACTTTAGAACGGCCTCATTTTTTTCGTCGTTAATAAATTACTTAATCAACCACATGATGTAAACTATTTTAATGATTTTAATGAATTAAACCGATTACGCAATTTGTCTAACTAAAAAGACATAAATAAAATAATAATTAAAAGAAAACAAAAAACCCGCCTGCATAAAAAACAACTAATAGAAAATGAACTGAAAAGACTGGAACAAGATAAAAATTCAAAATTACACAAAGCTAGCGAAACAAATCGAAACAATATCAAACGTTATGTACTGTTCACTTAAAAATATCAATAAGGTAGTCCTTCAAAATTTTATGCAGCATCGTACCATAATATGCAGTCGGAGACATGCACAAAGAGAGAATGATTTGACTTATCCAGCTTATCCTTCAATTTCATGTCTCCGGCTGCATATTATGTACGATGTTGCATAAAATTTTGAAGGACTACCTTATTGATATTTTTAAGTGAACAGTACATAACGTTTGATATTGTTTCGATTTGTTTCGCTAGCTTTGTGTAATTTTGAATTTTTATCTTGTTCCAGTCTTTTCAGTTCATTTTCTATTAGTTGTTTTTTATGCAGGCGGGTTTTTTGTTTTCTTTTAATTATTATTTTATTTATAAGCTGATTTCAATATTGTGAATTTATAAAAACAACCTCTGCCACCTGATAGGCCTGCTGCAATTTTTTTTTTATCTTTTCCCTCTCATGTTAATTACATGTAATAAGCTAAAACCTTTAATATTTTACATTATATACCTGACTGTAGTACGCACCCATCTCTATGATTGCTATACTTACCTGCAGTCAGGTTACTGCTGACTGAGGTTACTGACCTGGCTGCAGGTAAGTGTAGCCAATCATAGAGATGGGTGCCAACTACAGTCAGGTATATAATGTAAAATATTAACGGTTTTAGCTTACTATATGTAATTAACATGAGAGGGAAAAGATTAAAAAAAATATTTGCTGCAGACCTATGGTGGCAGAGGTTGTTTTTTTAAATTCACAATATTGCAATCAGCCTATAAAAAAATGTTTCATCTAATTAACAGATGAGGGAATATTTAGCTATCTCAGATCTTAGACCATAATGAGACGTTATTTATTTAAAGAAACGTGTACAACCTTACCAAGAAAAACTGTAACAGCTTATCTCGTTCGATAAGATATTTTTTTTTCATAAGTAAAGCATCAGCTTTGCATACCTTCTCGTTTGTAATAAAATGGACACATCGTGCGATGTAAATTAAATATCAACTAACAATCAATGCTACTAACGTTCTATATCTATATCGATTCAATTATCACTGAATTAGGACTGGAGCAAGACGGAGCCGAGCTCTTGGGCGCCGCAAAAACTAATATTCAATTTCGTGTACCGCCACCGTTAGAAGGCACGCACGAGCGGAGACGTCGTCATTTGCTATAGATTTTTTTTTGCACTCAAATGCAGTCATGACTCGGCAGAATCGACATTGTAAACATAACGAAATTATGTCGACATGTAATAGATAGCGATGCTCCTATTCATCTCTAATTCGATCAATTTATGTTCGTTGCCGAACCTTATTCGATTACGAGACTGACTATTATTTCTTACGGATATTAGATAATATTGAATTTTATTAAAATTATCTTTGTCATTATACGAGAGAAAATCTAGGGAATTGGATTCCAGTAACGGTATCGGATGTATCGGAATACATAAAATATTATTCAGTGTTCAGTGAACCTGTGAGCAACAGATGGCAATCTAAATTTCGTAGCATCGGGTCCACGTAATGGAGTAGCTATCCAGGCTTTCTTATGCGGAACCTAACTGTTCTAATCTCAATATGCACTTCCATTACATGCATTGTATGGTGTTTCTAAGACATTTTCCTATACTTTTTTCTTTGATTTTCTCTTTATTAATCTCTTTATTCTTTGAATGTTCTGTGCAAGTGTCTCTTATTTCACTATTTTTACAAAATTCATTACTGGCATTAAGCATACGCATTAAATGCCTTAACGTTATTGTTTTCTATCATTATCTGCGTAATTCTTGACTTATATAGTCCTACTAGCTTCTGCGCGCGACTTCGTCGGCGTGTACTCCGCTCCTATTAGTCTTAGCGTAATTATATATAGCCTATAGCCTTCCTCGATAAATGGGCTATCTAACACTGAAAGAATTTTTCAAATCGGACCAGTAGTTCCAGAGATGACCGCGTTCAAACAAACAAACAAACAACCAAACAAACTCTTCGGCTTTATAATATTAGTATAGTATAGATAATATAGGCTTCGTAAAATTTCGCTTGATCTATCGTTACTCTCAACTATGGTTCAATTGCTTTTGACCCTGACCCTACCTTGCTTGCAAGATTAACCCGCGTTTATCTTTATCTAGTCTAATGCTATCGCTCTCACAAATTCGATCATAAATTTTGCAATAATATTTGATGATTAAATGTCATGTTAATATTAAATTTATAACAGTTAAACGTAACAACAGTTTTTAGGAAGAAAAATTAAAAATTAATGTACCAAAAAAAAATATTTCTTTCGATTATACTTATCTTCTCTGTATAAGTTTATCGAAATCAATCTGTGCTATAAATACATCAGGAAAAGAGATTGTACTGAATGAAATAACAATCGCTAGATCAGTTTTACAAAAAAAATCTGGGAAATAACTGGCTCCTAAGGTCTTGAATATTTTATTCGTATAAATAAGGTTATGCGCAAAGTCATTCCCACGATCGGGTTAGGTGAGAAGTTATGTTTAATTGCACTCTTTTACAGTAACTTCCGTGGAAGTTTACGGTGCATTAATAAAGTGATTATCTTGCATTAATCTCAAAGTAACATATATTACAGCTAAATTAAAAAAGATTAAGATAATATTTAGTATATCGGGTATGTACCATTTACTTTTATTTCAGCTGACCGATATACAGGGTGTCCCGCGATAATCTGCAACCCCGAAAGAGGGTGAAACTAGACCATAAATTATCGACAAAAAACATAGAAAAAACTTTTTTAAAAAAATATTTTATTTTTTATTGACGAATTAAGATTTTTATATCTTACCTAGACTCTATGTACAAAAAATGATGATTTCTTCCAAAGTAGTGGGTCGATTACTTTAAAATAAAATAAAATATTACGCCACGTACTTGGCGGTAAGGATAAAATAAAAATTAGCTGGCAAAAAAGTGGCATTATGTCTTTAATTATGCTTCTTGTGAAAAAAAATCCATTTTTTATGACTGTTTTTTTCAATGATCTCTAATTTTCTCAGAATTATGCCCCAAATACCAGGAAATTTTATGATTTATTATTATTTCTTACCATATTGCCATTCAAATAAAAAAAAATTTACGCCTGTATCCCAAAAAACACGTACAAAAATCATCATTTTTTGTACAAAGAGGCTACGTAAGCTATATAAAAATCTCAATTCGTCAGTAAAAAAAATAAAAAAAATTTTTTAATTTTTTTAATTTTTTTCTGTTTTTTGTCGATAATTTATGGTCTAGTTTCACCCTCTTTCGGGGTTGCAGATTATCGCGGGACACCCTGTATATGTAATTTAGTCCTTATTTTAAGACTTAATTAGTAATGCACCGTTTTTTTTAAATTACACTTTAATGCAGCTATAGCTCAGATTTCATTTTCTATTTATTGATATCTACAACTTTGGCTATGAAACAACTATTTGAGATATGGTGTCGAAACATCTGCCTAAGAGATTTTTACTTTTATGGACTAATCTATCAAATTGTATCAATCTACTAAATATGAATGTAATATAAAGTAGTACGTAACAAAAAAATACTTCTAAAAATAATTCATAGTTTTAAATTAAAATCTTCGATGTCTAAAACTTATTATTTGAGAAGAAACAAAATTTAAACCATTAAGGCATTCCTTGAAACCCTATCCCGTCTGACTCATGAATACATGTAGTACCAAAAAAGCTATTCTAAGTTCAAATCGTGTGTTGGTCGTGCTACTGGAAAACAATTTCTGTGTTGCACAAACGTGGACCGTTAATTGCAGACCACCAGGGTCGCTATTGTCAGTCGTGATATCAACGTTGTTGGGCTGGAACTAATTTTTGTACGTGCACACATTTATTCATAGTTTATCGGTTTTTTTTTTTTAAATTATAAGCTCCCTTTTTTATTTTAATATAGGTAGAAATGATCTAGATGTTTGAACTGTGAGTAACTGTAGTATTTCCATTCTGAAAGAATATACAGCGCCTAATTGATACATATTTTCCTCTTGACAAATATCTTTCAAACCAAAATTCAAATACAAAGTATAAAATATTGAATACTGAATTATGACGAAATAATAAATATTATATGTTTTATTAGAATCACAAATATTCTTGTATTTAAACCTAATTGAAAACTCAAGTTGTATTTATTATAAGTGGATACTGATTTTAATAGTTCGTTTTCACTACCATCTAATAAATAAAAGATTGTTTAGTTTCAAAAGTAAAAATATAATTTCGGATTAGATTTCTGATCAGAAATATTTTTCTAGTTAGAAATACTACTCTAAATGCTATGCATAATTTAGGTTTGCAAAAAGCCACATTACTTGGCAGTTGGCACAGAGAACAAGTTTAAGCCGGAAAATAAATTTCATCCACGTATCTCATGATTCATAGATACATCCGGGATTTGCATGTTAAAAATATTAATTACTAGCTTTGCTAACCTGTATGTCATATTAAATAGATTGATTATTATCATTTCATCCCAGCAACATATCATGTTATGTAGAATTGCTATATAGCAAGATTTAAAACTGAGTAGCGAAAAGCTTATAAATTTAAAAATGTGATTTAGTAATTAATAAGATTTTTAACTACTCGGATATAATACAATACCATTTAAATCAAGTATATTTAAGTACGTAAAAATAATACACCAATGTAACATATACTAATAAGTCCTTTTGTCGGATCAAAAAGTAGGTACATTGTATCACTTTTATGGTCTACTCAATTAACATTAACTACTCGCAGAAATGGCCATTTATCGAAGTTAAGCTAGTTACAATGACGCTGCAGGAATGGCCAATAATAAAAACTGTACATACCATTTGCATTTATAAAACTTCGTTCATTAACAAGACCATTCCGTTTAAATCCTCCGGGCAATAGAAAACTGTACATTCAATCTATTAACAACTATATCCTTTAAGTAATTGACAGAACAAAGCTCCTGTTACTTCCTTTGCTACAGTTATGTCATGGATAAAATAAGACACAAGTGTAATGAGGACCGCTTCACATTCCTGCATTACGTTCACGGTTCGATCACGGTCCGGTTCCGGTCCGTTCCTGATTCCTAGTAAAGTTCATTCACACTATAATGTCGACTATAGTTCTGAGTTCACTACACGTTAGATATGCAAATGGTCTAATATTAGACCTACATACAATCAGATTCAGATAACAACTTAGGCTTGAAAATTCAACTTGAGCATTTTTTTATACCGAGTCGAACGACAATAAACCTTGATTAACATTATAGTACGGATCGGTCTTAAAAAGTCTGGTGGCGTGGAGATGTGACTTCTATATTATATATTATTATGAAATTATTATCAATTAACATTTTTCTATAATTAAGTAGAATAATGTGGTAGGATTATTTTATTGACTTCCATAATTGACTAGTTGGTTCACTTTATGTTATTTTTAAACGCAAGATGTAATCAAGTGTTCTCGTAATTGATTTTATTTTTACTCATTCTCCGTGATTAAACGGTTTAATCGGACGTAAAACATTGTCGATCGATTTAAATCGAACAATAAAAACATCATAGCTTTTACTTAATTATAAAACAGGGGACTTATACCTTTTACTTAGTATATTTTTCATTTTATTTCTAAGAACCGTCAAAGTGTACCTAAATGGTGAAAATTATTTGATTACAAAACAATTAAATTAATTATAATTAAAAAGGTAGAATCGATCCCTAAAAATAAAATAACTTAAAAAGTACTCACTCTCACAGAAGTTTTCAAAGTATTTTCCAATAGGTTCTCCATCATCGATCAAAGGTCTTTCAGCATTCAGGTAAGCTGAGGGTCCGTCTGGTAAGGTGTTATGGTCAAGATGGTAAAGACGGCAGTTGTATGTGGACGAGTGAGGTGCTCCGAGATATAAGAAGGATCGACACAAGAACTCAGATTCAATTTCACAGGCGAGCCGGCAAGCTGATTCTGAGGTCACCTAATAAAAGAAATTAATTGCTAAAGATTAAAAGAAAAAAGCGTTTGTAAAATATAGCTTTTCACAAACCAAGCTAATTGCAACAGTACCGCTTAGAGCATCTAAGTCACTTAAATTAAAGTGGTCTTGAATTTAACCTAGAAGTCAAATAAAAACCATCCAATAATAATCTATGTAAATTAACTATCTTAGTACCTGGAGCTCCTTGTCAGTGTAGTAGTGTAAGCCAGCGTACTGCGCTACTTTATCCTCAGCGACTCCCACTCGGGGCGCCGTAAATATTCTAGATCCCTTGCATGCTTGCGACGCCTTCAGGCACAAATTCTGCACGACCACACAGATATCACTTAAAACATTTAAATCATCATAATCGCAGTTTATTTACTCAAATGTATATGTATTAAGAACGTTCGTGGAAACGATTTAGTTGAGAACCTGACTAACAACTTGTTAATTAGTTTCAGTGAAATAGTAACTTAAAATGTAGGAATTCATGTTACTGAAGTAATTCTAAAGTAATATATATACGCACTGTAGCTACATATCAAAAAGGCAGTACAACCGATACATTAGTTTATATTACAATTAACACTAACATTTAAAAGTATAATGTAAACTTATATTACAGATTTTTTACCTCAAAGTAGTCAGCGCCGGGTGTATCTACGAGCTGCACAAATGGCTGCGCAGTGCGTCTGTCAGAGTCACTGAGAGCGCAACGCATACTTCCGTATTCATACTCCGCAGACCGGCATGGGAACTTTTTCTGTCGTTATAAAAGTTATATTGCAATGTTTCTCAAATAATATTAATAACCTCAATATTGAACATTTCGTGGGATTTATTATTATTTGCATAACCGGATGCCCTTTTAGAATTCCGTTACCAAACCCATCCGCCGCCAAGAGAATGGGCGTTTGAGGTTTTTTTTTTTCTTGACCATAAAAATAAGTAGCGTTACTTTTTGGGCAATAATACAGAACCCTTTGCATTTTAGTTGATATTTCTTGTCCAACCGAACCTTCACAAGGGTTTTTTAATCCTTTTATTTTTCTGAAATATATGTATGGGTATATACCTACAGGGAAGATTTATTAACACAAAGACTAAAAACTAATTTGCTTTTGGTCTTAGACATATAAATCATGTGTTGTGTCATAATAATTTTAAAACTTTTTTCTTGTTTTATGATATGGTAATGTGATTCCATATTTAGGGCCTGACAAATATACGTGCATTTATTTGTGTGAAAGAAATGTTCTTAAAGGTTAGCAAAAAAACAAAAGACACTTTGCACTAACGCGGTTCCATAAAGTTGTACTTAATCGATTTTCCATAAACTAACAAAGTCTCAAAGCTACAGTCACCTGCACTCAATAAAACCCGTATCATTTTCCTCTATCTCCCGAAGTGGAACAGAGCCGTAAAATATAAATTGAAATAGATACATTGAAAAGGCGTTGCTTTTATAAATAGTCGATGTACGAATCCCCTCGAACGGAACGCTCATAGAAGTGATGGTATGGGGGTAATTTCGTATAATTTGACTTATTACCTCATTGAGGCAGGCAGCGAGGCAGGCCTCTTTAGTGGAGGTGTAGATTATACTATTGTCCAGTCCCCGCAGCGACTTGCCTGGCACTCTTTCGAATGCCCACGGCCGCAAGCACACACCCTCCGAGCGCACTTGTAGTTTCACCATGTAGTACGTGTTAACTGAACGCTACAAAAAAAATTATGATATCATAAATTCCTTCTGTTATTTGCTAGTTTATTATACCTCATTCTTCAAACTAAATTTAAAAAAGAGTATCTTAACTTTTATTTCACTCACAACAAGACATAAAAGCTATCTTATAGAATGCAAAACCTGCTTCGTAAGTTACGAGGGCCTACGACACGTAATAAAACTCATACCCACGCGTCCATCGTCCTTTTATTTTCATTCTTGCGTAAAATAAACAAAAGACGTAATGCTCCGAGATGCATCGCTAAACACGTAATTTATTGTCGGATAGCTCATTAGCTCTGAAAGTGAGTAACGGATTATCCGAGCTACTGTTTACTTCAATACGGGACCTAATAGAGGTTTCTGCTACCTCGTCGATTTTTTCACATCAAATTACAAAAAAAAATCCTAATTAATTGAGTACTTCTACATATTATATAATACATATTCACTAAGTCCCTAATAAAAGTCTGATTATAGTTCTAATATTAACAGGTATCGTTGTAACATCTGATTTTACAGCATTAAAACCTTATAAATTCAGTTTACCTAACTATTAAATATGGTCTTCTAGCAATCGAATTATTAAATAAAGTCTTAATTTCAAGTTTAAGCTTCAATAAACTTATATTATCTACAAATTTAATAATACAGTTCTACATTTCTGTGTTTTAACACAAGCACTAAATTTTATAACAAATGCGTAGAATTTTATGTAGAGACGGTCGTTTTCCTGAATCTTAAACCTCGTTAACCGATTTAATCTGAATTGTTAATATAATCTCGGCATAGCAACACTAATTGGCAGTGTCTAGGGCAACGAATAAACAAGTCTAGATATCCGCATCTATAGATATTTATTCGACTACAAGCCTATGCAGTCACTGCGTGGTGCACGGCTACTCTTGTTCGCTTGATCTTATTTGCTTATTATATCTTGATATATGAGAAAATCCTATTTACGATTTGTGTGACACTTTTCAAATTGATCCTTTATTTATAAATACCTACTAGTGGTCGCCCAGTGGTCGAAATTAGACCATAATTAAAAATTTAAATTAAATAAAAAAACAAAAGATAATGAAAATAAAGAACTTTTAAAAAAAAAATTTAATTTGACTACAGACTTTGACAATCAACAAAAGTGTGTGTGTGTGTGTATGTCAAATACATGGTAGTATGTAATGATTGTTTTTACTTTTAATGCGAAACATACATAATATGTAACGGAAAATACTAATAACGACGATTTAATTTTCCAATACAAAATGTTCCTAGCGGGGAAATTTAATGTCTTTTGTCAAAAACGTTGTCAATTGGTTGTCAAATATTTATAGGTGCGTTCAGAAAGTGTTTTGTGTATCTAAATTTTTCACAAATATACGTAGGTGATACGAAGTTCACCGGGCCATCTAGTATATAGATAAATAAAACGTATTGAACTTATTGCATTGTTAGTATTACTTACATAACTTGTTTTAGGAAAATCATATAATTAAGGGATAATTAATAGATTTAACGAACCTCTGACAAACTAATTCAAATCGTTATTACCTACAAGTAGTTATTAATTATTTTTTTCTTTCAGTAGGCTTGCATTCATACTGTCACAATTTTAACCAGACTATGGGGATGAATTAAGCGCAATAAACTCGTGAGTAGAAATATTTTCTAATTCAATAAATAAATGATGGATTACAATACGTTTACTTTGTTTTACAATAACTATTTTAAACTTCTATTCTTAGAACAGATAGAATCGTGATAACAAACATACCTGCGGTGTGGCCATAGGATTATTCGCTTGAGTATCATTCTGAAGTAAACAGCGAGTCTCTTGAACTGGAGTTAAAGGGTTCAGCACGAAACTGTAACAAAAACACGATATTATTTAATATGTACATACTTTTAAAATAAATAAAAGGAAATACTTCGTTTTCACTTTTTGTGTTCAAATATATTATTATCAATTAAATGTAAAAAATAAAGTATATTCACGTAAAATAATATTTTTTTTATATACTGTATACATATGAAATGTCTGAGCAATCAATAACATAACACTAATTTAAAAAAAGCGAAAAATGCATGAGATTTATTTCCGGATTGTAAAAGTTGTAATTTAGAAGAGTGCCTTTTAACATTTTACTAGAGATTGAGAGCAATGCACCGGGAAGTAAGACCGGCTACCGCACGCCAAAGCGGTGTTTTATTTTTAAAATTGACCATTAGAAAATAGTTCATAGTTCATTTGACAGTATTACAAAATACTTAAATGCACAATTTATTTCTGAAAGGATTTTAGGCTTATGTTTTTTTTAATTTAATATACAATATATAAAAGTAAAAATTCTTTTTTTACGTTTATTTTCCTTATCAACGTTGCATTTTCGTGTTAAATACACACAGGTAGGGCACAGCAGGAAATTTCCTGCTCAAAATATGGAGCAGCCCGACTGGGATAGTACCTCGACCTTACAGAAGACCACAGCTAATACTGTTTTAAAGCAGTATTCTGTTCCTGTTGGTGAGTAAGGTGACCAGAGCTCCTGGGGGGGATTGGGGATAGGGTCGGCAACGCGCTTGCGATGCTTCTGGTGTTGCAGGCCTAGGCTACGGTCTTACCATCAGGTGAGCCGTACGCTTGTTTGCCAACCTAGTTACATAAAAAAAAAATGTTTACCCAATATCTGAATTATATTATCTGGGCTAAAAATTTAAATTATCTAATATCATGTATATGTAAATACAGCAAGGAAAAATAAAATACATAATAAGAAACCCATTATCTCCCTGCTAGTTGTTCATTTTAAAAAGGTACATACGTATCTACAAAATAAAAAATTCCAATAGCCACGGTATGCAAATATATTCAAACTATACATGGTAATGAGCAAAAACCCTTCACAAAACATTTCATAGAACGTCATTATTCGTCTTCAATGACACTGGTGGTGTGATCAGTAATATCTTTACGTGTAAAGAGAATTCATTAATGGTTTGCATTCGTCTTAATGACACTAGATCGACGCGCGTTACACTTAGAGGCTGCATAACGGCGCGGTTTACCGTTCTAACCTGATATTTTGTTATTTTATGTCTCATATCACGCATTCTGAAATGTGATTTAACTTTTAATGCTTATTTATATAGTATTATTATTTTTAATTATAAGTAATTGTCTTTTATTATAACTTTTTATTACAGGTTCGTAATTTTTTTAGTATCTTTCGGTTAGTAAACAAAAGATAATAATCGAACGGACGAAAATTCTAAATCCATCAATGGAAACTAGCACCGTAGTTTTTAAGTAGTAAATTTGTTTTCAAACTTTATCTTATATGTATATATATTATGCGAAGAAAAAATCGTAAGAAGATATGCATTCCATTTAAAATAGATTACAAACTTCTCTTTAATAAGAGAAGAAACCTTTACATCAAATTGTACATATAAATATTTCTTCTGGTTTGGATGTCTGTCCTTTGGGTCCGTCCCTCGGAGAAAACGTTAAGCTATTAGTCCCGGTTATTATCGTAAATACCTAAAAGCAACCGTAACTCATAGTAGGGAATATATCCGCAAACCCGCAGTGGTGCAGCTTGGATGATTAAGCTCCAATCCTTCTCCTACATGGTGAAAAAGGCCTATGCTCTGCAGTGGAATGTTACAGACTGAAGTGCGATCGCACATAACTATAACAGTAATTTACCTACGAGTATATTTAATTTCATTTTACAAATCATAAAGTATAAAGACTTTTTTATTAAACAAACTATTTTTCAAATCAAAGTATCCAATAAATAACGTACATAGATATATTTCTCATCAGGTTGTAAATCATAATATAACAAGTTTGATGATGTACGAACAAAATACCAACACGTCAAAAAAAATGATTAATGTGTCAAGCCCTTAGACTAATGATACTGTATATAGTTTTGATTTCGCAATAGCTGTAATAAATCTTGGGCTATTACCGGCGTACTTAATAGACCAAATTATTCATATCTAATATTATAACAAATGTAAACAAATCTTCAAGATAATCGTTAACAGCAAGAGCTAAAATCCATTTCATCATCTACATATATAAATATGAATTGTTGTTCGTTTGTCTCACTAAAACTCGAGAATGGCTGGACTGATTTGACTAACTTTGATCTTGAAATATTTGTGGAAGTTCTGGGAAGGTTAAACGATGAGAAATATAAATAATAAGTAACGGAAAATACTAAAAACGACAATTTAATTTGCCTATAGAAAATGTTCCTGGCTGTGAAATATTTGATGTCTTTTATATTTTTAGAAATAAAAAATTGTTATAACAAAATTTAAATATTAATATTTGAATATTTAAATATAAATAATCGACAACCACATATATGTGGTTGTCAAATATTTATAGGTAAGAAAGTATTTTCACAAGTATATGTAGTTGATACGAAGTTCACCGCCGGGTCATCTAGTTATAATATAAATATATTACGCCAACGTAGTTACAAAAAAAAATCAATAATTCTATTGTTTTAATAATCTAGCCAATTTTTGTTTTGTAGTTTTCGTGACTATAATTTAAAGTAAAATAATATTTCAAAACTTTATTGTTATATTTTATAATGTAACAAGGTTGTAATTTAAATCAAGCAAATTAAAGCATTTCAGCATCTCATCTACATCAATTCTGATTTCTGATGCAGACAAGAACATCACCGCCTATCATTACAGGCGCCTGACCGCGCACTGAACAGCGCATCAATCATAACACAGAGGCTAAAATTGTTAAGTAGCCCGCGCATATCGATGGACTTCATCTCACTCTCTAAATACTTCGATATGTTTTGATCTAGCGACGAATTAATGACTGGTTCTAACTAATAAATGACTACTGCATTATACCTGACAAACAAGTGCATTCTAGATTAGCTATCTATTCGAAATAACACATTTAGTCCTTGGATGGAAGATGCATAGTTTACCTAAGTGATTTGTTAAATTACTATTAGTCTGCGAGCGTCTTTAAATTATTTTCAATTGTATCCTTAGTTTCGAAGTAGGTATCTTGCTGTTGAGGCATGTAATAACGGAACGAATATTGATTTAATCGTGAAATAAATCAATAAAATCTGACCATGTCCATCTAAATTTGATATTATCAATCCTGACGGCGAAAAGACAACGGGTCACGATCATTAAAATCAAAAAGTTTATCTCAATTTCTTTTTATTTCAGAGTGAAAATAAAATTGATTTACATTCAATTTTAGACAATTTTTTCAGTTACATCCGTTGTTAACTGTAATTTATTTTCCATTACTGTATAAATTGACTATAGTTCACATGTTAAGTAAGATAAAGTAAGATATCTTAAAATAGTATCATAATTCCCATGTAAGAAGGTTTTAACTGTTAAAGCTCTTTGTACTAGTAACGTATTAGATAAGGAAGGTTATTCTAGCAAATGTACGTCGTTATCATCGTATAAGGTTAAGAATGCAGTGGCAACGCGGAAAACAGTTAGCAATTGTTACTATCGCTATCATCCCGTTCCATTGTCAGATAGCTTTTTCTTTGGACAGATTGATTCGAGATTCGTTGTATTAGTACAATGCTAAATTAGAAGCGGGAAAGTTCCATCTCATCTAATTGAATTCTATACCTATGGAATCAATTCTCTTTGTATATTTTTTATTTATTCTAATACTGATATCTTCTAGAGTTATAATTTAAGTATTCGTGTACCATCACATGATAATGTCTACTAATAAACATTTTGAATCGTAGTTCCTGATTGATTACTGGTGACATAAATCTGTGATAAAACTGATAACAATTAATTATCTTTGATTAAAGGAATATTCTTTAAAATTGTTCTTGTATAGGTTTATTAAATTTATTTTAACCACCCATTAAAAATTTCGATCTTACCAAACTGCTCTTCGACCAAAAAATAGTAATCGTAAACCCAAGTGCTTATTACAATAGTTGTAAACATTTTTCAATGAAAATTTCTACACAGATATCGAGCAATTCAATCTCCGTTAGAAAATCGAATTAAATTGAATAAGAGTTCAAACCGCCAATAGACATGAAATCCAAATGGTTCATCGGCAATAATCTATTGAAGACGTATGCGATCACTTTTACTGTTATCCAATTTAGAGCGAGTGTTGGTTTCCGCTTTTACACGGTTTGTGGCGGTGAAAATTACAATTGTTATAACCCAACACCATGTCATTGGAACGCCAGAAGTGCTGGGGCCTTTGGGCTGACAGACTGACACACATTCTCGAGTACTTGCGTCTGACGCTTGAAGAATATGATGAACATCTCAGATTTACCCGATGACCACTGATTAGTGAATCCTCATGTCAATCAGATCATATCTACGACATTTAGGTTAGGCGTGATCACAGATAAGTGCGATGCGTTTATAGTTATTTGTGATCACTCACAGAATGACAAGTCATATTCTTGATTACAAGAGAGCGTTTACTTCTGGACGCACACTTTCTAGTATTATATAGATAATTACAGCTCTATCTCTTAGAATGTAGTTTTATAATGAAAGCTAATTGAAATCATCTTAACTGAAAGAGACGTACTTCCTAAATTAGTGGTTAAAAAATTGATAACTATAGGATATTATTGTTTTTAATGTGATATAAATTGACAACAGATTTTTTTTTTATTTGTATTAAAAGCTTTAAAATATAGCTTATAATATTTATACTAGAATTAAGTACCTTGAAATTATAAAGTACAAGCCAAAATCGTTGATGCAAATTGGCGTTTAATCAGACATTGTTTTAAGATTTGAGCGAATAATTAATTCTGTATTACTATTTTAAACTTGCTGAGCCGATAGACGATCTGTTTAAATTTAAATCATGTTAAGATTTTAAAAATTCCACGATATAAAATTATGGCATTAATTCGAATCTCCGTTTTTACTGAGTCAAAGTTTACTGAATTAATGAAAAAATTAATGCTTAAATATTAGGTTCATAGATTTCCAGCAGTTGTCACTGAATTCATTCCATTAAATCGTCTATTTCCACATCTTCCAATTAATTTTACACGTTGACTTTTTATAATTGATTTGCCAAAGCTAAAGTGTAATCACCTGAATGAAGCTGCTTGACAATCGGGCTCTTCTCTGCACCATCCATGGCACTCATACAGCGACAAGTTGCGTACTGTGTAGTAGGCAGTACCCGAAAAGTCAACATCAGTAAGCTTCTCGAAAGCGATTCGACCTAAAACAAATTCGTTATTAATGGTTTGGGAACATAAACACACCTCGATTCGTTTTGAGGTTGTTAACCTTCGTTTTATAAATTTAATAGCAAATTTAAATATAATGATATAAAATAAAATACACAAATATAGGTACGTATTATTTCCATCATAGTCGTTAGTTGTCAAATAAAAAAATGCGTTTAGAGAAAAGGTCATATTACTGTTTTTTAAAACCCATCACTTTTAAAAAAAAAGTGTTCCATCTACTTTTTAGACTTCTTAAAAAATCATATCACAATGTACGTTATAAAATTATATGTTTTTTTTTCTTTTCAATTACGTTTACTTTGGTTTGTTAATATCATTAATTGATTATACTATCAGAGCATTCACTGATTAATTTATGAAAACTGTATAATCACATTAAAAAAATTATATGTACAATATCTATGGGAACTACAATACTGATTCAAACGGAGTGGCATCGTCTGAACACTCACAATGTAGTGCTAGCAAATAGCTCTTGCAGTTTGTTCTCCCATGCATTGTGTGTTAAGTGACTAGTACTTGCTATTCTCCTATTGTTTAGAACGTAAAGAACAGTAATAAGAATGCACGGGAAGCAGATACATATTATATGTGTACAATATTTGTAAAAGTTTTACAAATAAAACAAACATTAGATTTGTATAATTTTTAAACGATTGCTTTTTTAAAAAACAAGGGATTAATGCTAGAATATACATATATCTAGGAAGCCATACTTACTAAGCACAAATGAAGATTGCAGTAAGAGTAAGCCTAGCCACGCTAAGCCCGACACTTTGCCCTTCATAGTGATGTCTCCTCCTAAACAAAAAGAAATTACTTTAGATTATGATAACGTGACTTAAATTGATGTGAATATAAGTGATAGTAAATGTAAAAGTAATCGTTTATTGTATTTTATTATGCACAATTATTTGTATTTTTATTTCAATGTAAAAAATTATCTAAACTTTTCAAAACACAGTAAGGGACAAAAATTAAATTTTTGGAACATGCGAATCGAATCATGTTCACACTACATTGGAATGAAAAATGCTAAAAAAATTGATTTCGAAAAATTTACCCCTTACTGTGTTTTGAAATTGGGCAGCCGTTGTGTTGTAAGTGTTACAACTTTGTTTAATTTTCCACACTATGTCAATAGAGATATCTAAACCTGATCGTACAAAGACAACACAATGGAGGAGGAATGATATATATTTTAAAACACGATCGTTTTCTCCGAGTAAATGTAAAAAGATGCAACAACGGAAACTTGTTTATCCATTTTTAGATTCAAACATACATATATGTAGCACAAAGCCTATTCTGTTTTTAAAATTGTAATGAAGACGACGATATAAAATCGAAAGTCGGTCAGCATTGTCAGCCTTAACGTTACCTCTTATATCAGTAAAGATTGCACACTGTTATTATAAGCAAATAAAGTTTTTCCAAAAGTAGTAAGTACCTGTTCTGTGCGAGTTCCGCACACTGTCAAAATAAAACATAATCAAGTAGGTATATTTTAATTGCGTCTACGAAAATCTATAGGAATAAAAATGAATAGCAGAATTGTATGGTGACTGCACTAAATTGGATAATACTTTTTCTTTTTTGTATGGTTCGTTATTAGTTGGGATAAAATTTACACAACATAAAAATTTGAAAAAAAATACATAATCATGAAAAAAATAAATGGTGGTGCGAAATTCGCCAAATTATACTAGTTTTAAATTAAATCATTTTTATTAAGTATTCACATTTTGATTCTATCTCTATGTTTATATATAAAACTTATAGAGAGCAATAGTAAATTAAGCAAATTTTGTGAAAAAATTTTTTAAATAACACTATTCACCAAATAATATGTAGTTCATTAGATAGATATCTTCTAAAAACTATAAATCTTTTAACATGAGTTACGGAACCCCGAAAATTAAGCAATAAATAAAATAGCTATTAATCAAATGTTTTAATTGATGCAATGTTTCATTCTGAGTTTGGTACTAATATTTATAACTACAAATTAACTTAAAGATTAATTGTCTTAATTAGAAAGTTAATCATTTTAATTTTCTTTATTTAAGAGGAAAGGATACCTAAGGGACTTTTGAAAAATAGGTATTTGAATAAATTATTCCTGTTTCACTGACTATTGCCGTTAGCCGCTACCGCGCCTCCCGCAAACCCCGCACTGCTTTGTCTATGTGTGAGTGGCGTGGTGTTAGTGTGCGTGTGCATTTCACTCGCGCTTCTTATTTTTCTGTATTTTAGTTGTTTCATTTGATTAGCCCTTTGGCGCAGTTTGTGGTGGCCCTGCTTTCTGTTCCGCGGGTTGCGGGTTCGTTTCCTGCCCGAGTCTGGGTGTAATATTTGTATTTATATACATATTTATATGTGTATTATTTATATGTATATTTATAAAAAATATACATATATACATATATTTAGTTATAACAGTCGGCTGTTACCTGTAACACAAGCATTAAGTTGCTTACCATAGAAACAGACGACCGCATATTTACATATTTATTTATTTTTATTTATTTAATTTTTTCTGCTTCGTTCTTCTGTAACTCGGTTTACTTTTATTGGATTTCGTAAACTACTTAGTACTTATTATTTTGAATTATTGTTTGTTAATTCATTGGATTGTTATCTACATAACTGTATTTTGGTAAGTAATTATTGAAATACTTAGGTATTTTATTTATGAATTAGGTATGTAATTACATGGTTGAGGTGTATGTAAGAATGGGTGTTGATGATACATACATATAGTGTACATGATAAATGTATTGTAGCCATACATAGTACATAGTAATTAATATGTTTGTCTTAGTATAATAATAATAATATACTTTGTTGTACATTTACTTAGATAAAAAACAAAATTTACATTACAAGCAATTATAGTCACAAATTGTTCAACCAGGCGATCTTATTGCTAAAAAGCAATCTCTTCCAGACAACCTGATAATGAAAGGGATATCGCTTTTCAGATGGGCAGGTGGTATATAAATATAAATACATAAGAAAAAAAAGAATACATAACAATCATACATAGGTACATACACACATACGTACGCAACAAAATAAGTATAATAATAATAATAGTATAGGTACATATAAGTTGTAATGTTTGTCGCGGTTATACGTAACACATGCATTGGGACGATATAAAAATGTTTAAAAATAGTAATAAAAAAAAAACAAATGAGATGCTGGTGACATATAAATTTTATAAATTACTAGCTTCTGCGCACGACTTCGTCGGCGTGGACTCCGCTTCTATTTTTCTAAGCATGATGATACATAGCCTATAGCCTTGCTCGATAAATGGGCTATCTAACACTGAAAGAATTTTTCAAATCGGACCAGTAGATCCTGAGATTAGCGCGTTCAAACAAACAAACAAACAAACAAACAAACTCTTCCACTTTATTATATTAGTATAGATTATTTTATTGATGTCTTTTTAGTTAGGCAAATTACGTAATAATACCTAATAATAAGCGCTTTATTTGCGAAACACACTGAAATACAAATAAAACATCAAACTAAATGTGGAAGAACAAACTATAAATAAAAATAAATAATAATAATAATTAAAAAAAAAATTGAAACAACTGAACTCAGAACTAACAATAAAGACATTAAAAATAATAGTCACTAATAAAGGTGGCAGTGTGTCTCACAAAAAGATAAGTCCTCGGCTTCAGTTAGGGATAAACCCTATAAACTAACACAGATTTTCAGGACCACCTATTGATTTTTTATTTCATTATTTTGTGGTTCATAAAGAATTTTTAACCGATGAAGAAAAACAGACGAGGTTCTAAAGTCGCCACGTATATTTTTTTATATGTTTGACCATGCATTACAGAGTAGTCCGAATTTAATTTAAAAAAATATTGGAAAGGCTATAACGAAGTTACTGCTATTTTATTTTGTGGAGCCCTAAAGGAATCATTTAACAAAAAAATGGTAATTGTGTTTGCTCGCAAACGAAAAAAAACCGACTTCAATTACATCGACAAGTAATAGAACGTAATAAGACGACACAATAGTCAAGTAAATACGCGCTATTAAAGATTACTCAAAAAGTTGTAATTAGATCTCAATCTAATTTAAACAAGACTAAATGACAAGTATTAGCTTTCGATTGAAATAAGAATCATCAAAATCGGTACACCGAGTAAAAAGTTATGCGGTATAATACAACGTAGGTCGACGAAAAAGTAGTCAAGTAAATACGCATTATTAGATATAACTCTAAAAGTACTTGTGAGATCTCAATTAAATTAAAATGGGACCATATGACACGCAACACCTTTCAATTAAAACAAAATTGATCGAAATCGGTCCACCCAGTCAAAAGTTCTGTTAACATACATTAAAAAAAATACAGTCAAATTGAGAACCTCCTCCTTTTTTAAAAGTCGGTTAAAATGAAAGATGCTTTCTGGAATTTAATAGAACCAATATTAGAAAAATTTTACTATGATTGCCTTAAGGGAAAGGAAAGGAAATAATTAAATAACTACCTACTTGAACTGAATAAAATAATGCTTCTTATTTTGAAATTTTGTAGCTTTATTTAGTTAACCTACTTTTCCTAGTGTCTGTCCGTCAGTCGTTCTACAGTATCCTTCCTTTGCCTCAGTAATAAGACTACCGTTAGCCAAAATTATAGTCAAACCAAAAACATAAACAACATAATTATTTAAACTATTTACCATAATTATCATTTTTATTTGTTAGAGAAACCCTAGCCCTACCCTACCCCTACCCTTAGCCCAGGTTTTCACAATGTTACAATGAAAACCGCATCCAAATAAGGTTTTATTGTAGTTTATGAAAAGAGAGATTATTTAATTTTGTTAATACGAATTTTTGAAAATATCGACAAAATAATACATCACTAGTGTATCTATATAATTATCGACTATGAGGCAACACTTCGCTGGCGTGTATACGTACTGCTTTGACCCTTCCCTCCCCCAGACCTATCCCACAAACAGCAAGAAAGGGACAAGTGCAGCTCAGACCGTTTTAGGTAGATAATTATTGACCAAAACATCATTTCGTAGTCGCCTGTTTTCTCCTCGAAACATGCCAATTTTTTTTTTTTATTTTTTTTAGGTAAATAAACAAAGCCTTCAGCTATGCCGCTCCGTTTTCTTTTTTTTGTAAATATGAATTATTATTTTTTTATGAGTGTCTGAAAATGTACAAAAAATTAGGCAATATTTCTAGTTTTTGAAGACTCCTACTACCTAATATAATAAGAATATGAAAAAAAACAAAACGTAGGGGCATGGTCATGGCAGGTAAAAGTTTTATTTTACAAAAATATTTGATCTAGTGTCATTATCCAGGGAGAAAACAGTCGAATACCTTTGTATGGAGAAAGAGCCGGTACCCTTTCCTCTTAAGTAAAGAAAAGCTTTAATCGAGATTTAGATACAGGCCAAGATAGCACCAGGAAAGCTGTGACACAAATTTTAATTATTTTTTGCATTGCAATATCACTTTCACTGGACTTTTTATACGAGGTTTGACCATCAGTAAACGTGAAAGTAAGGCAATTGTTGTATTCTTTACACTGAGAACAGCTGTAATAATTCCTATGCATGTTTAATGAATCGACGACTTTCGTTCGTCTTTGTAATGTTCTACTCGATTTAACACATTCAATAGACGGCAATATTTAATCGAAATGTTTCACTATCTAAACAATAAAAATAATTAAGAGTACTCTAAAATTCATCATCGTAAAATATGTAATTAGTTGTAAAATTACCGCTACTTGAAAGTACTTTCTCAATTGACCGTATCGTTAACTTATTCCGTATTCCGGTTTATTTTAATAAAATGACGTTTATCATGACAGGGATCACAAACTTTTTTAACTTAAATTTCTGAAAGAATTAACACTTTGTACTACAGAATTATCTTTGTATATAATTAAAAATATAAAAATAAGTTTAAACAATTTGGTAGAGTTTTGTTATATGTATAATAGTGTATAAAAGGGTAATTTGGTGTAAAGATTATTCTTATTACGATAACTTTATTTAAGAATTCATTGGTAAAAGATCGATATAATGAAATTGTCGATAGAAATTCTTAACTACATGGTTTTGTATAGAACGATAGTATTCATGAATTCGAAGCTCACTCGGGTTATGATTTATTCTTCAAAAAAAACTTTTCTAATATAATCGAAATACTTTATAAAATTTATGTAAAAACGAATATATTTTCTATAATATCACTTAAAACAGAAATGTGCCTAACTTACTTTCCTCTGTTTATTTCTGAAACAACATATGAATCAAGGAATTTTTACCGCCGCATTGGATAATACACACAGATAAATGGACACATGATGAACAAACAGATGGATGATTACGTACACGCAAAATGTTCTTCGAAATATTTGAAGTGTTTGGTCTTTATAAGACAAATATTCGATCTTATTTGATGGTTAAGTGTTTTTTGATTATTCGAGTAACCTGCTAACTCAAGAGCACAAACTATTATATAGGTACCATGATTTTTGAAATTTACCGGAAAAAAACTGCGAAATGCGGTAAGCTCGACAGCTCTAACGAACCGCAAACAATCCAACGGTTTCGTGGTAACAATAATTTGAAGTCACTTGTACGTCTCAAGTTTCATGTGTTTATTATTATATACCTACATACATACCTATATACCTAGGTACATGCTTTGAACTAGGTGTATCGGATAAGTGTATGCTAGATTTGTCAGTTAACTATGTTGTACAGCCTTTATATATCATTTATTTATCTAAGGCAACAAAAAAGGAGTTTGCGAAATAGAATAAAAATTAAAACGGATTAACATCAAATATTTACAAGACCGTTATAAACAAATTACTGTTATTATAAATGTATTTTTACGTTATTAACCCGTTTAATTTAAAAAATTGAGATAAGAAATGACAAATTTTTTGAGATAATTTAGATAAGAAATAATTAAGACACAAATAACAAAAACAAATTTATTTTTATGTAAATTAGTGTATACATATTATGTGAGGATAATGTAGGAGAAAGTCATAGAAACAGTTATTTATGCATGAATCAGAATCTGTATATATAAAAGAGATTTCCACCCATATATTGACTCATCACGATGTCTCTCGAACCATAAGCACAGATTAGTACCATAAGGCGTAGAGACTTGAAATTTGGTAGGAATATTCCTTTCGCCGAGTAGAGGTCAGCTAAGAACGAATTTTACGAAATTCCACCCATAAGAGGGGATGCGGGGGTTAAAAACATACATATATGGCAAAACAACGTTTGCGAGGTCAGCTAGTATAATATATTATCCAAGTTATACTTCCATTGAAACCTTTGATCCAAATAAAGACTCAAGCTTTTACTATTCTTTTGATTGTTTTAAATCAGAACACCGAAACATGTAAACGCCATTGTTATTTCAAATAGGACTTTGTAATTGTTACCAAAAAACTTGCGATCATTTTTAACCTACTTTTATAATCTTTAGGACGTCACTTAGCTAAAGATGTATTGGATATATACATTTTTTTTAAACAAGCGTGCGACACTTGATGGTAAACGATTGGCATAACTTATGGACATCTTTGTAGGTGTCCATAAGCATGCAGCTATAAGCATCGAGCTTTTTGGTGCTTACGAAACTAGAAGCATCGCAAGCGCGCTGCCGACCCTAACCCCAATCCCCCTCATGAGCTCTATGGTCACCTTACTCGCCACAGGAACACAACACTGCTTAAAAGCAGTATTTTGTAAGTTCGAGGTACTTCCCCAGTCGGACTGCTAAAGACTTTTAGCAGGATATTTCCTGTCGTGCCGTACTTCAGTAAATAGTAAGTAAAGTGGATATATATAAGTACTAGCTGTCCCCGCAAACGTTGTTTTGCCATATATGTTATTAACCCCCGCAACCCCCTCTTGTGGGTGGAATTTCGTAAAATCCGTTCTTAGCTGACCTCTACTTGGCGAAAGGAATATTCCTACCAAATTTCAAGTCTCAAGGACTTATGGTTCCAGAGATATCGTGATGAGTCAATGGGTGGAAATCTCTTTTATATAATTAATATAGATTAAAAAAGTCATATGCAGAAATCTAATAATAATTATAATAAATTAAAAGTAAAAAACCTTTTTAAAAAACAAGCTTTTATTTGAATGCACTATAACGAAAAAAATAAATTTTTACTTTAAAACTTTTACTATCTACTTATAAAGTCATTACACATAATCTATATGATATAAAAGCTTGTCGCGAGATAGTACTCGTATTTCCTTAGTTTGAAAATTTTAATAGTTAAAATCAATCACATCAATTTATTTAATTTACTTGTTTACAAGCAAATCTTGCGACAAGCTTTTCTATCATATAGATTATGTGTAATGACTTTATAAGTAGATAGTAAAAGTTTTAAAGTAAAAATTTATTTTTTTCGTTATAGTGCATTCAAATAAAAGCTTGTTTTTTAAAAAGGTTTTTTACTTTTAATTTATTTTTGACTTTTTAGTCGGTTATCACGTCACTTTATTCGAATTATTCTTAGCAAGCCCTTTTATTTGATACCCATATTGTAGAAGTGCACTAAAAATAACTAGTCCGCACTCTTGGATATGCCGCTATATTGGATTTAGAATGACGTCACAAAGTTAACCATGCATTAGCATCCAAGTTGAACCTATATACAAAATTTCAGCTCAATTGGTTGAAGATATCTGCTTCAAAATTGAGTTGAAAGATTTCACCTGAACAAACATACATACATACAAACCATGCATTGTCATCCAAATTGAACCTGTATAGAAAGTTTCAGCTCAATTGCTTGAAGATATTTGCTTCAAAATTGAGTTGCAAGATTTCACCCGAACAAACATACATACATACAAACCATGCATTGTCATCCAAATTGAATCTGTATACAAAGTTTCAGCTCAATTGCTTGAAGATTCAAAAGTGAGTTGCAAGATTTCACCCGAACAAACATACATACATACATAAATACATACAAATCATGCATTGTCACCCAAATTGAACCTGTATACAAAATTTCAGCTCAATTGGTTGAAGATATCTGCTTCAAAATTGAGTTGCAAGATTTCACCCGAACAAACATTCATTAAATTTACATACATACATACATACATACATACATTGCAAGTTAAATAAAAGCTTGTAAAAATCATACGATTGTGAATTGGGAACCTTTAATTTGCAGTTTCGCTATTAATTATTTATATTTTTCTATACAACATTTTTTAAAAGCATGTATTATGTTCCTTTATGAAGTAAAACTAAACAAATCGAAAAATATTTCGCTAGTTTATATATCGCGATACTCTTTTTACTAACACACAGACGTATTATATCACTGCATGAAAGTCTAAATTGTTTTAATTTATACACAACTTAGGTACTTTACGTTCGTAAATTTTCTTCGTTAAAAAATTTAGACATCCTCAAAAAATGTACGATAGAAAACCAATTACAAGCTTATACTAAGCTGTTAAAAAGTTTGTACTGTGTATTTCGTACATGTCGTACTTACTTTAATTTGTGTTAAACCTAAAAATGTAAAAACTCAAACTTTCTAAAATGTTAATCCTTAAATAATAAAATAACCGTTAAAAATCTTGTGGTCACGTTTATATTACTAAAATAACTGAGTGCATTTCACTAATACAGAACGTAAACAATAAAGAACGATGTTATATTATTACGAAATAAATTACTATAACAGATCCATAAACCGTTAAGTTTAAAATGAAACAGGGCGTGTCGTAGTCGTAATGCTGAAGCGCAATTAACACATGTGACGAGTCTCGCATAAGTCACATAATGACGGCAACAGTTACATTCTATACAATCTCAGTTCAAGATTCCGTGAAGACTACTTCCCAATTGAGGTATACTCGGATAGATGCTCGAGCTGATTCTTCATTGAAAATAATATACCGACCTTAGTTTACACACAAATCGTTTTTAAAATATTTATCTTCTGTAGCGTCACATATAATTAGATTAAACAGTTATGTCACAATTTTCTTTAAATTCGTAGTGAGACCGTAACATATATGCAGTCACCGTGTAGGTGCGCTTTTAAATTACCGAGTTTAACGGTAGATCTATCTTTGGAGTAATTTGAAAAATATTTCAAGACAACGATTCGATTTCGATACGACTAAACTAACAATTAGTTAATAATCGATTTCTTTTGTACTACAATTGTTTTACTTTTGTACACAATGCATACTCATTCCCACGGGGAATGTAGGTACAAGATTAGTAGCCAGCACTTTAAAATGTGCCCATTTGCACACCCACGCATTATTCGCTGTCTGTTCGCCTCTACAGACAATAAAATTACAGATTATCATAGGAACGTTTCCCACTTCCTCAAATAACACTAATTTAAAATAGAAATGATTACAATGGAAATTCTCAATCGATAATTATAAAAAGTGCTATACAAAGCTGAACGGTGTCGACCTTTTCTCGCATGAAAGTACAAAAAAAAAACTGTACTGTAATAATCTCATTAAACTACGAAAAGAACCTATAATCTTATCTGTATTGACAAATCATTCAAATCACTCCCCAATTACTGACCGTGACCGTTGGCCACAGATGCGAACAATGGACGTGTGGCCGTCTGCGGCGGTCAGTGGAACAACAAACGGTAGCGGTCATGGCCACACTATTATCGGGATAATTATCCTGATAAATTGGTGTTGTTCCAAAAAATATGTGTACTTCAACTACTTACATATTTTTTGATCAGTTTTCTTTAGAATATCGTATACATATTATTATATTATGTACAAAAGTCTATAAAGATAGATTGATGGATTGGTGGACGTGCAACTAGATAATTAGATAATTTTAGACTTAAATTAATACAAAGCCTACTAAAAATTTCAAACTTACTCGCATAAGGGGCTTATATGGTAAGTTATAGTTGTGACACTTTAAAACGTATATTCATATTTTTGGCACGTGAACAAAGTACATATTCATAAAACAAGTATAATTGATTATTAATAGTTATACCAAAAAATTAATAATTCTAAGACAAATAAATAATAGAAATCATAAATCTTTTGTTAGAATTGTGTAATTTGATTGCAAAGATAAAAAAGAATGCGGCTAGTCGTTGAAAGTATTAATGCCTTTTTTTGGTAAATTGTATACATCGATGACAAAGAAATTTAACTGAGGTTAGAGCGCAATATGATGACTTGGCATCTCAATCTTTAAACAAAATATTTTGATTTTGTCTACCTACGCTAAGCTGCAAAAAGTAAACACTATCCACAAATCACCTAAAACGAAACCAAACATTAGAGGTAATTTAACGTTATTTTGCCGTCCATTATTTTATGTAAATTTCCAATTACAGAATTATTTATACAAAAGAATGTTAATCATATTATCTACGCAATTTAATCCACAAATAAAATCACGTAAATCATGTGTATACAATTCGTAGATTCAATTAATTTGTAAACCTCTCACAATCTCTCAAACAGCTTCTACAACGAGATACTACACATGAGTCAAATGGTCAATAACGGTATTGTTGCGTTGTATAGACAATGTGTGGGACAGGTTGCCGTCTGGTGTCTGACCTAATTACCTAACGACTATGACGTTGCTATACGTGATTTTAGTTATTTTCTCGAAAAAAGTTTTCTGTATAGACCGAAACAGATGGAAATTAGAGGGTGCAATCGGGGATATTTGATGGATGCATTAAGACTTCCCAATCAAACTCTATCAATTTTCGTTGAGCGCCTAAAGACGTACGTCGGGCGTTGTCGAGATAAAAGACCACACCTTTTATGTTGATCAATTCTGGCCGCTTATTCTTAATTTCTTACTTATGTCTCATCAGCTGTTGATGTAGAAATCCGATTTGATGGTGTTGCCCGGCAGTAGAAGCTCATAATGAATTCCCTTCGAATCCCACCATTCACTCGCCATCACATTTTTGTGTAATGTCAACCTGGGGTTCGCGATAGTCTGTTCAGCTTGACCGACCTTTGACTACGATCTCTTTCGTACATTCATATCGTGTGTGATCCAATTTTCGTCACCAGTGACCAATCTCTTCAAAAATCGTTCGATATGATTACGTCTTAAGAGAAAATCGCAAATGAGTACAAGGTCCATTAGGTTTCTTTCGGTGAGTTAATATGGCAAGTTTGTGTGATAAGGGCAGGCAGATGATGACCCATATATCTTTTTTTATAGTCAGTTTTTTTCAAATGGGTCAAAACTGTTTTATGGTCAATTTTCAGATATTCAGCTATATCGTAACTACTCAGATATCTATCTAGCTCCACTTATTCAAAAATGTCATCAAGTTTATCCGTAACTGGGCCAAATGTATCTTTGACATCAAAATTTCCTGACTGAAAACGCTTAAACCAATTTTGTGATATACTTCCTGACACTGCATTAAGTCCATAAACGTCACATTATCTTACTCGCTTTCTTCCTTTAATAAGGATGGCGATTTGAAATCAAGTGAACCTCTCGCTCGTTTACTGATTTACATAATAATTGTGTTTGCTCGCAAACGAAACAAAACCGACTTCAATTACATCGACAAGTAATACAACGTAATAAGACGAAAAAATAGTAAGTAAATACGCGCTATTAAAGATTACTCAAAAAGTTGTAATCAGATCTCGATCTAATTTAAACAAGACTAGTTGACAAGTATTAGCTTTCGATTAAAGTAATAATCATCAAAATCGGTATACCAAGTAAAAAGTTATGCGGTATAATACAACGTAGGTCGACGAAAAAGTAGTCAAGTAAATACGCATTATTAGATATAACTCTAAAAGTACTTGTCAGATCTCAATTAAATTTAAATAGAACCACATGACACGCAGCACCTTTCAATTAAAATAAAATTGATCGAAATCGGTCCACCCAGTCAAAAGTTCTGAGTTAACATACATAAAAAAATAAAAATACAGTCGAATAGAGAACCTCCTCCTTTTTTGGAATTTGGAGTCTATTCCTACTACGTACTTGGTGTCCCAATTGTTTTATTATTATTTATAAGTAGAAATAGGTTCAAAACATGCATAATCTATTTCAAATAATCGTTGGTTATGTTGTTCAATAAAATTGGTATCTAAATATTATTAACATAAAAATAAGGCCATCTATGTAGTCTATTTAGAAGTTGCATAAACATGTAACATGTAAGGCGAGTCCAGGCAAAGAATCGTTTATTTAGACAGTGCTTTTGCATTGTATAGGTCCAGACAACTTATTTGTTTTATGCAGAGAGCTCGCGTGTTTATCTTGGGTCTCGCCTTGGAATGCAGAGCCTTCGCCTTGTTGCTGTCAACAGTTAACACGTGGCCTAGCCTACGTAGTGATAGCGGTGACATTTATAAATGGGTTGTTCGGGTAACCCCGCTAAAAGCAGAACAGAAAGTGTAAGAGTGACTATATTTATATGCTAATTATTTTGAACCCAAAAATGTTATTTTATACAATTTCAAAATATCGAATGGGGATATGTAAGTTCTTCCCGATGTGAAAAAAACCTTTTTGTATGTTTGTTACAATTTAATACGTTTGTCTCACATCTGAATATTTACGTACCTACCTAAAATCAATAATATATAGTTTTTAATACAATGTCATACTGTCGAATAAAAATAAAATAAAATAAATTCTTCCCTATGCCAATACACCCACTTGAATTTCTTGTAATCTCAAGTGTTGGTCTTTAACATCGCATCATATTCTCGGAGTGCCTACTCGATTGGTTCCGGTAACATAAACTGAACATTTACAAGTACATAGTACTATCTGTTCAATTTGTTTTCTAATCTTCACCAACCAAATGGACGAAGCTTATCGCTTTACATCGTAAATACTACAAGACAACATTTGTAAGTCAATATAGTTATTAACTGTATGTACTGTAATGTAAGATGTAGGTAAGCAATGTGTTATTACATTTTGCTACAGGGTTAGCACGCGCTGTTCTCTGCTACTACTGTACTTACACAGGTGTAAAAGACAGAAATATGGTAATAGAGATGTCTACTCAAATATATCATTACAAGCTACTATGATGTGATCGGTCACGATCGCCCTAGGTTTATACGTGATTGACACAATAACGAACGTTTAAGCTGTAATGTAATCGAAAGACGCTACTTTATTTACATCTAGACCTAACAATTTCTGGTTTCCTCCTTTCTTAAAAAATGATTCTCATTGTAGCATTTTTAAACGACGAAAAAAACGGAGGAGGTTATCAAGTCGACGCCTATATTTTTTATGTATGAACTTTTTACAGAGTAGTTCAATTTTGATAATTCTGTAGGAAAACAGGGGATGATTGATTTTTCACTCACTGATTGTAAGGTATGACCACGGATAACTTTTTACAGAGTAGTCCGATTCGATATTCTTTTTTTATGGAAAGAATTTACCCTGAAGTTAGTTCCATATAAATTTGAAAATAAAAATCCAACCCTAAGGGTAGGAAACAGGGGATGATTGATTGTTCACTCACTGATTATAAGGTATGACCACGCATAACTTTTTACAGAGTAGTCCGATTTTGAAAATTCTTTTTTTAATTTTTCTATACTTACGTTGTATTACTTGTCGATGTAATTAAAGTCGGTTTTTTTCGTTTGCGAGCAAACACAATTATATATTAAAAAGTATGCAAGGATATATTTAAACAAAATAGAATAAGTAAATTAAAATTCCTTTACATGATTAGTTTAATTAGCTCAATGATTGCTCTATATTATCTTTCATATTAGAAAACTTATTAGAATGTCGACAACTTTGTAAAAATACATCATGATTTTGTTCAAAATAAGAAACTCAAAAAAATAATTATAAAATTTCACTACCATATTTACAAAAAATATATTCTATAATTATAAATCAACAAAAACTCCCTCGTTTAAACCCATACTTTTATTTTCATTAAAGTGAAAGTACGAATAACTTACAAAATACAAATAACAAAAATCCATTCAATAAAAGAGGTATTTCTAAAAGCATTTGTAATAGTTTATAACTTTCACTTGTAATTAAACATCGATCGAAATTCGTATATCAATCACAACAGCGAGCAACAAGCGCAAATTTAAAATACATTAATCACAAAAACGATTTCTACCAACCATGTTAAATAATAAAATAAAACTCTAATATTCACAGACAAAGCGCAACACATTATGCTACTTGATCTATTATAATTGAAATTTTGATAAGTTTCTTAAATTAATAATGGAATTGGGAATGGAAATTTATTTTCGAATCTTTCTGATAATTTAAACTAGCTTTAATGGTATCGATTAAAAAATTCAAAACTTGACCATTTTGTTTTTGTATTAAAAATCCCGTAAGCTCCTTATTACATACAGGTTGAAAATGAGGATATTATTTTAATCCCTTAAGTTTTTTTTTACAAATATTATGTGTGCCACTTCAAATACGTTTATCATAAGAACATACTACAATCAAGAAATGAAATTATATTCTTCCTGCTATAGAATAATGAGTCTAGACTCGTAAAAAGAGACAAAAGGGTCAAGATCGCATTTATTCCAAGACAGGTATTGAACACGCAGAGAATATCATACTGATCATCACTTTAAAAGTTATAGATATATATTATACTTTTGACCCGGAGAAATTATAAATTTCTAACATAGTTCAAAATTTGAAATGTAGTGCACCAAAATATTGAAATGTAAAAAAAATAGCGACAACAATTTTTAATGCAATAGATTACAACTTACCAAAAAGTGTTTCTGAATTTCTATAATATTGAACGAGCACTATCTGTAACAAAAAATATGTATTAACTACACGTTGCGTTTGTAATTAAATATTCAAGCTAGATACATATTCATTATATTTACTCGCTATTAGTTGTTTATATAAAATGGAGATTTAAGAAGGGCCCTAAATAAGTTTACTACCTCATTAACGTAACCATAACTCATATTTATACTTACGAAATTCTTGAGTTGGACATTTTAAACTATGTATTAGTATAATAAACGCTAGTTCTAGGCCAACTGAAATAATAAAACTTTAAGTAAACGTAAACTCTTGTAACAAATACGAATTAAAAGTAGAGCGTGTTTACTCTTCGCTGTCGCAAATGTCAATAAAGCTCTACTTTCTATTGCTCTAGTGTAAAGCAACTCCATTTCGCATACAAATAAGTATTTTATCAAATTTAAATATATTGAAATCTTTTATTTTTATTATTGTCACAGTCTTGTCGTCGTATCCTCTTTAACATTTTTATATTTTTATCAATGTATTTCACAAAAACACGCATACAATATATCAAATATTGCTCCAATCAATTATTAATTCAAAACAATAAATACGATTGTGGATAAAAACAAGCTTAACCCAAATTTTAAGATTATACAAAGCTTGACCTCGTACATATTTATGGATACCTAAGCGTAGGGGAAAGTGGTCACCATTCGTACGCGGGGCACATTCGTACAGTTAGTATAACAGAAAAACTAAAATACACACAAACACGTCTTTCCTAGTGGGCATAGACATATCGGCCACTATGTTGCTAGCGGAGTGTCACGCCAGTTGCACTACTGTGTGTCAGCTAACAAGACTTAACGTGTTTTCGCGAGCGGTAAGTAATTTTTTTACCCAAATTTAGTTTCGTAATTATAAGTAGAATTGTTATGTTTTTGACAAAATAGCAATGATTGATTAATGTTAACATTGTTTATTTTGAGCTTTAATTGTTATATTTCTCAAACTAAATTGGAATTTGAATAAAGTTGTATTTTTCATTTTGTTTAAGGCATGGGGTGCATTCGGACAGCTAAACAGGGGGCACATTCGTACGCGTACGAATGCTCCCCTTTGGGTTTCATTAACCAGAAGTAGGTACATCAAAATTCGATTTTTATGAAATAAAATATAGTACCTATTACCTTTCAAAATTATCGTGCAGACAGCACATTAACATATTTTTCCTTTTATGAATTATTCTACTTCTAACAAAATGAAATATTATTATTAAGTAAATCTTATAATTAATATTTTATTGCAGAATCATCGTGCGAAAACATAAAAAAGGTACGAGTAGATACTCAAGAAGTGGATGAAGAATCCATGAAATTAGCAATTGCTAATTTCATGGATGATGTAATACAAGGACAGTTGTCGTATAGAAAAGCCGCGTTAAAATACAACATCAAAACATCAACGTTGGAAAGCAGTGAATGCGTAAATACGCCGAACGGAACGCCAACATCAGCCTGCGAAAGCCAGAAAACACTAGCGCTGCTCGATCGTTTGCGTTTAATACGACTGCAGTCCAAGAGTTCTATAATAATAATTGGGCTGATGTGTTACAGTGTGTCTCTTTCTGTGTCTCCTGTTTTAGAAACTCCTAAAATTTTGGCTTCTAAATCACAGAAACAAGTGGGACAAATCGTGTCAGCGGAAAGAGGCGAATTGATAACATTTGGTGCTATTATTTTTGCAACCGGAAATACTATAATTCCGCTATTTGTATTTCCACGTGTGCACTACAACACCATCTTCTTGAATTGTGCGCCTGAAGGAAGTCTCGGAGCTGTTTATAGAAGTGGGTGGATAAATGCTGAGATATTAGTTGCAGTTTTAAAGCACATTCAGAAACACACACTGAGGTCTAAAGACCATCTGATTTTACTGTTATGTGATAATCACGAAAGCCACATCAGCTTACAGGCATAACATATGCTCGAATGGCATCATTTTTGTGTCTTTTCCCCCGCACACAAGTCATCGATTGCAGCCTTTAGACGTTGGAGTGTTCGGCCATTCAAGGCAAATATGAAGGATGAACTATTTTATTTTTTGTTATTTTACTAAAGAAAGCTTTATCGACTATTAGTCAAGTCAAATATTATTAAGTTAGTTGTTTAATAAATAAATATTTTTATAATAATTAATAAATATTTAACGATTTTAATAGGCTTTTTAATTAACCTGTATGAATCTACCCCATGTCGTACGAAAGTACCCCACCTACTGTACGAACGTACCCCATACGTGGGGTACGTTCGTACAAATATCTTATCGCAGAAAAATGGCTTTAACCCTTTAACGTTTTTGACATAATAGTTTCGGACTTTTTTGTAACAAACTACAATATATTTGCCACATTTAGGTACATAAACTAAATAATTTCGACAATTACTCATAAAATAAAAAAATAAAATCTAAAAAGTGTACGAAGGGTAACCACTTTCCCCTACCTATGTAACACGAGAACGTTGAAGATATATTTATTTGCTACGTTCCTCGGGCGCCGAGAATGTCGAGCAAATAATGACTGGGCATCGTGGCCCGACCTCGGTCTCTTCACCGTGATGCATGACGACCGTTTTAACACATCATTAATTGAATCACCCAAAAATTATCTATATGTACAGTTGTAATGAATCATTTAAGCGGCACCGTTTAGACAGAGGCGCTATAATAACAAGTAGCTTAACAACTATAAAAATTATATATGTACATTTAAATGTCGTAATTTGTTCACTCGTGTATATTAATTATTGAAATGATAAGTTTAGTAACAATAACGGCATTAAAGAATGCGAGAATCGCAGCTTTTTAAAAAGTCACGGTAAAGTTCAAGATAATCACATGCAGATCTTTTAAGTCTTTATTATGCTATCAATATTAAAAATATGTTTTTTATTGTTTCCAAAACAGTTATTAAATTTTATTATTTAAGGAAATTATAACGCTCAAATGTGAAGTTGCCTACATACTCGTATTATTACTGGAGCACGATGTCCGATTATTTATTAATCTTTAGTGGTTAATAGCGCTGAACATAAATTGCGTCCGACTCATAAGGCTCGGCTTAAAAGCTTGTTAAAGCTAGAATAGTAAATAAATCAAGGACTCCGGTCGTTTAGCTCTATGGTTTAGAAAATGAGATTAGAGCAAGGAATATAATCACCGGCGGCGGTCGTGATGGAGAAAATAAAAAAAGATTTTGCATTGAAACGTTTCCTATCGGCTTTTAGCTCGTTCGCTTTTATCCCGAAGCTGATCGCACTAGACAATGTGATGGTACAAGGGGTGTAGAGGGGGGATGCGGTCGGGAGGGTACGTGCATGACCGCGCAGGGCGCAATGACCTTGCGAGCACATTCCGCTCTTCCGACGACTCCCGCGACTCTCCAGACTAATATAAGCCTATATACCTAATGTAGATATTTATAGCATATTTACGAAACATACGAAACAATTTTTGATAATAATTTATGTAGTAAATAAAATCCAGTACTATGGATACGTAAATACATAATTATGCAGATAAATATGTATATAGACAAACTTTAACAATATCAATGCTACGTATAAAGTTTTATTCCATACACTCTATATTATGCAAACCGCTATAGAGAGCTAATTCTTGAATGGAAGACAAACAATACATGAGAAAGGAAAACTGGGTTATTAACCTTTCTGAGTGCATAAAAGCAAACAAGCTGAGTAAAGAGGAAATTTTAAAATCGAATAGACTTACGCAAATCATCAATTACGTTTGACCCAAATTACAATATCTATATTCTAAGAATACATAATAAATAATCTAACCTAACTTACAAAAGTTTTATATATCAAATAAACTAATATAATATTAATATTTATTCAAATCAAAACCTTTCTAGTAAATATTGTGTAAAATAGTGTAATTTTGCTTAAAATTTTCCTTTTGTTAATCCTTACATTTTATCTAACAATGCGTTTCCAACACCTAAACGAAGCAAATTGGGTGTAAAGCTTCACCTACTCAGGAAATAACGGACCGCAGCCGAAATTACTAAAACCACGGGCGAACGCTAACTGTTTCAAAGAATTTGGAATTAGAAGTATACCCACGCTGAGAATTAACCACCAAGCGTAACATTGTTTTTTTATTCTCACTTCTATCACAAACAATTTTACGTGGTATTTCCGCTTTAGACGACGAAAACAAGCAAAAACCACAGTATAAAAGTAAATCTCGACTATCATTTAGTTTAAATTAAAAATGTGCAATTACATATTTCAGATACAAACTGCATCTTTGATCCACCATGTTACTCGTATTATTTTTTACCCGTGAATATATCGAAACTTCTTTGGTGCAGTCGTTCGGATGTTATGCGCATACAAACATTTCACAGACAAATATTCCAGTCCATGGTAGCCATGAGAAAAAATCGTTGATTGTGGTGCTAATAAATTGAAACAATGAGTCAATATTTTCTATAAATAATAACTATCACACTATTGAAGTATCTCATAATTCCAAAGAGCATTGACATCGTTATGTCGTGACTTAAACAATATTGTAAGTGTCACAGCGTTTTTTTTTTAGAAAACTGTTCTTGTAATATCTTTCTCGATCCTATCAACACGATGTCTTTATTTTATACAAATATCAATATTCAAACATTAATAACGTTCTGTTTCAGTAATAATAAACGGTGATGAAAATGAACAATTTAAATTATGGGTGTAGTAAAATAAATTGAAAGTTTTATCAAAAATAATTTTTTTTTCTTAATTTTCCTCCAAAAATTCACTTAATAACATAAATCACGACTATGAAAATTGTGATTTATTATACTTTAAAGCTTACAAAAAATATAAATTACATGTAATTAAACAAAAAGAATAATTATGATATGTGACCAACCAGTTTCTTGTCTATAACAACATTGAAGAAAAACACTTAAGAAGAAATAACTTTTTATGCAGGTTACATGTACTGACAACATCCACCTGTGTTACTTATAGTTGAATCAAAGTAAACCTGTTCACGTTACGTCAATTACATATCAACTCCAGCTACTAGTAGAGACCGCATGTGCTTTACTTCTTACGCTCAAATTCAGTTATTATCAATGTCACACGTATCAATTATACATACATACTGATAAAATATTAGTCTCTACATATTTACGAAACTAAATAAAAACACTAATTTTAAAGTGATTAACCAGAAGTATGAATAAAGTCAGTTTTGCTGCATTGCAGAAATTAGGTTGAAGAAACCTTTTCTTAAAAAGTCAATTTGTTATTTTGTGCCACTTGAACTTCAATGAATATAAAACAATTTGACGATTAGTAAAGATAATCAAAAAGTCATAAAAATTCAACTTCTACTCTACTACTTGAGTATAAAACTCAGAATAGTCGATATCACACTTTTTCAGATCATAATTTACTCCATGGTGATAAAAAACACTTAATTAAGCATCGACATAGTCGTTCCCGCGGTGATATTATGAAAAAGTGTGAACGCTAATGCATTTACTAATGCAAACCTATGGGAATAAAGCTAATAAGCGTCGCTCGGCAGATGCGAGTAATTATATTGTTCAATGAGACACAAGTTACGATCACTATCATCATAAATTTTATTTACTTCACCCTTATGGAATACTACCTATATTACATTATTAATCCATACTAATAAGTTTTCAATACCACTTTTTTGTTATTTATTTGTATAAATTATACCTAAATCTTTATTTGAGATGTTCAAAACGTAGTCTATGTATTTTTATTCTTAAAGACCTTGATCTTAATCCTAATTGCATGGTCTAAAATAACAGTTAGTCCACATTCACAACCTGTTTCGCGGAAAGTAAGACGCGCATAATTTTACCTCAAATTGAAATTGCATTTCACTTGATTGCTTCGAATTCGCAAATCGTTGTCCTCATTTCAATTCATTTAAATTTTTTATATTATATTTTCACGACTAAAATGAATACGCGATACATATGTATGAATATTATATTTTATCGTTTTTTCATTCTTAATGTGAAATATTCCATTGTATCCGTTATTAAAATACTGACTATAATGTTAAGTTTTATGCACAGATAACTTTAGCCTGAGACTTCGAAAAGGTTTTGTACCTTTTTTGAGAGTTCGTAAAAATGATACACAATGATTTGGGTACATTTATACCAAGTAAAGTAGAAAAAAATACAATAAATAAGTTCCTGTAAAATAGAAAAGAAGGACCACAAAATTTACTTTAATTGTAATGACTATGGTAATCATTGACGAAACTTCAAACCAGATTTTTAAAGGTGTAATGTTAATTAAAGCTGTCAACCCTCTTAACAATTAGTCCTTCTTTTGTATACACACAGGGTAAAAACCAATTTTTTACAATACGTAGCGTAAATATAAAGTTCTACATAATAATCATCCTTATTATCAGCACCACTCTGCTTTTTATGACTAACAAGCTATTACTTGACGAATAATGTAGCATTTGTAGCATAGGTATAGGTTGACATTTTTTTAATTACTTTTGAATTTGAAGGTAAAACATTATTACAAGTATACAGTGAAATTATCTTACAGACATAAAAATAAGCTACATAATCTACGTCACACATTCTTAATTTTATCGTAGGATTCTATTGAGAACATACGTAGTGGCGATGTCTTTAGTAACCTGTCGCCGACGATACCTAGTTATAGCTACGCACAGTGAAAAATAACCATAGGTAGATAGATATATTTAGTATTGTATAATATCGTTAAAAATCAACTTTTGAAGTTTTTTTTTGTAATTTTATATACCTATATCGCTTCGTTTATATACTTATTTCATATTATATTAACATGCATAAGATAAGCATAACAGTTTATGAAAAAGCATAAAATAACCTTTCATCGCTTTATTTAAAAAATTAGGTACAAATTGCTCATTATCAAGATGTACTAATTGTCGCTGATAGTATCGATCACCATACAAAACATTTCAACGTAGTTAAACCGTTAGAAATATTTTTGCGAGGCGACGACGCCTCGACACGCTATTGTCGATTTAACGCCTGTAATTACAAATGAGTTGACTGTCCATTTAAAAAATAAAAACTATTAAATTTCAATCTTCTGCCTATTTCGCAACGATTGTAATTTAATCATTTCTCACCTCTCAAAGTAATTGCGTTACCTAATGAATATATTACATTATTTTCGATTAAAATGTTTATATGTGACTCATTTGAGATAACTTTAATGATATGTTACAAATCATAATTAATTGATCAATTAAAATCATGTTTTCATCTGACAGTCTATTTATTAGCTTCTATATTAAAATAGTTCCAATCACAGCACAAGTGTCAACAGTCGTTGATGTCTTTTGTATGACGTTAGTGTTTCACGCATTTTAAGTATATAAAAACGGTGTATTTATAAGTTTCATATTTACATTATAATTTCATAATAATTATTATTATTTCGTAGGAATGCAAAGCACGGGTACTGTTATAATATGGAATTTGTTAAAAATATACACGACGATACAATTTATCTGCAAACTTGTTCATCGGTTTTTAGCGACTTAAATGACTTTTTAAACTAATTAACAAATTAAAACTGTATGTTTTTTTAATCAGTATTTTGCAAAGCGGCAAAGCCTTTTTGGTATTTACAGCTTTAAATTTATAAGTTTCTAGAAAGTGGCAACTGAATGTGTAATAATTAAAGGCTAACGTCCCCTATTAAATGGTGTTCAAGATGGTCGCTAGGAGAATTCAAGCTTTTTATTGCCTATTAGTACCTATTACCAGAGCTCAAATGAAAATAATTACTTGTTTTGTCTGTAAATGATGCTTTATATACTATAGATTTGTTGCAAATATCTATACTAATATACAAAGCTGAAGAGTTTGTTTGTTTGGTTGTTTGTTTGTTTGTTTGAACGCGGTAATCTCTGGAACTACTGGGCCGATTTGAAAAATTCTTTCAGTGTTAGATAGCCCATTTATCGAGGAAGGCTATAGGCTATGTATCATCACGCTAAGACCAATAGGAGCGGAGTCCACGCCGACGAAGTCGCGCGCAGAAGCTAGTTTCTAATAAAACCTAAGAAAATTAATGCAGAAATATGAATAATTATTGTATAGTAGTTTGTAGTTATTGTAGAGTAATAATTCTTAAATTTTCCACTGCTTGACATACGACTGTACGTAGGCGCTTTGGAACTTGATTCACCATCCGGCTTAACTGTCACTTTCTTGTAAAAAATTAACTATTAATATTTGATTTAATTCAAGTAAAAATAATTGCTAATTTAATAATTATTACATATTGAAGTAAATCTAACTATTATTACATATTAAAGTAAAACTTCTTTTCGTACACGATTCACTTGGGGATTAAGCTGATGAATGCGTGACGAGAGCGTTACGAAAAGTGTAATCGGGCGAAGCGAACGGAAGGTGAGATGGAGATATAAGTTAGTGAAAATAGAAAGTTTTACTTCAGTCGTGTGGTCTAAAGCACACTCGTTTTTTTTTCAGATATACATATTTATTAAAAACCAATTACACTTAAAACAAATATAAAAACAAATGTTGAACTTTTGTATACTTTAAGTACATACACAAAAGTTTCCAAAAAGAACAACCAATTAACTGTTCCTAATGATGATTAGATTTTTTTATTTATTTGAATTTTACCATTCAACTTTTATAATAGCTTATTACGGCCAATAAGGCTTATTACTTGCGACTTGATCGTATCTATCAGGAGCGGGAACATCCTGGGGTCGCTGACCTCAGTCATTATATAACTAGCATCCCGCTCACGTCGTCACTCGCACCTTGTCGTAAAACTTTAAGTGATCTTTTCTTTTAATAGAGAAATATATCTAATAAATTATTAACTTTTAACTTTTATCTTCGAATAAAATATGTTTTTTAATTACCTTTAATATTACCTACTTCTATTTAAAATATGGACGTATTATACAGACAACAGAAAAGCTTTTAAGAAAAACAATTGTCATTCGTGGGTCTAAAATTAAACATAAATCTTTAAAGTGATAGTAACGAATATCATTAAAATATGTCGTAGTCTCCTAATTTGATATATCTACGTAATAAATATCAAATTACCTTTTGATAACATTACTTTTTACGTCTTTTAAATTAAGAAACGTCACTATAACATATTGTTTATTTTTTCATTACGTTATTAAAAAAGGACATTGTGTAAAATATGTAGGATACTTTTCTAACAAGTATTCTCATGATATACAGGTTAGTTTAAAAAATAATAATCCAAGGCTTCTATTGCGGTAAAAAATAAATGCGGTGTATCGCAACCGCAGTCTCCTATTACAAGGAAGAAATGTTGCTACAAAAAAAATTATAAATTGTGTGTTCAATGAGTGAGAAAGAATTTGAAGACGAATCCGTGTGATCACTCGTACAGTTTGTATTTCAATATCGTATAAAAAAACAAACAGTGAGTCTTTCTGGTTTCTAGCCATTATTGCATTATTAATAAATTTGTCTGTCAACTCTTCTGTAAAGTAGATTGGTAAATTAAACACAAACCAATTTTCTTCATAGATGGTCTAAGAGACGTGGAATATCTTCCACGTCTCCTCTACTATAGAAGAGTGACGTAAATTATTGTAAAAGAACTTTTGCAAGCTGCTACAGGACAGCATAGTATAATCAATGTGTTAAATAAATTTGTTTATAAATATACCTGCGTATTCAACAGAAGTAGTGTTACAAACTCGTCAAGAAAATAAAGATCAATCTTAGTATAAATTGCACATACATTTAATACCGTATATATTCTTTAAATGGAAACACCTTGTAGTATTTTCAAAAGTAACGTTCGTAAATTAAGACCATGTAAATGATTGATTCTAGTTTTGCGTTGTATGATTTGATTTCCTAGACAGTAATTGTAGGAGGCCGGTCAACTCGGTCATGCTCTAGCTACGTGCTGGACAGAACTTGAGAGACGAAGGCACACTATATACACAGTTCTTATACCTTAAAGCCTTAAAAATAAAGGCTACATGTAGCGTATAGAAGTATAGACACCATTCTCAGGCTTTGCTACGCGTCACTGCCTACTATGCAACCGTAGCGTCACACTTCCTTACTTAGAATGTTGGGTTTACTTATTAAATACCAGTTTGACTCTACTCTGTGATTGAACGCTGTACAGGGCTCGTTGCGTTCTAAGTTTGTTTGCTAGCAAATGTATTCTACATAATTATAAAAATAGAAACACTCAATAACGCGACCGTAAATAAAACTATATTGCAATAACGTTCTCTGTTCGTTTTGTGTATGTGTTTATCACATTAAATTAAAATAAATATTTATCTATATAGAAGTAAAATTTGCTTGTAAAAATAGAAATTTTATGATCGTATATAATCGGAATAACATAGTGGATATTTGATAGCTACGAATTTCTAAAATTCCGCATAAAAAGCACGAATAGTTGATATCTTTAAAAAAAAACTGGTGAATAATGAATTAGCTCGATCTTAGTGTTCCGTACCACCGTAAAAATGGGCATGTGCAATATGGTATACATTTTACGCTTTACATGTTTAAGACAACAAACCATAATTTAAAAAAAATAAGGTTTTTTAGTTTGATTGTTCATTACACATTTTTTGAGAAATATTTAGGACTCCATGCATATTGCTCTTGTGACCGACAGACTAATGCCAAAGTTTAATAAGGTTCTATAGACACCTCTTTATACAAAACCAAAAAAAAAAACAACTGTGTACATAAAATATTACAGATGACATTTGATGACAAACAAAATACAGTATAAATTCAAAATACAGTAGAATTTTTTATTTTAACCAATTATATAAATTACAAAAAGTATTGTAAATATTTCTTCTTTTTTATTGTGTTAACGAAAAAAATATTATTAATCAACCAATGCAATAGCTAATAAATAACGAAACGGCTACACTTCCTCTTGATGCACTTGTGTACTAAAGCTAGTCACATAGGATCTAACCTGTTATTTTACGAAAGTAGGCTTACAACTGTTTAGTGAGTAATTCTATTATTCCCAGAACCTGTGATTACTTAGGCCTTTCAGGTGAGAGCGGTCTACATCTTATAGACCATTGTAAACATTCCAATCGTATTGTCTGCTATGACTATTCATCATTTACGAACATTTAAATGCATCATCATTGTTATAACACGTACTAAATGTTTTCATACATGTATATATAAAACCTCAATGTAAAAATTACTTTCTGCAGTGCGTCATGACTTGCTAAGTTTGTTCACATAAATATTTACAAATGGCCGAACAAGTTGCAGGTCATTTGTATGCGTGTTATTCTACGTGTGAGCGAAAAAGTAATACTCAACATATATTTCGATCGACTGTAGTTTCTATGACATAAATTTCACATTGTTAAACGGCAAGATGTAATTTCGTAAAAAGGTTTATTTCATCTACTAAATTCCTGTTTCCTGTTGTTGTATTTTCGCGGGTTGTTACGAATCGTCTCACCAGAAGACTCGACGAATTCCAACCACTGGGTTTCGAAATGGCTACAGCGCCGTAGACCACATCCATACTGTTCGGCAGATTATTCAAAAAACAGAAGAATATAATCAGCCGCTGTGTATAGCATTTGTAGACTACGAGAAAGCCTTGGACTCTGTCAAGACCTGGGCTATCCTGGACTCTCTACAGGGATGTCATATCGACTGGCGATATATCGAGGTAATGAGATGTATGTACGATGCGGCGACGATGACCGTTCGTTTCCAAGACCAGAAAATAACACCCATTTTCCTCCGGCGTGGTGTAAGACAGGTTCACCGAAACTGTTTACCTCTGCGCTGGAGGATGCGCTGGGGGAACGAGACATCAACGTCAACGGCGAATACATCTCTCACCTTCGTTTCTCTGATGATATCGTCATCTGAGCTAGGCCAAATGCTGGCCGGCCTAAACGAGTCCTCCCGACGAGTTGGTCTCGGTATGAACTTGGACAAAACGAAAGCTATGTTTAACAACCAAGTCATAACGAGACTGGTACCGGTAGATGGTCGCAGGACCGATGGCCGTTAGATGAGCCGACGATCTACATAAGATTGCAGGTGTACCCTGGATAAGCATTGCGGAAAACCGGGATGTCGGGCGCTAACTTGAGGAGTCCTATGTCCAGCAGTGGACTGCAAAGGGCTGAACTGATTGACTAAATTCCTGTGTTTTAACTAAAGTTCATATTTTTTAAAGAAACTTTCGTACTTGTGACGCAGCCTTTGCGCAGCGGTCACAGCAATCGATTGCGATTGGCTGTTGCGCGGGCGGTTGCGGGTTCGATCCCCGCACACGACAACGTTTGTATTGGCCATACAGATGTTTGCCGTGGTCTGGATGTTTGTGCAATCCTTGTGGGTCTCCCCACCATGCCTCGGAGAGCACGTTAAGCCGTCGGTCCTGGTTGTTATCATGTACACCTGATAGCGGTCGTTACTCATAGTAGGGAATATATCCACCAACCCGCATTGGAGCAGCGTGGTGGATTAAGCTCCGATCCTTCTCCTACATGGGGAAGAGGCCTATGCCCAACAGTGGGATATTATAGGCTGAATCGTTTCATACTTTTAACCTTACTCACCTGTAACCTAGCTATTAATTATGGTGTATTATAATGAAACAACTTTTCTGATTTTATCGCGATTTATTAGTTTTTTTACATGCCCGACGTTTCGGATAATTTGCAACAACCATGGTCATGGCCCTCCCGTAATGAGTGAAATTCGCGTAAACATTAGGAAACATTATATATGGTGTATTTTTACCCACACACTAAATATCGAAAAGTTACTTGTGTGTTTTCCCAATCTTGTGAAATATCAATATAGGTACTAAGATGCATCGCTTCATAATAATAATGTTCACATGGATGAAGCAACTTAACCAACGCAGGAGAAACTATAAGTCTACGACATAACAGTTTCAAAGATTTTTAATCAATTTCTTTGATTAGAGGAGCTATAACATAAAAGTTCTAACATCTCTAAGTCAATTTTGTTAATTATTTCAGTGGCAGATGAACAGATCACAGCATGCGCCGTGTCATTCGAGAGCGGCCTTAATCTGAACAACATAATGCGCGGATGTAATTGTGGTATGCACCGTACGCGTCCCCACTACTTTCCCTCGACCCAGTGCCCTCTCTGCGTATGCCAGCTCGACCCACAACCGTCACAATTCCGTAAGTCTCTCTCTTTAAGGCTAACTTTGAACATAACCTTGCATTTGTCTCGCCTAAAGCCTAACCCTTGGATAGGCCGATATATAAAGTCTATTTATACTGAATATAGTATCAAATCATTTTTCAAGATTGTTTATTAACTGTAATTTATTGTAAATATTAATTTTGATTAAAAATATTGGTGGTGGTGGGTGGAGATAAGTCAATTTGTAGTTAAGTCAATAAATAAAATATTGAAAAATGAGATCTTTGCATCTATTCATTCAAAATATTAATGTGTCTCATAACAAGAAGGAGTAAAGTCACTAATATATGTATTGAATATTAAATATATTATAACAAATCACATCACTTTCTTTCTCATTAATTGCCCATTGTGAAAAGTACAAATACATGTACTCCTATTTGCTTAACTCCACAGATATAAGTTAGGTTTTTACTTATAGTTAAGTTAACTTTTTATATTAAAAAGAAATTAAACTCATGTACTTTCATGAACTATTAAAATTATTGCGATGAAGGCTTGCGTACAACATCTACTCTTTACTCCAAAATTTGCGAACAAACGCGTAAAACCGCAAGGCTACAAGCTATTTTTAAATAAACAAAAACTTTAGTAATTTCATACAAATTTATCATAATATCAAAAGGTTACAGTGAATCATTACACGTACGACAAACAGTTATATCTAATGATCCATCTATTTTGACATTACAATTGTCCAGATCGCGGAATGATCACAAGCAACTCTCTACAATCACAAAAACGTGATGTGTACGTGTGTGTCTATTGTTTATAAAACGTTAAAGAAAACGGTCAGTTGACAACTAACGGTTTATTTTTAACGAAATATATTTAATTCGCTATGTCTACTGCTGTTGAACAAAAATAGCATAAAAAATAATTAGAAATGGACAGCAATATTAAATTACGAATAGTCAGTCGTCTATGATATAACATCATTAACTATTACCCACGACGAACCCAGATTGCATACTTCCAACATACAAATGGCTGTATAATTCTATCATAAAATGGCACTGAAATAATAACGTCTTTAAAAAAGTGCATCGAGTAAGCTTCTAAGCCACAGTTCGTAAGAAATAAGTCAAATTACTGCAATTTCATGCCGTTCTTAGCTGCAAGATGAGTAGAAGTTCTATAACATAATACAGTAATTGAATGGCATGTTTCTAAGGGTAAAAGGAAATTTTACGACTGTTTATGCGTATGGTTGAAATTAAACAGCAATAATTACACCTTTAAGTACACTACCATTAAGCACTTACTATCTTATTTCTCATTAAATTTTTACGCTTTCAATCTTAAAGGTTTATAGTTTTTCATTATATTTTTAATAAACTAAAGAAATAAGAATGAAAGAGACATCTCAGTGAACATCTTAATTTAAATCTATTATTATATATGTATATAGGAACATTAAAATAGTAAACGTCAATTTATCATTTACATCTCATTTCGCGGTCGCGGGTCAAACGAGTACTGTTAAAAGAAAATTTTTGGAATTCCAAGTCTTTTGGTTTGTACGACATAATATACGCGTGGGTCGTTGCGTTCGTGACGAACCGCGCGGTCGCAACACACGGTTATATTATTATTTTCACTGCGTAATTTAAATACATTCATTTATTTTTTGACAGATATGACAGGGCTTTGTGAAAAAGTCTAATAGACTAAACCCTTCAACTTATTAGAAGAACACAACTTTTTCCAGCCGTTACTCATTGTATAATTGTTTAAAATGTACCTATTTAAATCTCGAGCTAAAAGTCGAATAATATAGATTTTTGTGTGGTGGAATTTCGCACGTATATGTTTTACAGGTGTCATTTACTTGTCAGTTTATTAGTGCATGCATCACGCAAAAACCAGTTACTGAATTTAAATGAGTACATTACAAAAAAAAACTTAGCCCACTTTGACAATTTCGCTCTCGAAATAGAGGTTATTTCTTTCCTCCTTACGCCTCACGTAGGTACTTTTACTTTTATTTAATTACGTGTCGTAAAATTTTTGAGACAATCATTTTAACAATCCGAATTACCGTGATGCAGGTATTGTCGCGGGAATATAACGGTAGTTACATTTGACAAAACGACACAAATATAACTTTCACTGACAGTTCGGATCACGTACTGGGTTGAAACATCAGTATTGTGAAGTGTAATGGATTTGCCACAGTGTCCCTCGCCTTCTTGCGACCTACAAATGTTATGAATAAACGTGAAAGTATAGGTACTTGAACAAACGAAAACTCCTTATTAGACGTTACTATAAATAAAGTATCAAATGCGTTATCAAGATAATAATTAATTCGATGAATAAGTTCATAAATTAAAGCCAAAGATAAATTTTTCATTTGACTTAGGTACTTCAATCTCAGAATCGGGACTTTGATTTTTTTGGGTTAGCAAACCTGAAATCATGATTTATTAATCGAGAAGGATTTTATATCACGTTATAATATTAGAAGGGAGGTAAAATCATACGGGTCGCCTAGCTTGTCAATCCATAATATATACTTTTAAAATACTTCAAATTTATTAGGTACCAATATATAAATTTTTTCCAAAAGATTCTTAACGTTTGAGATCACAAGAAGTACAAGTAATGACAATATGTTGAGGATACCGCGATAATTTAACCTCTGTAAGGCGACAAAGATCGATAACAAGGGGCAATAAATTATAGAGACAGATGACATCAAACGTTTCCAGCGCCGTAGATGCAGCTGCTGTAAATTGTTCGCGAAAACACATCAATCATTTGCGCAAATTTTACTGAGTGACCACATCGAATGCTTCCGCATAGACTTGAACTAATACTGTTTGAAATACAAAACATTGTAACAACAAAAGAGAGGATACTAGACATGCAGTATAAGGTTCTAGATATGTGCGTATAAAAAATATTTCCTTTAAAATGTCATAAATATGATTCAATGAACTTGAACATTATAACAAAACCGTGATCCTTTATAAAAAGAAAACATTACTTTTAGCATTTCCGGACATAGTATGACGGACAAAAATTTAATTATATTTAATAATTTACTTAGAAATGTATTAAACGAGATCGCCTTTATTTATTCCACTAATTCCCAGTACGGGTATAAAAAGTGCAATGATATTGCAAAAACACCCTTTTAGTGTTATTAAACATGATTACATGAAAAATTTCGTAGACTACAACCTCGGCTTGTTCAAGGTTAAAATGATTTGGGAATTCCTAATCCTATTTCATAAAAAAAAAAACAACAAATACTGAAAAGGTTAATAAACTCTGGAAAAATAAACACTCACTTGTTAAAAGCGACAATCAATAATTTAAGATTTATTTGTTTTTATTATATTAAAAATAAATAGTACAGCTACACAATGCTTAATAGCTTATTCATCATAACTGGGCCGAAATGAGATTTGGGAGCACATGCGGTCAAGGTCGCCTGCACTTGCCCGCAAAAAACCAACTGGTTGTATGGCTCCGCGTCCACACATATGATCTTAGTTATGTTTTCACCACACTACGTCATTCGGGCCAATGAACGGATTATTAGAATTCATCCTGCACATATATGTCCGAATTTTATTATATTATTTTGGCAAATACTAAATTTAAACGGTACTTTTTATTTATTTTCAAATATGTAAATTTTCGTAGTTTTACGTAAATAATGCTAACGTTACTAACTTATATGCAAAATACCATTAGATATTATAAGTTATAAATTCAGCTAAACGGTAAAATATTTTATATCGATTTATTTAATTTTAGAAATCCACTATGTCATAGTATCTATATGCCTTCTGATAGAGATTGTTTACTTTAACATATTTCTTAGCATTCACTAGTCCGATTAGATATACTACTGGCAATAGTTGTCGAGCTCATTTTTTAATAAGTTATACTTACATATAAAAAATTATACTGACGACCATAGCTTCAAAGTAGAGCTTTCATCGTTACCACACATTACAACAAAATACGAGCTACTATAGTTGGAACTACTGAAATCAAAATCGCGTAAAACTATTACGGACGTCTATCTAGTATATGAAATATTTAATAAATTAATACATACGCAAATAATAATACGCAAATAAAAATCAATATTAATTTATTTCATCTAATAATAAATCGATATCTACGATAATTATAATACTATATTAATAATAATATGACACATCCTGACTAGCAAAGTGATTTATCATAGCTGAGCGTAAAATATTATATGTAGTTATATAAAGGAATTTTAAATAATCATATATCAAAATTACTGGTTCTCTAAAAATTGCAAAGCATCGATTTGTTGGGTTTATGACTTTAAGATCTATTAAATCTAAATACTCATAAAAAGGATTATTGGATAAATTGTTATAAGTACAATAAAATCAGTAACAAATAAATGTAAGAAAGGTTCTGTAATTTTTTAAACAAGAATAATAATAAATTGTGGAATGTAGGTAATTAAAATTATTAAATTGAATGTAATTGAATGTAAAAAGGCAGCTCTAAGTTTGTTATAAGTGGGTATTTTCGTATGCAAACTAATGTTTTCGTCAATTGTAAACTGGTTTCAAAAAACGCCCTTAAAGTTCTCCTGTGACCATGGTTGCTGTAGTGTAAAGTGTAAAGTATCCGAAACGTCGTCGTCGGGTATGTAAAAAACCTAATAAACCGCGATAAAATGCGAAAAAGTTGTTTCACGTTAAAAAAAAAACTTTAAAGTTTAAAAAGATTAGAAGAACGATTTTGTATGTATTTCGTCGATTTCTCTAAAATTTTAAACCATTTTCTTTTACTTAACTTATAAAAAAAAAATGATTCCATTTTCACGACGATGAAAAGAGTAAAAAAAGTTTTGAAATAAGTGAAGATGCAGAAAGTAACTACTTAATTATTTAGAAGACAAATCGATCATTTTATTTTAGAAATAACAAAAAACTTAAGTCAATAACCTTTTATTTTTTTCAATTTTAATGTAAGTACATGTTCAACTAACTTGTCTTAGAACCAGTCCTAAATTATAATTATGTCGTTGTTAAGTTGTTTTCTGTATATATAAATTTATATTAATAACATCAAAATATAATTTGTTTTAAATATTAACTTGAATAAACGCAGCGTCCTATGAGGAAGACGGAGTTTTTAATTTTTTTTGGGTAGTAAGATGTATGAATTTAAAAAACAGTTGGCAGATTAATCCTGTCACCCAATTTTAAATTTTGAAGATATTTCGAAATAATTTTTTAAATATTTTTAGATCACGATCACGATTCAGCCTGTAATATCCCACTGTTGGGTATAGGCCTCTTCGCCATGTAGGAGAAGGCTCGGAGCTTAATCCACCACGCTGCTCCAATGCGGGTTGGCGGATATATTCCCTACTATGAGTAACGAGCGCTATCAGGTGTACATGATAACAATCGGGACCGACGGCTTAACGTGCTCTCCGATGCACGGTGGGGAGACCCACAAGGACTGCACAAACACCCAGACCACGGCAAACAACTGTATGGCCAATACAAATGTTGTCGTGTGCGGGGATCGAACCCGCAACCGCCCGCGCAACAGCCAATCGCAATCCAGTGCGGTGACCGCTGCGCCAACGCGGCGTCGTTGAATATTCTTAAATATTAATATTGAAGCTAAAAATATACTTTTTTGATTTTCATCTGTCTGTATGTCTATAACTTGACCGTACGTCACGCCAAAACTGCTAAATGAACTTAAATGAAATTACCATTTGAGTTCTACGTTTCACTCAACGAGGTACAACGCAGGTACTTTTTATCCTGAAAGAATAAAAATTACTGTTTCATCCTTTCGTTTTTCCTTGGTAGAAAGAATTAAAGTCAAGTTAGTACCTACTTTATCTTCTAGGTTGACGGATAACAATCGCAAACGAAGTCGGGTGTACAGCTATTAGGTAATATTTGAAACAAGAAGGTTTTTATAAATATTTAAAGAACTAATTAATACGGGTTTGTATAATTTCTTTTCGTGCATATAGACTTATATATACCTAAGTTATGCTACTCGAAATACTTGAATATTGGGAAGTAAGATGACAATTTTACTTTTCCCTTACAAAAAATATTATAATACATTTACTATTATTATAGAAGAAAAAGAAACAACAACAGCGTGGTAACAGTTACGAGTGCATGTAATGGCAAGACCGTCACGTAATTCCTCTGTAATGACAGTAATCATTTTATCATCTTCCTCCCAATAATGTACGTTTACTTATCCGGGTAAAGCGCACTTCACCGTGCGAATACAATTTATAACGCATACCTTAATTTTATGGTATAATATAATTGCATCCCATCAACGATAGAATATTGTTATGGAACTTTAATTCAATTTCTTATTACCTGTGCCGCTTATATTCAATTACGTGACTGCTTCGCATAAGTTTTTGCCCTACGAGATCCCTAGAATGTAAGTGAAGCAACAGTCTACGATAATTGTGTATAGAAATATCATTTTTAAACCACGAGTATTACATTACACGTAGAAGAATGCTACTTGGAAAATAATGATTTTGTATGATTGAATTTACAATAGCAAAGTATCATAACATTGATACGATTATTATTATGTAAAATAATTCTAGTAATATCCAATCATTCATATTTTAGTGTTTATAAATTAATATTGTTATTTCTTTTATAGTTCACTAATTTCAATAGAAACCATAGCTTCATATAAACTTTAAAATTATTTAAATTAATAAATATATAAAACATTGTTCGTATTGTCTTACTACTGCATTTTTAAAATAGTTTTGTTACAGTTTTATACCGCACAATAACTAACGTGCGTAAATCTTGATAGGAAAATCCTGGTTTAGCTTAATTAAGTTAAGACTCCATATATTTAATCAACGATAACTAAAAAAAATCCATTTTTGTATTAAAACAATACAGAACTATTTTATATTATTACACTATAATGGATAAAACCACAAAACATACCTGTCACGGCTTCACGGACACCAATAACACGGCAAGTTCAAATTGATACACGTTCTTTTGAACTGTCCTTTAAGTCGCGAGCACTAAAGCCTAAACTAAGCCTAGAAGTAGCAGAAAGCTCACGAGACCGGCACTAAAGAGACGGGCGCGCACGCGGGAGCACGCAGCCAAGGCGTCTCAAACAGAATGAAACGGTGATGAAGACGCCACCGTCTTTTATAGACATGACCGTAACCTGACGCCGGATAACGGACTCCAGTGGCCGCAGTGGCTATGCGACTTTAACTCTTCGAACGTACGCATAACACGTATTTTCCTTTTCCAATCCTCTTGTAACAGATAGATCGAATTTTCAATAAAGCGCCCGAAGCTGAACACTGCAATTTGCTGACTCTAACGCTGGTAAAGCCTGAATAAAGCACAGGACAACGGAACTCTAAATAGCATCAAGATTTGTTATCGACACAAAAAGGTAAACTCGATAACCGCGACATTCCTTCAGCTACACCTACCGGCAAAATAGACGGCTAAGTAAAATGGAATTAACCTCATACAAAGGCCTGACTTTTCTACCTCATTTATTTATCGTATCAAAATAAATATCATATTAATAAATGATTACGACTTACGATTAATTAAGACGACGCGTTGGCGCAACGGTCACAGCACTGGTTTGTGGCTGTTGCGCTGGCCATACAGATCTTTGCCGTGGTCTGGGTGTTTGTGCAATCCTTGTGGGTTTCCCTACCGTTTCCCGCCTCGGAGAGCACGTTAAGCCGTCGGTCCCGGTTGTTATCGTGTACACCTGATAGCGATCGTTATTCATAGTAGTATATTTTCATCATTCCCATATATCCGCCAACCCGCATTAGAGCAGCGTGGTGGATTAAGCTCTGAATTCTCTCCTACATGGGGAAAGAGGCCTATACCCAGCAGTAGCATATTAAAGGGTGAAACGCAATAAACTATTATGAGTATACTAGCTTCTGCGCGCGACTTCGTCGGCGTGGACTCCGCTCCTATTGGTCTTAGCGTGATGATACATAGCCTATAGCCTTCCTCGATAAATGGGCTATCTAACACTGAAAGAATTTTTCAAATCGGCCCAGTAGTTCCAGAGATTACCGCGTTCAAACAAACAAACAAACAAACAAACAAACAAACAAACAAACAAACAAACAAACAAACAAACAAACAAACAAACAACCAAACAAACAAACAAACTCTTCAGCTTTATATATTAGTACTAGCTTCTGCGCGCGACTTCGTCGGCATTTACTCAGCTCCTATTGGTCTTAGCGTGATGATACATAGCCTATAGCCTTCCTCGATAAATGGGCTATCTAACACTGAAAGAATTTTTCAAATCGGCCCAGTAGAACCAGAGATTACCGCGTTCAAACAAACAAACAAACAAACAAACAAACAAACAAACAAACAAACAAACAAACAAACAAACTCTTCAGCTTTATACTTATATTAGTATAGATTGTAAACACTCCTATTAAAGGCCTCGTTTACGGAGACGCGGAGCGTAGTGCATAGCGTGTGGCGTAGCTTCTCGCGTGTGTGAAAATGTATGAAAATGAACGCGTGTAAAATCGCATCTCCGTAAACGCACTCATACAACGCCCTATGTTTGAATTTAGTGCGTTCCGCCACGCCACACGCTACGCACTACGCTCCGCGTCTCCGTAAACGAGGCCAAAGATCTTATAGCAAATTTCCTTTTCTTTTGAGAGACTGATACGTTAGCTATGATAGTTATAATAACTAGATACTATAACAATAAAAAATAAAACATTAGTTAAAAAAATAAATTAAAAGTAAAAAACCTTTTTAAAAAACAAGCTTTTATTTGAATGCACTAAAATGAAGAAAATAAATTTTTACTTTAAAACTTTTACTATCTACTTATAAAGTCATTACACATAATCTATATGATAGAAAAGCTTGTCGCGAGATATAAGTACTCGTATTTCCTTAGTTTGAAAATTTTAATAGTTAAAATCAATCACATCAATTTATTTAATTTACTTGTTTACAAGCAAATCTCGCAAAAAGCTTTTATATCATATAGATTATGTGTAATGACTTTATAAGTAGATAGTAAAAGTTTTAAAGTAAAAATTTATTTTCTTCATTTTAGTGCATTCAAATAAAAGCTTGTTTTTTAAAAAGGGTTTTTACTTTTAATTTATTTTTGACTTTTTAGTCGGTTATCACGTCACTTTATTAGAATTATTCTTAGCAAGCCCTTTCATTTGATACCCATATTGTAGAACTGCACTAAAAATAACTAGTCCGCACTCTTGGTAATGCTGCCATATTGGATTTAGAATTACGTCACAAAGTTAACCATGCATTGGCATTCAAATTGAACCTGTAAACAAAAGTTTAGCTCAATTTCTTGAAGATATCTGCTTCAAAATTGAGTTGCAAGATTTCATCCGAACAAACAAACATACATACATACATACAAACCATGCATTGTCATCCAAATTGACTCTGTATACAAAATTTCAGCTCTATTGGTTGAAGACATCTGCTTCAAAATTGAGTTGCAAGATTTCACCCGAATAAACATACATACAAACATACATACATACAAACCATGCATTGTCATCCAAATTGAACCTGTATGCAAAATTTCAGCTCAATTGGTTGAAGATATCTGCTTCAAAATTGAGTTGCAAGATTTCACCCGAACAAACATTCATTAAATTTACATACATACATACATACATTGCAAGTTAAATAAAAGCTTGTAAAAACAACTACTACTTATTAATAATTATCATATCAAAAATTTTCGATCCAGCGGGATTCGAACCCGCACCTCCCGACATACCGTGTCCGGTGCTCTAGCCGTTGAGCTATGGATCTATGTCCAGCCACATCGAAATTCTTGATATGATTTTTTATTCGGTTTTTAACCATAATGGATATATAAACATAAATAATATAAACCAAATGGATATATAAACATAAATAATATAACATTATCAAAATATAGTTTTTGTATGAGCCTCACCGCTACTTAATAACATTACTTATACAATAAAAAATGTACAGAACGTGAGACCGACTGCTTTTTAATCTCACTTCCTGTGGTTTTCCAAAAGAGGATTTAAGGCCAAGTACGAAACGATATACTAGTGAAAGTTAATGTGTTTATTCGCGTAATTCTCATTGCCACTTATCTAAGAGATGAAAATCTTAAATTACATCGCGCACGGCAATATTCTATTTGTTTTTATCCAAGCCAGATTCAATTACTCGCTTCCAAAAATAATTACCGTGCAGCGCCAAAGGCTTCAGCTAAGAAACAGAATGTAAGTCATTGCAGCTAATATAATGAGTCGGTACGTCTCTGTGACAGAAAGGCAATAAGAAGAAAGGTGACGTGACGGCGCGCTGCAGTGCTACAGAAGCGACTAAATTGTTTTCTCTGGTTTTTAATCTTTTGAAATTAGTACAAGCTATTTCGCTTACTGGGCAGTATTTTCAGTGTAAGATGATATTGTTTATTTTTGTTCTGTTTACCGTAAATTTAATTAGCTACTACCGCTATATAATTATTTTTCTTACAAACATCTATTTATCTAAAATAAAATAAAAATGTTTGCATAATTGTATTAAGGTCGCCATACTGAATAATAATAACAATGTTTTTTTTAGTTATGGCCAAGTCATAGGATTACTTTATAGTTTTTTTGGCGTTTTTGTGAAAAATTGATGATCAGAGTAGGATGACGATATAGACAGCAGGTATTTTTTAACGTAATTGTTGAACTTATCCTAAAGTTATCAATTCTACCACCTACCCGTGACATATCTTTCTAGTACCTTGAAGACAAGTACCTACCTAAGACAATGTATATATTATATACATACATAATTATATAGATACGACTGCTCTGTTTAATTATATTTAAATAACAATATCATGTTATCAATATCACGACAATTTTATATGCAGCCGCGGCTACGTAAGTTTTCTAATAAAATAAATGTAATTTTTTACTACTCACTCCTATTGTTGTAATCAATACATTTTTTCACACGCTATTTTTTTACTTTCACCAATTCGGATGGTATATGTATGTGCGAAGCTGTTTAACAATTAAAGAATTTGATATAGACCATTGAATGACTGACAGTATTCCAGTAACGAAGCTTTTAAATCGCTCACTACTAGATAAAAAACTCTACCTTTACAAAAAATAGGTGCTGTAACTTAATTCGCAACGAACCTAATAGAGCACTACCGCACCTATCCGTATATTAGCTGCACTTCTTTGCTAAGCAAGGGCGGATCCAGGGGGAGGGGGTCATGGGGGGTCATGACCTCCCCCTGGGCTGGGTACAGGACCTAGGTGGACCACTAATTAAAATTGTTAAACATAATCTATATATACACACCGGCACAATTAGCGGAACACAAAAAAGCAGGATTTTAAAATCTTTTACTTGAGGAACTGGCCAGTTATGATATTTTTTTAATTTATTGTCAAATTTGAAAATAGAAAATTAGATGACATACACATATTTGTGTATTTGTTTGTTTCATTTATTTGTTTTGTTCATTTCATTTTGTGTTTCATTCATTTGTTTTATTTTCCCGAGCAATACGTTTTGTCAACTTGTTCGAGTAATAACTACGTAATTGTAATTTTTTTGAAAAATTGCACTTAATGGTTTTTTATAAATTTGTCATTCTATAGGCAATTTTGTTTATTAAAAGCTTTTTATTATGCCTGACTTAACATCACTGGAAATCATTAGGGCTGATGAAATGAGAAGAAATGGCCATACCTACAGATCGATTGCCTCAAGGCTTCATCGACCAGTATCAACGATTCATCGCAGCATCCAGCGGTACAGATCGTCTAATTCTCTTGTGAGGAGGAGGGGTCAAGGTAGAAAAAGATGTACATCGAGGCGAGATGACAGTTTTTTACAACTTGGAGTTCGTAGGAATACGTGATTAACGGCTGTACAAGCTCGAAATGAACTGGAAGACGTTCGAGGAGTACGAGTAAGTGAGCGTACAGTTCGCAGGAGATTTGAAGAAGTTGGTTTAGGCCCAAAACTTGAGAGACGTCACCGCGTAAACCGATTAAGCTACGCGCGAGAACATCGTCATTGGGATTTGAACGAATGGCAGCAGGTTCTCTTTACTGATGAGTGCAGAGTTCTTTTAAAACAGATCGATGGGAGACAGCGAATATGGAGACGCAAAGGAGAACGCCACATACAGTCTAATTTTGAACACACAGTAGCTTATGGTGGCGGCTCGATTATGGTTTGGGGAGGGATATGTTTGGGAGCTCGCACGGAGTTAGCGATAGTCACAGGAGGGACCATGACAGCAGATCGATACATCAGAGACATTTTAGAAGGACATGTTGTACCATTTGCCCCATTTATTGGTGACGACTTTATTCTAATGCAAGATAATGCTCGTGCTCATAGTGCACAATCGGTACAGGCATATCTGAGCCACGTAGGTATACCGGTGATGCAGTGGCCAGCAAATTCCCCCGATATGAATCCGATAGAGCATGTCTGGGACTTGCTAAAAAGAAGGGTTAAATCCAGAATGCCACCCCCCAACAATCTGAATGAACTTGGAAACGCATTACTTGAGGAGTGGGAGCGGTTGCCTCAAGAAATTTTAGCGGTGGTCGTATGTGGTATGAATTAAACACAAAACAACTGAACGATGCATTTATTATGAGGCGAGTATCGCACCCGAGTGCCTCATTGCAACTGCCTGAGAGTTTCAACCCATAGCATGAAATGTGCTGACGGCACATAACATCCCCCTTTACAAAAAAAAATATATAAAATACAATTTTTTTGGTGACTAAAATAGGTAAAATTACACATAGGATACAAATTACTACATAAAACTACAAAATACAATTACACAGGATAATTCCTGTTAAAAAAATTACATAATGTCTTGAAATATAATCTCTGAATAAAGAACACAACTACAAAAAATAAAAATAGTAAGATTGTTTTCATTCATGCTCATTTGAAACCTGCATGCAATACAAACAATTTCGAAGTATTGATTACTATTCAAATCTTGAAATTCGATTAGCCGTTAATTAAATGATACAAAATAAAGTTGTTTTAATGTAAGTACTTATCTCCTAATTAGAACAACATAAAATCATAATATTCAATGTTACATCATAAAATTGGAATAGAGATACATGCTTAAATATATATTTTGTTTTATTAACTAACATTATGTAGTATATTACGAGGGTATAGAGTTCATTTTACGAATATAATGTAATTAAACTAATGTAACACATAACTTGCACTTAAACATGTCTTTTAATTAGGCACTTAATTTCCATTCACTCACATCACACAATCACTTGCTGAGTGACCGGGCCGTGTGGGCCCTGGTCACTTATGCGATGAGGTGTAATTGCCAACTCTCTGCGCATGTATCTTCCATAATTAATCTTGCAATTTTTCCAAATTAAGAATCCTATAATTGCCAAGATAAATAAAGTTATGAAAACCAGATACATCTCTATTCTGAATATAGTTTCCGTATTTGTCGTAGTTGCAGATGCTTCGTTGCCAGCACCATTTTGCGCTATTATTATTTCTTCTTTGATATCCTTACTTTGTTGTTTCCCCATTGCTATTAAAATTATCTAACGATTATTACTTAATTATTAAGTTCTTAATAAAATAATCTATTATGAAGCAAAGCGAACGACTGGCTTGCTAGTACGACCAGATCTTGTTATCTTCGGCCCACTCGGCTCTTTGTTTACATAGCTCGTAGGGTTATAGTGTAAATGTTCGAAACGTTGGCTTTTTTGGAATGTTCCGAGTGGTGATATCGTATGACGTTGTACTTTCGATCTCTGACAACCTAAACATGATTTAGCCCACATAGCAACATCTTTATTCATTGCAGCCCACACGTAGCGATCTCGCATCAAATTTCTTGTGGCGCGAATTCCTGGGTGGCTGGAATCGTGTATAGCTTTGTATGCTGTTATACGAAACTCCAGCGGCAAATATGGACGCGGCTTATTTGTAGACATTTCGCAGTAAATCGGTATATTACTATTCGGCAAAATTAGTTTCTTAAATTTCAAATTGTTTAAAGTCATTAAATGTTTCAATTCTTTATCATTTTTCTGAGCTTCTGCGAGTTTTTCGTAGTCTATCGGCGAAGGATGATGCCGTCAGCACATTTCATGCTATGGGTTGAAACTCTCAGGCAGTTGCAATGAGGCACTCGGGTGCGATACTCGCCTCATAATAAATGCATCGTTCAGTTTTTGGGGTGTTAGTATGGCTTCACATTGTACAAACCATAAGCGAGCTTGGTCGCACCAAAATTCCGGGATCCTTGATGACACCGTGACTGTTGCTAACTCGGATGCTGTGCCGGCTGCCGGTGTCTTATTTTCACTGGTCATTTTATAATATACTTATGACTTCGAGTAAACTTGACTATATCACGTCGGGGTCACCACTTTAGCGGTGGTCGTATGTGGTATGAATTAAACACAAAACAACTGAACGATGCATTTATTATGAGGCGAGTATCGCACCCGAGTGCCTCATTGCAACTGCCTGAGAGTTTCAACCCATAGCATGAAATGTGCTGACGGCACAAAATCATCGATGACATAATCTGTAGCATGCCCAGGCGAATGGAAACCGTAATCAGAGCAAGAGGGGGAAACACTCGTTATTAATTTTGCTTTAATTTTATTGTTAAATCATTTAATGCTTACTTTTTTTATTTTTTGTGATGGTTCATAATCATCTAAAAATTTCACTTATTTTAAATTTCTTTATTTTTTAATAAAAAATAATGAAGACTTTTCAAAGTCGTTGTTAAAAGATGTTAATCAATTTGTTATTTTGTGTCTAATTACATTTTAGTCAAATATATGCGTTATTATCTAATAGTCTCACTTTTTTTTCTGTTCCGCTAATTGTGCCGGTGTTTATATATAAAAGAGATTTCCAGCCATTGACTCATCACGATATCTCTGGAACCATAAGGCGTAGAGACTTGAAATTTGGTAGGAATATTCCTTTCGCCGAGTAGAGGTCAGCTAAGAATGAATTTTATGAAATTCCACCCACAAGAGGGGGTTGCGGGGGTTAAAAACTTATATGGCAAAACAACGTTTGCGGGGTCAGCTAGTCTATACATATAATAAAATTGTAGGAAAGTCAAAACTGTACATTGAATATTTTTTTAAAAGAATACTTGGGGTGTGATCTACAATCGATACCGAAGCCAAAAATATAGTTTTTAGAATTTTTGTCTGTTTGTCTGTTTATCTGTTTGTCTGTTTGTCTGTATGTATGTCCGGAATAAACTCAAAAAGTACTGCATGGATTTACTTCAAATTTGGCACGAATATTATTAAGAAGTTGGGTCAGAACATAGGCTACATATTATCACGCTATCACCTACGGGGAACGAGCAGTGAACGCACGCAGACGACGTCGCGGGCAGCAGCTAGAATTTTTATATAGGTATTTTTTTGTCACAATATAAAGCAAATTGAGTCTACTTACTTTCTACATTGTACTTTACTGAATTTTATTACCAAATATTTTAAAAGTATTTAGTGCCGAGAGAGCTGCACTGTGTGCAACTGATAGAGGACACAATTATTCTCCACCGATACATACATTATTTTTAAATTATAATTCGAACTCATCGGTGCTTACTAAAATAATTGTGAATCATGCGTTAGGGATGCACTAACACAAACATCAAGCACAAACGCTTAGACCACGACAAAAATCAGTTGCTGTGTTGATAAGATGTACCTACCATTGCGTGGACACGCCATGCTACATCTTATCAACACACAAAGACAAAACTTTAAAAATAATAACATACATTGTGCGTTACGATATACGACGCCTCGGATATCCATAATACATTAAGATGAAAATATACAAACATAATGGTGGTGTCTGATGATTTCACATCTAGATTACAACCTGAATCACGATCGACTCTAAACACAAATGTAGAAACTAAATTGGTAAATGTGATATCAGTCTCTAGAACGTAAGCAATTTCCAATATTAATGTTTCTCATGTGGGTTATTGTGTTAATGCTGTGGCACTTAAACCATTACGACACGACCGCGCACTACCGCGAATCTTATGGACAAGGGGTCATGTTCAATGATTGTAACATTTCTAAGATGAACTATGTACGCGAAGTCGCGAACTCTACTCATGTTATAACGAGACGCCGGTATGGTATGACTGACAATGGTATTCTAAATTTATATAATTGTAACAAATTATAAAAGGAAAAACTATTTTCACCGACGCAAAAAATGTCTCTTGTTTATTATATTTGATCTGCCACTATTGAGAGTGTTTGAAATGCCTAGCCTATCTAAATTCATTTTTACAGCTTTTATTTGGTGTTCGTTTGTTAGGTGTTTTTGCTCGAGCTGCGTGCTCAACGAACAGATCTGGGTCGCTTGTCAAAGCACTGATAATAATACGTAGCACTTTTACTTGGAGAGATCGTCGATTATTAATTTTATTTTGAACTGAACTTGCGTCTGAAATACACTTAACCGATTTCTGTCAGACAGAATAATAGAATCGAATATTACATTCAACACCGTGAACAAAATAAATAAAGCAAATAGTAATCATAGATGTTAGAGAAATTAAACATACGGATGTATGTGTATCTAGAAGTGATACAGTAATAATGATGATTAAAATTAATAGAGTTTTGGGTGTTTTAATCAAACATTTTTTTATACTATCGCTTCAGCCTGTAATATCCCACTGCTGGGCATAGGCCTATTTCCCCATGTAGGAGAAGGATCAGAGCTAATAAATATTAATTACTTTAAAAGTCGTATATTTTGGGCACACTGTTTTATTTTTGTACGAATAAGTTAATTTACCCTGTCAGATTGAACTTATTGATTTCAACTACATATTAGACCTATAGACTGTATAATATAGACATCATTCTGTAAACTACTGTACACGTAACATACTGTAATACGTGGAATTAGTAAGAGAAAACTTTTGCGTCTTCTCTGCTTGACGTAACGCTATTTATCCTTCTCCTATCCTATCCTATAAAAATATTTCTTATTTTGCAAAAACAATAAATTAAAGTATGGCATACGAGTACCATCTAAAGAAGTGATAGCGTAGTGTAAGCCGGACTGAGCTCTACGTTCATTAAACACTCTACTTTAAAGCGCTTACTGATGGCACGGGTGTCACTGTCATTACATAAACAAACAGGGGACGTTGCTGGCGAGTGACATATGTACAGCTTCACAATCATCGGGACGGTACCTTTCATGGTACGCGTGCTCAACTTAATCGCCGCGTAACGGTGGCGAACTGTAAAGTGCGCCACGGAGCGCGGCTGCGTGCTAAATTTGCCGAAACACCGCCATCTCTAGCGGGAAATTCTTAAGGCGCCTGGGGGGGCAAAACGCCGCGCTAGCCGTTTTTTGTGCAGTTTTTTGAAGCTATCTACTTTTTATTGGAAAGAAATATAAAACTAATACAAACACATTTAATTTCTACATAATTTTGATTACATGATGGTCCTTTTTTTATTTTTTTAAAGGATTACATTTTAAATAATCGCCTTACAACGAAACCACAAAAATGAGAAATAATTACTGATACTGTGCGTCTCCTCGTGAAGTAAACATTATTTTATTTTGCTACCGACACTAATGGATTGACAATTTAATAAGGAACAATTCGCATGAAAAATTTTTTCGAAAAGACCTAAATTTGATGTGTTATTGATTTTTTTCTAAAATCTGGGCGTATTCGCTACTGTACTCAAGCGCGGTGTATTGGAATTCAGTCTGCCGCAAGGTTTGGAGGGAGAAGCTTGTGTCGTTTGTCACCGTCTCGGCTAGCGCACGCTCACGTCATATTATAAATCTATACGTCTATACTCTATACATACAAATAAATAAAAGTGGAGTGTCCGTTTGTAATAATAAAATAATATCCTTTTACTAAATGCATATCCATGTATACACGGTACATATACCAAAATTACATTTTTTACAATTGATTGTTGTCTGTCTGTCTGTCAGTTTGTTCCGGCTAATCTCTGAAACGGCTTGACCGATTCAGACGGGACTTTCACAGACAGATAGCTGATGTAATAGGCTGTTACTTTTATTTTTATTTTGTATCTCTGCGAACTGAGCAATAATTTTTTTTTAATTCCACGCGGACGAAGTCGCGGGCACAGCTAGTAAACAATAATAATTTATTAGCATATTGTTAGCATTTTTTGTTGACTTTTGTTTGGGTTAGTTTTTTTTGTTTGTTATTTATTGTGAAAGTACGCTCTGTGTGTGTATTTAAAACTATTGATTTTTTTTTAAAAACGCTATTGTTGTGTAGGTATCTAAACAATGGTTTTAGCACCTTTGAAAATTATAGAAACGACACCCATGATAAAGAGTTTTGCTAGCTAATTTAATTTGACCACGTAGTATAGGTTTTTACTTTTTACCTAGACCTACTTTAAAAAAAATATATATAATAAAATTTACTTAATTGTTGTTATTTTATTTTTCTACTTACACTGTCTGTGAAATGAAATGTGATGAATGTGTTGCTAAGCGCAAATCTCGAGAGCAGCTAAACAGATTTTTCTTACGAAAATTTAGAAAAATTAGAAAAATTGAAATAGAAAAAGTCTAAAAACAACACTGTTCTATATTCCCATACAAAAGTTTCGTAATAATACTTAAAAGTCAATTTGAACTTTAATACCATACCATAAAGTTTAAGTTTTAGTGGAGAGGTTTCAGTAAGGCAAAACAATTGAGTGACGTTAGTATCGTATAAATATTAATGTCAATACTTGTCAATATATTAATTTATATATTTTTTTTTACATTATGTAATTGTTGATCAACTTTCTTTTTTCTTTTTTTTATCTTACTAGCTGACCCAAATTGGCGTTTTAAAAAAAATAATTAAAGAATCGACTGATAGGCGGTACGAAGTTCGCCGGGTCAGCTAGTTATTTATAAGTTTAGGTAATATTATACTTCATTATTAGTATTTATTGAACGTAAGTGTAGTCACTGAATTCATTACCTAAATTATATACGCACCAATTTAAAAAAATAATAATTATATTTTTTTATTGAAAGCCGTGCGGATCCCTAGATCTGTAATTTTTACGTGTATTCGTTAGTTGTTCACCAAATGCCGCTAGTCGTGTTTTACGAGAGGTGGGGTGCGACAAAGAGGCAACGAATGCTCAAGGTTATTTGCTGGGGGTACCGCCTTAAATCACTTCAATCCATGTCGATGGCCGTCTATAACTGAAATCCGACAATTACAATATTTCATACGGTGTAATTTTGAACAACTTAATTGTCGATATTCACATGTTAGAACCCAATTTAAAAATGTCTGTAATATCTTAATATTTTGTTTTATATAATAAATATGTGTAAAGGACAAAGCGCAAAGTGTTCGACAATAAGGAACAAACGATACTTTTTTACCAATAACTAATAATAATCAATATTAACAGAAATAATCTATAGAAATAAAAATGAATGTTGCTAAGCGCATAACTCGAGAATGGCTGAAATGGTTGAATTCGGCTGAAATGGTTGAATTCGGCTGAAATGGTCAAACCGATTTATTTTTTTGCATGTTCTTTAAGGCCCACGGGAAGTTTAATTACTAAAAAACATTTAAAAAAAAAGTTACATTTATTTAATACTTACCTACTAATAACTAAAGACAAACGAAGTCTGTCCGGGCAGCTAGTAATAAATAAAATCAGTTTACAATACGCAAATATAATGCAGAACATACACAGAAATCGCTTAACTTAATTTCGAACATTCAACTTCTATCCTAGTCTATTATATACTTAGGTAATAAATTCTATATATTATCTAACATCCCATATTTTCTATATATTATATAATTCTATCTAACATCCAATATTTTTTTACGTATTACGTCGCCATTTTATAAGTTTATCTTATAAATAAAAGTTTACAGCGCCAGCCGGTATTTGATAGAACTTATAGAACATTACGCATTTGCGTCATGTTAACAACTAGAGGTGAAATAAAGCGTCATGCGTTGTAAATTATATACCTATCCCATTACGGTATCGTCGGTGCTATATTTATGCTACAAGATTAATTTGTTGCAATATTTAACAAATTAAACAACAAGTATTATTAACATAATTGTGTTTGCTCGCAAACAACATCGTAATAAGACGAAAAAATAGTCAAGTAAATACGCGCTATTAATGATTACTCAAAAAGTTGTAATCAAATCTCGATCTAATTTAAACAAGACTACATGACAAGTATTAGCTTTTGATTAAAGTAAGAATCGTCAAAATCGGTATACCGAGTAAAAAGTTATGCGGTGTAATACAACGTAGGTCGACGAAAAAGTAGTCAAGTAAATACGCATTATTAGATATGACTCTAAAAGTACTTATCAGATCTCAATTAAATTTAAATGGGACCACATGACATGCAGCACCTTTCAATTAAAAAAAAATAAGTGATCGAAATCGGTCCAACCAGTCAAAAGTTCTGAGCTAACATACATTTTAAAAGAAAACAGTCGAATTGAGAACCTCCTCCTTTTTTGGAAGTCGGTTGATAAAGTGTGCCTAATTACATGTGTTGTTCACATAAACTTTTTAGTTCATGCTACACTAATACAGAATTTTAATGATGAGAGGGTGATGAAGCAATTAATTTTTTCAAAAAGTACATTTTCTCGACCACTCTAAATAAAAAAAAAATTATGAGGCGTAAAAGCAGAAAGACAGGAAAAAAATTTTTTTTTTTTTTTACTTACATTATACAGCCACTTTGCAATGAAAATATACGTTTAAATTCGGATAAATCAATATCAGGCCAAATCATAAATCGTTGGTGTTGGTTGTTTAGGAAGAATCAAGGTTCAAAGATAGTAAACCCCGAATAGCAATTGTAAGATTTGTAAGCCTTCCGCTACTTGGACAGACAACTACCTACCTAGCCAGTCGTGGCGTACTACTGTATAGTACTTATTACTTACATTATACAATATATGTACTTATATATATTAAACAAAAATTTTACAAATAAAGGGTCTCTTCGTGAAACTTAAGTTACAGGACGGTTTCAAAATCTCCACATATCGTTTTGACCAGAATCGCGGGCAAAATATTACTGGATTGCTTTAAGAAACTTTATAATTTTGAAGAATAAATGCAATTGATAAGAACTTAACGCAAAGCTACCAAGTTTCTATGGAATTAATAATTAATTAATGATGCTTAAAACCTATTCAGAAAAACAGTGGATTTAAGACTTTATTGCAAAGGACAATGCCCATTTGTGCCCCGGTACGTGCTTTGACGTGTTCAGACAATTCATATATTTAAGTATCCTTTATTAATTAACCGACATCATTGAAACTAGATTTTTAATCATATTCTAATTTCTAAATGTGATCAAAGCCGCAGTTTATGCTTTAATTTATAAAATATATATTTTATTTGTATTCCGGTTTTGAGATGTCAAAACAGATTAAAAGTACCAAGTCGGAAACGCAACCATACAAATAAACAAAATATCAGAACTCGGGAGCTAAATAAAAAGCTTACAAAATATGAGCAGATTGCAAAAATTTGCGTTGTTGGCTCAGGTTAAAATATTCATACTTGTTGCTGAGATGATTAGAATCTGTGATTAGAATCATATGCGGACGTTGAATTTATCCCACGAGACAGTTAGAGTTTTCCGCAATTTTGAAGTCTACCAGTTTAGACAGTTTCTGTCACAGCATAATTACGTTTATTGACGGACGATCAACATTCATGTTTTTTTTCTAAAGGCTCACTCTCTTCTCATTGTGCGTTTACTTAAGAAAAACATTTTGTTACAATAAATAGACTAGTATCGCATGTATTGTAACATAATTAATTTATACAATATGAAATTTATTTTTGTATTCATTCAAACCGGGGAGTGATAACTAGTTTAACATAGGTCAACTAAACAAGTTTAGTTTGACTTACTTTATTTAAAAAAGTATATTACCTTGTCAGTAAAGAAAAGGGGAGGCGCGCGGCGTCAAACCATCAACCCTTGTCTTCTGAATAATGAAAACTCGAAGTTTAGAATTGTAAAGTGTTAAAACACGCCTTCTTTCTTGTATATATGCTTACCTTAACAATGTTTTCGTCAAACTTCGCTTACAATAATTTATTTATTTTTATAATATTAATTTCATTGTTTTAGACAGCTTTTAAAAGAACATACAAATAAAATAGAGAATCAATTTTTTTTACAGCAAGCCCAAACTTTGGATAATATGAGAATAAGTCGCTTTAAAAATACTCTTTTGTAAATAGAAACTTCGAATTTAGGTATGTACCTATTGCATGACAAATCTTCGTTATAAATAATAATTATATATTTTTATTGTAAGGTAAATAAACCGACAGACGAATCTTTTAAGTTGTTAGTGAATATAACGTACCATGTATTTATGAAGCTACTAAATATATCAACCAAAACTATATCACATTATTTTACCATCCTTCCAATCAATCACACGTCGAAAATGGACGAATCAACCAAAAAAGCTGCTAAAGTGGAAATAAACAAATCGTTGATGCTGAGCATTTTTAGTATGCGGCACATTGGTTTATCTTTTGATAAGCCCAAGAGCGCCTCTGCTTACTTTCGCCAAAAACTAATTTTTGTTGCGTCCGTCTGCGGTATCTGCTGTCACGTTTTCAGTGAATTCATTAACATAGTCCTCACGTTCGCCAGTTCACCTCGTGTCGAAGACGTCGTTCCGCTCTTTCATACTTTTGGTTACGGCGCATTGAGTAAGATTTTTTATCGACTATTGTATAGTTCTCAACTGTTATTGTACTTATCATCGGTATTTTTTATTAAGAAACGTGATTGATTAGGTAACATAATATTCGGTTTTACAACAACATTGCAGTCGAATTAATGTTGTCGCCGCTATCGTTTGCTTAAAATATCCGCTTGAAACGAGCTTCCCACGGTACACGTTTTTCTAAACGAGCCCTGGATCGGTAAACTGCGACAGACTCGTAATTGTAACGTATGTTCAACCCGAGCACTACGCAATCTACATTAAATATGGTTTTACAAAATTATGATATAATCAGAATAAAAATTGTGGGAATTTTGAAAATCAAAAATATATCTATATAAGTTTCTAGCAAATAAATTTTTCTAGGTATCGCGAAAGTTTTCGTTTTGTGGTACAAAAATACTGTATTTGGAGAACTAATAGATGAACTAACCGGAATATGGCCTGTGCCTCCTCTTGATGAAAATGCTTCAATAATCAAAGAGAAGAGTCTCGCAGCTTTGCGTGTGAGCCATCGATGTGAGACTAATTTTTCATTTGGCAAAATAAAAATCGTATCACTTAAATATTCGATACTAAATTTTAATATATTTTAGGGTATTTTGCTGTAAATGTACTTGGTGTATGGTTTTATAATTTAACACCGATAATAATTTATTTCTACCGAGCTTGGCAAGGTCATGACACTCAGATGGGATTTGTGTGGGTGTCCTGGTATCCCTTTGACAAACACCAACCCATTGCGCATATTGCAGTATACTTATTTGAAATATACGCTGGTAAGTATACATATAAAATTAATATACAAACACAAAAAAACGTGTAAAGATTTAAACTTCGTTAATTATAAACTGTTTTAATGATCTGAAATTATAGCTGTATAGTACTTACATAGTATGGGACATTTCGCACAGTTATAGACACCTGACTTTCTCAAGAAACTCTACTCTTCCCATAGGCGTATTACTTCAAAATATTCATAGCTACCATTGAGTAATTCTTGTAACGGATTTAAAAATGAACATTCATAAAGACAAACACAAATGTTACACCATTGTTATTGTGTTGTAAAATTTAATATACAATGACTTATAATTCTCTAGTAAATTTTTTAACTTTTATGACTAAAAATATTTCCGTCTAATGGATTATATGAAATTCGGCCAGCTCTCTCTAACTCTTGTTATGAAAGTTTAATACTGCAATGATTATATGTAGATTTATATATAAGCAATTATGAGAATCCAGCGCAGATATTGCATTAAAAACTAATAATTATTTCAATTATTCTGTCATGGGTTGTAAAAACTAACACCTACAGACATTTATCATCTCGCGATCTCAAAACAAACATCAATTCACTGTGTGTAATTGTAACACTTTCAAATTTTATAATCATTTATTGTTGAAGCATAAAGATGTACAGAGTTGTCTTAAATAAACTTTTGTGTCGACAAATCCATATCAGCGAACAAAAGCATACTCTATCGTTATTATATTAATCTATACCTATTAAAAATTATAGGCACATTTTTGACATAGATATGTTACTACAAAATGAGAAAATCGTTGTGATTTTATATTAAATATGCTAGTGGCGTCGGGTAAAAAAATTACAACTCTGCAAATAGACATATGATTTCAATGAAATATTTAATCAAATGTTATTTTATTTATATTTTGGCATCCAATGAATCCAATATCGAATTTTTCGAACTTTAAAAAAAAATTAACTTTAATAATTTACTACTATCTTCTCAGGTGTTACCTGTGTGTGGATAATGATATCATCTGATTTGCTATTTTCTGGAATGGCGAGTCATATTGCTCTACTGTTACGTATGCTACAACAGCGTTTAGAATCATTAGGTTCAGTCGAAAAAACTGACGACGAAAACTACGAAGAAATACGTTCAAATATAAAGCTGCATCAAAGACTAATAAGGTTAGTTGAATAAATTACATTAACCTAATCACTTAAAAAACTTGTACTCATTTTAAAATAAAATAACGGTTATGAGCTTTAAGTCAGTTGAGTCTTTAATATAAATTTTATAACATAAGTAATTTCATTTAGTTATATAGCTTCTATTTAGCATTTAAATGTCCAACAATTCATTATGTCTTAATTCAAATTTGCTTCAGCTACTGCAGTAACTTAGAGGAAGCTTTCTCTCTCTGCAATCTTATAAACATTGTAATGAGTTCCATAAACATTTGCTGTGTAGTCTTCGTTATTGTGGTTTGTATTTTGAAGCATCTCAATCTTTATTTTTTATTTATTGTTACCCTAGTGAACCGACAAACGATAGTCGTTAAATAAAGAAAGTTACGGCCACTTTTTGTCCGTGATTCTTGTAAAAGGGTCAAACGTCAAAAAACTGTGAAAAAATAATGTCTATAGTATGATAAAATAAATTTACTCTATGTTACAATACGTTTGTTTGACTTTTTGTTTATTTAATAATATAAGCAATTAAAAATTTAATTGAACTATTTTCAAATAATATTCAAAGCACTTTTGTATCACCATTTTAAATAGTAAATGAAATGCCCTGAACTTTATAGTATATTAGTAATTTCTAATTTAGAACTCTGCGATTGACTTGTTTGCAGAAAATCATTTAGATAGGCATTTTATTCAGCTTTGCCCGTACCTTTTAATTAAGTTCTTTAAATCATTTATATGTTAACAGCTAACTAATAACTTTTACCTCATTTTAGTTACTAGAACCATTAATGGCGATAAGCAATAAACTTTTCCTGGGATCAGCATTAATCCAAGTAGGAGCGTTGTGTTGGTATGCGGATGATATTTTTCATGCGGTGGGTATATACTCTATCAACTCTACAATCTCTTTTCTGGTAACATGCAATTTGTAAAAAATACCACGTTAAATAGATTCTCAATTCGACTGTATTTTTACCCGACTGCCAAGGAAGGGTTATGTTTTTCGCGCGTATCTTGTATGTATGTATGTAATATTCTTAATTACCTCATTTCTCTAGAACCGCTGAACGGATTTGCATAATTGAGATATCGTTAGATTCGTCTTAGCAGCCCAAGTGTTCTTAGATAGGTGTCATTAAAAAAAACATTGCGGCTGTGCGAAGCCATTGTAGTTAATGAAGAAATAATTTTTTTTTTTTAGAATACTATAATATGGGTATCAAATTAAAGGGCTCAATACAAGGATTTCAAAAATGTATATTATGATTATTATTACCGTAACAATAATAAAGAAAAAATACAATAAGAAAGTTTATAAAATGTTGACTTTGCTCTTATCCATGCCTAAGGCAAGCAAGATGCGAGCCGAGCTTCTTCCTCGCCTCCTAGGAGTCCTAGGCAACGTCTGACAGTCAATTTCGGGGTGTAACCTTTCCCTTAAAAAAGAATTATCAACTTCGGACAACTCTTTAAAAAGTTATGCTCGGTCAAACATAAAAATCTATACTAATATATAAAGCTGAAGAGTTTGTTTGTTTGTTTGTTTGTTTGTTTGTTTGTTTGTTTGTTTGAACGCGGTAATCTCTGGATCTACTGGGCCGATTTGAAAAATTCTTTCAGTGTGAGATAGCCCACTTATCGAGGAAGGCTATAGGCTATCTGTCATCACGCTAAGACCAATAGGAGAGGAGTCCACGCCGACGAAGTCGCGCGCAGAAGCTAGTAATATATACGTGGCAACTTTAGAACGGCCTCATTTTTTTCGTCGTTAATAAATTACTTAATCAACCACATGATGTAAACTATTTTAATGAATTGAACCGATTACGTAATTTGTCTAACTAAAAAGACATAAATAAAATAATAATTAAAAGAAAACAAAAAACCCGCCTGCTTAAAAAACAACTAATAGAAAATGAACTGATGAAAAGACTGGAACCAGATAAAAATTCAAAATTACACAAAGCTAGCGAAACAAATCGAAACAATATCAAATATTATGTAAGTACTACCTCACACTACAGCCTATCACAGTCCATTGTTGGACATAGGCCTCCACAAGTTCGCGCCCGACATTATGACGCGAACTCATGTGTTTTGCCCATAGTCACCACGCTGGGCAGGCGGGTTGGTGATCGCAGGGCTGGCTTTGTCGCACCGAAGACGCTGCTGCCCGTCTTCGGTCTGTGTATTTCAAAGCCACCAGTTGAATGGTTATCCCGCCATCCGTCGGCTTTTTAAGTTCCCTGGTGGTAGTGGAACTGTGTTATCCCTTAGTCGCCTCTTACGACACCCACGGGAAGAGAGGGGGTGGCTACATTCTTTAGTGCCGTAACCACACGGCACATGTACTACCTATACACTTAAAAATATCAATACGGTAGAGTCCTTCAAAATTTTATGCAACATCGTATATAATATGCAGTCGGAGACATGCACAAAGAGAGAATGATTTGACTTATCCTTCAATTTCATGTCTCCGACTGCATATTATGTACGATCTTGCATAAAATTTTGAAGGACTACCGTATTGATATTTTTAAGTGTATAGTACATAATATTTGATATTGTTTCGACTTGTTTCGCTAGCTTTGTGTAATTTTGAATTTTTATCTTGTTCCAGTCTTTTCATCAGTTCATTTTCTATTAGTTGTTTTTTAAGCACGCGGGTTTTTTGTTTTCTTTTAATTATTATTTTATTTAAGTGTACCTTATAACTTTTACTGGGAGTACTGATTTTGATATATTTTTTTTTTTTTATGAAACGCTGGTGCTTGTCATGTTGTGGTTTAAGTCGATTAAATTTGGTCGAAATTTGACGATTCCTTTTGAGTTATCCGTAATAATGCATATTAAATAGATTATTTTTAAACTACCTGCGTTGTGTTATTATTTCTCGATATAAATTTTATTAATGTCGGTTTTTTTCGTTTGCAAGCAAACCCAATTATGAAAAATATCTTTACATACTTAAAGCAATATATGTATATAAAAAGGTTAAGTTTTAAATTTTCTTATTTTTAGAATGAAAATATAGCTGCAGCTATTTACAGTAGTGGCTGGTATAAACTGAATCCTCGTTGTCGACGTGCTCTAGCTTTTCTTATTCTCAGGTAATTTAATATTTAAAAAAGTGTGTGTGTGTGTGTGTACTTATACACGCACGTACGAAGTTATAAGTACTTTATTGGCTAGCTAACTTCACGTTGCTAACTTCACGTTGCTAACTTCTTCTTCGTTGACTAGCTAACTTCAGGGCGTCGGTTTTTTGTGACCGTGTAAGCGCATCGTAAAAATTTACTCTCATCATTTTTCCCTTACGCGCCAAAAGAAGTACATCTTCAAAAATATTTAATATCGATTAATTTAAAAAAAAATCTTAAATTGAATTTGTTCTTACAGATCTCAAAAACCTATTGCATTCACTGCAATGCAATTTACTAATATATCACTAGTAACATATTCTTCGGTAAGCGAAAGAACTATAACCAATATTTTTGAATTAATTTTTAACTGTACTGTTTAATTTTATAATTTAATTATAAATACTTTGTTCATGTGTTTCAGATTTTAACAAGATCGTACTCGTACTTCGCTTTACTTTATACAATGTACAACAAGAACTAAAAAGAAACAAATAATTAAAAATGTTTTGTAGCTGACACTTCATAGCCTTTTCAGTTGTAGTACGTAGTAACAATATAGGTATTATATAATTGAAATAAAAGTTTTAATTTATTTTATTTTATAAGTTTTATTGGTATATATATATACATAAGTTTTGTTTTAAACTTAATATAAAATTGATTAAGTGGACAGTGATAATTAATTCATTTAACATCCATAGCTTAATTAGCTAGAGCACCGACACTGTCTGTCGGGGATGCGGGTTCGAACCCCGCTGGATCAAATTCTGATATGATAATAAAAATATTTAGAATTTCCTCATGTGTGGGTAACAAAAATTAATAATACTAATACGAATCACTAAATTAGATCAGATCTACGCTTCAGACTTAAGCTATCCGTAGGACTGGACAAAAGGTTCAGACATATTTTGCTTCATAACAATGTTAATGATTGTAATTGAACACTTTCTCCCTTTTATGGTTTTAATCTCTTTATATATATAAAAATGAATCGCTGAATATGTTGCTAAGCGCGAATCTCGAGAGCGGCCGAACCGATTTCGCTAATTCTCTTTTTATAATATTCCTTTAAGTACGAGGATGGTTTTTACGGTACGGAGAGAAAAATTTAAAAAATTGCCTGAAAAAGTCTAAAAACAACACTTTCCTATATTCCCATACGAAAGATACGTAATAAATTAATAATATTGAAAATCACAATAATCTTATTATCTATACTAATATAATAAAGCTGAAGAGTTTGTTTGTTTGTTTGTTTGCTTGAACGCGCTAATCTCAGGATCCACTGGTCTGATTTGAAAAATTCTTTCAGTGTTACCGCCTGGCCACGGGGAACGGCGGTGCGAACGGCGGCGCGGCGGGCGAGGCGACCATTCGCGCGGCAAGATTTGCAGGCCACGCGGGTAGTCAAATTCGCCGCCGCGACTAGTAAGGAAGTATCTGGCCACGGGACATTCGCCGAGGCGAATATCCGCGCGGTGCGAATGGCGAAGCGTCTAGCGACTGAAACAAACGCATAGTAATGTACGTAGCAAGCCACGCGCAACGGCGACCGGCGAAGCGACCGGCGAAATGTACCGGGCGAATCGCGCGGGCGACTTGCGGCGCGACGGGCGAACAAAACAAAGGCATGAATCAGTACGGCGCACGCCACGGAGTCGAGCGATATTCGCGGCGAAAATGTCGCTGAGTATCGCACTTCCTTACTAGTCGCGGCGGCGAACTTGACTACCCGCGTGGCCTGCAAATCTTGCCGCGCGAATGGTCGCCTCGCCCGCCGCGACTAGTAAGGAAGTGCGATACTCAGCGACACTTTCGCCGCGAATATCGCTCGACTCCGTGGCGTGCGCCGTACTGATTCATGCCTTTGTTTTGTTCGCCCGTCGCGCCGCAAGTCGCCCGCGCGATTCGCCCGGTACATTTCGCCGGTCGCTTCGCCGGTCGCCGTTGCGCGTGGCTTGCTACGTACATTACTATGCGTTTGTTTCAGTCGCTAGACGCTTCGCCATTCGCACCGCGCGGATATTCGCCTCGGCGAATGTCCCGTGGCCAGATACTTAGATAGCCCATTTATCGAGGAAGGCTATAGGCTATATATCATCACGCTAAGTCCAATAGGAGTGGAGTCCACGCCGACGAAGTCGCGCGCAGAAGCTAGTATTACATAAAACTAAACCAGTATTTTGAATTTTTTAAATATGAGTGTTCCCCTAAAATCATTAAATTGACGATTTTTTGATACTGTCGTCATGCCCATTATGTTAAACACTATCTATTTGTAACAGAAGCGATACAGATAAACTTCGTTTTTTATTTTGCTTTTTTAAATATTGTTTCAATTAATTTTAACCAAACTTTGTATTTTTTTCTAGGAGTAATTATTTTAATTTGACAACGTTATAACTGTAGTAGCAGTTACATTTAATTTTGTCGTATTATTATTCTAGCGCTGACCGCGCTCGAGAGACAGTTCGTGACAGGTCAAAAGTTACCATACAACATCAGCTATAAACCTGAAAAGTTTGCTAGTTTGTTAAAACGCGCTAATCTCGGGAACTACCGGTTCGAATTAAAAAATTTGAATGAAAGTTTGTTATGAATAGCCCATTTACCGAGATAGGCTATATATTTTTTTTTAAATTAAGGCGTGTTTTTACCTCGGAGCACTGCTAGTTAACAAGATAAGGCTACAATTTTTTTTTTAAATAAATCAAAAAATGCATTGTAATAAAAAATTATAAACAAGCTTTAAATAACCAGAAAGTTTGCTTTGTTATACAAATGTTACGAATTTAATAACATGCTTTAATTTTAAGGTCTGTTAACGACGCAACTTACAATTATTTAATTTGTGGGTTTATCTATAGGCCACTAGATGGCGTTGGATGTCAGTTAGATCACGCTATCATTGTTTTGGAATTTGTATACTAGTATGGTTGAAGGAAAAAATAAAATCGTGGTGAACAATCCATACGACTTTCATTTCCTCCGAACACCTGAGGGAACGCAAGGGTTGTACGCCAACATTTGGTCCTTCGATCCGGAAGGCGCCGGCAGAGGGCGCTACCAGCGGACGGACGGCGCCAGCAGCGGAGGGCGCCAGCAGCGGAGGGCGCCAGCAGCGGAGGGCGCCAGCAGCGGAGGGCGCAAGCGGACGGCGCCAGGCGGAGGCGCAAGCGGACGGCGCCGGGCGAAGGCGCAAGCGGACGGCGCCGGGCGGAGGCGCAAGCGGACGGCGCCGGGCGGAGGCGCAAGCGGACGGCGCCGGGCGGAGGCGCAGGTGGACGGCGCCGGGCGGAGGCGCGGGCGGACGGCGCCGGGCGGAGGCGCAAGCGGACGGCGCCGGGCGGCGCCGAGTGGAGGCGCAAGCGGACGGCGCCGAGCGGAGGCGCAAGTGGACGGCGCCGAGTGGAGGCGCAAGCGGACGGCGCCGGGCGGAGGCGCAAGCGGACGGCGCCAAGCGGAGGCGCAGGCGGACGGCGCCGGGCGGAGGCGCGAGCGGACGGCGCCGAGCTGAGGCGCAAGTGGACGGCGCCGAGTGGAGGCGCAAGCGGGCGGTGCCAGGCGGAGCCGCAAGCGGACAGCGGAGGCGCAAGCGGACGGCGGAGGCGCAAGTGGACAGCGCCGAGCGGAGGCGCAAGTGGACAGCGCCGAGCGGAGGCGCAAGTGGACAGCGCCGAGCGGAGGCGCAAGCGGGCAGCGCCAGGCGGAGGCGCAAGCGGACGGCGCCGCAAGTGGACGGAGGCGCAAGCGGGCGGCACCGGGAGGACGGTGGGCGGCGCCGAAAGAAGACGCACGCGTACGGCGCCGGGAAGACGGTGCCAAGGGGTGACGCCAGCGGACGGTTCCCGTGGGCGGAGCCGACGAAGGGTGCCGGTGAGCGGCGCCAGTGAACGGCGCTGACAGAGAAGAAAGCGGCGGACGGTGTCGGTGAAAGAACAACGAGAGTGGCGTCACCCACTGCTAGAATTAGTCATCGGCGGCAGCAAATTGGACCTTCTGTCAGAGGTGATAAGTGCAAAAATTTAACTGGAATAATACTTTGTGGGTAATACTTACTTTTCAAGTTCTATTAGTAGTCTTTAGATAGCTAGGTAAATAAAAATGGAGGATATTTGTAAATTGCAACACGACCTTTGTAACAATATTTCGAGGGCTCAAATAAATTTGAGGAAATCTCCCAAAACTAGAATAACGGAAGCGTTTGTGGAGTCGCGCTTAGAACATTTGGAAAAACAGTGGGCTGCGTTTGATAGTAATCATTCTAAAATTGTTACCTTAGTTACTAGTGAAGGTAAAATACATGAATATTTTAAGGAGGATTTATACGAAAAAACGGAAGAGCTTTATTTCGATTATAAGGCTGAATTAAAGGGCATATTACAAAAACTAAAGGTTGTAAAAAGTAAGGCGGAGAACAGTTCTGTGGTTGGGGAATCGAGGGTTAAGTTACCAAAAATAAGTATTCCAACCTTTTCAGGCGCTTACAATGAATGGATTAGCTTTAGAGACTTGTTTGTTTCACTTATACATAATAATAGTAGTTTAGACGAGGTACAAAAGTTACACTATCTTAAAGGTCATTTAACTGGTGAGGCAGAGCAGCTCTTGCGTCATGTCGCTATTACGGCCCAAAACTACCAGCTTTGTTGGACTCGGTTAGAGAAACGGTATAATAATAAACGTTACTTAGCCAATTGCATTTTAAAAAGATTCATGAGCCAAAAGAGTTTGTTGGTTGAATCATCATCCGCTTTAAAGGAACTTTTAGACACAAGCAATGAATGTCTAAATGCATTGACTAATTTAGGTGTAGATACTCAGGCCTGGGATTTAATCGTCATTTATATATTGTCTTTAAAGCTAGACAATGAGTCCAGAAAGCTTTGGGAGACTAGGATTAGTGATTTAAGTGATGAATTACCAAATTTTGAAAACTTTAAAGAATTTCTAGAGCAAAGATTTCGTTCACTAGAATTTATAAGTACAAAGCCCAACCAGTCTAATATTGTTCATAGTCGTAGTAGGAATATACAAACGCTTCACGTTAGAAATATACTATGTCCATTCTGTTCGGATAATCACTACTTAGGACACTGTAAAAAGTTTGCTAAAAAGGATGCGTATTCTCGTCGTAGTTTTGTCCAATCGAATCATCTATGTTTTAATTGTTTGGGAGCAAGTCATTTAGTACATTTTTGCCGTCAGCGACCCAAATGCCAAATTTGTAAAAGGAAACATCACTCTATGCTCCATCCAAGGAGAGCCTTAAAGCCCGTAGAAGGTACTAGAAAATGTAACCAAGCAAGGACACACGAGAGTGAATCAGAAATTGCGACAAGCTCTAGTACGGAGGTCAAATCAAGCGATATTGTTAGTTGTTTCTCAGGTGTTAACAGTCAAGTACTCTTGCCAACAGCGGTTGTTAAGGCAGAATCGAGAAACGGTTGCAATGTTAATTTAAGAGCTTTGTTGGACCAGGGTTCACAGGCGTCTTTCATTACAGAAGATGCCGTACAATTACTTGGTTTAAAAAAGATTAAAAGTCACAATCGGCTTTGGGGATTAGGAAATGATCAGCAAGAGTCAGTAGTAACGAAAGCGGTAGTTCTCTTAAAGGTTCAGTCACGTCACGATCCTAATTGTACTGTAGAAGTAAAGGCACACGTTTTAAACAAATTAACATCGTGTATTCCTGAAACCAAGATACTTTTCCAACCGCGGAAACCATTCTTTGGAATTAAATTAGCAGACCCCAAATTTAATATACCCAATAAGGTAGATTTGTTGTTGGGTGCAGAAGTTTACAGTAGAGTAATAATAGAAGGTATTGTGAGGGGTCCACCTGGATATCCAGTTGCTCAGAATACAAGGCTCGGCTGGATATTATCAGGCCAAGTATCATCAGGAGTTATGGAACGTCCAGAAAGGGTTAAGGAAGAAGAGAATAATTTAGGAATTAAAAAAAAAAAAAAAAAGGTTAAGCACAAGGGGGCTGAGTGGCTTTATGGCATAGTAGTGTAAAAACATCCTGGATTGGACAATATTACGCGAGTAGTTAGTTTAAGATGTGGAGGAGATATTTTTAAGAGGCCAGTTTCCAAGTTATGCATTTTGCCTGTAACCGATTAATAGTTGTTAGATCGTTAAGTTTATTTCACTAATTTTTAGTTGTTTTCATTGGTTTATTAGTAGATTAACATAATTATTGTTTGTTTTAGTTAAATAAGTTTTCGAAGCTATGTATTTGCCTGTAACGGATTAATACTTGTTGGATAGTTAAGTTTATTGTTATTTTAAGTTGCTTTCATTGTTATTTATTAGTTTGTAAATTGTTAATTTAGTAAATGAAGAACGCTAAAAGTCGTTCTTGGTGGGCGGTATGTTAACGACGCAACTTACAATTATTTAATTTGTGGGTTTATCTATAGGCCACTAGATGGCGTTGGATGTCAGTTAGATCACGCTATCATTGTTTTGGAATTTGTATACTAGTGTAACATAACAAATAAACGCAATTCAGTTCTAATTTATTAGTGCCATAAATTTTAAGATAACAAACGCATAAATTGAAATGTGAGTTGACACGTAAAAATAAAACAGTCAAGTTAATGTACAAAAATTGCCCTAATCCATTAAGGGACTCAAATTTTAAGTTGTACTTAAGAATAGGAATTTATTGCCTGGGAACTCAAACAGTTTGACTAACCTGTTGAAATATTAGGTAATAAATATTATATTCGAGACAGGCTTAAAATTTTGTGTTGATAGATTCGATAAAACGATGATAAGGAAACATTCTAAGGGCCAGTTTCCACTGATTGATATAATCGCGATTAGTTCGACGTAAAGTCGGTTTACGCATTTAACAAAGTTTAGAGCTGGAAATTGCATTTCACTAACATAAACTAAGCGCAGTTAGAGAATAGCGGCTGAACCGATTGCACTAATTCTTTATTTTTTGTGTTCCTTGAAGTATGAGGATGTTTGTTACGGAGAGGAATTTTAAAGGGATTGCCTGAAAAAGTCTTAAAACAGCACTTTGCTGTGTGCCCGTACGAATGATTCATAATAATAATTAAACGAAAACCAATATTAGAATCGAACTATAAATTCGATTAAGCGAAACATAGCTTTATTAAATGGTGGAACCCGGACCTAAGCATTGGGTATCCATTGGATACAGTTTTTTTGTTGGACTCACATTACGCCAGGGTTGCCATCGCAAGATTTTCAATTACCGTGTTTGGATTAAAAACTACAAAATTGACGTGTATTTACTTTACATTAACACATAAGGTTAAAAATGACAATGATCGGTTAAATAATTTCCCTTTCGAAATCGGTTGAATAATACATTATTCTCCACAACCGTCATACAAATTTATTGTAACTAACAATTTTTTTTCTTCAGCTTTATTCAATGTGTATTTGTTTTTCCCTTTTATTGTTTATCTTTTATTGTGGTTTTGTTTAATTGATTTATGCAATTTCCTTTGGATCGGATAAAAGTGGTTACAGCCAGTAAAGCTCAATTTATTGAGGAAGTAATAATTTTATTCCTTGTTTTGTGTTGCACTATAATGACTTATAAATTATCGATTAAATTATTAGGAAAAACAATTACACATTGGATTGTCGTATTTTGAACACAGCAATGAACGTACTGCTGTGTACCGCGGTTATCACCGAATTTCCTTGTGACACGGGTATTGCTGAGTGTATGGTATCACTGCAGAGCGCATTGGTAAACGTGTTAGGGTGGGGGAAAAACAGACGCGAGATTTTTAAATAAATACGATGGCAGTGAATTTCGGGGGAGAGTTTGACATTCAAATTTGAATTCGGAGTTCGAAGCGGTAGGCCTCCGCGGCCGCCGCGGCCTCTTGGCCAGCGAAGCTATGGAACTTCTGACTTAGATTAAAGATAGAAATACCTAAAAAGTATTTTTTAGATCTGATTCAGGGATTTCTTTAGCGTAAGCTGGCCGAGTGGCTATGTAGCTTCAGTTTAGTCCGCGAATTAGTTTTAATTTAATTTTACTGATTAATATTAAGTGCAATTCTTTATTATAAAATTTTAATTGTAATCCGCTATATAAATTCAGTGAAAGACCTGTGAAGAAGCGCTCCTGATTGGTTCGAATGCATTAATTTTTTATTTATTTGCATGTTTGGGTTTCTGCATGTTGTGTTCCTTTTACTGATTTTTATAACATTTACGGAGATTTTTAATAAAAGATATCTAATGAATTATTAGTTAGGTTTACATCGAAACTATTAATTATTGATTGATTATTGAATAAAATAATTATGAAAAGGTTTACATTGATACTATTAAATATTGATTGAATATTGAAAGGAATTATTATCTAGGTTTACATTGATATTATTAATTATCGATTAATTACTAAATGAAATTATTATGAAAAGGTTACATTGATACTATGAATTATTGATTGATTAATGAATAGAATTATTATGAAATAAGCCTTATGACCATAATTATATTGAATTTAACTAATAAAATAAAATCTAACTTAAGTACATAACCACAATATGATGTTGTTAGAATAAAATGAAATTACATCCGATAGATTTTAAAGTACATATATAAATTGAATGAATCTTGGTTAAAACTATCATATTAGATATTAAAAGGTTAAATAGAATTTCGTAGGGTGTATTTGAATAATGAAATGAAATTTTACTGTTGTTTAATGAAGTCATTACTTTGGAAGTAGATGGAGTGGTGGATATTTCTATAATTTGACCTATAAACAAACTAATGATTAGTTGTCGTATCTTAGTGAATATTCTCTACATATAAATATACTTCTAATGAAAGTATATGTATGTATGTATATGTATATATATATATATATGTATATTTGGCTTCATTTTGACATTACACAAACTTTTGTAGTTCAAACATTAATTTAAGGACTTGTAGTTGTTAAATATATGTTGGAACGAGGTAACAAAGTGGTTGTAGTCTTGAATGAGTTCAAGGATACTTTTAGCTCTTGAATACATTCTAAGATGAGGTAATTATACACTGATCTATGACATTACACAACTATTGTAGTTTTGAACATTGATCTAAGAACTTATGTTCTTAAATAAGTGTCAAAACGAGGTATCTGGTAGACTGGAGTGTCTCGATTTCACGATGACTTTCATTGAACTATATAAACTATGTTAAGGTGAATCCATAAATGTTTGTATTCGCCAGTGTTTTATTATAGGTTTCCCCTATAAGGCAAGGTCTGTCTAAGCCACAGTTCTTCGCGTCATCGATGCTAGGTAGTTCCTAATCTAGGTCTATCTAGTAAAGAAAGTTGCGAGTACTTCCTACCAACCTCTGCGGTTGTGTTTGCCTAACTGAACTATGTTCTTGGTAAATACTATACGTACGTTTACTTATCTTTGATAAGAATTCCTCATCTTTGATGAGAGACATGGACAAACTTCATCATACACCCAGTGTATGGTAGTTGTTTGAACTGCAACAAGAGTTAGTGATTTATATTTGGTCAGTGGTATGTAGTTCTATTTATACTAATAGAGAAACATATTCACTTTTCCAATTAATTTATTGCTAATTTTTGTGGACAGTCTCTGTTAAGTCCCAAGGCGGATTTACTGAGATTTAAGCCAAGCCTTAATCAAGTCCTCTTGTGTTTTTCAAACATACAAACATTGATGGATCATAAAACCTATTAAATATACATTCTCTTTTCATTGTGACAATGAGATACTCTCAGAGATTCTGATTGAGTAAATGAATATGTTATATTTTAATTGTTTTATTTATCTCTCGACACTACCATGTCCTTTGATAAATCCATTCAGTTCCTAAGAGAGCCTGATATAATCAAATGTTTAACAACTTAATTACTGGTTCAATGTTTCAATTGAACAACCTATTCTGGTTAATGAATGCTGTTTCATTGAATGCTGTGAGTCATGCAAAGACAAACCTACACAACACACCTACTCTACACGTTGGTCTTATACCTTTAATTATTTTTTACTTCCTTATAGGACACTCGAAAGGTTGCGCTGTCGCCTGTCGCTAGTCGCCGACGACCCATCTCACAATGGTGGCGAGGCTTGACAATATAGCTGACTATAGACCCGTAACTCAGTAGGTCTTTCCTATGGGAAATTACACTACACAATCCAATTGTGGCAAAAGTAGTAGGTTTCGTGATCGAATTTCAAAGTAGTTGTGTGACCGAAGTTCCCGTATGGGCTAGTAAGCACACAATGAAAAGATCAGTAGACACGATCTCCTTTTGTTCACGTGGAACACATCTTAATACCATGTCTGATTACAGCTTGGTAATTACATCAACTCTAGTAATTCACTGGTTATGTCTATATGACGTCCCAAGGGATTACTCAAATACAGTCAATGCATGATTTTGCTGCAGCGGTATGAAACAAGCATTTGTTAGACAGGATATATTTCCGTCTAACTTACTGTAGAAAATTGGGACCTCTCATTTCCTACCTGCTACCTTTCTTTTTGATTTGATAGCACCAACGTTGTGCCTAATTTAATTTAGAGCCTTCAGCACGGTGTGGATCGGTTGGGGTCGGAGGGGCTTGGTGGTTGCGACCCCCCGGGTTCAGTTGAACCCGGCCTTTTAATCCCCTAATGCCTATAAACCCTATCCTAACAGATTAACACATACAAACAAACACTACACATTATTTCTCACAATTATCTGAGATAATTTATTAACTGAATAAATTATTTCAAGATAATTAATAACTATATAATATGTATTTAATCATTATTTCATTTACTTATATATTTTTATTTATTTCATTTGGTTAGAGTTATTAGAATCTATCTATTATATCAGGTTTGAGCTAAAAATACATGTAAAAGAAACTTAGACACTATTCAATTAATCAATGTCATTATAGAATATCCTATATATAATTATTTAACTTTATTTCTATTTTAGCTATCTAGATTTACTAAAAATATTAGCAATTATAGTTTACACATTCTTAAGGAGACGTCAGATATTTAGTTAAACAATAGGTGATAGCTATTTCTAAATAAATAAGTCTATTACTATTTATTCTTAACGGTTCTAATTTACTAAATTTTCATTAATTCCTAAATAATTTACTAATAAGGTGTTATAAAGTTTAATATCTTTCTTTCCTTTTCATAATGATTTTCCTGAAGTTAGGTATCTATAGTGTTTATACCACTGGAAAGTGTAAATATCTTTATAATTAAATTTTAGGATACTAAATCTTATTAATTCTAAATAAGTTAATTATATGGTGTTATATCTTTCTTTCCTTTTAACAGCATTCCAGAAGTTAGCTATCTTTAGTATTTATATCACTGGTAAGTGTAATTTACTAAGTCTTATTAATTCTAAATAAGTTAATTATAAGGTGTTATATCTTTCTTTCCTTTTAATAGTATTCCAGAAGTTAGTTATCTATAGTATTTATATCACTGGTAAGTGTGAATATCTTTCAATTAAATCTTAGGATAAATTAAATTCAGTAATTTAATGTCATTGTACAGGGATGTTATTTTAAATTAGTGGCTAGGTAGGATGTTAGTTAGAGTTTATATAGAAATCAAGGCTTCTAATAACATATACTATGTCTTTCCTTCGGCATACCATAAAAAGAACTGAAGTTACTCTGAAACAAAAATCAAACACAACGTAGAGTCCTTCCTCATACTAGACGATCACAATTATAAGGCCAAAGACATTTAATGTCCTCTTAAGTTTAATATTAGCTTGTAACGCCACTACCATGATAGTGTTACAAATTGGTCTCCGTGACCAGGATGTTATAAATTTATATATGTTGGGGTCTTTCTCATCACCCCATACCATAGTATAGATCGGTACAAAATGGTGCCGTGACCAGGATTATCATAAGCATAATGATTAGTCATCGGAGCACTATAGGAGTATCATTACAAAATGGTGCCGTGACCAGGATATGATAATGGGTCTTAGGTCATCCATAGGAGATCGTTACAAAATGGTGCCGTGACCAGGATATTTATGGTTGCGCAAATGCCGGAGTAAGCGAGTATCTTAGAAGCTTTAAAGTAACTTTTCAAAGCATTTACAGTGAATAAATGTAATGCCAGTGATAAAATGATAATAGTTGCACGATTGTACTGATAGAAGACACAAAGCATATTAGTTAACAATTCTTTAAAGTTCATTTTACACAAAATAAGCTAAACCTATTAAATTTATATTATGTAAGCATATTAACTTGTTTTAGACAATCTAAGAATGGTTCTATAGGTATATAGCATCTTGGCGCAGTTAGAATTACAGTTAGGTACATAAATCTAAATAAATCTGTTTTAAGAGTAATATTGAAGAGATGTTTAATACTTAAAAGTTGCATTAAGTTTCTCAGTAATAAGATTTAAATGGTCAGACCATAGCAGCCTACTGTCTCATGTATTATTACTAATGATGGATAGTTACATATTTAAATAATTATTTATTCATAAAATTACATGAAAGTATCTACCTACACAACATTACTAAATTGCCTAGTAGTATATTGAAGTATGTTTTAAGCATATCTAATTATTATTTGATTATTATGATATTATCATCAATCAGTAGACATTGCTAGGAAAGTTAATAAAATTTAGATTGTATTAATTAAATATTGTTAGGGAATTATTAAATAAAAGCCTGCAGTAAATTTTAATATTACTTACAGATACAAATTATTCTAGGTTATGTACAATTTAAACTTATTTTGTCACATTTGGTCACTGACGCTGAAGTAAATTCCTTCTTTGTTGAAATTGGTCCCAATAGTATGCGTTGAACATCCGGGCTGGCTAGATGTACATGGATGTTAGGCTGAAATGGTAGTATTCAATAGTATTAAAAATATGCGGACATAATGTGAAGATAGAATGTATTAATATTATAGTTAGTGCAAATTGGAAATTAATTATAATATTAACTAACTGTGGAATTAACTTTTATTCATTTATTTACAAAGACTGTACAGGAAAAACTATGTATTTTGGTATATTTATTCATTTTAATGTTAGATTTTAAAAATAATTAAGTGTAGTCATTGCCATCATAGCAAATTATACTTAGTTTAAATAACAGATTTTAAAGTATAGAAATTCAGTGCATTTTATTCATGAGTGCGAGAATGTACTGGTTAAATAGAAATTGAATTAGGTTATGAAGGTAACAGGGTTATTTTGACCTTGAATTTTAGGAATTGACTGGAACTGTTTAAGAAAATTTATTTATAAAAAGAGTATAGCTTACCGAATGACATAGCATTCATAAGAACCATGAAACCATCCATGAATGGCTAGTTATTGGATCCTTGGAGCATGGTACATATAATTTGTTGTTAATGATGTAGTATTTGTCTTTTATTCAAAGATTTAAATCTTTGCTTTTATTTCAATAAGCGTTCTTCGTATCTTTTAGTCACAATAGCTCAATATACTTACTTAAATTCTAATCTAATATACTAAACGAACCAATATACTTGTTTATGAATAATTAATTGTCAGTTCACAGTTGTCTAAAAAGGAATCATACCACAGAGTACAATAACTATACGGGATCATACAGAATTACAGATCTACTTAAAATCAAAAATGTGTGACAGCTACGATAAATTCTTTTGAAAAAGTTCTTGTTTTAAATATTAATAAGACATTATTGGGAAAAATATAGAACATTTTATGAACAATTTATTACATTTTATTTATTTTAATTTATTATTATTTTTTTGTTAGCTTTCCTCGAATTTTGAACTGTCAATTGTCAAAGGGAGGAAACTTTTATTTCAAATTTGAATTGAATAGAATTTTATATTAACCTTGTTAATTATTAGTAATTATATCAGAGGATGTGTGGTTTTAAATGTATTGAACAAGCGTGAATTAATAGCGACAGTAAAATTGTAGTAGGGTTGGTAGCGACATCTGGTGGACAAACGTGAATTAATATCGAGTTGCTTACGGAAGTATGGATGGTTGTGCTATGTGTTCGTAGATGGCGCTGAAAGAATTTCAAAATGTTTCATATCAGTAACGCCATCTGTTGAGAGTGAGTGGTATTGAAAGGTAGGCTTTGAAATAGAAATGGCGTAGTATCGAGTGTAGATATGGAAGTGTTTATTGTGAAACAAAGATGGCGTGGTTGTGATCTTATAAGATATATACAATGGTTCAGTGGATGAGGGAATTGAATGTCATATGCAAGGTGGAAAGTTCAATCCGAGTAAATTGAATTTCAATTTAAAAATATATACTGTAGTTTTAAAAATATATACTGTAGTATTTATTATAGAAAAGGACGATTAGGGATAGTATGAATTTGGCAGTTAACATTTATGAGGATTTGAGATATTTTCTAATTATTATGATTTCACTGTGATAGTTTTATTATTTTTTTTGTTGATGGATGTATTGTTTGGGGTGAATGGAATGGAATTGATGTTTGTTAAGAATGTTATCAATGAATACTAGAGAAGAAATGAAGTTGTCATATTTCATTTGAAGTATGATAGTTGAATTTTAATTAAACTTGTAAACATTTAATATTTTAAAATTAAAACTAAGTTTAACATTTGCAGAATCCGGTCGACTTGATAAAATTTCAATAAAATATTAGAAGTTTAAAAGGTGATTAGAAAGAGATAGTTTTGTGTGAACATTTGGAAAGTTTATTTAAATTAAATTCAAATTAAATGGGTAGCCTAAATAGAGTGCAGTGAATCTTTTTAAGTTAAAATAAATTAATTAAAATTTAGATAAACAATATCAGTGATACATTTGAAGCAAATTAAATCTATAACAATGCCTAGGCGTCAACCTAAAGCTAGTCCTGTTGGAACCAAGACAACCAATTCTAATAACAAGCGAGTGTCTGCAGTTAGACCTGCTACTAAAGTAAGGAAGATTAATTCTTTACGATACATATCTCGAATGATGGAAAAGGCAATGAATAACATCAATAATAGAATCTCGGAGTTGGAAAATAGAATGTCTACTCCTAGTGGATCATCGGACAATGTTATGCCGAGAGAAAATTTTATTCAACCTATCATACAGCCGGGAACATCAACGGTATACTATCCAGTGGCGCAGATGCCTACGGAAAGACCTAAGTTTCCATTTAAGGGAAAACATCCTGTGACGTTCATCGAAGACCTGACTGCTTATTTAAGAAGGTCTGCACCAGAAGCGAGAGATATAATAGACATTGTCATAGATTGTCTTGAAAATGAATCGCGAAATTGGGCGCGTATTTATAGAGATAGATGGACAGTGTTTGAAGACTTCAAAAGGGATTTTTTAGACACATATTGGGGCGAGGCTGAGCAGAATGAATTAAGAAGACGAATCAGTCAGAATTCGTGGGACGGAGTCCAGTCTATGTTAAGCCATTTCATTACTTTATGTGGACAAGCGAAGATGTTGACGTATCCTATTCAAGAGAGACAATTAATAAACGACATTATGAATCATTTTCCTAAAAATGTTCAATATGCTTGGTCAACAAGTAATTACACATCGATTCTTCAAGCTACGGAGTTTCTACGAAAGTTAGATAACATTAATAAGCAAAATAACGTCAGTAGTGGCATTAATGCCCATTCTAGTAGCGTTCAAAGACCTGAGATGGCAGCTCAACAGCAGAATGGCAGAGGCGGTCTCAACCGGAAGCGAATTATGAACACTAGATCAATGAGTAAGGTGATACCAAACAAGAAGAATAGCATTAATGGTACAAATAGAGTAGATAATGATAACAATGTTTCTATAGAAAACTCAGTATCAACAGAGAATTTAAACTAATAAGTGTTGATGTGACAGACCCCGGTACATCAACGTTAGTAGGGGCGAACAGTACATCAGTAGCTTTAAGAATTATGCTTAAACTCGGGTGGGAACCTGGACAGACATTAGGTAGACATAATAATGGTATACGTAAACCAATCATAGCTAAGGGACAATATTGTAAATCAGGGTTAGGCTCAGGATTAAATAAAAATAATTCAACAGATTTCAAGTATAAGTTCATACAAACATTAAAAAATCAATCGGAAATAGATAATGAGTCGTTAGTGCAAACCGAAGCAGTCTTTTCATTATTTGACGAGGAAGATAATATTACCGCGGATAAATTAGAAATAATTAAATCTGAGATTGAAGTGATAGTATTTGGTAAACGAGTCATATGTTTAATCGATACAGGGAGTGACATAACCTGCATTTCAGAATCATTTTGGGAATC